>OY728141.1:235667619-236867619 GCA_963277665.1 Viscum album
TTGATTATACAACCTTTTGTTTTTATTTGGGTTTTATTGTGACCTTTATAATATTTAATTTAATGAAATGTAAAAAATGTCACACTCTTTTTTTAATAAATATAATACTTTTAAAATGGGGATAAAAATAATATATGAAATTTATAAAAAATAATATGAATCATAATTTATTTATCTACATCAATATAATTTATTTTTAATTCATATTTAAGAAATAATTACCCGAAATTTTATATACAAATCCAAATTGGTAATTATTAAAATAATATAAAACTCAAATAAATTATATTTAGAATATTAAATGTAAAATAATTTAAGATAATTAATGTTATCCATGAAATTTATTGAATCATATAATGGGTTATGTAATAGTTTTTTTTTGAATTTGATAAGTTTTATTGATGTTATTAATGTTAATAGAATTCTTTTTATAAAAATGACATTAATGATATTTTATATTAATTAATAATTTAATAAATTTTAAAATACATAAAAAATCCATGGTTGTTCCATGTGATTTTGATATGGTCTTTAATACTCACCATGGTTACATTATGGGATGTTTTCCATTTATGGTGTGCATCTTGTCCCTCAATGAGTAAAAATCCATGTTGTCAGGATAAGTTTGAAAGGGGTTAATGGAGGATTAAACCAAAATTTAATGGCTATAACATATTAAAGACTCATATAATTTTTCTAGGATGATATTTTTGTGACCCAAACACATCTAATATTTTAAATAAATCATTTTTATCTATTGGGATATAAAAGGAAATTATATTAATTTAATATTTTTGGGAAATTCTAAGAGGTCCCTCCCCACTCTTATAAAAGGTAATCTATTAATATGTTTACACAACACTAAATGAACACTTTTTAATAAAATACCTAAACAAATACATTATTTACATATATCCTTTAATTGTAATGTCTTTTGGATCATAAAACCAACATAGGGATACTTCTTTTTAAACGTTTAGAAGTTTTCCAAAGAAGTGGTGGCGTTCATAGAGGATTGTTTTGGTTTTATTTTTTCTTACAATTCCTTCAAATATTCATTAACAAGTCAATATAATAACAAATATATCTCAATAATATTATGATTTTATTACATTAATGGAATAACCTACACATATATCCAATCTATTTCAATTGTGAAAAGAATCCACCATTCGTTTGTACAGTTGACTATCACCTCATAGACTAATGTAATTCATTTTCCATTACTACATCTCTTGGATAGTTATAATAATTGATTTAAGGAATATATATATGATATTAATGAATTATTTATCATATTTTTATTATAATATAACACCTATTTTCTTTCTTTTACATTCATTAAAAAAATGATATTGTCTTTTATGCGTACGTGTGGACTTCCACCACCATGTAGAGATGTGATTCATTTTTCATCACCACATTATATGGATGATATATATAAGTGAAATTATTTAAAATATACTAAAATTATGAAATTATAATAATTTTATAATGATATAACAATACATACCTTCTTTCTATAATGATGATTAGAGAATAGGTATTTTACTCATTTGTTAATACGGATTACTATCTCCCTGATTGTAACATAGTTCCATTTTTATAACCATATTAAATGGTTGGATTTAATATTATAAATTAATTATATATATTAAAAATAATTTATATTTATTATTCTTAATAAGACATTATAATGAACATTTTACCACAATCACCATACCGAAACCATTTTCGTATTATGGACTAAACATCCTCAGAACACACATCATGGACTTGACTGATTATGTTTTTAAATATCTGATTATAATAAATGAAAAAATTGTTTTGGAATGAGGGATTAATATAGGATAATTTTCTTATGAAATAACATAATTTATATGTGTCTATTATAGAGGTGTGTAGGGTCATATTTTGCATGTCTTGACTCGAGGTAAGGGATTTCACCTCAATTTCCTTTCTTTAGAGGATAATTTTTGTTATATGACTTCTTTATTTTTTATGGTGTATATAATTAAACTTAAAATTTTATATAATTAATCCTTCATACTTAATTATTTTTTATATTTAATTTTAAATTATTTTGTCTAATTGGATTGTAATTTAATGATACCATGTGGTAAAGTGTTTCTTAAGTCAACTTCCTTACATTGAATTATAACTCATTTTCATTGACATTTTTATGACATCATTATGTGTGAACTGTTCTATGAATTATTTTTATTCAATATTTTCACTAATTTGTTTTTTCGTTTTATATTTTTTACACATAATAACTACATTTATTAATTCTCAATTCAATGATATAATTTTTTAAGGGTTATTCATCTCAAGAAATTTTTCATAGGGACATATACTTATGGTGTACATATATATTATTTTATGAGTTTTATTTGATTCCCTTTTGATTGATTTATAATGAGTCTAATTTTCTTCATTATATTTAATTTTTCATTTTGTGTTATTCTTTCATTGACATTTAATTGAAGAGATACCAATGTGGAAAATGATGATTTTAGAGAACTATTTTCATTAAAATATTTTTAATGTTTGTGGTTCCTTGGGAGGATTCATAAGATCTAATTTTCCTAAACAAAAACCCATTTATTATCCTTTGTTTATTATTATGGATTAATATTTTAATTTCCATATACTGTTATTATGATTAAATTAACATCAAGAGTGTTGTTTTTAAGTGATGCTAATTTTGAATATTATTTTGGATCTAGAATATTTATAATCAATATATATATTATTTAATTTTTTTTGAAAAACATTAATTTTAAAAAAATAATTCATATTATAAATCTATTTGATAGGATCATTTTTACAATGTTAAAAAAATTTAAAAAGTAAATTTACTAATGTTTTTCTAAAGGGGTTACAATTGAATCCTTTTCCAAAATTATTGAAATGAATATTAGTTTTTATCATCTATAACATTAATGGATTTTCTCATTTCCACGACTAATATTCTCGTTGAAGATTAGTTTTTATATTTCTTGTGTAATTTTAAAATAAATTTATTTTCTGAATTTTTAAAAATGTAGTTTTTATAAAAGATATTTTAAAATAGTAAAAGATATTTTCCTCAAGAATGTTTTAATGACTTTTATTGGTATTTACATTCATCAATTCCCACAACCCTTGATTTTAATTATGAAACAATAGGGAAATTTTTTTAATGAATATATACTCATTATTTCTCTCTATGGATTTTTTTATTAAAATATATAGTTATAAAACTTGTTTCATTTCAATGGGTTTAATAACATATAAAAGTAATTTTCTAATTTAACATATATAGAAATAATTCATTTTACCACCACCATTACCATCATTATATGTTTGGATTAACTTTTATTATTTCATGAACACCCCTAAATCTCTCATTCTATGTTATTTATTTTTAGGAAATTCTCTTTTATTGTAAAATGGTGTATTGATATTTGTATTTGTTTTGACACATGTATAAAAGCGTTTTTTAGGGGTTTTATTCTTGATTTGTTCCTAGGAAATTTTTTAGTATTGGTTGAGCCCTATTATAGATTACTGGAAGGCACAAAACAATATATAAAAAGGGTTTAGTCCCATTATATATCACTAGTGTTCCCAATATAGTCTATATAATGTGTGATCCCAAATAGTACCCCAATGCATTGGGTAATTATTATGGTCTCTGGATAATTATATTTTTTGTCATTTATAGAGTTATTAATTTTTTATGGGTTCTTTAAGGGTTCTAAAATGATTATTTTCTATGTTACCAATATTTTTATTTATGTTTTATATGGGTTATAAATGTTTCCCTTGATAAATTTTGACATCACATTGTTCAATATTATTGATTATTATGACACTTATACTCTGACATCGATTTATTCAATGATTCATGATTGTTGAGCATGGTATTAATTCATATGATTTCACTTATGTTATTCTCATGAAATTTAATCATGTCATTATACCCTTATAATCCTATTAATATCCCTGATGACACTCAATTTTTATTTGTAATGCTTACCCTCACATAAAATTTTTAGTCACCCTTCTTATATTTCCTTTTCCCCGGGTTATAATGAATGTTAAGAAAATAACTTTTCCTAGAAAGCTTTCATATTTGTAGAAATGTATAGGATACAAAGAATACATAATATAGATTATTAAAATCATTGTATTGTTTTAGTTTTACTCTCTTGATTTCCTTAGTGTTTTCTTAAGATTTTATCCTAATTATATAAAACTATAAGCCTAAAATATCCCTGGGTATATCAGTGATCCAATATTTTTTTATGTTCCATGGTTTCTATTGAAAAACATTGGTCACATTTATTGGTATCAAGTATAAAAAATGAAATCATACGTTCTTATAAATAGATATAAGAGTGAGGGTTCATGGATAATATATTTGAAATTAAATAATGGTTTAGATATATTTAGGGATTTAGATGTTCACAAGTGAGGTTATCATAATATTTATGGATACAATCATGGGTTTATAAGTTTATGTTTGATCATATGTTAAAAGTCTTATACACCCTTTTGAGTCATTAAGTGATGGAATATTAAGGTGACTATTGACATTTTGGGAATCATCTTATCGGGTTGAGTTATACGTAGCCCATTGATTTAAATATATATATTATTTTTGAAAAATAATATTACACTTTCGATAATGTAAGATGAATGGTATGAGATAACATTTAGGTATAAAAAATTCATCTGTGTTATTATTGGTATATATGGTTATTTATTTTTTACAATGATTATCATATCATTAATATTATGTGATGAAGGCATATAAATTATTAGTATGATACTTTAAGAAATAATTTTCTTATTTCGAGTTAAATGTTAAATTTATCTTTTGGGGATAAATGAAAAAATAATTTTAATTTTTGGTAACATTGCTGAACATTTTGGGTTATTATTGAATTTTAGAGATTTATTTATTTTCACTTTTTATGATATTTTATTAATATCAGTTATTATGACATATTTTACTAACCATTTTAGTTTTTGAGAAAGTCCAAATATATTAAAAATATCTTTTTATCCTATTTAGTAAATATATGTTATGATAGATCTAAATAAAACACATATTGAAAACTCATCATTTGGAGAAAAAGATGATATTATGATTAAAATTGATTAAAAGATGAAATTGTATAATTCAATTATGTATTTTTTTATTATATTAATAGTACATATAGTAAGGAAATTCTAAAAACTCGAAAAAATGTCTTTAAATAAAAAAAATTCATATTACTATCTATTCCTAAGAATTAAAGGTCTTTTTCACACTAGTTCGGTTTATGGTTATATAGTGGTTTAATTTATAACGATCCTTAAAATTTATTTCATCAATGATCTACATCGATCTAAAAAATTATTTTGAAATTATTATTTTATTCCTTGCCTATTTTTTAAACATCTGTTCTCCTATATAAAAACATAGTTATGTGTTATTCTAGAAGACGATTTCACTTCCCTTTCTCTCTTTTCAAGATGATGTTTTATTAACACTTTTTATGATGTAGTATTTGAACAATGGTATTTTGAAATATAATCCTTTTATTACTGAGATCAATATTAAAATCACAATAACACAATTTTTTCAATGGGTGAGAATATAATAAACATATATTTTAAAATAAGTTCATTTTGATCAATAACCTTTACGACTCACAACATCGAGCATAAAACACCAAAAACATTTTTTAAATGTGATCAATATAGCCTATCTATTAAATTAACAACAATGATTAAAATTAATTAATTTTTTTGAATGTATATATAATTGATATAAAATTAAAATTATTTGAATAATGCTGTAGAAATAAGATCCCAATTTTTAGTAAATCGACTTTATTCTTCAAATATAGGTTTTCATAAAAAATAAATTTTTATTAAGAGTGTAATATAATTTATTATCCAATGAATGAGGATAATATTAATTGTAAATAATTATACATAATTTATGTTCTTTATTATTCATAATCAACATTTAGTGCATTTTACACTTTGAAAATTAATTCACATTGTAATTGTAATTCCTTCTTAAAATTCACGATTACATGGTAAATTCATGGGCATCATTTAAAGTATCTAATGATCTTGATTTTATATTAAAATTAAAATTTCAGTTTTCCCATTATATTGGTAACAATTCATTCTTTTAGAGTACTTGATAATTCACAATGGAAGACCTCCAAAGTTGCCCTTGAACAAACAACATTCTAGGCGAAGTGATCTAGACAACAGCCCAATAAAAATATTGTTCTCTAAATTATCCACGAACAATAATATTTAAAATTGACCTAAAGATAACATATATCAATGGGAAAATTTCATTCAATAGTTTCTGATGGTAATTAAAGTGTTTGAATGGAGTTCTAGGTGGCCCACGTTGGAAATAAAATTTCAGGCTAGATTCTGCGGCGTAGAAAAACTACCAACCATTTCAATACTATCAAGAAAAAAATATCAATTTGGGAAAATATTTTATAGTAGGATAGGAGACATCTGGAGATATAGTTTATTTTTCTATGACCAAATCTAACTCTTCAATCAAGAAGGTCATTTAGACTGATTTATTCATTGGATGCAAGCTGGCATCCACCTTGGGTCAATAGAGGAAAATCCTATGTTCCACAAGCTTTTCACCACCCTAATAATTCCATAAAAATTTGGGATGACTTTTAGTATTAGAGGATCGACCCAAGGATGACAATATTCATATTTATGGTTGTTGTTTTATAGGATTTAATCATCTTTTGTTCTTTGTTTCATTGAAGTGTTATGCTACCTCTTTATGTTTGCAATCACATTTATTTTTCATGAAAGTTGTTCAATTCACCTTAGTTATTAATAAATGGTCTTCCTTTACTCTTAATGTGTTATTATAGATATCATGTTGACACAGTTTCCTAATGGTGTGAAATTATTTACACCATACCTTGTGAAATGTATCACACAACAGTGGAGTGATTGTTATTTTGTGGTTTTTACTTCTTTAATTCCAACCTCATAAGTCTGTTTACCACTTCCATTCAGAACATTCCATGAATGGGGAGATAATACTTTTATGTTTTGATCCAAGGTTGTATCAATAGGCATGATTGAATGTTATTTATCACTCCCCAAATGATTTTTTAAATCATTAATTTGAGTTTCTTTTTTTCAATGATTTTTTCTCTTCCTCTTCCAAATGGAATTTATTCTCCCCAATTTTATGTGATAATAAGATCCTTTACCTTGTAATGCTCGTTAAAATTATCCTACAAGTTTAAAAGTGATTATAATGTTTTCTTATGGTGTTTAACTAGTAAATTTTGAGATTAGGTTGAATTCAATGAATGAATCCTTCTCGAGTTAATGAAATTTAAATCATTAATAATGGAATTCATCCAAACCACCCCATATGATAACCCATGATCAAATCATTCATTTAAATAGAATTCATTTAAGACTATTTGTGTTCACTTAAACCAATATAAAATCAACCCAAATATGGCCACTTCATAGCCTAAAACAATCCATAGAATATACATGTCTATAGGTTTCTTCTTAGGTCTATGAGGAATCAATAACCCTATATAAATGACAAAAAACCACTTAACCATAAAATCATGGGTAAATTTGGGCAAGCCAAAATTTTGAAACCGTTTCTGGGGACCCATGTAAGTTATCTTAGACACTGACATCCTTTTCTCACCCCACATTGTCTATTCCCACCCCATCTCTCTTATCTTTACCCATTTCTATTTGAGTGTGTAATGAGAATCTAGAATCCATCTTTCCGCCTTCTCAAATAGAGTCTCTTCCAAATTAACATGTCACAAATCCTTGCTGGAATCAAATAGAAAATAAATATTTGGAAGCCCCTAAATTAGTAATTTTGTTTGAGCAACCCTTGATTAATTACCCCACACCTAGTGACATGTACAATCATTGGGATGATGAATATACAAAGGATAAATTTCCATCACTCTAATGGATTGTTGAACAGATCAATATTAGGGAATTCCATGTTTTCCAAGATTCTATCCATTCTAATCCTCCAAAAATTTTTGGAAAAATGTGTGAAATTTTGATAAAATTAATTATGAAGTTTCATTATTATGATTATAACTATAATGGATTAAAACTTATGAGGAACCCATCCCTACAAAAACTATCCCTTATATAACCTTATCTAATGTGTGTAGTTTCCCAAAAACCACTCATGAATTCACTAAAAAGAAAAATGTTGGATTTGGGGTAGACTAAGAGGATCAAGGAATTGTTGATTGGTGTTTTAATCAAGAGGAAACTGATTTTTTGTATTCCCAAGAAGAAAATTTGATATCATGGATTGAGTGTCATATATATTACTCAATTGATTCTTCAAAAAAAAATTACTTAATCATTGTGGGAAATCACAAAAGTTGAGTCCATACCATTTTCCAAAACTGATATATCCAATTTGGCGGTTGAATCTTCAATTGAAAATGAGCCAATATTTTTGAGAAATTTGGAATATGAAACTGATTTGGATTCAAAATCTCAACCTATGTTTGAATGTACTATCCAACCCAAGATATTGATTATTTTCCTTCCCCCCCCACTCAAGTATACCATCATAATATATTCTAATGACCTTTCAATTGAAATTTATTTTTCTCTTGAAACCAATAAATTTGAAATGATCATTGATTTCTTAGGCAAGACTACCGAGGAAACCGGATCACCCATTTCTGATTTTCCTTGGATTTTCCCACTCATTGTAGAAAATAAATTTGAAAATGAATCAAATTATAAATAATTAGTCAATATAAATAATGTAGAGGTGGAGAAACATGGGGTCCTTAAAATGTTTAAATATGGTATTAGGTAATTTATGGGGTTCATGTCGAGCTAACGACATTAAACAAAAGCGTTGTACAGGAGGCAACCTGTGGTTTTCATGATTCCAACATTTTTGGATCATGTTAATTATAAAATAGGATTAATATATCAATTTTATATTTAAAATATATATACATAACTCTATGTATGATAGTTCAACAAACAGTTTACATGTTATTCTATTATGAGTATGGATAAGTAAGAAAGGGGAGCGTCATATTCATCTGTGTCACATGGTGTGCCGCTTGAGTAATACCTTACCCAGAAATACAAAAAGAATACATTGTATCATCAGTTTATTTTTATTGGTTTGTATGTTAAAATATAATAATATATATATATAATATATATATATATATATATATATATATATATATAAGTACTCATCATAGTTCAAGGGGAGAACCTCGTCACAACCGGTGAAGCAATGGGGACTCAAACCCAGGATTGAAGGGAGACATGGGGGTGTGCTTACCATCGACCTACGGCTTGTAGTGATTCCTTATTCTATAATTTTATAAGATATATTTATTTTTTACTTTTATTATTATTATATATATTTTTTGTTTTTTTTCTTTTTTCCACTAGGGAACTCTACGAGTAACATGGATATCGAAGGATTAAATTGGAGTTGCACGAACATCTACTTCGACCCCTAGGTGAATTCATTACGTGATCCTCATTTTAAATTTCCTTCTTGAACTCCCATTATCTGCCTCTAATCCCTTATAAATTTTATTTTTTTCAAACACTGGGGACAGGGGTATTTTACGTTGGGGAGATGAAATAAAAATAATTTATTTTTTGTGAAAAAAATAGATTTGAAAACAAAACTTTTTCCTTAATGGAATGAAAATTTTCATTAACCTTGAACATGATAATAAAAATTTCACACATTGAAACTGTATATCAAATAATTTATCATTCTTTGATTCCAATTTTAATCCACATATAATTTCACGAGCATATATTTTTGAAAGTGTTGCTATCAGATGTGGAATTACATCATTTATATTTTCATCGAAAAAAGATCTGAACGCACGTCTTTTGGATATTAGGGTATTAGTTTGAGTTCATGGGTTCCCCCAAATAAATAGAAATGATTTCGTGATAATTTTAGTTTTAATATTAATATTCTATAATAAATTTAAAAAACAATTTTTTTTTGAGTTGAGCAATGAAATGACCAAATGCGTGGATTCCGACACATGGGGATAGTGACTTCATATTTGTCTACCCCAAAGTTAGTAATTTTATCACTACATGTGGTAATTGAACATTATTTTGACTAAGTTTACTCGATATGGTGACCAATTATGTTGTCTTCACATGGTTCCCTATGGTCTTTTACCTTGTGAGTCATCGACAAAGTCTCGCAACATGTGTTGACTCTTTTGAGTGAAATTCCAATTACCCGGGAAAATTTTCAAAAAAAAAACAACAAAAAAATATAAAAAAAAATTGAATACTCATATTAATATGGAAATGTGATTCCACCTAGGGTTTATATCATTTCCACCTTGAATAATGATGAACCCCCTTGTCTATTACGATGCACACCACATCATCTCACTTAATAGATATCGAATGAAATATGGCGATAAATATGAATAATGGAATGAGATTCGGAATGTGATATACTTATGATACTATATTTTATTAAAATATTTTTATTAATTTCATAGTTCTCAAATATAAGGGTTTTTGCTGATCTTTGTTTATAAAAATTTTCATGGAAAATGAAATTCGAATTTTATATTGTTTAGATATATTTTTCTCGGGACTAGAAAAATTCAAGTTGGTGGGTGAGATTAGCCACTAAATGATGCTAATATTCATTGTTAATATATATAATATTCAAGTTCTAAATTATTTAAAAACAAAATTTTATTGTATTTGAAACATTAAATAATAATTCACATTATAATTCTTATTCTTTCTTAAAATGCACTATTACATGGTACATTTTTTAACATCATTTAAAGTACCCAATTATATTGATTTTATTTTCATATTTAATTTTTTGTTGTATCGTTTCATTGGGAACAATTAATACTTTTTTACTAATTGAAGATTCATATTGGAAGACCACCAATGTTGGCCATGAACTAACAGTATTTTGGGTGATGTGAACTAGACAACAGCCCAATAAAACAATTCTAGTGGCCAATATCCAAGCCCAATATTTATGAATATTCTACTTCAGATATAAGAAATCATGGGTAACATTTAATTCAACATTTCAAAAAACTTATTATTATGTTTTATTGGAGTTCCAGTCAGCCCACGTTGGAGATACAATTCTGGGCTAGATTCTGCGGCCCAAAAATACAGCCCAACATTTCAATAATATATCAAAAAAAAATCCATTGGGCTTAAATTTTATAGGAGTTTAGGAGAAATCAAGAGCTCCATTTTCTTCTTCTATTGCCCACTATAATTTGGCCATCATGATGGTCATTTAGATATGTCTGTTTGGTTTACGCAAGCTTGCTTCCACCTTGGGTCAACAGTGGAAAAGTCTAAGTTCTTCAAGATTTCCACCACCTGAAGCCTACCATACTCAACTAGGATTACATTAAATATTGGAGGCTCAACCTAGGGATCCCTAAATTCCTATTTAAGGCAGCGATGATAGAGTATTTAATCATCTTTGGTGCTTAGTTTCATTGTAGTGTTATGTTGCCGCTTTGTGTATATAATCATATTCCTTTCTCATGTAAGTTGTTCAATTAACCATAGTTCTTAAAAAAAATTATTCCCTTCCAATTATTCATTTCTTCTACATAACACATAGATATAATTTTCTAATTTTGTGAATTTATTCACAACATTTATTGTGAAATTTTTCACACAACGGTGGAGTGATTGTTATTTTTTTTTGTTTTTACTTCTTCAATTCCACCCTCTTAATTATACTTCCCACATCGGATGATAAAATGTCTTCAATGGAGATATAAATCTTTAATGGGTTGATCTAAGGGAGTATTTAGAGGATGGATTAAATGTTATTTATCACTATACAAATGATTATTAACATCTATTATTTTATTTTTTTTATTTAATGACTATCTATCATTCTCTTCTATATTGAATTTATTCACCCCACTTTTCTATGCTAATAATATAATTTACCTTGGAGTGCTCATTAAAACGATCCTACAACTGTATGGGTGATTAGAATGTGTTTTTGAAGGTTTTTAATGAGTATGTGATGAGGTTGGTTTGAATTCATTGAATGAATCTGTCTCGAGTTAATGAAAATGAAATCATTGAAAATGGAATTCATCAAATCCAGCCCATGTAATAATCTATGATCAACTCATTCTTTTAATGTTAATTCACATAAGACTATTAGTGTTCACTTATACCAATATAAAATAATCCCAATGGTGTATACTTAATAGCAAAAAACAATCCATAAAATGTACGTGTCTATAATTTTCTTCTTAGGTCTCTGAGGATTCGACAACCCAAGCTAAACAACAAGAGTCCCCTTAAATATAAAATCTTGGGTAAATTTGGGAGTGACCAATAATTAATTTATGAAAATTTTGTAAATATCATTTTATAAAATAAATATAAGCTTTATAATAAACACATCAAAAATATCATAGAGTTATATTTTTATTGTTTTTTGAACATCGTGATTTTTTAGTGAAAAGTGAGAAATAGTGATTTTAATTAAAAACATTATTTTATTTTTATGTATTTTTAAATATATATAATTTTCATTAGTTTAAATTTTAATTAATTAATTTTTATTTAAAAAACAAATTACGGTTTGTGAAACGAATTTTATACATGAATGTATTTTTAAAACATTTTGTACCTAAAAGGAATATTCTTGAAAAATTGTGTTTCATCGTGTTTTGTCAATTTAATTTTAAATTGAAGTAAAAAACATACTTTTTTTAATTAAATATTTTATTACACATCTAGAATATGACGAGGACTATTTAATGAAACTAAAACATTAATTAATGAACCTAAAAAATTAATTAATTTTATTTGAAAGGTCCATATTTTCAATAATTTTCCAATATTCTTTCATATTGAATTTTTTCTATTATGGTGCAATTTTGACCTTTATAATAAAATTAATTAAATGGTAAAAATGATACCCTCTTGATTTCAATAATTATAAAGTTTTAAAAATAGTTATAAACAAAATATATGTTTAGTTATAAAAAAATTAAAAGATAAATTATTCATATACATCAATATAACAGATTTTGTTGTTTTTTAATATATAATTACCTTAAATGATTATGAAAATATGATACAATGATTGTTCTATTAATGGATGACTAAAATAAATGATGTAGAAAATAATAACTATATTATAATTAGAGATAATTAATATGATGCGTGAATTTTATCAATGAATATAATGGGTTATGTATGTAATAAGATGTTTTCTTCGAATTTAATTTCTTTTCCTTATTTAAATAAAGTAAAAGTAATAAATAATTCTAAAATTTGACATTTATAATATTTTATAATAACAAATATTTTATATAATTATATAAAATTAGTGAAATAATTACCCTCAACCATGGGATAAGGATATGGTCGATAATATCAACTATGGACCATCTATATGACATTTATCCATTTATTGTAACCATCATGACCCTTAATTATTAAAAATCCTTATTGACATGATAAGTTTGAAATGGGTAAATGTGGGGGTAAACCCAATGGTAATTGGATAAGCATTTTTAAAAAATTACATATCCTTATTTTATTAGATTATTTATCCCCATATTTATACTCTATATAAAATAAATCATTTTTCAGAGCTTTTAAATATAATATTAATTTCCATTAATTTAATATTTTATGAAATTTAAGGAGTGGCCACCCCCACTCATATAAAATAATATATCATCAATATTCAATTCACAATTCATGAACCATTTCGTTTGGTAGACACCTAAAAAAATAAATTCCATACATCTCTCATCAGATCCTATATGATTTTTTTTTTATTACAAGACCAACCTTTAGAATAATTTGGTGATTACATTTAAATGTTTTTAAAAGAAGTGGTATTGTTCTTAACTAATTTTTTATATTTACTCTTCTATTTATGTAAAATATTCTTTAACAAAGAAGATATAATAACATTAGTGTCTACAATATAATTACATATTATTATGACAATGGTATATCCTATATCCATCTCCACCCTCCATCAAATGTGAAAGGAATACATCCTTCGTGTGTATAGAGAACTACCACATAGTGGACTAATGTAATTTTAATTCCATCACCACCTTGAATGATTGGTTCTAATGATGTATTTTATGCATATAAATTTTTTTGAATAACTTTTTATCAATTTTAATTGATAATATCAACCCCATTTTTTATGTTTTCAATCAATGGAAATTTAAAACATTATTCATGCATTCATGTAGACTACCACCTCCACTAAGAGATGTGATTCATTTTTCATGAACACATATACTGGATGATATTTATAATAGTATTTAAAAAATAACAAGATATTTATGATATTTTTATAATTATCTAAAAATATAATAATACATATCTTTATTTCATAAAGATCATAAAATAATTTACAAGTTTTCAAGCATACATTAAGACCCACCATATCCATGATTGAAACATAGTTCAAATTTCATAACCAAACCCAACGGATGGATTTAAAATAATAATTGAATTTTAAAAATGATATTTATTTCATGATTATTACTGTAGATATTATTTAATAATGAATCCTTTGATCATGGTCAACATACTAAATTGGTTTTAAAATTAAGGACCGAACACCTTCAAAACAACTAATGTGGAATTTACAAATTAATTTATTTATTATGTCATTATAATAAATAAATAAATACTATTAAATATAAGGTATTTATCAAAGAAAAATTGTCATATGAAATCAAAAAATTGATACGTCTCTATTATAAATTTGTGTAATGACATAAACAGCATGTCTAGACAAGAGGTTAGGTATTACATCTAAATTTATTTTTCATTGAGACATATTTTATTGTTATACACCTGATTTATATTATATGGTGTATATAATCCAATTTTACATGTTATATAATTAATAATTCATAATTAATGATAATTTAGGTTCCAATATGAATTATTCTATGTAAGGGTATATTAAATGAAAGATACCATGTGGCAAAGAGTTCCACAACTCAGTTTCTTTCTGTTGGATTATAACTCTTTTTCATTGAAATTATTATTCCATGATTATGTGTGAATTGGTCTATAAATTGTTTTATTCAATATTTACAGTAGCTTTTGGTGGATTTACATTTGATTCCAATATTCTCTCCATTTATTAATTCTCAATTCTAGGATATGTTCTTCGAAAAGGGTTATTTTATTTAAATTCCATTTCCTTGGGAAATATGTTTATGATGTGAACCAATATTATATTATTAAGTGTATACAATGCCCCTTGAAATTATATATCATGATTAAACTTATGTTCATTATATTTAAAATTTCATTTGACATTAATCTTTCTTGCGATTATGATTTAAGAGATGCTATCATGGTAAAGGCTTTATGTTGTAATCTGTTTTCTATTCAGAGTGGTTTACAATCAAGGTTCATTTAGGGGGAATCATAAAGTCTTATTTTCATTAAATAAATCTCTCTTTTTTTACCCTTTAGTTATTAATGTGGTTTAAACTATTATCTTAAATTTTCTCCCTTATTGATTAAATAATCATCAAGAATTTATTTTTATGTGATTTTTGTGACTTCCCACCCCACTTCATTGGATTGAGAATTGGTTAGAGTGATAATATTCTTTATGTGACATCCCGAAGACTAATGTAACATACCATATATTTATATAATAATATATTTTCAAATCTAATAATATATATAAATAAGATATTAATTTTAAATTAAATTGTACATTTTTCGATAGCATAATCGACACACAAAAACAGGTTTCTCTGAAAACAAATGTTACAAAAAACATTGAGTTATATGGATAAATAATAATATAATATTATTAATATTTTAAATGATAGTTTACACCAAGACGTTGTATTGGTGGTAATGAAAAAAACTAACTAAAGTATTATTATGCATGTGTGTAAAATGTATTTAAATTTATCCAATAAATTATAGAGGCTTAAAACTAGATTGAATCGAATTTTAAGCATAAAATACACTAATATTTTTTAAAAACTCATTTAACTACCTTTTTATGGTGAACCGATTTTAAATATATTTTTTTCATTTCAATATGTTCTATTTTAAAAAATAAACTTCTTTTTTGAAAGTAAAATATAAAAATTTAATTTTGTTGAAATTTTGGTATTTTTCTGATAAAACTTATATTATAATGAATATTAAAAAATTCATTATTTTATCTCAAAACATCCTTTTAATTTAATTTTTTAATAAATTTATATTATACATTTAATTTTTTTAAGGTTTAAATAGATTATTTTTTTTATTATTTAATCAAATTTTTGTCATTGGATGTAATTTTACATTGATATTTGATATAATCACATGTCAATCTTTTCATGGTTTTTATTTTTTAAAAATGTGTTTTATCCATTTGAAAATGGGAATTAATTTTAAATTAATTTAAAAAAATTATATGTTTTGAATTTTTAAAAATTGATTCGATATTGGGAATCAAAATATCCAAATTACATAAATATGATCCTTTTTTCAGACATTATGAATAGTAACTTCATTAATTATTTTTAATAATAATGGTTAAATATTAATTCTGGTAAATAATGGTAAAACAAATATTATAATTATATAAAACAACACTAAAATGTGACTTATTTCTATTGTATGAGCCATTTCCGACCATGATCATCCTTGGGTTGAGTTTAGTGCCTGATGGAGCCACTTGTGTGTGATAATGACATGTTATTATAATTAATTTATATTAAAGAAAAATATAACATAAACATGTATCTTTTTACAAAAATGATTTTAATGTGTGGTTATAAAATTTATATATTTGAATATAAATAGAAATTAAAAATAAAAAACCCCTACATTATTATATTTTATTTATAATTTTTATACATTAAATAAATTAATTATTTTATGACACAATGATGATGAAGAGATTAACTTATTAATTAAAGATTCCAAAAATGATAATATAAATATACAAATAAATGTAGATTTATCATTTTTATGCCACAAAATAATTTTTGGATGATTATGACATGTTATATTTTAGTTGATTTTGTTTTTTGGGTGAATCATGTTGTAATGACTTAAAAAACCATTTATTAAATTGTACCAAAATTGACATAAATGAGTTTTTAAAACAAATACTATTTTATTATATTATTTAATAGTAGTAAAACTATTAGATTAAGAATAAGAAAATATATAATGTTTCAAATTCCATTAATTATCCACATTAGGTTATATTGGCATTTTATACTAAAAATATTAACCATGTAGTTTAAAAATACAACAAGGAATGGTAATAGTTAATTTATTTAACATATGGTTAAATCCAAAAGATAATGTTATATTTGTGACCTAAACATATCTAAAACCTATTTCATTAGAGTATTTAGTCCCATCCTCTACTTATCATTGGAATATATCACTTTGGAACAATTATAATTCAACAAAAATTTATAATAAAATAATATTTTAATACTTTCCTAAAGTTCCCTTCCTCCGTCTTATAGAATTACACCACCTATTCCCACATACTCATACTTCTCAAGCCCCTTGTATCATCCATATTGTAATAAAATAATCTTCCAAAATCCCTAAATTCCTTATATATTCCTTACCATGGAAAGAGGAAAACTCAAGGATTCCTTTTGGCTCAAATCATAAGGAGCTACCCGATTTAGAGGTAACATCTTCTCTTAATATCCTTTCATTTATTTTATTTATACAACCCCAAACCTATATTTATACCATTATTTTAGAACAAATATATTATTCTCAATATCCTAGGATGTTTTTATATAGTGGTTTAAAACTAAAAATACACACACCTCCATCTAATATATATAGAACATATTATTTTTGTGTACGGCGAATTACTAACTCATGAAATAATGATTTATAAATTTTCTCCTACCACCTATCATGGTAGAAATTATGATAGAAATATATTTATATATTAAATTTATTATATTTATATTGTCTCTACTGTTCTGAAATTTTTATTTAGAATATTCCTTTATTCTTTCCATGTCATGTATATATGATAATTTCGTTTGAGAAAGTGTGGACTACTACCCCCTCTATACGATGTGACTCATTCCTACTATACATTGATAATATAAAGGATTGTTTAATTAAAACTATGAGACATAAATAAAATTATTATTAATATGGTATTAAAATATAAATTTATATCATTTTATTATTATTATTTTAATATGGGGAAGACATGAAATAGGCGTTCATGCCTAGATACGGCATACCGTCTCCACGAATGGTGCATTTCATTTCTTATATCCAAATATAATGGATATTATAAATAATTATATACGACTCATTATTTTATACATTGTATAATCAATGATTTAACTTTTAATTTCATTTAACTTGAATTTTATTTCTACAAAGCATTGTACTAAATGACAAAAAGGATTGTTTTTAACGTATGTGGCGACAATGACTCATCTACCGCCTTAACCATTATTTGATATTTTGATTCATCTATAAGTCATAATGTTTTTAAAAGGAAAGGAAATTCATTTTTTCTTTTTGGGGGGTTTTGGTATTGAAAATGGTTTTGAATGTTTATTTGCGATTTCAATATCATGAAATGATATCTTGTGTTTGAAAATGAAATTTTATGATAGAAATGTTGATAATTGAAATCTTGTTTGTGATATGTTTATATAATGGTTCTTGGAAATTTAATGGGTGGTTATGTGATAAAACAATGACGGGGTTTTTTTTTGATAAACCATGGATTAGTGGTTCAGTGATAAACCATGGATGGGTGGTTCTATTATAACATTCAATGCATTGGGTATTGAAGTTCACTGTATTATTATTCCATGTAGTGATTTGTGTGGAAGTAGACCATATGGGTATTCAATTTAAGTATGTTTACATTAAAATTATATTTATGTGTTATATTTTTCATTTTATAGGATTATAAAAATAATTTGGTTAAAAATAGTGTAAACAATGATCTTATATTCAGTGAAATGCATTTACTACATCATAAAGGTGAATAGAATTACTTTAGGATAATGTATTCATGGTTTTTCTGTTTTCCCAACACTAATAGTTTCATTATTTATGTATACCTTACTGATATTTTTATTCTTATCCTGGTTTTGAAATTTTTTCATAGGATTTTAAATATAAAAAGGGATAAGGAAATGATCAATGAAAATTTATGCTATTAAAACATGAAACGATACCATGTTACTCTTTAAATGGTTTTTATTTTATGAAAAAATGGATAGTCAGTATAAGTGTATAATTGTAATATTTAAGTTGTTATGTATGAGTTATGACATAATTCTCTAAATCTCTAAACCTGAAAAGATCCTTAAGGTGAATTAATGTCAATATATTTAATTATCTGATGTTTAAGTAATGTTTAAGCCCGTGGCGTTATAGTTGGTATTAGATATATATTATGATAAATTTAGAAGTTAGAATGTTTTTAATAGAATATATATAAAAGATTTTTTACTTTATGGTCAAATTGTAATGATATATGATTTTAAGATTACAACATTTCATCTTCTTTGATATTTTTGTTCAGGATGGTTTTCCATAGTGGAAATAGGGAAACTGTGCTGGGAAAGAATACATAGGGAAATAACCTTCCAAATACACATCCAAAGATGGTAAGAATATGAACTGAACAGTTTATTACAGTGATGTTTCAGTTTACTGAGGTGATAAATTGTGGTGGTGTCCTTGCAGAAGATCAACTAGACCAACCGTAGAAGAGTATGTCGATCATGGAGCATTTTATAAGGCGATTTCCACCATAAATTAAAAGATAATGTGACCCAATACATGCTGATTGGTGGATTAAAGATCTGTAAAATATTTTTGATGTTACGGGGCATTTATACAATCAAAATGTTTGTCTTATTGTCTACCATTTTGAATTTGAAGTCGATGAGTGGTGTCCAATTATTAAAAATATCATAGTAAGTGAAGATATTTAATCCACAAAATGTGATTAATTTAAAACAATATTCCATGAGAAATATTTTCCTATGGTTGTTCTAAAAAGGGTGGGAAATAAACTTTTGTATTTCAGCCAAAATGATGAACATTTTGTGGCTACATATCAATAAAATTTCACCTATTTGTCAAGGTATATTTTAAATTTATCTCAGATATTGATAGTAAGATAAAACATTTTTATATAGGATTGAAGCCTAAATATCAAAGGGTGTTAGCTTCTCATGAGTTCAAAAGCT
Source organism: Viscum album (assembly GCA_963277665.1). Lineage (NCBI taxonomy): Eukaryota > Viridiplantae > Streptophyta > Magnoliopsida > Santalales > Viscaceae > Viscum > Viscum album. The sequence goes on from OY728141.1 coordinate 235,687,935, forward strand.
ATTATAAACTTGTTTGATGTGTTGAGAAGGTATAAATGAATTTTTCTAATGAGCATGTGTTTCATCAGTGATAAAAATGAAGTGATCATGTGGGAGAATAATGGGAAATAATTCATCAATGAAGTCTATAGGTGAGATGTTTTAGTTGCAATGAGATTATACATTATGCCAATGTGTGTACAGATTTTATTACCTAGGGTGTAAACCAGAATGATCGAAAGTAGAAGTGAATGCAAAAATCATTTGCTACTTTTATGGTAGATGAGAGGATGTCAAATGAAGTGGTGATAGGTATGTTGTAGGATTTTAAAAAAAAATTATTATTCTGTTTGACTCTGGATCTTCACATTGACCCATTTTAGAGATCATTGCAACTAAATTTGAAATAACACCTCATGAATTTGATAGTGAAATTTTAGTAAATACTCTAGTTGATAGTATTAATGAAACCATGATTTATATTAATCTTCATACTTTCATTAGTGGAATATTATTTCCATCAAATCATGCTGAACATCTTATAGAAGAATATGATATCATCTTGGGTATCCATTGGAATTCATTTTATCATGCTAAAATATATTGTATATTCAAGACAGTTTTCTTCAATTATTTCATACCTTTGATAAAATTCCAGGAAGCTGAAAGATTGAATATAGATGTAAGTTAATTTTATCTGGATCATTTTAATTAGAAGAAAGAAATAGTTTTGATTACTAAAATTCTAGATGTTAATGAATTCATAGATTTTTTCATGTTGAATTAACTAGTACTGTTCTCAATCAAGAGTTTGAATTTATTATTGATTTAGTTCCTGATTCAATACCTATTTATAAAACCCCTAATAAAATTTCTCATGTAAACTGAGTGTAATTAAAAATTCATTGCATGAATTACTTGATAATGGTTTCATTTGACCTATCACTTCACCATGGGGTGCACTAGTTTAATTTGTGAAAATTAAAGATGGTTCTATGAGATAATGTAATGATTACAGAGCCTTGAATAAAAACACTATTTAGAACAATTATTAGTTTCCCCATACCAATGATTTGTTTGATCATATCTAAGGATATAAAAATATTTGGAATATTTATTTGAGGTCTTTGTACCATCCACTGAAGGTTAAGGAAGATGACATTCCAAAGACATCTATTCGAACGAGATATGAGAATTATGAGTTTTTAGTTATTCCCCTTGGGATATCTAATAAACATGTTTTATTTATGAATCTCCTGGATATAGTATTTCATCTATTTTTGGATTAGATTATGGTTATGTTTATAGGTAATATTTTGGTGTATTCTAAAATCTAGGTGGAAGAATAATGTCACATAAGGATTATTTTTTAATCATATAAATAAAAGAATCTATATGGAATTTTTAATAAGAGGAAATTTTGGTTTCATAAAATATTATTCCTTGGTCATATTTTTTCTAAATATGGAATACCGTTTTACCCTACTAAAACAAAAGTTGTTGAAGAGTGTCTAAGACCTGACAATATATCATAGATTTGTAGTTTTCTTGGATTAGAAGGTTATTATTGAAGGTTTGTTGAAAAAAATTATCGGTTATCTAGCCCACTAACTAAGAAAACACATAAGGGAGTTAATTTTATTTGTATAGAATAATGTGATGATTGTTTTAATTAATTGAAATGAAGATTCGTAAATGCTATTCTTTTCTTGTCTTCCATCATGAAATGGGGAATTTGTTATCTAAAATGATGCATCATTGAAAGGACTTGGTTATGTCCTAATGCATAATGATCAGGTAATTGAGTATGATTTAATTCAGTTGAAACCTCATGAGTTAAAATACCCAAAACATGATTCAGAATTAACTTTTGTTGTTTTTTTGTTACATATTTGGAGGCATCATTTGAATGGAATAAAGTGTGAAATATATACTTATCACAAAATTTTGAAGCCTATATTCACTCAGAAACCATTAAACATGAAATAGAGGATATGGATAGAATTAATAGAGGATTATGATTGCATGATACATTAATATATAAGAAGGTAAAATAATGTGGATGATGCTTTGAGTCGAAAGAGTAATGCATCATTAACCATGCAACATTTGGAATGAGATCCATTGGTTATTGATTTTGATGAATTTTGGATTGAAATATGTTGGTACAAGGAATTAATCTATTTTGATTCAGGTGATATTGAAATAATATCTATCAGATAGAATTAATAAATCATAGAAAGAAGATAGTGAGTTGAAGAACAATGTAGAACTGGTTTAGAATAGCATATTTCCTAAATTTACCATTGATGAAGACCATGTTTCGATGTTTGGAAAGTTATTATGTGTGCCTTGTGATTCAAATTTGAATAATGAGTTGTTATTTTAATTGCATAGTCCTCTAATTTTAGTTAATCTCGGAAGTACTGATATGTAAAGAGATATTAGAGAGTATTACTAATGATATTAAATGAATGTATATATTGATAACTTTACCCTGAGATGTTTGATTTGTAATTTGGTTAAAGTAGAGAGGTAGTTACCGAAAGATATGCTTCAGCCTTTTCTAGTGCTAGATTGGAAATGAGAAAATGTGTCGATTGATTTCAAAGTAGGATTAGAAAATACTTCTTGAGGTAACAATTAAATTTGGGTAACTGTGGATCGATGGACTGAATCTTCTCATTTTATACCTTTTCGAGATACTATATCTCTATATCAACTTTCTCGATTTTATATTAAATATTTATTCATGTTACATCAAGATATCCTCTATATTGTTTATGTTCATGATCAAAGGATCACTTGTTTATTTTTAAAAGTCCTTGGGAATTAAATTAAATTTATGTACAACTTTTCATCGCTAATTAGATTGGTCATTAGAACAAAAAATTCAGACCATAGAAGATATGATATGTGCTTGTTCAATGGATTACCCAAGAATTTGGGATCAACATGTTTTTTGGGTTGACTATTCTTATATTAATATTTTTCATTCCAGTATACAAATAGTCCCATTTGAAGCATTATATTGAAAACGGGGTCAAACTCTAGATTTTTTGGATAATTTTGGAGAAAGGATGTTGATGTTACAAGAATTTGAAGAAGAGATGGTAGAAAAATTCAGTTGATTCATAATCACGTGAGGATATCTTAGAGCAGGCAGAATGTTTATGTGGATAATCAGAGGAATGATCTATCTTTTGATGTAGGTGATCATGTCCTTCCCAATACTTCTCAATGGAAAAGTGTGATGCGTTTTGGTAAGAAGGGAAATTTGAGTCCACTGTTAATTTTACCATATGGAAATATAGGGAATGATGGTTCAGTTTCCTACATAGTTTCTTTACCTCCAAGTTTATCCCATGTAAAAAAAATTATCATTTTTTAACGATGAGAAAGTATATTCTGGATCCATCTCAGATTCTGAGTCCAGTGGTAGTTTAGTTAAAAGATATTTTTTTAAGGAACATCCAATACAGATTTTTGACCATGTAGAGCTAGTGTTATGGAATAAAATGATTCATTGGGAAATGGTTTTATATAAAAAGCAATATGGTTGGAGAGGCAATGTTGGAATCTGAAATTGATATGACTGAGAAATTCCCCCCCACTTATTTGTTAAATTAAAAAAATTTCAAGAACGAAATTTCTAAAAATGGGAAGGATGTAACATCTCAAGTATTAATAAAAAAATACATTTTAATATCTAATAGTATTTATAAAAAATATATCAATTTTTTATTAAAGAGGGAACTTGTTTTGATAGTTTTCACTACATGTAACAATGGGTTTCTCTGAAATATTACATTACAAACAACATTGAGTTATATCACAAAATAATACAATATTATTATTATTATTTTAATTAGTAGTTAAATCCTTGCCATTGAATTGATGTGAATGAAAATAACTAGAGAAAATATGATTAAAAATTTTCGATTTAATGTTTTTAAATTTATCCAATTAAATTAAGAGGCGCAAAAAAATAATGAGTGTAATTTTAGGCATAAAATAATCTAATATTTTTTAAAATATCGTTTTATATACTCTTGATGAAGAAATATTTTTAAATATTGTTTTTGTAACTTTTGTATATTATATTTTGTCTAAAGAAAATTATTATTTGAAAGAGGAACATAAAAACATACTATGTATAAAATTTTTGTATTTTTCTGATAAAATTCATTTTTTAATGAATAGTGTAATATACAGTATTTTAACTTAATACTACTTTTTCACCTAAATTATTTTTATATTTAGATTTTCCTTTTTATTGTTTTAATGTGAAATTGGATTAAGATTTTATCATTTAATAACATTTTCATCATTGGATGTAATTTCATTTTGAAATTTGATAAAAACACATGTCAATCCTTCGATGATTTTTTCTTTTTAAAAAACCGGTTTTCTCGTTTTGACAATGAGAATTAAATTTATGTTCATTATTACCAATGATGTGTTCTGAATTTGGAAAACAATATTCCAAATTTGGAATCATAAGGTTGAAATTATGTAATTATTTCCCTTTTACTTTTAGACATTATGAATAGTAACATCAATAATTGTTTTTATTTATCATTGTTAAAGGGTAAATCAGGTAAATAAGGTTAAAAAATAATACTTTAGTAATATAAAACTACCATATCCTATGTTATAATACTATTGTATGAGATATGGATGATAATTTTCTACAATGGGTCTATTTTAGGAACCCATGGAGTTACAAGGGTGTGATAATGACATGTTAAAATAATTAATTTAATCTAATGAAAAATATAATGTAAACATGTATCTTTTTACTAAAATGACATTAAGGTTGAGTTATATAACTGATATCAATAAGTAAAAATAGTCATTATAATGGTAATAATATTTCCTAAATCATGATATATTATTTGATATTTTTTAGACATTAAATAAACTAATTTATTTATGACACAATGATGATGGACCGACTACCTTATTAATGAAAAATTCTAATAAATGATATTATAAATATTCAAATAAATGTATTTTGAAAATTTCGATGTCATCAAATAATTTTATGGATGATATTGTCATGGTATATTTTACTTTATTTGGTATTTATAATTAATCAAGTTGTTATTACTTTAATAAAAATCTATTAGTAAATTATGTCAAAATTGACAAAAATGAGTTATCAAAAATTATAATATTTTATTAAATGATATAATAGTTAGTAAAATGTAATATTCTTCCAACTAACTTAGAAAATGTTAAAAATATAATTAATGTTCTTATTATGGTTCTCTTTTCATTTTATAGTAATCATATTAACCATATAGTGTAAAAATCATGAAGACATGGTAAGAGATAATTTATTTAAATAAGGGTTAAAGACAAAATATAAGGTTAACTTTTTGACATAAACATGATTAAAAACTACTAGTTGAGAATATTTATATCCATATTCATATTATCCTCGAAATATATCACTTTGATACTAATATAATTCAAAAACATTTATAATAAAATAATATTTACAGACTTTCTTAAAGTGCCAATCCTCCCTCTTATAAATGGCCACCACCTATACCCACTTACTGATACCTTTTAGGCCCTTGGAAGAACCAAATTCTCCTTATATAATCTCAAAATATTCCTCACTTAATCATAGAATCCTAAACTGGGTTAGAAATCAACTCTCGAAATCCTTTTTGCTCAAATCAAATTGAGTTACCTGATTTAGAGCAAAGGTCTTCTCTATACCTCCGTTCATTTATTTTCTTTCTCCAACCCCTAAACTCTATTTATTAGATTATATTATAATAACACATGTATAATCATTATAAAAAAATTATGCTAAGGTTTCAACCTACAGTTACATACACCCCCATCTAATATATATAGAACTTATTATTTCTATATGTGTTGAACTACTACCCCACGAAAAGATGATTGTTCAATTTTCGACTACCACCAGTCATGATGGTTATTATGATGGAATTAAATTTACATATGATATATATTATATATTTATTGTCTCTATTCTTTTTTAATTTCTATTTATAACATTCCCTTATGGTTTCCATGTTGTTAAAATATGATAATTACATTTGAGGATGTGTGGAATACTACCCCCTAAAATTGATGTCACTCATTCCCACTATATATATAATATATAATTGATTGTTTTATAATACATTAGATATATTAATGACGTAATACTAGTATTATAATATATATTTATGTAATTTTATTATTATTCTTTTAATATGGTGAAGAAATGCATGTAGCATTTATGTGTACTTACGACCTACCATCTCCCTGAACGGTTCATTTCATTTCATATCTCCAAATATTATAGATATTATAAATACATATATAATATATTAATTTGATATTTAAATCATGAATAATATTATAGAGATTCCATAATTTTGACTATATTCACAATTTACATCAAAACAAGTTTATTTTCGATTCAAGTACCGAATATCGGAAAAAAATCTGATATGAACTTAAATAATTATGTAATTTTTTTACATTGTAATAAGTTATATATAAGAAATAAAAAAATTAATAATCTTCTCAAAAAATAATAAACTAATCTAATTTTATTATTTATGAACATAATGATTTTATGTGAAAATTTATACTCAAGGTAGGGGAATTTCTTAACCCAATTTCCATTCTTAGGTTAATATTCTACTTCTTGATTTTGTCTTGCTATGATTATGCGAGAAATTAATTTTGATGTCATATAGTATATTTAAAGATGATTTATGTTTAATTATATTCAATACACATAATTGATCAATTTTATTAACATAATGATCTTGGTAAGGGAAATATTAACTAAATCTCTATTGATTGAGTTAAATATCTATGTCATTGGTTTTGTTCCAATAATATGAGTGAATAACCTTTGATTTTTTTACACTGATATCCACTTATATTTTGTGTATTTATTTTTTTCACAAATATTTATTTCATTTATATATCCTCAATCTAATGATTTGATCCTCGTAAGGGGCTTCGTCTCAATCTTATTTTATTGACACATATTTCGATAATATACACCTTCTTCTTTTATACAGTGCATAATCAACCATTTGAATATAAATTTCATTAAATGGGAATATTTGTTACTACAAAGAATTGTACTAAATGATGAAATTAATGTTTTTAAAAAATATGAAATCAATGACTCCTCTGTCACTATAACCGTTATTTGATATCTGGTTTCATCTACAGGCCTTAATGTTTTTAAAAGGAAAAGAAATCCATGTTTACCTTTTTGGATGTTTTGGTATTGAAAATGTTTTTAAAGTATATTTAATATATCAATATCTTGAAATGATCTCTTGTTTTTTAAAATGAAATTTTATCAGTGAAATTTTAATATTTTCAATCTTTTATGTGTTATGATTATATAATGGAACATAGACATTTAATGGGTTGTTATGTGATAAACCAATGATGGGTGGTCACGTGATAAACCAGAGATGGGTGGTTCCATGGTAGACCATGGATGGGTGGGTATTTCATATCCTCCAATAAATTAGGTATGAAAGTTGTTCATATTGTTATTCTATTTAGTGATATGTATTGAGGTCAACCATATGGTAATTCCATTTAAATGTGTTTACATCCCAAGTTACCTTTATAGGATATTTGTTTCTTTCTATGGATTTATGGTAATCATTTGGTTACAAAAAGGTTATGAAATGATCTTATATTTAGTGAATAGTATTTACAACTTCATAAAGGTGGAAATTATTACATTATGATAAAGTATTCCTCGTATTCGGGTTTTAACAAGACCAATAGTTCCCTTATTTGTGTATACATTACTGAACTTTTTTATGTTCATCCCATATTTTGAAATTTTTATCATTGGACAAAAAAAATAATAAAGTCAAGGAGGGGTTCAAAGAAATGTTATGATATTAAAAAAATGAAACCATACAAAGTTTCTTTTTAAAAAGTTTTTATTTTATTAATAAATGGATACTAATTATTTGTGTCGACATGTAATATTTAAGTTTTTATATATGAGTTATGGCCTAATTTTCTAATTCTCTAAACATGAAAGGATCGTTGATGTGATTTAAAGTAAAATTATTCACTTATCTCAAGATTATGTAATCTTTAAGTTTGGGGCCATGTAAATAAGATATAAATAAATGGTAAGGGCCTCATGAAAAATTAAGGAAATATTTTACATTTGAAATATAAAACAACCAAACTACCTAAAAATTAACCGTGTAAAACTCAATATGATACATGGGTACAAAATAGAACTCAAAATGTTACAGAACCAATAAACCAGATCATAGAAAAATTTGATACAAAAAGAAATATTTAATGAGAAAAAAACATCTAAAAAACACAAAACACCGAAGTGACATTAAATAAAAACAACCAACCCTCTCCATGATATAACTTCACATGCCATGACCATGGTATCATGACACATCACTAAGTAATATAGATATGTTGTATTTTTATTTGTCTATATTGGTGATATATACAAACACACAATAGTGACCCGGAATGGGGTTAATCAAAATATAGTAGGATTTCTGTAATGAATTACCAAATCATATTACATGGGAAATTTTTTTCCCAATTCATATAAAATATTTTTAAGTAGTACTAAATTTGTATATATAATCCATAAAATATTTCTCATGGAATGTTTTAAGACAAATCATTTAATCCATTTAACAATTTATTTGGCGTACCCATTTTATACCCATAGAGAAAACCATCCACACAAACTCTAGATTGGATTTAATATTTATAATGTAATTTTACATCCATACCCCATCCCACATTGATGGTTGTACATCATGACCACAATCTATCCCACACAATGAATGCCAAAACCATTATGTCCAAATAAAACCAAACCATTTTACAAAAACCTATTTCGATTCCAAACCATTGCACATAAAACCATTCCATTATTTTAAATAATTTCAACAATAACTATACATGTGTCAATCTAAACCATATTTTTAATATATCAATTTAAAATTATATCAATAGAGTTTATTAAAAATATCAATTTCCACAGTTTCCAAGGTCTTGACAAGAAAGAGAGTTTTTCAAAAATGGATTACACAAGGATTTCAAAACCATTTTAATCAAATAATTTATATAAATATAGTCCTTTATGTTATAAGTCACATGAAGTTAATATAGAATTCACCTACCAAACATTGGTTGTAAAAAATGAATAATGATTTCATGAAACTCTAGATCTGGACTTAGATCTCAATTCCATATATCAATCCAATGATGAAACATCATGATCCCAATAAATGAAGATGAATATATCTCCCATTGATTATATCTATGATTTTGTGGAGATAATATATCTATTACAATTAATAAATATGAATGATTATGACTTACTAATGAATCTAGACCTCCAACACACATTGATAAACCTATGAATCAATTTTTAATCCTAGGGAAAAGTATCTCAAGCCTTTAAAGCAATATAAATTTTGATTTTTGAGAGAATAAGGTATTTTTTTATATTTATGGGTTTAATACTTAGTATGTCTACATTTTAATTAGTGTCATTTATAGACCGTATAGTTTGAAAATTGTTGTGCAAACAATGTGGTGATACTATCTTAATGCCACACCTCACATAGTTGACTAGCCTAGTTAAGAAAACCATGAACCAATCATGTTTTCCATCTATTACAAGAATCATAGTTTCACCCGGGGAACTCACATGGTTTGGAAAAAATATGCATCACCCATGTGACTACTTAATTACCATTTTATTCCATTGTACATTTTCCTACAGATGGTAAAATATTTCTACTGACTGTGCACAATTCATACACCTCAACGAAATCCCCCCAAACCAGAAACAACCCTTATAACCTCTTGAATCTTATCCCAATCAAAATATAAACTCAATATACATTAATAATGGTTTATATTCATAAATATTATGGTACTAAATTATCCCTTCTATAATATTTTTATCTCATAACCATAGTTGTCTTGGAAGAGTTCGGTCCATTTTTATATCCTTTCCATTTCACACTCCAATGTTTCTCCCTAAATCGGACCATGTTTCCATAAAACCATCACAATACCTATGGTTTTCCAATGAAATATATTCTCTTGCATACACATTTTTTTACTAGGACATGAATCATTGTAGAATTAGAATTTGGGTAAAAAATATCCCATTGAATCACAGTGTTAGGATCAATTTGGTACTTCTTTAACTAAGAAACATGAAATACATGGGTCATGGAATTGATCCTTGGTGGAATTTCAAAATCGATATTTCACCTCGCCAATAAATTAATGTATCTCAAAAAGAACTATGTATTAGAAATAAAACATGAAATACATTCCCAAATGATGATGCATGATCCATAAAGATATTTTCAAAAAAATATGATCCATCACCTCAATCAAAAACGGTCAACAATGTCGACCTGTAAATGATTTCTAAAAACATGGAGTTGTATCAATCATATTTTAGATCAAATAAATATTTTCTATTGTATTTTACATAAAACTAGGTCCAATTACTGGATTCTCTCCTTTTTCTACAAAACAAAGTGCATAATGATAAATAATTCCTTATAATGATTGAAAAAGAGCCATATGTATCAATGACTAATAACATTTATTATGTTACAACTAGACTAAAGGTATATTATCCTACCAAGATCCACTAAGAACCATCAATAAAGAACATATCATATCATCTAATCATTATATTTTCCATTATTATAGTCAATACATTTTAGGATGGTTAGTCATACTCATAGTCACAAGTGATCTATGGGATTCCATCAAGGATTTATAAAAATAATACATAAAACAATCGTCTATGGTAGATAAAAGAAATATTTGAATGTTATTAATCGTTAAAATATCCTAAACAAATATTTTCTACATGTATTCCACAAAATTAGTTTCACAAATAGGGATTTATTTAGCCATCATTGTGAGACGATCCACACTCAACCATTTGGAATTGTGTTTCCTAACAATCCTTAGTTGACATTTTACAAAATACATTTCTATCTACTCTCATATCACTATGGGTATTGGTAAATACCACAACATAAAAAAAATGATTCTCTACCTTGACATGTTGATATGTGAGGCATCTAAACACATAATCCTCTACCACACTTGTCATAAAAACACACCAAAATAATGCTTTCAATTCATTATACGTCTTATATATTCCTAGATGAATATCCCATCTCGAATGGTGGAATTCACTAAGAATATATTCCTTATATGATAACGATATGACCATCCAATCTTCATATAGAAAAAATGAATTATTATCTAGTATGCAAACCTTAGTTGTCTCCTAACTAGTGATTTTTTACATCAAGTAACACAATCAGGATCAGATGACTAAGAAACTCTAACATTATCCACCAAATCAAGTACAAATGAAAATAGAAAGAAATCTAAAACACCAAATAAATCAAATAATTCTGGTTTCATAACAATTATGATCAACACTATTTTCCACTATCTCGAGGATCTTTAGCAAACTAAGGATTTAACTTCCTGCTGAATAATACTGACATATGTTTCCATTTACTCAGTATATACGTAAAGTATAACTCAATTATCTTTTAATACTCCATCCCTATTTACTATATTATATTAAAATATATTTGGGAGTAAATGTGTTTCAAACACATTTTACCCATAAACACATTGAATTTCTCACCAAAGTGATAGTGATTCCATGTATTCAATGCATAGACCATAATTTCCATTTCCAGATCATGTGTTGGGTAGTTTTTCCCATGAAACTATAACTTATACGAACCATAAGAAACTAAATTATCTCCCCACATGAGAACACATTTCAACCCAGATGTTGTTTCATCATTATATAATATATATCCTTATCATTAAACATGAAATATGTGGATATAAGTTTTTTTAAGAATAACCATAAGTTGTCAAAATAAATTCTCACATACATTTTTTCATTGAAACAGAATTCGTTTCATTATTAATGATTTTATCAGTGACTACAAACATCAAAATTCATGTACAAACATTTTATAGTATCCAAATAAGATAGTTAAACTACATATCATAAATTCATTATTTGGTAGTTTCCAAGAGATAAAATATTCAATATTTTCATGATCTATATAAAATCATTTGAACAAAATTATATGTCCAAGGAAATTCACCACATGTACCAAAAATAACACTTTGAATACTTTTAATACAAAAACGTTTACCACAAGTTATTAAAAATTACAGACTTTTATTTCTCATGGTTATATTTTGTTCTAGAATAAACCATTTTATCTTTAATAAATATCACCAAAAATTAATTCATATACCTCTATAATATTCGACTCATCAATTCAATAAATATTGATGGTCAATTAACAGGAATAAATAAAAAAACATATACTCCTAGTATCTATATATTCTATGTAAATTTATTATTAGAATATATTCCTTCTAAATTAGAATTTTTTGATACCCTAAACATAATTAAATATTAGGGACCCATTGGGATCCTTTAAGTTGATAAAATATATTGTTAATATATTGTATATGATACAGATTCTTTATTATAACATAGTTAATCATATTAAAATCTATAGAAACATTAAGAGTTCAACTCTCTTTCCAAGTTATCAAAACTAGTTCTACCAAAAGTCATATCCTTCGTTGAATGAATACTTTTATTTTTCACTATTATAAAAAAATTCATTTGAATCAAATCTTTAATTTTTATCCTATAAGAAATAATTGAGATCATGATGGTCCCTAATAAGAGATTAATCATATACTTCACTTCTATATTCGATGGAAACCCAAATAATTTTTTAGGAAAATTAAAAACACTCCTAATGATATGTCATATTGTTGTCATTGTGACATGATCTCAGTGATTATTTAAAATCTACCATGATGTGATCAGGTGGACCACAATGAAAACATTCATGTTTTCTTTTGGGTCATGGTGGAATATTTACCAATCCCAATGTCTGATTCTAAGGTGTCCCGCCACTATAGAATTGGGATTCGCTCGTATAGATGTTCCCATCATTTGAATCTCCACAAGGCCTTATAGGTTTAACAGTTCTCCCTATAACCATATTTCCTAATGTATCCCTTTCTTACATTATCACTTTATTAACCATATATTTATAATACATTATACAAGGCAAGAAAATGACTGGGTGAATATCATAGCTCAATGCTGACTTAAAAATGTGTATCTTTGAGGATGAAATTGCATTATGTTCTAGAGAATTGTAGAATAAATTTATAAATTTATCCAGATATTATGTCACTAAGATATTATATTTCTTTAAATATAATATGTTTATTTTTTTAGAAATATGAATTTTTTGAGGGTATAATTTATTGTTAAATAATTATTCAAAATCTTCATATTTCATTCCTTGGTCCAATATAGCATGAAAAACAAATTCTTATCATTGGTGTGAAAAAAACTCAAGTTTATATATTTCTAACATTAGATTCATATCTATTGACATCCGAAGGAAATTGAAAACTCAATTCATCTAATTGAATCAGACTTCTACAACTTCCATATTAGAATCCCCCAAGAATTTTTGTGGTTTGTCCTTTTGGAACTGAATTGAATGATCCACTTAATGAGTTCCATCATTCCTATTAACCTTATCCATAGCTTGAAAATCCATGGAAATTATTTTGAACTACGATTGGTTCACCTGTGGTTCATTTGCAACAAAATTTCTAAAATCCTAATATGATTGAATTCTAAGACTCCTACCAAGTACCATTATCTATACCCCAAAATAAACATTATTTATTATTAATCATTAGAAACTAAAGGATTATAAATTCCAAATTTCAATATCAATCCATATCAAATCATAACATTACACAATTCAACAATTTTTCAACCATTTTTAAAGAATTGAAAAATGATCATTTTTAAATTAACGATTTTTACTATTTTAAAAAATAATCACTTGATGTCTATTTCATTAAATATAGAACTCAAAATGAGAAATAAATATATATTATAAAGTCTTATTATCAATGGATGTTTTGAAACTCTTATTAGCTAATCCAATGATGATGATGTGAAATTTCAACTTGATATTTCTTGAAAAATTCATATACCCACACACATTTGTTACATGAAGATCAATATAAAGAGGTTAGTTATGCCTTTTATTTTCTATATATCATGTTCTAACAGTATTATATATTATATATCTTACTAATAGATATAATGACACCATTTCCCACACTGTGAATAAATAAAAATATCACTATTTTAAAAAAAAAATATAGACCGATTACTAATGATAGCATTTCAAATGTCAAAGAATGAATAATCTGATTTCATTTACCATTTCAAGGACCAAAAAAGATGATACCATTTGTAACATCCATCCAACTCTCATTGGGTTGATAATTTATGGTTATGATACAAGGCCATATGTGACATCCCCAAGACACCAATGTCTTGAAATAAATTCCAGGGACTTAAAAAGAATTGGTAGATAATTTTCCCTTTGAAAAAAAAAACAAATTGAATACCGAAAATTATAACCCACAAACCTGTTATATGATGAATGATTACAAAAAAACTAAAAAATAAAAAAACCATTAAACTGTATCAGAGTTCATGTGACAACTAAAATTAATTCACAATGATAAAAAATAACACAAAATTTATAACTGCCAAGTGACATCATCTAGCAACACCCAACCCCCTCCAAGATCATACTCCACATTCCATTCCCACAATATCAAGAATAATCACTATAGAATTGATATACCTTTCCTTTACATGTGTCTCAATAGATGAAATATGAAAACTCACAACAGTACCCATGTAAAGGGTGAATCTTAGCATAATATGATATCATTAATTACATAACAAATCAAGAAACTAAGAAAATAATTGTTAGAATAATTTATAAAAAATTGTTTTAAGTTGTAAAAAACATTTATATAAAATGAATAAATAATTTCATGTTGAAAAAAAATCCTTTAAATCATTTGTCAATATATTTTTCGTACCCATTACACATCAAGACACAAAACCATTCAAACATACTCAATATTTGTATTACCATTGATACTGGAACTTCCCGTCTATACTCATTCTCACTTTGATAGTGGTGCTTCATTTACATAATCAACCCCATAGAACACATTCCAAACTGATTATTCCATAATCGGGCTAATCTATTTACATATAACCAATTTTCATTCCAAAAAAATTAATATAAACCTATTTACTTTTTTTAAAAAATGTTTACTACCAAATAAAATGAATCAAACAAATAGACAATTTAAAAACTCCATTTTAAATATTATATCCAAATAGTTTAGCGGAAATAAATAAATTCCCACAATTTACTAGACAAAAATAAAAAGATATTTATCGAATAAAAATCAAATAATAATCAAATAATGATTTCACCATCATTTAAATAAATTAATTTATTTGTAATTGATACTTCAAGTTCTATGTAATTTAATGATTAGGGAGAATCAACCTACCTCATAATTTATGTAATGAATGATGAATAACAGAACGATACTCTAGATTTTACCTCAGATATCTTTTCCTTCAAAAAAATAAAATGATAAAACATCAAGATTCTAATCAAAGAATATATTTTATCCAACGTTGATTAGATCTAATATGTTTGCTGAGTAAAAAAGTCTAGATATAAGAATAAAAATTAGTATTGATAACATTATGAAGAATATGGGGCTCTAATTCTCTTTTTTTGAGTAATAATTACTTCAATATTAAAAAGAAAAGTCTCTGAATCCATTGGGGAAAAATAAATTTCAGATATTGAGATAATATAATATTAATGGGGATTTGGGGGTTTCATTAGCATAATATACACATTTTAATTGGTAAAACTATATTAATTATGGTTAGGCCACATGGTTATTCAAACTATGTTCCAACCATGAATTTCTATTATCTCAAGGCCACAGCTCACATTGCTAGCTTGCGTGGTTAGACAATCTATATTCTAAATTATTTTTTAACACTTTAAAAAAGAAGTGTTTACTTAGGGAACTAACTTGATTTGGAAAAAATATTCACCAACTATGCAGCTATCCAAAGCCCATGTTTTCCCTTTCAAATATTCTTGGCGATTTTGCACAGTTTCTACCAACCATACACAAACTAAGCACAATCAGAAAAGACTCTAAAACATAAGTAAACCTCTTAGAAGCTCAAAAAACACAAAATGAAAATTATATAGACTATAAATACTTTATTGAAGGTTAATTTAATTCCAAATATAGGTCCCACAATATTGATCTTGAATATTATTTATGATTTGTATTCTTTCTATTTATATACATGTTTTCCAAAATGTTATAACAAATGTTATTTTATGAACATAATTTTTTTACTAATGCTATTTTATATGATATTTTTAACATATTTTGAATGTTTTTAAAAGGAAATAATTTAAAACATTTTCAAATGGGTCAATTTTGACCCCTTGTACAAAATTTGTGAATGTAATGTTTTTTTTCACAACTAAAACATAAATTGATTTTCCCGCTATCATGACAATTATTTTCATTGAATATTACGTTATATATTTTTATGTATATTATCAAAGGATGTTTTTACCCAATATTTTGAAAATATTTTGATTACAAACATTAAATTCATAGTAAAAAGGGTATTTTCCGCAAAAAACATATTGTTATTTTAATATAATTTCCATTCATCAATACCAACAATCCTTCATGTTACATATGCAACAGTGGGGATATTTTGTAATGATAACATCCAAATCATTTATAAGTATGGATTATTATATTATAAAAGTTAATTTCGTGGGGATAATATCATTTTCATGTACTATTCATGTTATGAAATAATTTTGTATTTTAATGAATACAATGATAATGACTTTTCCTACCACTATATCCTTTATTTTATGTCTGAAATCCCTTATACGATTTTAGGGAAAACCCTAATTCTCTAGTTCGGGATGATTTATATTTTAAAAATGGTTTATTAAAATGAATGTTATTTTTATCTAAAATTTCCTTTCAAATCTGTTTAAATGAGATTTACATGGGTTTTTTTCCTGATCTAGTCCTTGGAAATTGATTATGATGGGTTTGTTCCTCATATTACACATGACTGAGATTGATATTAATTATATTAAGGGTTGATCCCAGTTATACCTGATAGTAGATCCCGATAATGCTTATATGATAAATGATCCTAGATTGTGCTTTAATGAATTAGGTACTGAATATGTTATTTAGAGAATTATACTGGAAGTAATCTATATGGTCAATAAAATTATAATGGTTCTTTGAGGGTTATATGACAATGATTTCCCAACACACACAAAAGTTATCTTTATGCTTTATATGGGTTAAATTTTTTTCCATTGATCAATGTTAATGAAACATTTCCTGTGATTATTAATTTTTATGACTCATGTCTTATGGTAAATATTATTTCCATGTTTAATGAATGGCGATCAAGGAATTATTTGGTATTAATTCTCTCATCTTATTCTCAAGAACACTAATTGTTTCATTATAACCTAATGATTATATGACTCTGTATGATGAAATTAAATTGATAATGCTTTTTTCCACACTGACTATGTATTTGAACTCACTCTTCTTATATTTCCTTTTCCTCAATTTATGAAGAATAATAAAAAATGATTTAACCTAGAAATGATTAATATGTGGAGAATTTTATGGGATTCTTTAGATACTTAATATGGAATATTAAGATATGGGTATAGTGGTTGAAATACACTTTTTAAGACATAATTTTTACTTATATACATGTTTTTTATTAACTTTATAAAAGATTAAAAAAATGGTATTTGGGTACATAATTGATCCAGTAATTCCTTTTTATGTTTTAAGGTTTTATGGAAACAACAGGTAACATTTTCATTTTCATATCAAAAAATTTATATATTTTGTTTTTATCACCACATCCATTAGTACATTATAATGGTTATTTAAAAAATATTAAATAAAGAGTCAACAAAATAATTTCTTGAGGAGAAATATCACTATGGATTGTTTGAATACATATTTTTGTGAAGTTTTTGTTAACCGTGGCATTTCCTCTACAATGGTTATAGAAAATTCATTATGGGAACAGCATAGTTCCCCTGACTATATAGGATGAATGTGAAACCCTAATCTTTTCACTACGTCTACCTCTGAAACAATGAATAACCCTAGAATAATAAATGAACTCTTTTTGAACCAATGTATCATCTAAATGTATCCTAATCCAATAATGATACAAAAAAGATAAATCAAAATCAAGAATGAGTCACAAATAGCCATTGGAAGGTGAAGAATCGTTATTGAAAAGTTCTCATGACACTCTCCCCCACACTTAACTCTCGAGTTCTAATGATGGTCATAATATTAATCATACCCCAAAAAACCCATAAATAATAAGAGGGTGTGACGCTGATATAATGTTTTTTCAAAACAACTTGTGATATCCTCCCACAAGATGCTCGAACCTATCTGTGACATACCCAAGACACATTCTCAATCACCACCTTCTGGAAAAATATACTAGGGTATTAGAATATAAATTTCAGGAATGATTTCTCCCTTGAATATGAAATAAACACATCCATAATAAACATACTGTTAGTTTGGAAAAAATAAATAGAGTGAAAATCCCTAAACAAAACAATTAATAAATATGAAGTATCACATTAATAAACTAAAGGAATAAGAAATAAAAATAAAAATATATAAAGAGGAAACATCCAGGTCGAGTGGATGATAGATATATTTTCAAAGTAAAACATGAGAAAAATACCAAAGTAACCCACTAGTATAAATCTCTTACTGACCCTAGTTCACTCTCCCCATCTCAAGACATCAACTGCAAAAACCATAACATCCTAAACTAGTTTAACAATTTTATGGAACTCAGCCTGATAATAGAACGGTTTCATAAACATAATAGTGAAGTGATATAAGTATGTAAGCACCATATATTTAAAAAATTTCCTATAAATAATAATTTGATTCAGTATTTATAAATAACAAAATAAATCATTATCTTCAATAAATAATTACATATAAACCAATAAATGAATTACTTTAAATTAATAAATTTTAATTTCATTCAATTTAATGAAACCATTAATTTAAAAATCATTACTGGGGATCGACCCCTTTTTAAACTTGAAAACTATTTTTAAATATAATTTTATGGAATTATTTTATAAAAATTGATGTTCTAGTTTATTTTTGGACCACTGATAATATTTTGGGGGTTTGAATTAGTGTTTTCCCTATTACAAATTCCCATCATTATGAAATTTTTTCCTAGGACATCTTAGACTTATTTTCGATATCAATTTTTTTATAAATATCATATGAATGAATATATGATGACTCAAACATGTTATAAAGTATTTACATGGTTCATCCTTAGTGGGAGAACCTAAATAAAATACCTGGATAATCCTAAAGGTCTGTGGAAATTCACTATAATAAATAATTGATTTCAAATTTTTTAAAAACACTATTTAGGATCCTTCTATATACTTATAGGTTTTTTTAAAATGACTCATATAATTTTATAGTTTTTTGTTTCAAAACATTATTTTCAAAAATATATATGAAATTTTTTAATTCTCTTCTATAACACTTCATTTGTAAAACATGTCGATATGATTTCCTATATCTAGTAGATTTTTAACTTGTAAACCCATTCTAAACCCAGAGAAAATTTCTCTGATGATCCTCACTAAACATAAACCTGTCATATAAACTATTTCATATGAATTATATGAAACAGTATGCCTCAAAATTCTTCAATAAAAATTTATCTAATACTCAGCTCTAAAATTTTCATTCCAAAAAATTAGTAAGGAAACTCAATTTCAAAATTAAAAATTGGAATAAAATCATTACACATAAAAAACAAAAACATTCATACAGAAGTATATAATTTTAGAATAATAAATTTTAGACTTTACAAAATAACAAAAATTTCCTCATAAATCTCCATCGTTAATTAATTTATCTTAAATCTTTTTTCCTATGACATTAAATTGAATATCATTTTCATTTTGACTTTTTGACTTGTGATATAGAATCTAAAGAAATGTTCATATGTAAATATAATAAAATTTTCCTTTTTTATCCTTATGATATTCTTCCATTTAATGAATAAACTTAATTTATAAATTTTCAACAATAAACTTTATTCAACTAGTAAAAAACTATATTTTTCAAACTAGATAATAACTATTTTTTCTGAGGCTTCATCTTTCTCTATATATTAATCTTGACCCCAATTAAAAAAATAAAATAAGACAGTCTATATCAATTTTTCTTGAACTATTAAAAATACTAGAAAAAATATGAATATAGTTGACTACAATGTTGTAACTTATAATTATATTATGTACGTAAAAAAATCTCTTACACAAAATTCTAGCTTCAATGCTAATTTTTATGTATTTTTTTCATTTTAATTTTTAATTTTGATTTATAATTTTCAAAATCAGACAAAACAAAAAATAAAATTAATCCTTTCAGGGTTTTCAAATGTTCAAGGTACAAACATGGTAAAAGAATATTTTTTCAATTTGATCTATCGGGTGGCCCTATAAAAAACTATTCTTTTACAAACTATACTCTAGTTCATGTTATTTGTTTCATTGAAATTCCATTAATCTTATAATATATTTTATTTGAAATATTATATTTGATAACATTCTAACTAAATGTTTTTCAGAAAATAGGTTTCCCTACATTTTTTTCATAACACTTCCAGCTTTATCATAAAAAATGCCATCTATAGTGATTGTATGATGATTAGTTTGTACCATCCTCAATAAAAATACATTTTTATTCATTTCATTTATTATTTAAATAATCAATCGAATCAGTTTCTATGAAACATGATATTTGAAACAACAAGATTTTTATTGCATCATGTTCATCCAAATTGTTTTTAACACTCATTCCTTTATCAACTTTTCTACATGAAATTATTCTTTCTTATTTTCAAACCTCATCATCGGAGTCTGTTCAGAGTTCATTATCCTTATATGTTTTTCAAAAAACATTATTTTTTATATATGTAAAAATAAATCATCATATATATTCTCTTTCCCAATATCATATTGTATCATGAATATCATGATGTTAAAAACAAAGATAAAAAATCAAATTATAATCAGAACAAATGCTCAAATATTCCTAAAAAGAGTTTTTAAAAGTTTCAAACATTCTTCCTTTTAAGAAGCTTCGTAACAAAACATTATTAACAAATAAACTTATCAAACTCTTAACACTTTATTTATCACATATTTTATATTAGTATTCTAAAAAAATTCAGTTGAAATCAAATAAAAAAATTTCTCAAAATAAAACAAAGGATCATCCATCCACCCTTTTGGATTTGTAAAAAACTATTATTACCAAAATATTTACCTCTCTTACTTTTTATCACTCATACATCTTTGAAAATAATTTTTTTGTAACTATATTTATATAAAATTTTATAAAAACACATTATTTCGTCAAGAGAGGGTCCTAACACTACACAACTAGATGAAGTATTATTTTTAATGGAATTACTACCTTTTGTGAAAACAAAATTTATTTCTATGTTATGATAAACTCTTTACCACTTTCATCCATAATTTTTCCCACATTTTATGATAACAAATAATACGATTCTTTTTTGTGGAAACTATATTTATATTCCACCATTCATGACAAATATTTCTCTTCCCCTTTTTAAGGATATGTTTAAAATATTATCCGCAATTTTAAATATAATCCAAAGCCTACTGGAATAAAAACTTATATTTCTTTAGTAAGTCATTGGTGGAGTTTTAAAATTATGTTGCAACTTCAATTACAAAAAAAATATACCTCTTGAAATTTATTTCATGAAAATATATCAAATTTTACTTATTTAGAAATGTAGTCAAGATTGAATTTCCCATCATCAAATTTAACTTCTATAAAATGATACATAATATTAATGTGCATTGATATTGAATTCTAGATGTGATTTTATAAAAGACCAATGGCACTCTGATTTTTATAAAGTATCTTCAATGGTGCAGAAACACTCAGATTAAAATATTTATGTTTTACAATTATTCAAATAATTTCTAACCAGAATTGGTGGATGAAAAATATTCTACCTCAACTATGTTCAAAGACACTGAACTCTATTTCATAGTATGAATTCCCACACAATATTCTCCAAAGTAAAATGTTATTTCCAATGATGATTTTATATCATTAAAATATCCATCCAAATAAGTACTAGTATAAGATAGAAATTTCCTATCATAAAATATCAAGATACATATAAAACTAATACAAGACCTAAATGTGAGAGAAGTTATGTATAATTTTTATAATCTCATCTTTTAATCATGTCTAAAATGGAGTTTTTTTATATCCAATAATGTTATCACATTCCAATAGTTATTTAAGGCATGAAATTTCAGAGTTTTTATTTCTGTTTAAATTTCCTCGCCACCTGATTATTTTAAATCTTTAGTTATCAATATTAACTGACATTCATGTTGATCTTTTCCATCCTCATTTAAATCATTAAATTTATCTTCCCTGATATTTTCAATAACAATTTTTAAGGAAGAAGGATTTTCAACAACTTTTACATCGTATGGATCCATAAACATTTTCAAACATTTATTACACCACTTGTAACTTCTTCCATTTAGTGAATATCCAATGAAGTTTCAATCATTAGATTTATCATACAATTTTAAAGGATCAATAATTTTTATATTTAGTAAATAGGGTTTTCAAAACCATGAAATATTTCACAATGGGGTTATTTAGTTCCACATCTCATTAGAAGTAATGCTGGATTTAGACCATAAAACCCATTTCTTTTTAAATGTATATTATTATTCGCAACTTCTATTTCCAAAAACATAAAAAATTTATACTCATCTAATATAATTAATCTCATTTCGACAAAATTATTATTTTCCTTTCTGTTAATCCATTTCTTATAGGGTTTCTGGAGCACTATATTGAATATTTATTATGTTCTTATGCTAATATGATTCAAAATAATTACATGTGTATTCCTTTACATTATCAGTTCTCAAAATAAAAATATAAACTTCCATTTCCCCCCTCAAATTATTCTCTAAAATATCTAAACCATTATATTGTCGTTGATTTGTTCTCTATCAACATAATACATTGCTTATAAGAGAAACCATCAATAAAAGAGATGAATTAATGAAATTACCTTTTTTCTAAAGAATTTCACATTGAACCACAAAAATGAGACTAAATAAGATCAATAGGTCTTATATACTATATTTTAACATTTTTTTATTGTTTCACCCATCTTCCATTTATAACATGTTAAACAAAAATCATTTTCTATCATCTCCAATGTTGGAATGTTTCGTATAGAATCTATTGTAGATAGTTTATTACATATTTTCTGGACAATATTCCCATGCTTGTGATGACATAACAAGTTCTCATATTATTCTCTCAAACAACATGAGTTACAATGTTCCCTAATCTAAAATATATTTCCACCAGTTCATTATCCTATAGGTGAAACTTGAACATCTTCCAAACTTTTGATGATAAATGATTAAATTTTAAAAATCAATTATTTTAATCATAAAAATGTATTCATGCACTATGTAAGTTTTTTTTGATTCCATAAACATATAAAACACTCTTATATTTAAGTTTCTCACATTCTATATCCATTGTTCGCATTCCTCTTAATTTTAAAGAAAAATAATTTCCAAATTTAACTACAAAATATTAATGGTTTTCAATATCATTCATGATTTTGATGTTACCTATAATATGTGAGGAATAACCACTATCCCGAATCTATGACTTTTTCATTTAATTTAATCAATAGATAAATTAATAATAATGTCTATTTCTCTATCATTATACTTTATAAGTTATTTTTCATTCTTCTAATAATAAATTTATTATAGAAGTGTTTTTAAAAATTATTCTTAAACATAACCCATTTTTTCATTTCATCGATAATTTTCTTACATGAAATCATACTGATGTTTTCAATAGTAGTTTTAATACATTTTGAGATTTTCCTTTTCCATCATCCTAAAACTTAAGAATGTTATTTATATTTATTATTATATTACTTTTTCTATTTTTATACATGATTCCTTAAAGATGGATGTTGTTAAACAAATATATTTTTTTATTCTATTATGTTTTATAGCCCAAAAAACCATAAATTAGATATTTTAAAAAGAATAATGATCTTCCCCTATAGAATATCTATCGAAGTTCATTATAACTTCCATTTTTTGTTTCTTCTAGATTTGGGAATACATTTTTATGATTTTTTATTTAAAATTTCATTGATGTGTTAGATTTTTGATATCCCTTATTCACCCAAGTTGTTCTAATATTTTTTAAAACAACTACAAGGTTAGTTAATTCAAATGGAATTTTATATTTATTGTGTCAATATTTACCCTAATTCATAGAGATAGAAATTATAACATCTTCATATTATTTATATTTTACTTCTTATGACATGGTGAACTTTTCATTCCACATTATTATAGAAATCTCAAAAATATTACGTTTGGATTTAGTTTTACAATAAACATCATTATTAGCTGAAATTTATGAGCAATAATATTACACTATATTTCTATATTCAACAAAATTCAGTTTATGTTTTACAATTTCATTAATGTACTCATCTTACTATTTGAGGAAATAATTCATTCATTTAGTATCCTTTCATCTTTATTCATTATCAGCCTAATTTCTTTCTTCAGTTTAGTGTCTTTTTGAAGACATGAAACAAGTTATGACATTGGATGATATTCTCTATAATATTCTTCAATGAATTATTCTTCACTTTTTTATTGAATATTCATATTTCTAAAAATTTTAAAATAATTTTCTAAGATATTATAAAATTTAATATTCTAATAAATTTTTATAATTTCAATTTGATTTCACATTATTACTCCAAATGGTATTTCTATTTGAAGTTATGATTTTTTACCATCAGTATGCTTCTTATAATACATGGTATACTTTATAATTATTAAACATTTAGGTTTCTCTTTATAATGGTATTTATATTCTAAAACTTACTTCCTTGTAAGGTTATAGAAAATTTTCCAATTCCTCTGCACTTTAAATACATGAGTATATATTTTCCTATTTACATTCAAATACCTCTTTAATGGCTTTTTAAAATAAGATATATGATATTTTTATTAATATCATCATATTACTTATCATTATAATCACACTGATTCATAATATCAAAATCATATATTTTTATCATTATCATAGCATCAAAATCCATCTCAATCTTGATCTTGTATTTGAAATCTCCACATTTCTTCATTTTATAAGAGACAATAATGTTTTGAAATTCATGAAGAGATAATATATCATAAACTTAATGGGTAGAATTTTTTTTATCAAACATGTTAGTGATTGGTATCATGAGATTATTTAAAGTTGAAGATTCTATTAAGACATCTCCAAATCCTCTAATATTTTAAATAAATACATTAAATCATAGGAATTATTTATCAATTGTGCCTACATCTCTCAATATGATATCTATAAACATGCATTTATTTATTTTAATATTTTCTTATTTTTCTTCGGTGTTTCCCTATAATATAAATTTGAGATTATTTCATGATTATATATCCATTTTGAGCCCCATTACATTTGTTAACACATTTTCAGATACAAAAATTAAAACTATATTTCAATATTTTTCATCACCTTCAATGTTTTCCTTGTCTTCAAAAGTCAGAGGAGCATATTTTTCATCTAGAGTAATATTATGCATTACTACATATATTACATATAATCCATGTTATCAAATACTGGGTATCATTTATTTCCAAACATGGAAATTTATTTCATTGATGGTAAGAACACATATACTATTAAATAAATTGATATTTTCCATGATAATGTTTATACAATTAAACTAAGGGTTTTACAACAATTTATGTTCTAACGCATTGCTAAACTATATAGAAGGGGGGATGGATAAGTGGGCTCTTATTTAAAAAAATCCAAAATTTATGAAATGTAACCCTTGAAATTTTTTTAAGTTATTTTCCTTATAAAATATGATAACAGTATAAAAATAATAAAAATAAGTGAATATATAAAAGTCATGAAATATTAAAAACATTCAACTTCTATTTGAGAACCTACATCCCTAGAATGGTAAATCACATAGGTCCATGGAAACAAGCTATTAGACACAAGTGAATCCAAATTTTAATCCAACTCCCATTATATTTGTTTAATCTCATGAAATATAAATTCATACTGACACACATTAGTTTATAATGTTTTTCTTGAAAACCTGACCTAAAAAGAATGTATTTGAAACTTTATAATTCTTCCCACGAGTGGTTATTTTGAAAAAACTGTCCATATTATTTCCTCAGATCGGTAGTTGTATATTCAGTGTGCCCATTCTACATCTGGAAAATGTTTGTTAGTTTTTTCTCAAAATATTTGTTCTTCATTTTTATCCTATGTTCAGTAATTAAATGAAAACTCTATGCCTCATAGTTCTTTACAAAACTCTATTTGATTCTCATTTTTATAAATCTTTTTCTTAAAAATATGCAAATAATATCTCTCAATTGTATTATTAGATATATATATTTAGTAATTTTTCTTTAACTTGAAATCTACTTCAGTTGGAAACTCACATTCGATTTCATTTTAGTAGTTTTTTATATTTTTTACTTAGTGTGTGTGTTATGTATGATTTACTTTATAAAACATTACACATGTTCTCCCATAATGGAAAATGAAGGAAACTCCTTTCATTTCCCAACACAAAAAATTTAAATATCCAAATTTCTCACAAAGTTTAATTTCACTTGGTCACTAATCAACTCATCTTGAAACATCATCAATCATCATGAATTTTAATGAAATTCTAAAATTTCATAAACATCTTAAACGTCATATGTTATAGAAAATTATAAAGATAAAAAACCAATTGAATCAAATCGTACAACATTTATCAAACAGGAAGTCTTATTGAAATATATCATTTAATGAAAATTATTTATTTACATTAAATGGTTTCACAAGTTTATTTGAAATATTTATCTGGATTTTTTTTTCTATATTCATTTTTCAATGTTATTAAATTGATTTTAAATTTGTATTTGTCTAGTTGACTCTATCTCGTGGTATCTAAATAAATGTTCCTCTACTAGTATCGTAAATATTTTCTTGGCGTTCCATCTGATATTCTTCTATTCAATGATGTCACTCCCATTGTACCTTTTTAACAATGAAATTCCCTTAGTCGATAAAAAAATAAATTATGCAAACTGTATAGAAAATCATTTTCTAGTACTTTTATGATCCACTTTTTTCTCTTGAATCCAATTGAAAAATAAAAGAAAACATTGTCCTTTAATTTCATTCAGCCCACTAAAAATAACTATAAAACATTGACAATATTTTACTACATTGTTGAAACTTCTAAAGAAATAAATTTCATAGACATTTTTTGGTCTCTGAACTCTAAATTCAAACTATATTTTCCTTTTTTGATTTAATTTTAAATGTGTATTTATTTTAAAATTTACAAAACCAAACAAACATCTCAACAAAAAAATCCATTGGGTAGTTTTTTCTGATGTTCAATGTACAAATATCCTTATAGATATTTTTTCAAGATTAGTTCATTCTAGTGGATAAATAAACCCCTCTTCTTTTACACACTCATCTCTTGTTCATCATATCTATACAAGAAAAATTTGGGATACAGATAGCATCCTTCTCCCTTTATATTAAACCAAACAATGTTGTATAATACAAAGAGTTACAAAGAAGCCTTACACAAGCAGATGTATGCCTTGCCATAATAATATACTTTAACAAGATGGCTACAAAACTCTGGAGAACTAAAAGAGTAGCTAGAACTGACCACTATTATTGCTCTTTTGGAAATGGCATCCACCACTTGATTGGATCCACAAAGAAAATGCATGAAATCAATAGAGAGTCGGTCCGCAAGTTGTAGACAATCATCCCACACTGATAGCATCCTCCATGGCACATTTCTTGATCGTTTATTCAGAATTTGGACAGCAATAGATGAATTTGATTCTAACCATATGTTATTCCAGCCATAATGGACAGCCTACCTCATAGATTTAATAATTGCCCATAATTATGCCTCAATGGTAGTATCATTTGCAATATAGTGAAAGAATCATTATTTTACCAGACCCCGTCATGTACAGAAAAGACCTCCGCATGCAGAAGGTTCGGGTGAACCACAGGAAGCTCCATCAACATTGACCTTAATCTACCATGGAAGAGGTGGGATCCAGTGAATATATTTCACCATTAGAGGCTTCTTTGACCTGCAATTAACACCAAATGACCTCAAAATTACAAAGTCAGAAACAACAGTATTCATGTGCCCGGTTTGAGCATGGGAAGCAGATCGAATGACATGTTACACAGCCAGACCAACAGCCTGTAATGAAGTCTTCTTATTGTGGAACATCATGTCATTTCGTGCCTTCCACAGATCTGAGAAGACAAAAACAGTTTCAGCGATGGGAAAGGAGTGAACCTCCTCACTACCAGTATATCAGCAGACACACCATAGCAAAGACTCAATATAATGGAGCACCAGAGAGTACCGAAAATATTCCTACACATGATACCAAACACTGCTAGAAAAACAATAGTTTACAAATATATGCAACATTGACTCCTCACCTTGTAAGAAGAAAAGATAGATGGAGAAAAGACTCCTCCGAATTCATTGTATGAGGTGTTGCATAGGGAGTCTTTCCCATAAAATCCTCCATAATAATAAGAAATTATATGGGGAAACAAATGTCTTACACATTCCATAAATCCAAGAAAGGGGACAAGTCTATTTACCAAAAAAGAGATGATAACATTTCTTTGTGGTGAACTTACCATTTAGATTATTTACCCAAGAAAGAGTGTCAACATTATAAAAAATGTACCTTGATATTTTAATACTTATGTGATTGGGAAGGATATACTACAAAGATTGATCAGCATTGACATTAGCAATAGTTTTAGCACTTAAAGAACTCGACACATTCATCTCATGGCAGATCGGTCGAGACAACCAAGGACTCGTCCATCAATTTAAATTGGACTCCCTACAGACAACCCATCTTGAGAAAGACATGAGATCAGAATAGGCTTGCTTCAATGCCGGCCACATAGAAGAGCCATGTAGCCACAATAGACATTATGCATCCTTTCAACAAAACTTATATTCAGAAGCTCTAGTGACATATCATTTCTTGATAGAAGAGTCCGGATGAATTTCGGGATAAAAGAATCATTGAAGAGTCTGATTTCTTTAACACCCATTTCCCCAATGTAACAGGTCTGACACATTCTTTCCAAGAAACTATGATCAACTTCTTCTCAGAAATAGATCCAGTCCAAATGAAATTCCTAATTTTGCTGCTCAGCTCTTTTACAAGAGTTCTAGGCCATCTATACGAAGAAAATGAGTATGAAAACATTGATGTACTATTTTCCTTTTATAATGTATCACTTTTAAAAATATCTTAATGTATTTTTTTCTATCAAATGGATGCACTATTTTCCATTTAGAAAATTTAATGTCGGATTCTTTACATAGAAAATATGTCCAAACGGTATTTCTAATAATCATTTAGTACCATCCTCACAATAAAAACATCTCCATTTGAACATTTTCTTTCACTTATTTCATACATCACAAGATATATCTAAATAGTTTGTATGGAACTAATGAATGGAATCATATACATTTTAATTGCATCATGTATATCTAGGGATTCCATGTCACTCTTTCCTTTAGTGATATCTTCGTGATCCCCTTCATTCTTATTTTCAAACTTTTTCATAGATTAATATCTAATGATGTTTATCCAGTGTCGTTTTCCGAAAATTTTATTTTTTATATCTAAAAAACTAAAATTCATTTATATTCTCATAAAAAATTTAAATTTGATCATTAAATTCTGGTAATAAAAAACATTGATGTAAATATAATTCTCAATTGAAAAATAATTTTATAGCTCTATAAAAAACAAAATTTCTAATATTCAGACATTCTCCAATTTCATTAACTTTGTAACCATTCCTTTTTAACAATATTCCTCAATAAACATTCATCAAATTTTCTATATTATTTTATAAATTTATTTTTATTAAAAAAATATACGGAATCAAATACAAATCAACATTTTGAAAACATCAAAAATGCTCTTCATGTAAATTTTGATATATCCTTCAAAAAAATTCAACAAGACGTGATAAATTTAAGGAAAACATAAATAAACACCACAACACCATGTTGAAAGAGGAATAATGATAGATGAAGGAATAATTGGTTCTTTATGTTTCCATGAAGAAAGGGTGAATGAGGAAGGATATATAGTTAGGAAGAAACATGAAATAAACCTATGAAATTAATAAATATATAAATAAGATTCTCTAGAGGAACTGAGTTTTGAACTATCTATAAGAATATTGATGAAGTACCTAAGTCTATAACCAATCCTGCTACTCAACACTAGAATCACTAGTGTAAAAACCCTCCATTTACATATTATCCCAATATTAGTCTAATCAATACTAAATAGAAAATTTCATTCACCCTTACTAAGATTCCTAGATTCCTCATGAATGTTAAAAAATAGGAAGTCTACTATAAGAATAAAAAAATTTCAATATCAATAAAACTAATATTAGATCCAAATATATAAAAGAAAATAACCCAATTAAATTTAAATCATAACATAAAATATGTAAATTGGTTCATCATATGTATCAGTACGATAAACAATATCTCTCCCTCTAGGTGTAACTATTCAATAAGGGGTTGTATAGAGTGACATAAACACACAATGATTTAGAATCCATTTAAAATTTACAAACTAAAATTTACAATACAGTATCAAAAGTTAAATACACTCCTTAATGGTTTTATTTGTATTAAAAATATTTATTTCAAATCTAACATCTGAAATCCTTTCCTAAACAATTAGAAAAAATTCAATACCATTTAGAAATCAATCAGTGAACTAACTCTCAACTTTCACTCAATACTATAAAAAGGTAAAAATAAAACGTTATAATTCTATTCATATCCCATATGGGAAAAACTATTTAAAAAAACCATATTCTTTTAAAAAGTTAGTTTTTCATATTTTAAATAGTTGACAATTCAAGTAACGTGTGAAATTCCATGTAAATCCCTCATAATAATTTAAAAACCTTCTGAAAAGTTTATAATTTACTTTTATATATCACTAATTGACATTAATACATGTGAATGAACATTACTGACCCCAATCATAAATCAATATTCCATATAAATATATCACCAAAAAACACCTACCATTGTTCAATGAAATTCGTGTGAGAATTCAACACCTATGTTGGATAACAATCCAACAATCCTAAAAAAGTCCCAAGAGATCACATAGAAACAAAATTATCAAAAATAAAATACCCCAAACCCATAAATTTATCTTTAAATTCCATTAGTTTTAATAAAGAGGGAGAAATTGAGGGGTAATTATTGATTGGGAATAGAAGGAGGAAATGTATAAGAGTGTAGGGTTTACCATTGGACATATCAAATATGTGAGGATTAGGAATACGTGAATTCATGAAATTTGGGAGGGGAGATCCCTTGGATATAACATAGGCTCAAAAAAATTAAATGGAGAATAAAACTATGGAGGCCTTATGAAAATTGATCAAGTGAACAAATTAAAAAACGAAAAAAATGTAAATTGAAAAAATGTACTGTTAGGAATCACACTTTGGTAAACCATGTTCCAAACATGTTGTCTTCACCGAGAGGACAAACTATACAAACTTATTTTTTCACAAATTTATCTATCCTTGATCCAACAAAATATAATATCTCTATTTTTAGAGCCACACTTCAGTATTGTCATATAATTTACAAAACCATATCCATGTCATGTACCATGAAAAACTCCATAGAAGGGTAAGCTACATGGTTACTACTAATATCCAACCAACTATGCTAAAACCATATAGTATAAACCATGAATTTTGAGAATGAGTTTCATGTAAGGGTTATCTATCACCACATGATGGTCATCACATATTTCTTTTCAAAAATATGTTCCAAAAACTCTAACCAAGAATAAAAAATCATAAAAATAAATAATCCAATCTAATACTCAAAAAAATTTAAAATAATAAAAAATGAATATATATACCTTGAAATTAGTTTTGGCAAGGATTCTCATTTAAATCCTTATTTAGTTTTCAATGGGTTTTGGGAATTCCCATTATATGGACATATAATGAAAAAAATATAGATTTTTTTATAATGCATATGATTATATTAGGGAGTATAGTCACCCCATGACTATTATAGGCCCTCACCATTAGTTGGTAAGATCTGGAATACAAGGAGGCATGTCAAATTTAATATTTCAGGTCTTTATTTGATTCTAAACTAATATAATATGTCATAATAATTCAATGTGGAATAATATATTGTGTTTTAATTAATCATGATTTTTTAGTGGAAAATATAGGATGTTAAAACAAGAGAGGTATACCATGAATATCCCCAGTCAACATGTATTTAGTAGAAACTTTAGTTTCATGGTCATGTCCAGGGATGGGTGTATGAACTTGAGGTTGAGTGAAATATTATTCTGAGAATCCTATTATTTAAGGATATGATTATGGAGGTTTTATGGGGATTATTTTTGAGTTATTTATATTGTTCATATATTATAATAGTAGAATCATTAAGGAATGGTAAATGAAATCATAGGTGGTGGAGTTTAAAATTATTGCTTGGTAAGATCCAAAATTAATTGATAACTACTAATAATTAATTACATGTTTTAAAATAATATATTAATATATATATATATATATTGTGTTTCTATTTGATGGGATTGATTAACTGCTAATTTCCAGCATCCATAGGGAAATTATTTTCTAGAGTTTTGAATTTTGAGGAAATTTTGATTTTTAGAAGAAATACATTCTTTTTGGAAAAATAAAATAATGAATTTTTTTAATTTTTTATATTTAATTTCATCTTCTAAGGCTTGTTGTTTTGAAATAAAATGGATTTTTGAGAAAATGTTTGTTTTGGGAAATAATATTTTTCAGGAATTCATAAAATGATTAAATTGTTTTAACATGTTAATTTTTAGAAAATATGAAAATGGTTGATGTTTTAGGATATTATTGTTTTTTAATAAATCAATTGAAATAGATTATATGGTGGATTTTAAAACATTTTTATATGAAAAAATTTAAAGGAAATTACCATAAAGTCTTGAAATTTTAAATTCTTTAGATTTTATGAAAACCATTGGATTCCTATGAGTCACTTCAGAAAAATAAATTGAGTTTTATAGTGATTATAGAGATTGTACTATTTTTAAAATTATCAATTGATGTATAACTAGGTTTTCATTTTTAACAATTATTTGACTATGACAAACCCAAATGCTTTGAATTATGAATACAAGATTGTACTCTATTATTGATTAATGATATATGTGCGATCAGAATCAATGGATCGGATTTGGATTGATATTCGAATAGAAGGTTATAAAAATTTAATTGTTTTGTAAATGATTTCATTGGGGTGTGTTTTTAGTAGGTTATTTCTACGGTAGGGCGTACCATTAGATTTAGTTAACTAATTATTATGATCACTAATGGTGTCAAGAAACATGATCAAGAGAATATTTTTCTTATAATTTTCTTTAGTTGGAATGTGTCATTGTGCATTTTCTCAATGTTTTAATGAAATGGTATGATTAGGTTTGTTGGGTAATATGTATTATGTTGTGGTGTCATTGTTGGATAGTGTGGAGTAAAATAATACTACTGATGACATGGAAATAGTGAATATATCATAGGGAATCTTGTTGATAATGTCATGTTTATTTTAGAATTAGTGTGATATGTGGTTTTAATCTATATATTAGAAGGATGACTAGAATTTAAGGATAAAACATAATGATCTAACATTAAATTTGTGATTAGTATAGGTAAATATTTATAGATGAGTTATTAGAAATGATTCTAAACAACAATAATAATTAGAGTGGATATTATTCAATGATGTGTGACATCATATATAAATAGAAAATGAAGACCGATATACACCCAATGATTTGACAATTTAGTGATTTTAACTTTTTATTTTATGATTTGATATGTGGTATTTTGATATGGTCATCAAGTTTAAATGGATTATTGGAATATGGAGTTGTGCACAAAGATGTTCAATGAATAATTTTTATCATGAGTGGGAACACCTAGGGAATTGGGGATGGTATAGGACCCCAGATAATTCCATTGAAATGTCTTATTTGTTTAAAATTGTGGTTTTCCAACTAACAATACCAATAAAATCTTTATTGAATGGCATTAGGACCATGTTCACCTCATTGGGATTCTAAGGGGAGTCACTAGACTTCTAGTGGTCCTGAGGGAAATTTTTCTAAATGATGGTTAAATGGAAATATTTTCTCTTATACCATTTGTGATCCCATATTGGATTATCTTTTGAATAAAAATATATATATGGGAATAGATATTCCCACCCTCTATACCTCTCTTTATTATTTATTCCATCTGGACGGTTTACGGTTCATTTTTCATGTTGATTATAGGTAGGATTTCCTTTTACATATTATCATCCTCCAAAACTGAAGTTTTATCAAATATTGTTTCTAGAAAATATGAGATTTAATTACTATTCCTATAAATAAATGGTGAATCATGTCCAGATTATGTGCCTTTCCTGTGTGGTTTTTAAATAAGGCTTGAGAAGAAAAGATTCTTATAATTACATTTCAATTGATATTAGGTATTCTAATTGTGAATTTATATATAATTTATAGTTATTTGGAATTGAATTTATAAACAACTAATATTATAAATTTTCTAATTTTTTTGTGTTATATGATTGACTGAGCATGGGGAGTGGACTGAAAAACATTTAATATAGTTTTTGTTTAAAGTAGATACCATAAATTTTATGACAACAATCAAAAACATATATATATATATATATATTTACAAATTATTGATGATTTGTGTGTTTATATAAGAAATATTTATCTTTTTTCAAGATGAAAAGGTCATATTATATTAATATATTGATAAATTATATTGGTGGATTTTGTGCATTGAGAATTTTTTTTCTTAAATGTGTGCCTTTAGTGTTGGGTTGTTATATATGTATGGTTTTTATTATTATTATTATCATTATTGTTATTATTTACATGATTGTATGATAATTAATTTATACACATATGGGATGATATTGTTTTCGCTAATAGTCATTGTTACCCAACTACCCCTGCTGCACAGAGTCATCACATTATTTTATTAAATTGGAATTATCAAAAGAGAATCAAATCCTGAAGGACTAATCAGTTTACTAGCCTTGGAAATACTAGATACATGCATAAGTTTTACATTACATCTTTAAATGAAAAACAATAAACTATCCCATTTGAAACCACTATTATCCCTTAGACTATACCTATGGTTCAATCATAACATACTTCTTTGCATCTGGGGGAAAATGAAACATACGAAAGGGGTGGTCTCGGATGCTCAGTAAGGATAAAAAATATAGCAAAAGATATCATAAATATACATAAACTTTAAAGGAAATGTATAAAACTGAAACAAATGCTTGTAAACATAATCATCTGCATGATTTGGAATGAATAAATCAAATAATCTTATTTAAACATTCACATGGATATTATAATACTCAAATAATCAAATTAATTATCAATAACTAAAATCAAAATGAGGTAATTCATAATGTCAAACATCATAAGAATACCGTCAAGTCCTCATGCCAAAACTATAAATAATCGTACCATCAAATCCTTATGCCAAGACACTAGTTTTTCTCATGAGACATAACGATGCATCTATGGGATATAGAGGTCCCCTTTTTTCACTTACTAAGTCTAATGCATTCCTCATATGAAAAGGGTGAAAAATAACATAAATATTCATATTAAAACTAGAAAAAAATGTTAATACATTACCAGTATACCACAAATGGTATTAACATTGTACATCCACTGTAAAATATATCATAAACCCTTATAAAGAATATATAATATTGTATCATTATAATTCAATCTCAAATAAGTATAAAATAAAATAAAGGATATTGAGATATATGAATACAATCAAATAAATTACTCTTTAAGGAAAATATCTTGATTTAATTTTGAATCAATTAATATCCAAACAATTATAAAATAACACTCTTAATTTGAAAATAACCATGTAATCATTTAAGTGAGTCTTCACAATGTTAAGTCATCATAACATTAAAAAAATTTCCTCTTTAACTATATAAGTTAAAAAACATTCATTCCATATTTTATAAAAAATGATATAAAGAACCTTGTTTGTAAAACAACTAAAATATTCCTTTAAAAAGGTTTTTTAAAAATTTAAAAATGGGTAAAATGACATTAAACAATTGTTCATAATATTTTTATTACAACTTATGAAACATGGACAAGGATGACATGTATTTCAATGTATATACTTTTGTATAAACAACATCGACTATAAAAGAGATTCTAATATTAACCATTACATTGTACTTTTCTTTAGAGAAGGGTGTGTTAACCTCCCACATAATGGTTGAATCTGGTTATTAAATTATTCCATGACCATATCCGTATATATGATATAATATATGATCTTGTTATATCTTTTCATAATATTTTCGTATTATTATTGTTTTGGGTGGTAACTACTTCATTTTCACATTCTTATTTTGTCATGTAAGTCATGATTGTTATGAATATGATGTATTTTATTCATACCCATAATGATATTATTTTATTATTTATTAATTTTACATTTCATATAAATTTGACAATCATTCTTGAACGGTTAACATTGAGAATGAATCTCACCACATCGTGGAGACGGTAGGTAGTGCGTACGCATGAGCGATGGTATTATTGCCTTAATGGTTAAATGATAATGTATTAGATGTAAAATTAATTAAAAATAATAATTTTTATGTTATATTAATTATTTATATTTATTATACCCATCATTATACCCTTAAAAATAATTTAGTGTTGAATAACAACTTACACCAAGGCGTGGAGATGGTAATCCGTAAATCTTCCCGTATAGTGATATTGTTATTTATATGATGGATAAAATGAAAAATTTGGGTGTCACAAGATTATAATAAAATCATATTATATTTATGATACATGGGTAATTACTTTTATAAGTAAAAAAATAGATATAAAAAGTAGAATAAGAAAAGAACATTGAAATATGCGATAAAATAATGACATCTTTTTCGGGTATCATCTTTTGGTTTTCACAAAATGATTCATTAGAATGTTTTTCTTCCCATTGTATGGCCTCCAGAATGAAGTTAGGAATGATGGTAGTATAATTGGTCATGATTTTTCTCAGATAAAGGGATTTAGAGGTGTGAATAAAAGAGAATGAGTGATTCCCTTTTTTGATATATGGGGGGGGACTTTTCAAAACTCCAAAATTATTAATTTATTACAAATTTTTTTCAGTTTAAAAATTCAACTAACTGAGTCATTTAGATTTAATAAATATTATGGGTCTAAATATTCTTAACTTATTATTTTTAGACAATTTTAGGTCACAAAATTATACTTATTATTTGGGATTAACCATTTTTTAAACAGTTTAACTCATAGTGTGTCAAGTTGTGTTTTTATTCTTTTAGTATAATATATTTACTATAAAATTACAAAACCCCAAATTGGACCATTTATGAAATAGTTAACACTATAGAATTTAGTTGGATGAACATTATATTTTTATTAATTTTATATCTTGTGTTTAAATATTATATATTTTAAAGTATCATTTATGTCAATTTTGATACAATTCAAAATTTTCATTTTTTAAACATAAATCAATCATAATAAATTCGATAAAATACATAAACTATGTCACTAACATGTTTATGGTATCTATAAAGTTTGTGTATTTAATTAATTAAGTCATATTATTTTCATTTTATTATTTTTAATATCATTTAATTGATTCAACCTTTAATAATTCAAATTCTGCATCATTATTGGGTCAACATTTAATTAAATTTTTTATTTCATAAAATTATAAATAAATTTATATTATGTGTATAATAATTTCATGTTTCTATGTAATATTTATAGTCTACCACATCACTAATATATCATCAAATTAAATATGATATCGATATTAAAATTTCAATATGTCGTTTTTAACTCTTCTTTAAATAAAATAAAATAAAAATCTTAATCTAAGAAAAGTCTATTAAAAAGGATTATATTATTTAACTAAGGGTTAATTTTGTCTAAAAAAACATATCTAATGAAAATATTACACGTTTCAGTGTAATATTATATTATTATAATATTAATTTTATCTTTAATTATCTTATTTACCTTTAACCATGGTAAATTGAATCCAAATGTTATTATTCACCAAAAATATATTGATCTTTTTAGACCAAATATTACACATTTATTATAAATTATTAGGTCTCTTTTTATAAAATTCAATTCATATAGTTGTTAAAATTGTGTTTAATACAAATCCTGTAGATGTGGCTATAAGGGGGTAAATGAGACATTCAAAATAGTAATAAATTTTTATATCTAATTATATTACAAAATGATTCCCATAAATTATATTAGATAAATGTATGTATTATATTTCTATTTTTACATTAAAATCAATTTTCAATAAAATAATTTTTTATGTGAAAAAGTTGGGTTTTAACAACAATGTAGTATTTATCACTATTCATCAAAAATTAATTTTTTTTGAAAATTAGCATAATATAACCCTAAGCTATTATTGATATTAAAAATTCAAAAATATTGACTTTTTGGAAAACTAAAATTTATAAATTTCATAATTTGGTTAATACATTGAGTAACCACTTTTTAAACGGCTAGTTTGATAGTTCATGGTGTGCTCAACTTTGATGTTGCAACACAAGATATTGAATTATATAAAAGGAATCATGTCATGGAAGACTAGGGTATTACATTATTCACACCTTCAAATAAATTATTCTTCAAAATTTATAGAATATCACTTCATAAAAATATTTTAGTTCTTCTTCATCATATGTTCTTCAGGTTCCCATGTCGCCTCTTCCATTTTATGGTTTCTCCAAAAAAAAACTTTACTAGATGAGTCGTCTGATATCTCAAAAATTATTCTATGGTGTCAAGAAAATTGATAGGATCTTCATAATATGATATATCATGTTCCTGCTATATTTCATCATAGTTTATTATATGCATCATTACTCGCATGTATTTTCGTAACATTGATACGTGAACCACATTATAAACATTGGAGAGACAGGGCATCATATCCAAATAGTATGCTATATATCTAATTTGTTCTAGAATCCCAAATTTTCTGATGTACCTGGGACATAATTTACTCTTCATACTTAATCATATAACACCCTTCTATGTAAATCCCTTTAAGAAGACTTGATCTCCCACTTGAAATTCTAAATCCATCATTCAGTTATCAAAATATCTCTTTTTCTAACTATGAGGTGTTTTGATATGGGTCATATTATTTTTTTCCTCTTCCATCCTTTCCTCAACATGTTCTGGTCCTATGAGTTTTCATTCACCAACATCATCCATACAATTTATTGTATGAAATCTCTTTCTATATAACTATTCATATGTTTTCATCGGTAAGCTTGAATGAAAGATATTATTATAAAAAAATTATACCAGAGTTAAATACTGATCCCACATACCTTGAATGTCATGATGGAAATATCTCAACATGTCTTATATGGATTGAATTATCCATCATTTAGACAGTGGTAGGCATTTATCAAACGAATCTCAGAATCTAGTGCCTTCTAAATACCATTCGTGAATCGTGATGTAAAAAATGGGCTCACGGTCAGAAACAATTGATAGAGGTACACCATAAATTATTAGAAAATCATTAATATATAGTATATCTAAACTATAAATTGATAAATCTTCTCATATAGAATGAAAATTTGATGATTTGGTAAAGTTATCAATAATAAACCATATCAAGTTATTTCTTCTAGGAGCCTTTGGTATCCCCATGAAAATGATCATCATAATATCATACAATTTCCACACAGGTATAAGAAGAGGTAGAATAACTCCTCCTGGATTTTTTCTTCTAGCCTTTACATATTGACAAACCAAACAGCTTGACACATAATCATTAATCATTCTCTTTATGTTGTTCAACCAAAAATGTTCCTTGAAATCTCTATACATCTTACTTCCCCAAAGGTGTATAGAGAAATTTGTGCTATACACATCATCCAATAATTACCTTTTTAGCTCAACTATATAAAAAACACTAATAATCTTCCTAAATTTCATAATACCATCCTCAACTATGAAATCCATCATTCTCCAATCATTCACATCGTTAATTGTTTTTTCATAATCTTCATCATCATACTAATAAATTTTTATCCTTTCTTGAAAAGATGGATTGGAAAGCATTTGAAAAATTAGTGATGTTTCACCTACCATGAAAATTACCATATCTATCTTTTATATATTCATGAACATATGATCAATTTAAAATTCCATTTTGTTTAGAACTCCATGGTATATTCTACACAACACATCTTCCACCTATTTTCCTCCCAAGTGTGGTATTGTATGGTGCAATAATACCCCTTTAAAAGATAAATACATCTCCTTTGTCTCATGAGTAGTTATTTCTTGGAGAAAATATATTTTAAACTCTTATGATCAATATATATATCACATAATTCTCTATGGAGATATTGTCTCTATATCATCAAAGAAAATATTATTTTTTCTAACTCCTAATCATGAGTTGGTTA
Source organism: Viscum album (assembly GCA_963277665.1). Lineage (NCBI taxonomy): Eukaryota > Viridiplantae > Streptophyta > Magnoliopsida > Santalales > Viscaceae > Viscum > Viscum album. The sequence goes on from OY728141.1 coordinate 235,728,931, forward strand.
GCTTTGTTCATGATTTTTAGTTGCCTTTATGCATATGAAATAACCATATAATTTTTTATAATGAGACAACAGAGTCTTTTCCAGGATGCATCACTATAAATAAAATATCCATAATTCCCTGATGGTAGATTCAAGATAGGATCATTGACTAATATTCTATTTAATTCATAAAAACATTATTCACAATAATTCGTAAATAATATTAAACCCCTTTATGTGTGATCTTGGTTTTGTGGTTTTCCAATAGGGAAAAATTCTGGATGAAATGACAATTGAAACATGCTAAAATAATAAAACTACATACCTCAGTTATACTCATCAATTCTATCAATTATTTGATTATCAATGTCTTTTCAGGACCAATAGAGATTCAATACTTGGTGAAAATATATCCATGAAAATAAATTTTCTAAATCCAAAATTAACACTTTCGAATCATACCATAAAGATCATTTATTCTAGGAGTATTTAGAAAAATACACCTGTTGTTATCATAGTATTAGTATAATTTTGATTATAACAATATATAATAAAAAAACAAAAAAATCATCCATATATTCCATGAACACTCTATTCATTAGATCCATAAAAAAATCCAAATGGAATTGCTGTAAATTTAAAATGACTATACCTCGTTATGGAATGTGGTATTTGGAATATATTCATTATTTTCACAAAATTTAAGATATCCAAAACAAAGTTCAAAATTTCGAAATATTTATCTCCATGAATTTGATCTAATAAATCATTAATGTGAGGTTGAGGATACTAGTTTTTTTATTTTAATAGAATATATTTCTCCATAGTCAATGCATACCTGAATTAATTAATCTTTCTTCTTAACAAAAAGAACTTATGATCCCCATGGAGAAACACTAGGTAATATAACTCCCTTATTAATCAACTCCTATAGTTGTTTATCTAGATCTATTAATTCCTCAGTGACCATTCTATTGGGAGTTATTTATATTATCCTTGCCTGAGGGATTAAATCATTTATAGACTCAACTTCCCACTCTAGATGATATATAATTAAATCTTCTATAAATAAATCAATATATTCTTATAAATTATGTTATCCTCAATTGGAATATTTCTATCTTCATTTGTAGGTTTTATTTCCTCTTCCTTCTGAGGAATCTGATTTAATAAAGCTACTAGGTGTAGATTTGATAAGAATAATATGGTGTGTTTTTTTCTCTAAGGATAATTGATTCTACATCTTACTCCGTGATTTTAAGATTATTCATATTGTAATAAGTTTTTTCCTCCTATTCTGATATCCAATCATTCCCAATGATTTTACCAAAGTCGGCTATATGTATGATGAAAAATTATGTACAGAAAGAACGTTTGTATTCCATTTATTTCAAGGAGACTTCCTTTAGGGTTTTTATTGATAAATAACTTGTTAATGTGAATTAGAAATATCTAATTTTGAAAGAAATATAGTTATGTATAATGGAATGAAAGGATCCATAATCAAATAAATCTTTGGGTAAATTTAAGAATTCAATTTTTATACCCTCCACCACATCATTAGGAACTTCAATCTCAGTAGTTGTGGCTGCAAAATCTTGGTCTTTCCCCCTTGGCCTTTTCTATAGAAGGATCCTTAATTATTAGGACAATATTTTGAATAATTTTCAATCTCCTTACAATATTAGAATATAAAATTGATAGTTTATTTCTCCCCCTTATAATCATGAGTTTGGATTCCATTTTCTCTACAATTGTAACAAACTCTAATCTCCTTTAGGAAAGTAATAGGGTGTTTCATCCCACAATTACTGCATGGTGGAAAGAAAAATTTCCCCATATTCTACTCATTTCATTTTGTAGAGTGTTTAGTGGCCCTCTTCTTATTTGGATTTATATTACAGAAATAAGACTTAGATAATTGATTTTCTATTTTGATATCACATGAAACTATATCTCTATATGATGGGAAATATTGTGATCCCAATTCCCATTAGGGTGATGGTTTTAACCCATCAATGAAACAATAAAAATTACCTCTTGTGTTATGGATGTAGTCTGCAACATGCCTTGCTATCTTGTGACGTTTGATTCATACTTTGTAATATTCTCATTCTCATTGTACCTTAGACATAGAAATTTCATCTCCATATCTACTAGTTAATCACTAGGAATGTATTTTTTCTATAAAGAGTTCATTAAAATCCATCTACTCTTTATTTGAAACATCTTCATCCAAATTCATGTTTTGAATTAATGACATCCATTGATCTGTATCTCCTAATAGATGATAGACTTCTGTAACAAATTTTTATCTTTCAATACTCTCCATAGAAAGAAATATTTTCTCTAAAGAATTTATCCACTACTCATATACAAAAGGATTTATAGTCCCCTTGAATGATGGAGGGTTTTTTCTCATGAATGGGTCTAACATTTATCTTCTTAATTGTGGATCTGGATACTCCATAAAACTAAGTTTTTTATTCATAACTGGAGACAGTTATCCCAGAATGGTTATAAACTATTTAATTCTAGTTGTATACCTTGATCTACAATAATTCTCTTTCATTATAGTATAATACATACACGGATTACATGTGTTTATATGGTTTACATTCCTTCCACTATGATTCAATTATAAACAATAGCATATAATAAATTTGGTTATTAATCATAATGCCTAATTCCAAACAAGTAATATACATAACATAAATTAAAAAATATTTGAATATCTAATTCATAATAATAAAAATGGAAATTTGGGGATATATTTACTCACAAATCCTTCATTATGGTTTCTCAATAAAATTTGAATTTTCAAAATAATATACCTTGGGAGAATCAAACCAGGTGAAAATAATGGTCCATTGTCATGTACCAGGATACCCCGAGTCAAGCCCGGAACTCTTTATCGAAGTTATTAAACCTAGGTACAACAATTCTAGAACCACATTCACCAGTAGTACCCAAATAGTGATGTATTTTCTAGTAATACTTACATAATATCAGTATTACAAATATTTTACGATGTTCTTCTATACTTATCCTCAAATTTAATCTTAGGGTAATTTTTCCTAATCAAGGATTTTTTAAATCCAGTTTCCAATGTTTTCATTAAACATCATCTAATAGAAACTATGAGACACCAACCCTTTTTGTCCAGATTCTCGGATTTATTTTATTACATTGGCATGATCATAAGAAAATATAATCCTGAAGGACCTATTGATTAATTATACATATATATTATTGATACAAACATAAGGTTTACATTAAATCTTGAAATAAAAAACAATATATCATTACCGTTTGAAAACTCTCTTAAACCTTTCACTATACCTATAGGTCAATCATTATATAGTTCATCACATCCTTCATAAAAACGAAACATTTAAAAGGGGTGATCTAAAATGCTCTTTAAGGATAAAGAATCTAGTGGAAGCTATCATTCATAAGAATAAACATTTAAGGTAAGGTATAAAAATGAATCCCAAGACATTTAAAAATTATATTCATCATGATATGGGAATAATAAACAAATAAAATTATTTAAAAATTCACATGGACATTCTACAAGTAGAATAATTACATACAATATCAATAAGTAAACTCATAATGAAGTAATTCATAATGTCGGACAACATAACCATACCATCAGGGTATCAATCCAAGACCGTAAATAATCATACCATCAAGGCCTTATTCTATGTCACAAGTTTGTACCATTATGCCTCCGGATGTATCTATGGGATAAGTGGGCCCCACCCATCACTTACAATGTCAAATTCATTCCTCTAATGAAAAGGGTGAAACATTACATAAACATTCATGTTAAAACTATCATATGAAATCTTAATACTTTTCCAAAATATCATGAATTTTAAAAACATAGCACATACACAATAAAATATATAATAAAACCTTCCATAAAATATTGAAGATGGTATATTAATATGTAATCCTCAAATATGCATCAATAAAACAAATGGTGGTGATGTAGATGTAAATAATCAAATAAAATCTTTTAAACACTTTGAGTGAAATATCTGATTTTACATTAAAATCATTTTGAATACGCATAATTATAAAAAAAATTTATTTTTATAATAAACTTGAAATATTTTAATGAATTATTAAAACATTTTAGGCTTCATAATCATATAAAAAACCACTTTCACCATATATGTTAAAAAAAATTCTTTCATTAATGCATCAAAAAGATTATAAAGTACCTCTTTTGGAAAAGGATGTAAACATTCCATTCAAAACATTTTATAAAATGTTAAACATGGGTAAAGATTACATAAAAAATTTATAATATTTTTAACTACATTTGATGAATCATGTACATGGATGAGAAGGATGTCCTGATAGATACATACGTATAAACAACATTAAATAAAAATGAGATTGTGAAATTAACCCTTACCATGCACTTTCCTTTAGTCAAGGGTAGGATAAACTCATTTGTAATGGTTAATGAATGCTATTAAATTATACCATGACCATGAACATATCTATATTTATGATATCAAATATTATCCCCTTATATCCTATTGGTCATAATATTTTATTATTAATGTTGCTTCGTGGGTAAACTATTTCTTTTTCCCAATTTTGTTTTTTCAGGTAAGTCGTGTTTATTATGAATAGTATATATTTTATTCATATAAAAAATATCATTAAGTTCATTATTATTATTTTTACTCATCATATAAATTTTATGATCATTCTTGAATTCTAAACAGAGATAATGAATCTCACCACGTTGTGGAGCCGGTAGGTCGTACGTACGTATAAGCGATGATATCATTCACTTCATGGTTAAATGGTATGTAATTAGATGGTATATTAATTATACAGAATAATTATCATGTTATTTATATTTTTTATATCAAATATACTCATAAATATACCCATCAAAATAATTTAGTGTTTAATAACAACTTACACCACAATGTGGAGACGGTAAGCCATGCATATGCACGCATGGTGATATTATTATTCATATGATGGATAAAATGAAGAATATTGATATTAAAATATTATAATAAAATATAGGTATATTCATGATATTGTATTTATTACTTTGATATGGAAATAATATATAAATATAAATAATAATAATAAAATAACATTAAAAGATGTGGTAACAAAATTACTTCTTTTTTAGGTACCTTCTTTTGGTTTTCACAAAATGACTCCTATGAATGGATATCTTCCAAAAGTATGTCCTATAGGATGAATTGATGTAATTTGGGAGGATATGTGTTAGGTTTTCTGATAATCCAAAGGGTTTTAAAGGTGTTAATAAAAGATATGTAGAAGCACCCTTTTATAATAGAGGGGATGGGTGATTTTGGAAACATCAAAACAATAAATTTATTATAAATTTATTTTTTATTTAAAATAGCTCAATAGTGAGTTATTTATAATATAATAATATCATGGCTTGAAATTCTCTCAACTAATGGTTTTTAAAATGTTTAGGTCACAAAAGTATCCTCATCTTTTAGGATTAACCCTTAGTTAAATAGATTAACTCTTACTTTGTTTACTTGTATTTTTATACTATAGGGTTAATATAGTTATTGTAAAATACCAAATAAACTACAATTGGAATGTTAATGAAATATTTAACAGTATCCTTGTTATTTTTCCAGACCTGATATTTTTATAAATTTTATAAAATTTATTTAAATATTACTTATTTTAATGTATCATATTTTCAATTTTGATACTATTCACAAATTTCAATTTTAAATATATCAAACCAACATGATAACATCAAAATAATACATAAAAGTTTTCTATAACATGTCTATTTTATCTATAAAATTTCTATATGTCATTAATTATGTCATACTATATTTATTTTAAGATTTTAAATATCATTTAACTAATTCTTCATTTAATAATTCAATTACATCATCATTATACTATCAAAATTTAATTTAATTCATTATATTATAAAATTATAAAAAAATAAAATTATATGGATAATACCTTTTTATTTTAATGTAATAGTTATAGTTGATAGTTTAACATATATATACTCATATTAGAAATGATATATTTTTTAAAATTTTAATTTAAAATTTTTAACTCTTCATTACATAAAACATATTAACTGTCCTAATCTAACAAATGTGGCAGAAAAATGATTCTATTTTTGTATTAGGGTTTAGTTTTGTAGAACCAAACATACTGAATGAAAATAGTACAAGTGTTAGGATAATATTATATTATTATAATATTAATTTTACCTTTATTTACCCTATTTACCTTTAATCATGGTAAATAAAATCCATATGTTACTATTCATAAAAAATTGTTTTGATCTTATTAGATCATATTTTTATTATTGATAACTACCATTTATGTCTATTTCTCAAAATTCAATTCATAGAAGTGGTAAAATTTTGTTTAATGAAAGTCATGTAGATGTGGCTATAAGGCGGGTAAATGAGACGTTCAAAAGTTTTAAAAAATTATACATAATTATATTATAAAATGATTCCAATGAACTATATTGGATTAATTTATGTATTATTTGTTTATTTTGACAGTAAAATCAATTTATAGTAAAATAATTATCTAAAACAAAAAGTCATTTTTTATTAACAATGTAGTATTTTTCCCTATTCATCAAAAAATTGATACATTTTATAAAATTAAAAAAAAATTATCCCGAATATAATTTTTATATTATGAATTCAAAAATTATGTCTATTTTGAAAAATAAAATCAATAAATTTCACAATTTGGTTATTACTATTCATAACCAATTTTTAAAAGGCCAGTTCGATAGGTCATGGTGCACTCGAACATGCTGTTACGTGCAGCGCAAGATGTTGAATTATTTAAAAGGAAGAATTTAAATGAAGCTTGGGTTATTAAAATAATCAATGTCTATAAAGTTTCCAAAATATTTCATTAGTGGTGTCATGATCAAATTTGTTTCATTTGACCATTTTATGGTTAATTTGGTGGCTTGGGTTAGTTTATGACTCGGTATTAAAAGAAAATGATTTTTTCCTTAAAAATCGATTTAAAAGTGAATGGATTTTTGGAATGGAATTTTTAAATAGAATGTTTTTATTCAATGGAAATTTTTGGAAATGGATTTTGAAACAAAGAGTTAATATTCCAAATGGGTTTTACAAGATTTGGACATTTCCCTTTAATGAGTAAATATTTCATGTTATTTCTTTTTAAAAATATTCCATTGTTTCCTTTAACTTGTAATATAAATGAATGTAATGTGGGTTTTTCCTTGATAATTTTTTTGACTATTTGATCTCATGTGGGTGATTCCCTATTTTAAATTATTTTATTCTCAAATAAGATTCCTTATTATTATTATCATGTATGTTACATACTAATATATGATGACACAAGATATCATTGGAACCGTTTCTGAATCTTTCCCTTAGTAATGGTATAGTTATATCTATATCTTGGTTATAAAGTGATATTCAGATGGATTATATATTCATGGTGCATTTAGAGGCAACATATTGTATGGAAGGAGAGTCTAGGACTCTTGATGAACCACAACTAATTTTAGTGATCCATGTGATCTAGTTTTATGTTGATTATGTGAACACAAATGAGTTTTTATCAGGTCATGGGATGAGCCTCAAATGGAATGGGACACCTTTAAACGGATAATGTGATGGTTGGGATTATTCATCTTCAGCCCTTGGGAAATGTTTACTTCTCTTGATGAGTGGTTGACCTCTATAGTTCCTTATAGGATTAATTATTTTAACTTTTTTGATGGAGGTTGGAGATAGTACTTTTGAGGATTTGATTGATGGATAAAGATTTATTCCAGGGGATTTTTTTAGATTAATTATAATCAGTAATTTGGGAAGCTAAATGGGATTAAAATTTAATTGGGTGCACAACACAATATTGTGATAGGATGAAATAGTGTATCTCGTAATATAATATTAGATCTAGAAAATATAATTTAGAGGAATTTGGTTTTTATCTATGAGGTTGTATTTATTATATGATTGAATTATTGATTTTGATAACATGCATGTAGAAGTTAATGTCTCACAAAACCTTAGGGATCAATATTTTGATCAAGGAGCTGGACTATTTCACTTACGAGGCCATCTATATTGAGGATATGCCAATTTTTTTATGATTTTTCATTTAATAATGATCCTCCATGTTATTGAATAGAAATATTATTATAGTGCATTAGCCTCCATGTACATATGGTGATTATATTATTGAATGTGATAAATCGTTATTTAAAAGAATATTCCTTCTATATTTCTTCATTATTGTATGACCATTTCCATAGAACAGTATTTTTATTAATGGTTATTATTGTTATATTGTACTTTAAGGGAGAAATGGGTAATTTTAGGGTTGTAATATCATGTTGTGAGAACCATTCCCTACAATGACTCACAATATAGGTAATAGTTCTAAAGATTTTCTATGGGTAGTTTGGAAGAGAACTTTATGAGAAGATTAGTGATGTGATGTGGATAAGGGAACAATTAATGGTAATTTTATATTATTTGGTTTATCCTAATTCATTATTTTGTCACTTATTTTCTTATATGATTGATTCTATATACCTATTTTCTGATGACAGACATATTTTTCTAACATTATTATTTTTATTATTGTTTGAATATTAATAGTGAGGGTTTTCCCCCCTTGGATTACCCAATTTTGTACTTCATGATAAGAAAATTAGTTACAATAATGTTTCATTATTTTATTATTTATTAGATGTAATAAAACTGATGGGTTCGGTCGCACACTAATGTCTGATCCTTTATAGATATTATAGATATTTATAATTGATACCATATTTTTATTTGAGAGACACTACATGGTATACCTTACTAGTTAATAATAATACACATTCTTATGGTTACAAGAAAATATTATATAACATGAGTATAGAAGTACTATTGTGTTTTTGATGTTTTTGGGTCAAATGGCCATGATGGCATCGTTGTGTGGTTTTTTATGAGAACTAATTGTCTATATTCTAGGTGGAGTGTCTCAATACCTAAAGATCTGCATGCACCGAAACAATTACAAGAATCTACTTAATCACTAACACTTATTATGTCGAGGTGAGTGTGGGATTCTTACTTGGTCATTGGTATCATTCCCTACATGCATGATGACATAGTTTATAATATAAATTGATATACTTTGATGATATTTTATAGGAAAATATATATTATTGGATATGGATGCATTTATCTCAATATAAATAGTATATTATTGGTTCATGATTCAAAATGATTTTTCTTGTTAGTTGGAACAAATGGTATTATTTTTTTATATTATTCTTCATTATTTGTTTCGACTGAGGGGATATATATTACATGATTTTGAGGATGCCTATTGTATAAATACATTAAATAGTTTATCCACTATATACTGATGTATCATATAGAATTTACACATTTATATTTCAATATATTGTGTTCTATGGTGGAACTCTATTTATTTGAGAATATTTTTTGGGAGTGTACCTTATATAGACAGGTCATGCTGATTTTTTAAGAGATTTAGGCAAGAACCTTCTTCTCTGTGTTGTATAGAATTTTCATACCATGAACTATACAGACCTTCACTTCTATTTAAAATCATGTTGATTATGAGTTCTTATAATAGAGGTTATGTGGATATCCCATCTCATTACTTTTTGGGTAGAATAATTTTGGGCATTACAATATACAAGTTACACTTGATTGTATATTCTAAGATAATTAGTATTCTATAGATAATTTTTTATTCTGTTAAAATGATACAAAAGTTGTGCTTGGTTATAAGTTACATTCATCTAGTATATTTCCATATATATATTTTTAGGAATGAATTCCCAGTTGGTTCCCCATGACAGATATATTTGACATGCATGAGTCCCATGGTCTATTGATTAGGCATGCATGACTATAACTAATGAGAAACAGATAATAAGGGAATGAGTTGGGTTGATGTTCAAGATTTTATGATACTGTAAACCGTCTTTTTCACTTGATATAATATTGATTTTAAGGGACCCTCATTAGAGTTGTTCATAAAGTCTTAGTATTCCATGGGAATAAGAGTGGGAGAATACATGTTTCTTCTAAGTAGAGGTCAAGATAGTGAGTGGTAGTGTGCGTTAATTATTTATGAGATTAGTTTAATATTTTTACTTTTTGGAAGGTAATATATATCATTCCTCTATGGAATACATAGTATTTATTAGCCTAAGAAACACAATAAAATTTGAATGACGTCCAGTACTCATAGTTCATTGACAACCTGCAGCTATGCCCTGAGACCGAAGTACAGGTTGTAAATATTCACATTAAAAATGTGAAAAAATAATAGGTATAATATATTTTATATAATTATAAAATTAATAAGGGTAAATGATTTATATTTTTATACTAAATTATTTATCATATGAGAAATAAGTAGTTGTAATTGATTATTAATTTAGATATGGGGTATCAAATTATTAATGATGTTGAATAATGGTTATCGAATCACTAAGACAACTTTAGTATATGGTATGAGATTATAAAAAGTCATATTAGTGTGTTAAAATTGGTGATCCTTATAAATCATGTTTAGGAAATTATTTTACTGATGAATTTAGTGATTGGTTAGTAATTTTATGGATACTCATACGGTGGGGAATGCTCCATTTATTTTTAATGGTAAAACCATCATTTGGGAAAAAAATTGTGATTGTGGAGGATACTAATTTTTGAAAAACCTAATCCAATATGGGATAAGGATTCATATTATTTCCCAACTTCATGCTTATGATTCATATTTGGTGAATAAATTCAATAATATACTGGTTGAGAAATTTATAAATAAGGAATTTAGTGTGATCACCTAATGAGAGAGGTTATGAAATTTCAATATGATCTGTCATAGAGGAGCCATATTGTTAAATATCGATGTTTTTTTGTAAAAGATCACATAATAATTGAATTATAATTTTTTTTATAATAAACTTGTTTTTATATATAATTTTTATTTTTGGTGTAGTCACTGCACATAGAAACTTATGGCGGATTAAATTATCAGTTTGAATGTTACTCGATTTAGAGAATTGAAATGTTTTTTGATGATTATAAAACTGATCTTGTTAAATTAGTATTCCCTATAGTATACAATAATATTTTAGGTTTTCCTATAAATATATATATATATATATGTGTCATGATAAAAAATTATATAGCAACTTTAAGCAAAAATAATATGTTAACAAGAAGAGATTATCATTAGTGATGGTAGGTGTCTCTGGAAGATTCCATGATGGGTATATCAAAAATTTAGAATCTATTAATATTTTGTGCAATTTTATGTAGTACATTAGCATTTATGATGAATATTTTACAGTGTTTTATCGAATGGAACATTCCGTGTGTAGCTTAGAATAGTGAGATGAATTCAAAGTTAGCCATGTCATTCAAAAATAATAGTTCCTCTAATGGATTGGAGTAAGTGGTTTTCTAAAATATATAGTAACATTAAACTAAGTCCATTTATATAATAATAATGTATTTTATGAACTATATAGGTGGTAATATAAATTTGGTATTAGTTATTGGAGTAGAACCTGGGATATTCATGATAAAGATTCTAAGGGATATGAAGCTCTAAAATTGTGATTTTATAAGAATCCAAAACATAACATTTTATTGTAATGAAAATGAGATTGTGTATTGAAGGATTATAATTTAGGTAAATTTTATTTTTTAGAATATGGATTATAGTAATTAGATTTTGGATGTGTTTGGATGTTTAAATGGTATTTTTATATATATTTTTGGTCTTTATATAACATATGTTGTGGTTAGTATAGTTTATAATGGAATAATATACCACAACCTCGTTTGAGTAAACTGGGTACCTAGAAATACCAAGGGTATTTCTCAAAGACATTACCTACCACAATGTACCCATTAAAACTGTATAAGGTACATCATGAATTATCCATAAGAGAGGTTTCCATTTGGTGGACACTTGGTACCCAAATAGGCACCCATTAGCTATCAATCAGAGCCATGGATCATTTTTAGAAAACAGGTTCATAACCATTATTACTTTTGTTTCCCCATGTTTTTAGTATTATTTTGTATATTATGAGGTATATTTGACTATCTACTTTATTATTCCTCCCTTACCACCTGGTTGTGGGTGATATTGGTGTAATTCATCAGTGAAAACTAAGGCAATAAATCCCATTTTATTACATTTCTTCTTCCACTCTTATCTTCCTCAAATTGGGGAATTTTCTCTATTATCATTAAATTTTAGGGGTTATACAAATATAATTTAATTCCAACAAATAAATCATAGATCTAACCAAATTGTTTTTTTCATGAGGTTCAATGCCTATAAGACTCTTTATTCATTCACATAAGTATGTTTTTTTCTATTTTAAAATATGGGTTAAAATAGTGTTGTTTGGAGTTTTCTTTTCTAAAAATAAAAAAATAAAACAAAATTCCATAAGAAGTTATCAACAATAAAATATAGACTAGAGGTTAATTCCAAATAGTTCAATTTTTTTTTATATTTCTATAACACATAACTCAATAATTATATTCAACAACATCAATCTAGAAATCCCACATGGTTTTACCATGAAAAATAAAACTAACCTTCTTAAGGTCCCTCAAGTGGATAAAAAAAATTTCTCCTTGTCTTGTGGGTAAGAACACAACTCAACTAAGAAATTGAAACAAATCAATCACTTTATATAAATAGTATACAATTAATCCATATAAAACAATAACCTTATTGGATAAGGGGTGTTATTTTTTTAGAGTTAGTCTTTAATATTCAACATGTATTATAATGAAACAATGTCTATGGAAAATGGAGTGGTAATCACTACCTCCACTTTCCACATTCATTTCCACACCAGAATTAGAGAGATTTATTTAAAAAATTAAAGTTCATAAACACAATAATCCCAATGGGATTCCTATCATACCACCAATAGTGGGTTAGATATTAACATGTATTAAGAAATATTTTGTTGGTAGTTAGTAGAGGTTGAGAAAAGTAAATAATTTGGGGATGTGGACGACATAACCTAAATGTGGGAAAACACCAATTAAAAATAAAATAAAAAATGGTTAAAAGAATTACTATAATAAAACCATGGATAAAGGAAAAGGGTATTAATATTCTATGTTGAGGAAGAGTAAATATAAATTTAATCATGAAATTAGCTTATTCTATATTATATTGGAAGTTAATATCAAGTAATTAGATCCTTTTTTCATTAAATGGATTCCCCATGTCCTGGAATAGGGTTCTGGTTCTTTATATAGGAATATCATGAATGTTCTACTTAATTGAATACAACCAATGATCTACTTTAACATCAACTTATTTGATGTTTATCACATGAATCATTTGCATGAGAAATACTAATTTTTCTAAATAGTTTAAATAATTAAAATTTATATTGAGACCTATATATTTTGGAACATTTTGGCTTTAAATTGAGAAAATACATTCAATTTATTCATGGGGAAACACATTATTTAATAGTGAAAAATATAAACACCCATTGAAACCATAAATCCAATATTACATTACCATGGTCACCACCCTCGTATTGACTTTCACTTTATATCATGTGGTCATCCCTCTAATTGAAGGTTCATTAAAAATTAAAAGCAAAACTATAAGGCATCATCTTTAAAATGTAAAAATATTATGTATGAAGCTTCATAGATTTTATGAATGTATAGGATTTTGGGTATCATCTATTTACACAAGAAATATTAATTGTCGATAAATAATCATATGTTTCCCCCGAAAAACAGAAATATAACCTTATCATGGTTTTTCAATTGGGGATAAATGTTTTGTATAATCAACAACGGGGGTGAATTATCTCAAGTATAAATTCTCATTAATTTTTTTAAATGAGAAAATATTACAAAACTCCTTAATCGAAAATGTATTGTAGTTATCATCTTCACTTAGTTGATTAATAATATTATCCCAAGTAAAGAATATAAAATATCCACGTTTTACCTGAAAATTTAACACTTCAACACTATATATTCTGTATATATATATTTTCAGTATTTATAACTTTGTAATATTATGTGTCGAGACCACCTATTAAATATTGTAAAATATGAGGACCTTCCTCAGATATGAATTACTTATGAAGCTCTTGGAGGGTACATTTCCAATTTTTATCTACTGTTAAATTGTAGAAATGTATTAAAACAATAAAAATCATTGATTTAGTGTAGTATTTTATTATATCAATCCCAAAATCCATTAAACATTTAAAAATATTAAATAAATAAACCCAACATTTCAACTATATATTCTGATTGTAATAAAAAGATAATTAATTTTCTATGTTTTGTGTAAATAATATCGTTTATTTTATGTGAAAAAATATTTAACTTTCTATAGTGTTGTCTCTAATCACACCTCAAAACATAATAAACTATACTACTCAAAAATAAAAATTGTTAATGTAAATAAAATAATGTATTTCCCAACAATAAACAATCAAACTAGATGAGAGAAAAAAATAATTAATAATTTTAAAATTCCATGTTTCTTATATTATTCCATTGTATATATATTTTATTTCACTTATATCTTAAATATTCAAATAATTTTTAGCCACTACATGCCTTACTTTACATGTAAATTTTCTCACTTCACCCAATGAACATTTAATGTGGAGTATTTATCCCTAAAAAGATCATGTGATCAACCATATACTTCTTAAATTCCTAGGATATAAACCTATGGAAACTACTATGTTACTAAAGAGGACTCCAAATAGGTTATTCTTATGTTAGTTTCTGGTAGTATTTAGATGTTAAATAATTATGACACAAAAGTGATGTTTTTCCTCACATGGGCCAATTATTTGTCAGATTTTATTATGTATATAAATTAGAATATATTCACTCATAACCGTAAAAATTGTATAACCCTCAACTTAGTACCACTTTTTTCTATTTTTAGGTGGAATTCCCCAAAATTATAAAATAATAAAATTTTATCTGATAGCGTATACAGCTCATGATTCCAAGCACACAATGGAATATAATATCCTTAGATGTTATAATATATTTAATATTTTAAAAAAAGTAACCCATGATATAACTTTTAATGTACATGATACTAAGTTATCTTCCGGTGTACAAAAAAATTAGTCTCTTTAATTAATTTCATTACACACAATACCATGTCTTACCAAACTAAAATATATTATTGAAACATTATTATTTAATATAGTAAGATATAACCCTTCACTCGAATTAGTATTTATGAATAGTATTAACTAACATATGATAATATTTGTTTTTGAAAAAATATGAAATGAATTCATTGGTTACCAATTAATTAGTATTGAATAAAATAACCAACTAAATATATAGGGGATGTTTTTTATAGAAAAATATTTTTATGCTCACAAAGTTGATTTATCCGAATAAAAAAATAATTAATATTTGTGAGTTATTTTAATGTAATATAAATATATATATTAAATAAAATAAAATATTATTTATATTAATCTAAAATATTTTATATATGTGATATAATAACAAACCCAATATTATACATAAAACCCTATATATTAATACATGAACTTTTACCACCTTTTAATGGAGAACCTAATTTTAATACATTTTTTGGAAATTTGATATATTTTATATGTGAAAATTAAATTGATCATTGAAATAAGATCATAAAAATTGATTGGGGGTTAATTTTTTCTTTTTTTTCAGTTTCATGTTTTAATAGATAGTTAAAAATAATGAATTTTGAACACAAAACCGCTTTTTCATCTTTTTTATTTTTAAGGTTAAATTAATATTTTATTAGGTTAAAAGATTAATTAGATAAATATAATATAATTTATCCTAGTTTAGGTCATTTTAATCAAATTAACAATGAAATTTTATATAAATTTTATCATACTATTGAACATTTTTACTTTAAACCTTGCATTGTCATTCCATATATAAGATTAGATTTATATTAATTTATTACTGTTATGTTATTGTAATTTGGAAAAATGGATTCCATATATATATATGAATTAATTTATAATTTCTCAAAAGTTCAAAATAGATTTTGACAAATATATCATAGAATTTAATTAAAATTAATTACAATTATTGGGTTAAAATCATGCTTAACAAGGAAATAAACCTTAAAAAATAGATCCAAAATGACTTAAAACCTGTAAAAAATCCAAATTTTGGTATTATTTTGACCTTATATTCCGTTTTATCTAATTTTTATAATATTTGATCAACATTCAATTGTTAAAATATTGGTGAAATTCACTTTTCTAAAATTTACAAGAGTGTCACTTCTCCTCTACTATAAATAGGTAATCAAGAATACCACTTACTCACACCTCTCAAAACAAATTAGCTCAACAAATATCTACCAAAATATATATTATACATCCCTACACTAAAACAAGATTATTTACCTTTTTATGAAATATATCAATGTAATCCATTTGGTTCAAACCAATAAGAGTTACCTAATTAAAAGGTAACATTTTTCCAAAATCTCTTTAGTTTTATTTCCATTCTCCACCCCATAAACTCTTTTTATTCCATGATATTATAAAATAATTATCCTAAATATACAAAGATATTTTTATGTTATGTTTTTTACCTAAACATGCACTCATTTACATCTAATTGATAACAAAGTTATTGTTTATATGTACGGTGAACTATCACCTCACGAAATGATGATTGTTTTTTATTCCAGTAACACTTCTCCTGGAAAGAATTAGGAGGGAAACACAATTTATATATGATATATATTACATATATAGTTTTATTATGATTCTATAACTTTTATATAGAACATACCTATATGCTTTATGTTTTGTGTAAATACAATAACAGCATTGATGAAGTGTTGAATTCCGCCTCCATAAAGGGATTTGATTCATTCACACAGTATATTAAATATTTAAAGGTTTGTTTCAATTAAACATATTAAGCATTAAAATAATATATATTATATTAATTGTATAATTAACTTTTTATATTTACAATATATATATATATATATATTATTTTTTTGTAACCTTTTCATACACATAAAAAGTGATAATGTCGTTCATGGACTTGGGGAATACCACCTCATAAATGTAATGTGAATACCATTACAGCAGCATAATTCCATATATAAGTATATATGATTATATAATATGTTATTTGTGATATAATTATAACTCTGTAAATATTAATGTTACTTACATTCTTTCTATAATGATCATTGAAAAATATAAACGTTAATCATGTGTACGTATGACCTACCATCCCCATGATTGTAACATTAGTATATTTTTCTTAATAATATTTAATGATTGAATTTAAAATTATAATTTAGGTACAAATATTATAATTAGGTTATGATTTTTGTTATAGAGAAGTTATATAATGACCCCTTTGACCACATATGACCACCAAACTTGATTTTGATATATAAACCAAATTTGGTGAAAACACATAACCTAAACATAATTTTTTATGTAGTTGTATAAAACAGGGTAATAAGTGAAATAAAATTAATTATAAACATGAAAAAGGTTCTAAATAAATCAATTAATTAACATCAGTTTATTATTCAGAAATATAAATACCTGTTATAAGACAAACTCAAGGAATGGGATTTTCATCCCACTTTTTACATTTGTGAGACAAATGTCAATTTAACCAATAACTTATTTATTGTGGTTTATCCACTTCCACTTTTGTTATATGGTATAATTAATCCTTTTATCTTCATGATATTTAATACATTAATTTTATGTTTTTCTTTTATGAGTATTATGATTTAAAATGTTTCAATTTGGTATGTGACAGTTTGGAATGTATAATTATTTTGTTATTCAATAAATTTTTTAATGTTATTTCATTTCCATTTGAGGATATTCTATTACCATATTTCAATAAACCCATTAATTTTTATCTCAAATGGCTATTAGTAACCTTTTTCATGTATTAGTACAATTATTCCACTCTTTGGTACTCAATTTTTATTAGAAAATGTTTTTACGAAACCCTAACATTATTTCAAAAAATAGATTACGAACCTGTTTTCTTATAAATTTTCTTTTCTAATAATTTTGTAAAAAAATATTATTAAACCCTACAAAATGATATAATAAATTAATTTTTACCCTTTTTCCATTTTTGAATTTTTTCAATGGAATCATCTTTTCCCTTTCTGAATAAGTCATTTTTATAACATTATTACAATGAAAAATGAATATTTTTATCCTATTGGATATGTATAGTTTTACCCAGTATAATTTATTTGATTCTTCCATTAAATTTTTAAATGGTTACTTTTTAAAGAAAATGTTTTAAAAAAAAATTCGATAGATTGTTTCTTCAAAAGGTTTTTCAAATGTTTTTTCAAAACTTAAAGATATTTTCCACAGAATGGTATTAAAATATCTTTTCATAGTATTTCTATTCAACAATGATAGCAATCAATTATTTTTAATCCACTTGAGAAATTTGTATTGATACTATCCTTATTATTTCTTTGGATGGTTTGTGATTGATTTGGAAAAGGATAGTATCAAAATTCAATTAATTGATTCACTTTAGTCCCCTTGGAATATTAAATTTCCAATGATCATTTGACATTGAATTTCCACTAAATATCCATATCAATTTTCAAGAATTTGATTATTTCATGAATTATATTCCCCTTTTAATATGGTGTTTACTGGCACTGTTATTTGGTCATTGGGGAAAATATTGATAAATCTGTATTTATTATTCAATTTAGATATTTTTCAAGATGTATTGTTTATTAATTAAATCAATTACTCAATATGAGGAATTATTTGGACATGCAGTGAAGGGTGGAGCCCAAACATTATATTTCCCCTTGATCCATCAGTAGTATTATGAGATAAATTTTTTTTGGTGATAATCCCTTTATGTTTTTTATCAAGAAGAATGGATGAGATTTTAACAATATACCTAAATTTTATTGAGGATACATCATGATGTTATAATGGTTCATGTTCTAGATACATAACATCCAATAATTAATAATACCTTCATTTTTATTCGGTTGTTATTTATCCATGATATTTTCTATCCCAATATATATGGTTTAATTTCATTTTTAGTTCAGTGATTAAATTTCATGTGTTTCAGCATCTTAGGATTCCATATTGAATGTTTCTTTATCTGGTTATTTTAATGACATGTGTTTCCAGTTATTTACCTTATTATATTTTTTATTTTTTCCTTTGTTAGTTTAATGAATATATGTCATGTGTTTAATGTTATTACCTATATATATTTATTATTCATGTTGATAATTAATAGTGATTTCTATAATGAATCCTTTCTAAGAATTTGAGCTCGTCATTATTTTGTTTCCTTTCTATAGTAATTCCCTGAAGTGTTGTAAAAAATTTATTCAAGGATACACTAGATCGAATAAAATTATCCTTGATTGATTAATTATGTTCCAATTAGTGTATTCATTTATAATAAATGACTCATGTATGTTTCTATTTCACTAAGACTACTAAACTATTCAATCCATTAGTAATTGATTCCTTTTTTTCATAGAAATTTTTATTATATATGACATTGGCTGCGATCGTTCTGGGGTTGGGGCGTTACAATAGGACTTCACAATGACAATGAAACTAATGAGTAAAACATATTTATTTCTCTAATTGTTTTATTATTTATTTATATTACTTTTTCATTTTTTTAATTTATATTATATATATATATAATATTTATTTTTGATAAAGAGGGTAGCATGTATGATAATAGAAATTCTAATCTTATGAATTTCACTAACCAATATATATTCAAACACTCTCATTACTCAACAAAAAATATCTTGAATTTTCCCATTAATTTCCCTAAATCTTCCTCTCCCACACACATTGTTTAACGTGTAAATATTACTACAGAAAAGTTATATGTGGTAACTATTTAATATTGATTCTAATATTTCTTTCCTTTTAATTATTTCATACTCTATATGGATTAACTAGGGACTAAATGTTTTGGTTTCGAGAGAAGTTAATATAAAAATGGTTTTATCAATTAAATTATGACCACTATAATTATTAAAATTATTAATCCTTATAGATTAAACAATGAAGCAAGGAAAGTTCAATTTTCACAACATCTCATGATAATCTCATGAATATTATTATAGTGAGGAGTATATCAACATCAAACATATAATTTCTCCTAGGTTAAGGATTAAAAATATGGATAGTCAATCAATTACATGGGTACTCATTTCTATTTTACTATCCTAAATTCATGTTCATATAAATTGTTAGAAAACATACACAATAATCATATAAATTCAATAAAATTAAACAAACATTATATTCTTAAAATGAAAATTTAATTTTTACTATATAAATACAAATTTAAAGATTGCTTTTCTAAACATAAATAAACCTCAAAAATTAAAAATATAATCCACTTTTATTTATTTTAAATATGTCATAGAAATTATTGGTATCCCCCCCATAAGAACACTCATATACATTCAACAATACTAATTTTAATCTCGTTGACTATTCATAGTTTATGAATTTTTAGAAATGAGTAAAAAGAATAATACAACCATTTTTATTTTCCAAGTGGATGATTAGTTTATATAAGTGTCAATTCATGAAAATTACATAATCTGGATGTTTAATTTAATATTTCATCCTTTTATGTTTGAGAATCATTTCAAGATTATTGTTTAATATACATATGTCATAACACATTTATAAAAAATCCAAATAATATAAAGTGGACACTTCATATATGTATCTAATATTTCTTCTATACAAAACATCTAAAAATAAATCATGATTTATTTTCCTGAAAAATATTCAGGACATTTATCTTTACGTCATCCTTTCCCTTAACCATCCTTAAACCCTATGGAAAATATTTTAAAAATGTGATGAGTACTACCAGATCATTTAGTGATATAAAAAATAGAAAATCATGAGTCTAATGAAATATGTGAAAACTATGGAAAATACTTTTCATGAAATCATTTTTTTACCCGAAAAGGGTATCATAGTTCTTTAAAAATTTCATTATCTGACATTTTAAATAACAAAATCCATGAAAATCATCAAAAAGAATAGAAATTTCATATAGTTTCCTTGGAACATATTCTCATAGATCCCATATAATCCCTTATAGATAACTTTCAAATTGGAATAGCCATTCATCTATTATGAACATGTTGATGACGAAGGTGATAGTATTCAATTATTGTCTTTTTTTGTCAAATAATTTTAATAAGAAATAGAAAATCACCGCACATTGTACTTACCGAAATTCAAACTGACCATTGAATTTAGAGAATCAGACTCACAATACCTAAGAAGTTCCATCATATTTGGGAGAATATGGCCAAAAAAATTCATCAGGATCACATTGAATCTGGTATGATAGGATTGATCATATTGAGAATGAATCTTCCTAGAAGTAAATGGTTATTAGATTCACTTTGAATCTAGTTGATGGAATATCAGAGTCTCCATGGCTAAGATAAATCAAATGTGACGATGCCTTTCAGATCTTGGAGTTCTCGTAAATAATATATAGGTTGTAAAACATATGATTAAAGCTTTATAAAAGAAAGTGGGATTGAAAAATATATCTAGAAATCGAATTTAGGAGGGATAATTTTCAGACAACTCAGATTCATTACAATCTGATTCATGATGAGAGGGAAAGATTGGTGTTGTTGAAATAAATCATAGTTATAATACATTCCAATGAAAATAAAATAATGCTGAATCTGAACTAAAATTTCGTAAAAGTCATAATGGAAGTCACGATACATCAAATAGATTGAATGATCTGAAATTTGATGAAGCCATTGTATTGAGATCATCAAATTCATAGGGATTGAGAACTTTTGTGAAAAATTGGAGAAAACAAATGTACTAGTTTTCAGTCAAACCAAAAAACAAAATAAAAAAAATATGTTAATGAAGTTAATGGATAAGGGAAATATTATTATCAATTTGAATCATATTTTGTAGAGAAATAATCTGATGATCATATTTATGATTCCATAGTATTCAAAATAAATAATATATTGAGATTGATGGGTGAAAATGAAATAATAGAAGGTGATCAACAATGTAGTCAACCATTTAGGGGTTGAATTACATTGTTTAATTTCCCAAAAGTTTTTATCAAGATCAAGAGAATTGTTTGAGAATACTATTGAATTTATTTTCTAGGGAGACTTAAAAGTTAATGAATACTTGTAAATTTGAACAGATCATCTGATTCTGTAA
Source organism: Viscum album (assembly GCA_963277665.1). Lineage (NCBI taxonomy): Eukaryota > Viridiplantae > Streptophyta > Magnoliopsida > Santalales > Viscaceae > Viscum > Viscum album. The sequence continues at coordinate 235,751,270 of OY728141.1, forward strand.
TCGGAATGAGGAACTCATATTTAGAAACATAATATTCAGAAATTGGAAATAAAATCTTGATTAAAAGGAAAGTCAAAGGAAAATATGAAGTTTAACGATGCTTTGAGAAGGATTTAGAATATTTTAGAATTGTTGATGAATTTAAGATTCACAATAAATTCAATGGAAATCAATATTTGGAAAAATTTGGAGGTGTGGGAATGATTTTGGGATTCCCTCCAAAACCATCATAGGGTCACCTATAAAAGGTTATATTTATATTATACATTTTAAGAGAGATTTAATATTCATGGGAAGAGAGAGAAGCTCCAACATTCTTGGGAGAGAATTTTGTTTTCCGTTTTTTAAGAAGATTCTATAAAGTGATGTGAAAGGATGAGAGAAAAGATCACAATGTGACTAAATTGTCCATCTTATTTATTAATCAATGTTTTCTTCTAACTATCGTATTCATCTTGTCATTGTATTCATATGGTCATCAGATCTCACTAAATTAATCATATTAGGGATATATGTATTTGTGTTTCTGTATTGTGGAATGATGTTTTCTGAATTGTCTCGATCATTTTATGATAGAGCTACATCTATCTTAGTGGGAAATTGTATTTGAAGATCAGAGTAGGTAGACTGGATTGGGAGATAAAATTTGAAGAATCGTTGTGAGAAGATTAGGCTGGACAATCGAACTTGAATTTTATATCAAATACATTGAATTTATTTCTATCTTGTATGTAATCAATTGACAAATTATTTTAAAATGAATAATTTTTGGAAATTGAAGAGAAGCATAGGTTTCATGTGGGGTTACACAAATATTGTTATAGCCTATTTATGATAACGGGTTCCAAACAACCTATTGGATATTTTAAATGGTGATACTTGAGTGAAAGGTTATATCCTACTACTTTTAATATAAATATTTCTTTCTAGTGTATAGCATGGTGTTGTATTATTTTAAAACCATACCAATGACGTTGTTATTCATCTTGATTAGTTAACCTTGTAAATGTGTGTGTTCTTGTAGATGTGTGTCTAAATTGTTTCTTTATTTGGGAATTGAATATTAAACTGGAGGAGAATGTTTCTTCAAGGAAGCATAAAAGAAAATAAAATCACAAATTCACCCTTTCCACCTCTCAGTAAAACAAATACACTAATTGGGAACATTTAACTAGTTTAAGAAGGAAGGTTCCCTTTGCTTATTATTTTATGATAGATAATTAGAATTATGTGAATAGGAATGGGATTCTATTTTTTGATGGTAAGAATTATCATATCTAGAAATATAAATTTTTTTAGTATATTATGTTTATAAGTCAAGATTTTCCTCAAACTACAATATTTTTATTTCTTCGTATTGATTATAATGATTCTATAACCTCTATTGATAAGATGAATTTCGAGAGTGTTGGAAGAGCCAATAATTCATTACTGTAATTACATTATAAAATTGAATTCCTAAGGGTGAAAGGTGTTACTATAGGCAAATGTGAATGGGATAAATTAAAAAAATATTTAAAATGGAAATACAAAAGTAAAGAAGAAAAACGTGCAAATCTAGAGATTGATGTATAAATATTTTAAGGTGGTTGAATAAAAATCTATTTGGTATATCAGTTCCAACATATATAAAATTTTCAGTATACTAGATTTCTTGTAGAAATGTTAGATTATTCTGTATTTGTTGAGAAGATGTTGAGAGTCCTTACTAAAAATTTTTACATAAAAGTTTCTTCTTTAGATTATAGAGATCCTAAAACATTATCTCTATATGATTTTTATAGCACTATCAACACTTATGAAATGAGAAGAGATAAACTATGAAAATTAAAACAAATGTTTAAAGAGAAATTTCTAATCAGGGTTCAAAGAAAAAAATATTAAAAGAATATTATTATTGAAGACAAAGCTAATGATTCAGATTTTTAAAGTGAGGTATATAAAAACATGATGATATTTTATCCTTATTTTCTAAAAATGTGAAATGGGGTATAGGTAAATATAACGGGAAACACCCTTTAAAATTATTTGAATGTGGATACATTGGACACATTGTTGTGAATTATACACTATGAAATAAATAAAAGGATAGTGATAAAGTGAAATGAAATCATAGAAGATCGTGGAAGAAAAAAGAAGATAAAAGGAAAATTGTATTCCATACGGAAGGAAAGAAAATACTTGGAATAAGAAAATAATATGTTTTTTATCTAAAGATGCAGAAAAAAAATTCAATTTTTTTATTCTAAAAAATAAATTGATCAGGGTATTGAGAATAATTTCATTGCAATATTTAATGATAAATAATTCCAAAGAAGTTGTTCCAATGAAGAATAAACTCATCCTGAATTTAATTTGAAAGATGAGTTGAAAGAATTTATGAGAAAGATCAAAAGTCTTGAAAAGAAAAACATAAAGATAGAATAAAATTGTTCCTCAATAAGAATCAAGAATGTTTTTTTGATAAAAAGTTTAATTTGATAAAAGAAATTGCTGGTTTATAGAAATTTCCAAAATAATTAAATAATCTAAATGATCATCTAGAAGTTATATTGAATGGAAAGGAACAATATTTTTAACTTGTCCAATAATATATATCTCTAGCCGATATGAGAAATACTTTTTTCAAGAACTCTATAACAGAAGTTGTTAAATGTTCTCAAAATGAGAAACCAAATAAGGTTAAACAATAGTTACCTTCAGAGGGTGAGAAGAAAGATGGAATTGTTTATCAGAATTAGAATGATGGGAATGTTATGTATGAGGCTAAGGTTTAAAAAGTGAATATTTTAGAAGTTTCAAAGTATCCTATGTCTAAAAATGATTTATTTACATTTTTAAAAGTTTAAAATACTTATGAATCTTATATAGGTGAGATGAATAAGAATAATCCAATTTATACCATAATGGTTAGTTTTTAAGAAAACAATGAAAATAATGTTGTTGAGAAACATATTCACAATTTTACTCAGTATGAATATTTTTGAGTAAAATAATATTTTTATAGAATATTTTGGTATTTTTTTTATTTGGAGATACATGGAATATGTTTTGGTTTAACAAAAAAAATTTCTATTACCATATAGTTTATGAAATAAAATGTTTGAGGGGAGTAAATTCCTTTTAAATAATATGTTTCAAAGTGTTGTTTTGATGAATCCTATAAAAGATGGAGTAAGAGTTGAAAATAGGTTTGAACATATGGAAACTATTTTTGAAATATGTTATAAACCTAGAGACATCGAAAAAGGATTTCTTGTTTTTTAAATTGAGTAGAAAAAGATTCATAATATTTATTAGAATATGATGGTGAAGAAATATAAGGATAAAAAAATTCCTTATTAGTGAAACCAAATTGAAAGATACATAAGGAGAACGACCATGGATTATTAATAGTGGGTGTTCTTATCATATGAAAAAATATTTGAAACTGCTAAAGAATGTGAATTATTTTGTAGAAGGAATGGTGTCATTTGGAAATGATGAATCCTTGAAAATAAAAGGTGTTGGATCAAACCTCATTAGGAAGGAAAATATGAAATACAATAAAACCTTTTTTATTGATGGGATGAAAAACAATTTTCTAATTGTTTCATAATTTTGTGATGAGGTTAATAATGTTATCTTCAGAAAATTTTTATTTGTAATAAAAAGTCGAGAAATTGGAAGATTATTATAAGAGGACAACAAATAAAAGGGAACTTGTTTTAGGTAGGTGAAATAAATAACTCTTATTAAATGTGTATGGTGGAAGAGAACCAATTATGGAATAAACAATTGGGACAAATTTATCAATGAAACATGCTAAAGTTATCTAAAATATATATTGTCTGATAAATTTTAAATTTACCAAGAAGAAGATATCAGTGTTTTACTATATTTTATAAAGGAAAAATTACAAATGTTGTGCATAAGAAGGTTGATATTTATTCAAGGAAAACCCTATATTTGATTCATTTTGAAATATGATGGCCAATTACCAAACAATAAAAAAATGGAGATAAGTACTTCATAACCTTCATGGATTATTTTACTCACATTACTTGTGTTACATATATGAATCACAAATCATATTCTTTGATGATTTTTAAAAGTTTTAGAATGACAGCTAAAATGGATTTTGAGTATTCTTTGAAGAATATGATTACATAAAATAATGGTGAATATAGAAGTGAATAATTTGAAAATTTTATAGATAATTCTGAAATTGGGCATGAGTATAGTACCGCATACACTCTTAAACAATATGGGGTTACTAAAATTAATAATATATGTTTTGTTTATATGGGAAGAACTATGTTACTTGAACATATACTTTCACATTACTTTTGGAGGTAAGCCATGAGTACTGTTATTTATAAATAGAATCATTGTTTCAATATGCCTTATTCAGATATGATTCCATATGATTTTTTACAGATGATCAAAAATATTTAATCAATTTATAGTTTTTGAGGGTCCATGTATTATAAAGATGAATGGTGGAAACTATTGAATGTTTGACCAAAGAGGTTAAGATGGATTCATTCTTCGATATACTCCAAAAGAAAGAGAATATAGATTATTAAAAAATAAATAAAAAGATTTATTGATTCTATTGATGTTAATTTAACTTAATGATATGAGAGATAAAAACATACTCATGTATAAAAGGATGTTGATCAAGATAAGAAAAAAATATGATAAGGATACAGAAAATTTTAATCCTACTCACAGAGATGAATCATACATAGCTATTTATAGTGATGCAGATGATATTTGGAAATATCATCCTAGTCTATGAAGCAAGGGGAAGCTCTAAATATTACCAGGTATCAACATCATAATCTTAAAATAATAATAAAAACATATTATTTTACACATACATATTTCTATTCAATAGTGGAATTGAATGATGTGAAAGATTCTTTTGGGTATCTTGAATTGGACTAAGACATTAATGAATTATTGGATCATATTGAAAATAATGATACATGGAAACTAGTACCCAATAAATAACCATTAACATCATTGGAACAAAATAGGTATTCAGGAAAAATATAAAAGAAGAGTGTTAAGTGAAAAGAAATAAAGAAACATTTGTTTTAAAAGAGTATTCACAAATTTAAGGGATTAAATTTAATGAAACCCTATCTTTGGTAACATGAATAGAAACAATTATAATCATTATTTATAATAATGCCAAATGAGGTTACATGATATTTCAAATGGATGTTAAATCCACATTATAGAATGTTGATCTTGATAAAGATGTTTATATTGGAAAACCTTGTGGCTTTGTTGTTGGGAAATATAAATGTTACGCATATAGATTGAGAAATGCATTATATGTGCTAAAATAATAATTAAGGTCATGGAATTTTAAATTGTATTCATTAATAAAGAAGGTGAGGTTCAAGAAAGAAGAGTTGATAATTATATTTATATCAGAAGAATTCAATAGTATTACCTCATTATTATTATTTATGTTAATGACATTATATTTTCTAGGATTGATGAAATAAGTGTGCAATGATTTCATAAAGAAATGAAAAAAGGTATTTTAAATTTCCATGCTAGGGGAAATGAAAAGCATCCTTGGGTTACAAATTTTTTAGAAGGTGAAATTCATTTTTCTCTCACATTAAAAGTATTCAAAGAAACTTCTCAAGAGGTTCACCATGGAAAAATCTGAACCAATTTCCACTCTAATTGTATTGTAAACAAAGATGAGTTAATTAGTAGAAGGTAAGGCAGTAGATTGTATGTAATTTCAGAAGATGATTAGAAGATTGTTGTATTTGACTGCCTCAAGACCTGACATTGTTTATAATATTACTTTATTTGAATTATATCAATGTTATCCAATAGAATCACGTTTAATTGTTAGAAAAATAATTCTTAGATAGATCAAATGAATAATAGAATTCATAATTTGGTGTGGTTTCTTAGACAGTACTGAATTTTTCGGGTATTCAGATGTTGATTGGGAAAGAATTGTTAATAATTAAATATCCATGTCCTATGAAATATTGTTTCGCAGAAAGAATTTGGTTCTTTGGCATACAACTAAATATAATTCAGTATCTATAAGTATGGTTTAAGTTAATTATGTTGGTACTACTTAATCAACAACTAAACTTATGTGGATGAAAACACAATTGGATGATTTACTTGGTGATTTAAAGTGAAACTTTATTTTGGTTTGGGATTATCAAATTAAAATCAATATCACCAGCAATATGTTCCAACATTACCATTCAAAATATAATGATATCAAATATCATGTGGAGAAAAATTAATTAATGTTGGAATATGTTCCATCATTGGAACAAATTGCTGACATTTTCACAAAACCTTACCAAAGGAATTTTTTTTAAATTGATTTTGACCATGGGTGTTCAAATTCTTTCTCATCAATGTTTATATATTTTTTAATTCTCCCTCTATCGTTTTACTTTTGGAATGTATTTTCTTACAGGGAATAATCATATAGTTTCATAAATCTATGCATTTTTTGTGTATTGAAAAATAGGGGGTTTTGGTAAGATATTTATTTAGCATTGTATTATGTGTGATCTATTATAACTATTTTTCGGGATGGTTGGATGAAAGAATTTGTATTATATTCAAATAAAGATGATGTACTAGGGAAGAAAATATAAAGAATAAGGAAAAGGTTGTCATAAGAATTAATTTTGGACATCATGGTTTTTAAGTCAATGGTTCTTATATCCTAAAATCATTTATCTCACTTAAAATTAGAATTTTTGATATGTGATACATTTTTTAGGATAAAAATTTCAAAGATTTATGAAACATGGTTGAAAACAATATCCAAACGGTGAGACTGTTAGGACTATGCTGATAAGGAAGATGATTGTATCCATGTACTATATTTGATGTCAAAGTGTTTTAATAATGAAGGGAACATCACCTCACTTTGTACATAGTGAAATTCGGACTCACCATCTGATTCAAATAATTTAACTCATAATGCCCAATAAGTTCCATTATATTTGGGATATGATGGTGTGAAGAACTCATTGGATTCACACTGAATTCTATATGATCAATCTTAATGAGAATGAAACTTGCTATAATTAAATGGTCATTAGATTCACTCTGAATGAGTTTGATAGAATATCATATGTTGCATGACTACGTTAAATCAAATGTGATGATGCCTAATTGATATTGGAGATCTCATAAATCATAAGTATGTTTTAAAACATATGCATCATGTTTGATGAAATAAACGGGTAGTGAAAAAAGGAGTTGGAGGTCATATTCATATAGTATTGAATTAAGAACAATCAGATACATGACAATCATATTTTGGGTGAGAATGGAATGATTGGTATCTTTAAAAGAAATGGATGTTATAACAAATTCCAATAAAAATAAGATGATATTGAAGATGAACCCAAATGTATTCATAGTGATGAAAGAATTATTTATATAGGTACATGATTTAAGAATAAGAAATATGTTTTAGCCATTATATTGAGTTTTTCAAATTCCTATATGATGATAAAATTTGTGGAAAATGAGGGAAACTAATGGTTCTAGTTTTTAGTCAGACAAAAAACAGAAAGAAAAAAATCTTTTGGGAATATATTTAATGGAAAATGGAAAGTATTTTCTCATGTAGAATCGTATTCATAAGATAATTAAAATTTTGATCAAATTCAGGATTCCATCATATTCATATAAATAATATCTTAGCACCAAGGGATGAAAATAAAAGAAAATTATGGGATTATCAATATACTCATCCATTTAGGGTTTGAATTTTTTTTAATTTTCTAGAAGGATGCAATTTGATGAAAATAATAGTTTAAGAAGATTGATGATTTTTTTGTTAATGGGGAGTCTAAAACATAAAAAATACTTTTAAATTAATACAGATTATTAGATTTAATAATCAGAATGAGGAAATCATATTGAGATAAATTAGATTCAGAAATAGGATCAGAAGTAGTTATTTAAAGAAAATTTAGAGGAAAAGATAATGTTTTAAGAAGATTCAAGAAAGATCGAGAATATTTTAAAGAGATTACTATGTAAATATTCACTCTAAATTCAAGGGGAATCAAGATTTTGGAGAATTTGGATGAGCATGAAATATTTTTTGGATTATCTCCAAAATAATCCATGGGTCACCTACAAAATGATAGAAGTACATTGTAATTATTCTGATGGATATACTATTAATGGAAACATACAGAAGCTATAACATTTAAGGGGTGAAATAAGTTTTAAAAATTGTATTTTTTGAAGAATCTAATTATGGGTTTTGTGAAAGGAGAAGAGACAAGGTCCAAACATTACACAAATATCCATCATATTCATCTACATATTGTATTCGGCTTGTCGTTATATTCGACTAGTAATCAAATATCACTGAATTAATCATAAGATAGATTTACATATTATAATTTCCTGAGTGTGGAAATAAGTGTTCTAAATTTTCTTCATCATTTTTGGATAGATCAACACTTATCTTATTAGGAAAATTGATTTTAAGATATAATTAGGTATATTGGATTGGGAGATCGGAAATAAACAATTACAGTGAGAAGATAAGACTGGGAAATCATTCTTGAATTCTCTATCAATGTCCTTGAATATCTAACAATATCTTGGGTAAAAAATTGAATAATATCGTTAAATGAATACATTTGCGAAGATGAAATGGAGAATTATTAACATGAATTTGTTACACAAATATTTTCATAAAATATTTGTGAAAAGATGGGGAATAGACACGATTGGATTTCCTACAGAGTGATACTCAAGTGAAAGGTTACATCCAAATCATTGTAATATAAGGAGTTTTTTAATGGATTGTGTGTTTTTGGATTATTTCCAAACCATAACATGGATGTAGATATTAATATGTAATAGTTATAATTGCAAATAATTGTTTCCCTATGGAGTTCTGTTTTAATTGTTTCTTTAGTAAGGAATTAAATATTTAATAGGATGTGAAAATTAATTCAAGGTAACATAAGATATTGCAGTATCACAGTTTCACTCGCTCCCCCTCTTATTCATACAAATACACTGACTAGTCACTTTCAACAGTTGAAATCCAATATATTTATCTAGAGAACAGAATCATTACATGAAGCATTAGAGAGATATCTAGGATAATCAATCATGTAATATATAATGGGATCACTCGGTTCTGTCTGATTGCATCCATCATAAAAAATTTCAAAAGACCATATCATGAATAAAAAATTTATTATTACAATGTTTTGTTGTAAAACCGTTGAAAATATCTATTTATCTCCTATGTAAATAGATTTCAAATAAAAAATATCCTTTTCTTTTAAAATACCATTTGAAAACCAAAATACTGATTAAAAAATATTTTCAATTCCAAAATTACTTGAAAATGGATTTTATTTTAAAAAATCAGTAAATATTTTAAAGTAATATAGCAATAAAATAACATCTATGGTGATATAAAAGGTTATTGTCAACACATATATTAAAATTTAACATTTTTTTATGTTTTTGTCAAATGATTATTTAAAAATAATTAATAATATTCATTTTGAAAAAACATTCCAACATATACAAAAAAATCATTTCAAAAACATTCATGTTGATATTTTACATTCATAAAACTATTATAAAAAAACATAAATGGATGAAAAAAATTAATTGTGTTTAAAATAAAAATTTTAAGAAAATAAACCCCCACTACATTGGAAACATATAAATTGAACGACCTGTAAGATAATAAAATTTAAAAATTTATTTAAATATCATTATAATAGAAAATTAATGATATAAAATATCAAATGGGATATATAAACAACTATTAACATAATATAGTTTCATAACATCAATATATTCATTAATGGAGTGAATTTGAGTCGAAGTCTTTTACCACCTGAGTCCAACATTTCACCTATGTTATATATATTAATATGTAATAAAAATATGTTATTTATTTAATTGAGAAACTATTTCATGTTTATAATTCCATTAATTTTACTTATTATGATGATTAATACAATTTTCCAATCAATTAATTTTATATGTGATGTTTTTATGATATTTAGCTAATGTGTAAAAAATTACATTGGTAGGATGACTATGACCGAAGAGTTCTGTTATAAATATCCCCAAAATATTAATAATGAAATAATTATCAACTTTTATAAGTAAATTACACCTTGAAAACCAATCGTGAAATATAGTAATGAAAACTAAAGAATTTTATGATCATGGTGATGGTAGTTGTACGTACGCATGAGTAAAGTTTCCATTTTTAAATGTACAAAATAGAATGAAGGTATATGATATTTTATATTAACTGGAATATAATCATATTATAAGTAAAATATTATTTCTTTAAAAATAATTATATATATCATCCATTTGATTTTGTGATGAAAAAAGAGTCGCATCAATTTGTTGTGGTGATAGTCTACACATATGCACGAATAGTGTTATCGTTTTTTGTGTTTGCAATAAAATGAATTATTATATTTTAATAATTATAAATATTTATTAAAATACTAATTATTTGTTTTATATGACATATATTCATTAACATTATCCTTACTACATTCCATGTAAAGTGTTTGTTAAAATCGAATCACATCACATCATGGGGAAGTAGTCCGTTGTAGGCACGAACGACATATATAAGAAGGTATATGTGATAGAATAAATAAATTAGTATAAATATGTTAAAAATATAATATATATATATACTTTAAATTCATCATTATAAGAATATTTAAGTGGTGATGATGGAAATCAAATGACATCATTTCGTGAGACAGTAGTCCGCTATAACCATGAATGATGATTTCATATCCCACTTAATAGAAGAAAACATGGATTTATGTTATTAATTAAAGTGATTTAATAATATTATATATGATATATTATTTTTATTATAAAATCTTAATTAAATAATATTTCCTGGAGGTGGAATAAAAAATAAAATAAAAACTCTCAATTAAGTATGATACATTTTATTCGAACAACATCCTTATGTGAGAACGAAAATCATTCATAGGATAGATTTGTTCTCAAAAATAAGTGATCTATTTAATTTTTAAGGAATTAAGAAATACATTTTCATATTTATTTTTTTTATAAAAATAACTTTTATGTTGTATAAAGTAGATGGGTTGGGGTGACCTTTTGTAAGGGAGGAGAGTGGCACACTTTTAATGTCTGAGAAGACAAAATTGTACCAAAATTAATTTCAATCCAAAAGGATTAAAATAGAACTATTATTGATATTTATATAGTATAAAGTTTAAAAATGTCCATAAAATAAATTTTAGGCAAGTTTTCATGTCATTTTAACACATATATTTATAGTTTAATGTTAGTAAATCTAATTTACCACAACCGCGGTAAAAAAATTTACTACTTTCACTATTCATAATCATCAAAAATTATGTTGAACATATTATATAGGTTTAATTAATTTTACCAAATTAAATTTAAAAATTTTGAAGATTTTAATTTTTAAATTAAACTAGTAAACGTGGTGAAAAAACAGTTTTCCATGAAATTTATTTATCAAGCATAAGATGATTTTATATTAACTATATAACAAGTAATCAAAATTATATGAATTTAATATAACATTTATTTATATATAACATATTAATTTAATTTAAATAATTCATAATATAGGGAATTTAATAAATTAAAATTTTGAAACATTATGCACTTTTAGACAGTTTCCGAAAAGCCTATTTTTTAAACCCCAAAATAAACATATATTAAAATCCAATATACGATATACAAAGTAATTAAGTGTATTAAATATAACAAAATAATAATTATGTTTCTTTAGATTATATTAAGAACAATATTCTAATTTTAAATTAAATAAATTATTGAAAATAAAAAAAATAATACAAAAAACGGTATTTTTCACTATTCATTGAAAAATTAATATTTTTCATAAAATCTCAATAGTTGACCCCTAGTTAATTATGATATTATAAATTAAAAAAATGATATTTAGCTTTATAAAATTCAAATTTTATGATTTATAAATTACCCTTTAACATAAAATTTTATAATAAAATACTTTTTAGAAAAAAATTCTTTTTAAATTTAAAAAATTATTTAAAATATTAATAATGCAGATATTTATATAATTATTTTTAATATACATGAAAATCGTTTATTATATCATTAACTAGAATGTTACATTCATTTACCGTTTTTTAAATAGTATCCTTATATTTTTATTCCCATATTAATGAAGTATTGATATCTTTCTTTCATATCATTTTTATTTTCTCATGTTACTTCTCTAACCATGTCAGTTTTCAAAAAAAAACCATATCCTAGAGACTCAAATTTTTTTCCACAATTTATCTTTAAATTTAAGAATAAGAAATGGATTTTCCTTATAATAAATATTATATTCTATGTAAACTACTTCAGGTCCCAAAACATGAGATGAATATACCACATATTTTCTTAACATCAAAACCAAAAAATAATTTCAACCTAGGATAAACACAAAGAAAAAGCCTCTTAATAATAAATGATCTAAATTTATCCTAGATATCATATGGTCTAATTAACAGAGATCTTAATGTTCCCTTTCTACCAAAATTCATACAAATTTTCAATGGAAACCCCTTATGAAAAACATTAAGACCTAAATAAAAAGAATTTTTTTCCTTCCATTATCCACATAAATGTTCATCTTACTTTGATCCATCCATATATGTCATTGAATCAACTACACATTCTTAGAAATATCCACTATATATAGTAGTCAAGTGAAATCCCTTTCTCTTACTTCATCCCAGAAATCTAGCATCCAACACTGCCTAACATATAATGCCTCAAAAGGCCTCTTCATTATACTTGAATGGAAAATATTATTATAAGAAAACTCAAATAAAGTGAAATGTATATTCCAACATCCATTATAATACATTAGAAATAACAAATAATATCATCCATGGTATCAGTCACTCACTCAGACTAATCATTGGTTTGGGGATGAAAATATTTACTAAAATTTAATTTTATACCCAATGATTTCTAAATTACTTTATAAAAATATTATGTAAATATGGGATCATGGTCATAGAGAATAAAGAGATTGGAACTCCATGTAACCAAACTCTCTATATTAGATGTTGTTGATAAATATAATCTAATGAAATATTCTCTCAAATGGGTAATAAATGTGAATATTTGCATAATAAGTCAATAATAAGAAAATTACATTTTTACCTCAAGATATCCCACTACAATATTCATCGATATATTTTATAATATCCACTCTCACACAGATAAAGGTTAAATTATTCCATTAAGTAATTTTCATTATAAAATAACCTTTTCAAAAGTAAACCATTAAAGGATAAATTCATCTATATCAATTTTTCATTCCATTCAAGCAAAAAAACTCTTGAAGGTATCTGTACATCTTAGTGCTTACTGGATAATTGAAAAATAGAGAATTATGATCTTAACTCATTAACAATCTCTTAAATTAAGAAAAACAAGTCATATATATATTCATTATTCAAATATGAAATAAACATTTTCATTAACATTAATGTCATGATACTTACCTTTCTCAACCAATTCTACCATTTCATTCACATCATGATCCTCCTTATATGCTTTCATAATTATTTCATAAAAAGTATACCACATTGAAACTTGAAGCAAAATTGAGGATGTCCTTGCATCTACACGATGGATGAAAAATTTTAATAAATCTTTAACCAAAGAGAAATGTTCTAAAGAGAAAATTATTAATTTAGAATTACTTTTATAACTAAGGGAATATAATACTTTTTATAAAAAAATGGGGATTATAATGAATCATCCAATCATTATCCTTGATCTGTTCCATCTATGCACTTGTTCTCATGTTTAACTCTTTCTGTGTGAAAATATACTTCAATACTTTTTGATCAGTGTATATTTCACATTTCAGTCAATTTAAATGAATTCTAAAAATTTTAAAAAAAATATAGGTGATAATTCTATATAATTCTTGGTGTAATGTAACTCATGAGGCTTAAAATAATGTGATGCTGATTAAATTACATAATCATTAAATATTAGGAAACAACCAAGCCCCTTCAATGAAGCATCATTGCAGATTAAAAAATTCACCATTTCTATATTATTGGTCCAAAACTAAATTATTTTACAATATTCTATTTAGTTATAGATAAAAAAATCACCTTTTTTTACTGTTGATTTTTACTCTTTTCAAAGTTAACATAGTGGGATAGAAAATCGGGAAACTTTTTCATCAAACTGTCGATAGTAATCCTTTAATACAGAACATCTATAAAACTATATGACATTTTTTTGTCTTGGATAATCATTAAAAATATTTATTAACATGATCGACTAAATTATTTTATTTAAAAACAATATGTCCATGGAATGAAATCTCTTTCCACAAAAACTCACAATTACTAAATTCTTAATATAGTTTCTTCTCATTTAAGGATTTTAAAAAAATACATATTTTTCTTACATATTATTACTATTTTTTAGAATATATCATAATATCATCAATAACAATAATTATAATCTTATCTAATAACTCATGTAATACTCTGTTACTAAGGCTCATAATTGTATCTTGTGAATTATAAATACCAAATGGAATAACTAAAACTCATAATGACCATATTTAGTCTAAAATACTATCTTTTGAATTCCATCCTCCTCGACCTTCAGCTAATGGTACCTATACCTTATATAAACCATTAAAAAATACTATGTTCCGTTTTAGTGATAAAAAAAATCATCAATATGAGGAAAATTATATTCTTCATAACAGTTATGTTTTCCCAAGAACTATAATCAAGGAAAATATCACTTAACCATCTTTATAATTAACAAAAAAACAAGAGAACCTATGGTGTGGTACTGGGATGACTGAAACCTCTATCTAGAACATATATTAATTAGTTTTAAAATTCAATAAGTTCAACTTTAATAATTTCATAATGGGGTTTTGAAATTGGTTTATTATTAGGTACTACGTAAATAGTAAATTCAACCTCCCAATCAAGAATAACACTAGGAAAACCATTAAAAATAAAACCATAAAATCATTTTTAACTTGGATATAACTTTTCTTAATAGTTTTATTTTTTTTCAAAAATTAGATCTATAAAAATTTCACTACCATCTCAAAAAAATTACTCAGCTTCTTTGTGTGGTGCCAATTGTGTGAAATCATTGAATAAATAATTCTTGTATCAATAAAATAAGATAGCATGATATCCAGACATCCAATCAATACCCAAAACATTATTGAACATTACTATGGGCAGCTCAATAAAAAAAATTTAAATACCATCACACTAATGATAGAAAAATATTCCTATAAATCATAGTTTCTATAATACTTCCACGTAGATTTTTTTACCAAATTATCTATCTTAATTTCATGAGATGATATTACCAATTAACATGAAAATCTCAAAGAAATGATAGAATGTGATCATCAAAAGTCAAATTGGGTAATGTCATAATTTTAATGCGCACGTAACATACCTTTCACCACATTAATTTATGGCCCAATATCAACCATAGTAATAGAACAATATTTTTGCACACCCTTTTACATCTTATCATTATGATTTATTTCCAGTGTTATTATAATTGGGTAAGTGATATCTTAATAACACAACTAATTGCAACTAAAATTCATCACTATTAGATGGGAATTTTTTACCCCATTAATGGATTCTTCACAATTCATTTCCTTGTAATCATCGGGTGAATGACCAAAATTTATATATTGTTAGAACTTCCCATATTTTATAAGACATTCCCTTGGGTCATTTTTACCTAACATACCATTAGATGGGAATATAATTTTATTGAATTCATATTTATTTAATGTATGTTTCACCATTTCATATTATACTTGTTGCTTCTTACATTTATCATCATGATGCACATAAGTTGTAAAAAATATCAACTCGTCATTTTAGGAAAACAAATAACTATCTCATAACTTTTAAATTCACTTTCATCCAAATCTCTTCATAATAATGGTTTCAATCCCTGTAAAATTCTAGCAATATTACTACTAATGTCCTGAATAAAATCATTCACAAGCCTAACTAGTCTTGTAAAATTACCTCATATGCGGTTGTAGAATCTTTTCTTTTTTTACATCATTTATAGTAATTTTTTCATTAATATTTAAAAAAATTAGAGAAATATTTTTGTGGAATAAATCTGTAAATCTATATGATTCCATGGCATTAATATCATCTTTCTATATGGTCTTATTAACCAAAGACCAACATAAATCAGATTTACATTTAAAATGATAAACAAAAAGAGTTACATGTTGACGTTCAAAAAATCTCATGACTCTAAATATCATTTAGATGTAATTGATCCATCCTTCAGTTACCATAAGGCTAGAGGTTAAACAGATAGCTGGAGGGTGATATCTCATGAATTTAAAACTATTTAAATGTTTCTCTATGGAAAATCTAGTTGCTTTCTAACATAGATTTCAACACCATTTACAACCTGATTCAATTGGTCTATTACCACAACAAATTGATCAGTTCCAATTCCAACAAATATTGTTTACTGATTTGGAAGGATATAATAGTTATTTCTCCTTCCTGCTACAACTTCCCAATTTACAATTCGGGAAACATTTATAAATAGACATATTTTTGAGGAAGAGACATGGGAATCATCAAATTCATTATCATTTCTACTTAACCTTAATGTATAGTCTTTTAATGGCATGATATTAAAATTATAATATCACCTAAATTTATATAAAATTTTCAATTGAAACCAACTATAAAGTCCTGAAGTTAAACATTGCATTATCCTGAGTATAATGTCTGAAATCCAATATATTTCATTTGAGGATATTTTATGGTGTATATTTCAAGATAATTAGTTCATAACTAATACATAGTAAAACTACATAATATAAAGTGGATACATTTGACTAGTAACCATATTTTCACCACATAAATTTTTTAATAATAAAACGTCAAATTGTTCATGACAAATATTCACGATATTCAACATAAGCTCTTCTTTTCAGTTATTTATCCTCAAACGCTATCCTATTTTTAGAATTTATTATAAATATAAATCTACTTAGTAAGTGAAATTGAAAATAAAATATTTATTCAGTTGAAAACATTAAAAACGTTTGAAAACACGTTTATTAAAACATTACATTGTTACCTAAAATGGAATCATCATTCTTTTAAAAAGTTCACTATTTTACCTTCTAAAAAAATTATTCCAATGAAAAATGATTAACAATAATAGTAAAGTCATATATGTTAATTGGGATATCATCTCATAGAACCCTTAAAAAACCCTTAAATAACCCATACAAAACCTTTAAAAATTATAATAACTATATGTCATACTTCAAGAAAAAATTTCCACAGAATATAATCATTTCCAAATTCATTGGTGTTCAATATGTGCACACCCATTATATAATATAAAACGGTCTCACCTGGCACAATCTAGGTAAACCAATAATAAAAAATGTCTAAGGACTATATCATTAGTTAAAAAAAATTAATCTTACAAATATTATTCATAAAACCATGGAAAATAAATTTTACGCTCATATACAAATCTCATTCATATATATAAATACCCCTTTCTTTTAAAACCCCATTTTCAATAACATAATACAAAATTATTAACCCATTATCAATATTAATTTTTTTTGTATAAAACGTGATATATTATAATGTAATCCATAAATAAAATTGTGATTATGATGAAGTGAAATATTGTTGTCATTATATATGTAAAAATAGACCATTCCTTTTTTTTTGTCGAAATTCTTCATAAAAAACATGTAAAAATAATAATTTTGAAAAAAATTGAAAGAAAAAAAATATTTATAAAATATTCATGTTCATATAATTAAATTTCTTAAATAAATATCTAAAAACATGGACAAAAAAGATAAGTATTATAAATGTTGTTTAAAAAAGGATTTTATAAAATAAATTCCCTTACTACTTTAGAAACATTTTAGTAAAAATTACCAAGAATGAATAACATTAAAAAAAATTTAAATATAATATAAATAGAGAATTTAATTATATAACATGTCAAAGTGGATATAAAAAAAACCTAAATTAATAAATGTTACTAACATCAAAATATTCCTCAATGAAATAAAAATTGGAATAATTACCTTACCACTTGATTCTGAATCCCAACATATGTTCTTTATATTCTTAATAAATAAAATAATGATAATAATTTCAATTATTAATATCCATATAATTGTTTATAATAACTTTTATTTAACTTATTTCCTTGTAATATATAGTTACTTAATTATTTAAGATTACACTATATGTTTTGATGAAATTCATCATATGTGTCCAGGATGACTTTGGTAGGTTGATTATGGTCAAAGTGGTCATTTTTAAACATAAATGGGATAATAATCATGGAATAATGTTCACTTTTTTATTGTAGTTATACTTTTAAAACAAATCATGAAATGTGGTTATGAAAAATGAACTAAACTACGATCATTAAGATTGTAGGTCATACATTCACATGAGTAACTTTTCCATTTTTCAACAATCATTATAGAAAGAAGGTAAGAAATATTTATAATTTATAAAATTATAATAATACCATAAATAAAATATTATTTCCTTAAATATAATTTTATAAATCATAATGTAATTTAATGGTGAAAAAAATAGTCACATAACTTCGTGGAGGCGGTTGTCACCACGTATACATGAATAACATTATCATTTTTCAGAGTAATAATGAAAATGATATACTTAATTTTAAGAATGATAAATATATAACTAATATTACAACTATTTCATTTAAATCACATATATTAATTACAATTATCCTTTTAACTTTACATGTAAATTATTTGTGAAAAAAACACAACACTTCATGAGGCGGTAGTCCATTGTACACACGAGCAGCGTTATGGTAATCCCAATAGAATGGAATATAAGATGGTATATGTTATATAATAACTATATACATATTAATATTTTAAAAATACAATATATTATTTTAGAATACTTTATTATAACTAGTCGTGATAATTGATTATGAAAAATGAATGACATCAATTTGTGAGGTAGTAGTCCACCGTATACAAAAACAATGATTTTGGTATCCCATTTAATGGAAGTGAAGAAATATTTAGGTAATGTACTAAAATTAATTAAATATAAATATTTGGTATATATATTCATTATTATATAAAAATAATTTAATAAAATTTTATAGAGGTGAAAAAAATAAATTAAAAATTCTCGGTTAAGAATGATATCGCTTCTTCGGACAACCTCCTTAGGTAAAAACCAGAATATTTCATATGATTAATTTATGATAGAAATTAGGGATATCGAATTTTTTATGTATTTTAGTAATATATGTTGTTATGTATTAGAATATAAAAATTGATTTTATAGCTTCAAGAGTATAGGAGAGGGGTCGCCTTTAAATAAGTGAGGTGATTGGAACCGTTTTTGTTATGGAAAAAAATGGTATACAACTATATTTCACCAGAAGTAAGGATAATAAATTTTTTATTGTGGATAATTATAAATTATAATGTCAAAATACTTATAATATATTTTTGAAATTTATTGGTATTTTTAACCCTTATATATTTAGTTTAACACATGGTAAATCCTTTTTAACTCAACGATGATAACAGTTTATTACTAGGTTCCCTGTTAATTATGGTGAAGAATTATGTTAAACATATATATAATATATATTTTTTAGATTAAAAATACAAAATTCATTTTAATAAATTCAATTCACATAAGTGGATAATGTTAATTTATAATTAAACCCACAAATGTGATGAACATGTGGGTTATAAAGAAATTTATTTTTCAAGCATAAGATAATTTTCTATTAACTATATAGAAAGTAATCATCAATATATAAATTTAAATAAATATTTATTGATCTATAATATTCAAATTTCAAAAAAAATAATTCCTTATTATGGGTTTTTTTATTTAATTAAAATATAAAATCATTATGTAATTTAAGACATTTTTCAGAAAATGCCCGATTTTAGAAACAAAATAAAAATATACCAAAATATAACATAAATATGCATTAAATGTTGTCAACGGTGTTAAGTATAACTAAATAAATCTTTTATTACATTAAATTAAATTAAAAACATAAATTTACATGTAAAATAATTAATTTGATGAAATATAATGAAATTTTTATAAAATAATCTGTATCATTCATAATTGAATGAAAATTCATTATTTTAAAAAAAATACAAAAAATTTCACCATAATGTAATTTTAATAATATGATACAAAAAGTAATAATTAATTTTTCAAAATCAAGTTATAATTTTTAGGAATTACTCCCTGAATTAAAATATTATAATAAATGATTATATTTTAAAACTATTTTATTTTTATTTTAAAAAATACATAATATTTTTATAATGAATATAACTATATAATTAATATTAATGAAAATTAAAATAATTTATTCAATAATTATATTGGATGTAATTGTTAATCTCAAAAAAAATATCTATATGGGCTATATGTATATCATTTATTTAGCATTTTATATATCTTCCACTTGATATTCCAAAACAAAAAAACAACATAAAAGATTTTTATTCGAAGAAAAAATTAAAACATGAAAGGGGAAATGAAAAATAATTTAGAAAAAAATCCTTAATTTTGTGTTTTTATTAGAATTTACTATGACTAATCATTTTCACTTTATTAACACCAATATTATTATTTGATTGGTTTCTTAAAAAAACCACAATATGTTTTTTTTCCAAAGTCCAGTAAAAGATTCTAGTCATGGGGAAACACATTAATAGAGTGAAATATTACCACATATAAATTATATTATTATATGGAATCTATAAGTATGGTGATAAAAAATTAATAGGTCTCGATGTATACTATAGTACCCTCAAGTTATTTTCCTTAGTGGTTCTTATGAGGTTTATGATTTTTCATAGGTCTCATGTCTTCTTATCAATAAAACTCACATTAATTTTTCTTTTTATTAGGGGTGTGTTATTCTTATTTTAAATATCACGAAATATACTTCACTTGTAATGATATTCTAATTAATAACATTTGATGTCATTTGGAATTTTAATTAGTAAAAAATTTAAAAAACAATATTCTAAATATAGTATGACATCCTAATGTGGTTCATCTAGGATCACTTTATCCTAAGTATATGTATATATACGAGTTCTTATAGTAGATGGATGTTTATACATAATAATTTTTTCAAATCCAAAAACTTATTTTCTTCATATTTTTCCTATATAGATTAAAACAGACTTGTATATTCATTTTCAGAAAAAAGAGAATTAGTTTTAAAGATAATTTTACAATATATAAAAATAATTAAATAAATAATTTTATTATCTCATAATAATTTTCTATCTTTAATTATTTATTCACTATTTTGTAACACGGGAAATATCTCAGAAATGTGCAATAGAGAAGGTTGTTACAATTATTTTTTCACATATAGGATGTATTGTTGAAAAAAAGGAAAAAGGTTCTTCACCTTGTTCTAATTGTTTTTATCCATACTTCCAAAGTTCTTTTATTATGGTGGTAATTAAGTCCCTCCTTATTTGTAACTCAATATTTTTATTTTCTATAAAAATTACATTATTTTGTTTATTTTAAAACATCACAATCTCACCTAGCCATAAATATTAGATTGAGTTTCATATAATATCCTAAGACCATCATTACCATCATTTCCATTAATTATCATATATTAGTTTGTTTATTATATATTAGTTGGTATAGTATAAAAGTCCCCTGATAAACTATTTAACCTTACATGGTGTAGATTCTTCTTCGTTTTAACGGTTTATGTGAATTTGTAGTTATTGATGACCTAATAAATTGTTGTAGTATCTTTTACCCTCTCACCCATTGGCATGTAAAACAAGTTTCTCATGATTCTTACCATGATTTCATCGATACATGGGATCTTTGGGGTAGATGGAATAGTTATTTTGAAATATATTTTCTAGTGGCAGATCCCTAGCCTCGAATGTGGTTTTTCGATCTCATTGAGATAGGATATATGGAATTAATCATTAAATAATTGTCTGACTATGATGCTCTACCTAGTTGAAGAAGATGAGTGGAATAATTAATTAATAGAATAAACTAAGAAAAATAATTAAAAAAATAAAGGAATATAATAAATTTTTTAAGCATATCAATAAATAATAAAAATTTTGTCCCATATCCTCATAAATAGTGTCATGTTTGACTACTTCTATTTATTAAGGTCTATCAAAATAGTATTCAAATCCCTTATGTACATATTTGATCTTATAATAGGTTTCTCCCATGAAGAGATAATCCAATAACACTCATAATAATTACACTATGGTTTTTTTGTTATTTTCTATATTTAAAGTACTAATTAAGTGTATATATTTTCATTTTTTGTTTCAAAAATAAAAAAAATAGAAACAACGAAACACAAGAAGTCATTTGAAAAAGTAGATAGTACAAGTTTAAATTCTAAAAAGTTTAATCACTATTGACTATATTTTTAAATGTAGGATCTAGGTGTTGTGCAAGCATACGATGTGTGATTCCAAACATTGATTTTTTCATTATCATTGATCATTCTGAGATATTAACGATATTAAAAACGGAGATTTATGGAATTATATCAATGAAAATAGACAAGGGAAATCACATTGGAACCAGATAGTGTATCATCACATATTATTTACAATTAATTTAATTAAATAAATAATTACCTATAAGGAATTATTTTTTATTGATGAATTCATTGATAGATCTGTATTCGACAGTCGCTTCATTGTATTAACCAGTTGTATATTTCCTCTAGAGGTGATCCACAAATGTTCCATGAATCTACAGATTTTGCTGATGGAATATTCGAGTCCTAGCATTATAGATCCTTGCAGTTGAGTCATCCACTTTTAATCGCTTCAAGAACTGCTTCCATAGAATTATCTTTGATCTGGTTGAGGAGTATTGATCATCATTATTGGTAGAGTTCTTGGAGAAGGGACCTCTTTATCTTGAGAGGATTATTCAAATCTATTGAGCACAACTAAGAAAAATTAATTGGATTAAAAAAATAATTTAACTGGGTTTCTATATTGTTCGGGTAAAAATAAAATAATTGAAACAGTTACCTTTTTTTATTTAATCATATAGAAACCACATGTCGAATAATAACAATAATATCATTATTTCTCAACATGTGATTAACTTTGGAATTATAATTAAATATTACTTAATCAAATAATATTAAATATTTATTATTTCTCACCAGATCGAAAAACATGGCCCTTAATTCACCAATAATATTAATCAGATCATGAATAATAAGTTTTTATTTATTAAATAAATATCACTACATTTTTATTTAATGAATGAAAAACTATTATATTTAACAAATAGAAAATATATATTTATATGTGATCAAGTATACGTGGATAATTATTAATCTGTGTATAGGAATAATATTTATTCATCCTATTAAATACAATATAATAATATATATATTATTTAGTTTAGATTCTAGATACTCATAGTGTGTGACCCTCTTAGACTCTATCTCATTGACTTATTGTGATGCATCCTAAATTCCAATGATAGCATCTTGAAATATTCCAAGACACCGATATAGACAGAAGTAAATGTTTTAATGAAATTTCACCTTATATGGAAACTTATTGTAAAATATAATACCTCAATCTTCATATCCCTATTCATACAGGTTGCATATTGGTGCCATCAACCTTTGTGCACGATGTATCTTTCTTGGACTTCTAGAAAAATGAACTTCCCTTTAGAGAACCAGAGTCATATGTTTATTTAGGCTATATCATTTCTTTCAAAGGGCCTGAGATATCAACTTCCATTAATAAACAGATGGTACAAATACATTCTCACATTATTCATAAATGAAATATAACTCATGACCCGTCCAACATATTCTTCTTCACCAAAAACATCTATCAGACTGGTTTTCATCAATACATCTAAGTGTGTGAGTCAAAAACTCATTAATAATAATCTTATATACTAAGGACTAATACACATGTCTAGAAATAGGAACATCCAATTACACATATAAATGTAAATTTTATACTAGCGGGTCTCGTTCTCATAATATCCCACAAGATATTACAATGGTTGTACACCGTGAGAAGGTTCCTAAAATTCTAATGAGTCTTCACACCTTATATCCTTTATCATTTGGGTCTCTCATATGATAACATCTAACTATAGAACATATATTCAATAATAGTGTCATAGCAATTTCGAATTCTCATTATAGTGGGGAACTACTATGACAATTTATTGTGACATCTACTCTTAAGACATTATCACATACTATGTCTCATAGAAGAAATATCATGATGTGATAAGTATTTTATTAATATTAAAAATTGTGAATAAAAATTATCATAAATTACATAGAATTTGGTTTTTGGGAACCAACTCCAACAGACACTCACTAGCACTAGAGACAACTTATAACAATATCAGTCTACTAGGTCTCACATGATACTCATATTTCTACTAAAATGGTATATTAGTCATGGGTTCCAACACATTCTCTTCCTTGGGTAGTTTTTTTACTGTGACTTCACCCCTCTAATATAAATCCCTCAAGAGGTGATACTTTTGTAGTATGTTTAATTTCTATTGGTGTGGCCTTGGGTCTTCTACAAGAGCCACCACTATAGTATTATCACAATAAAATGTGATAGGTTATATACTTCTATGTAGCACATCCATATACTAGAAAAAAGTAAGAATCCAAATGGCTTCCTTGGATATATCAGAAGCAGATATATACTCAGACTCTGTAATATAATCTGCGATAACTAGCTACATTGAACACTTTCATCTGAGTGATCTCATTTTGAGACATAAAACATATCTTAATTGTGACTTCAGATCATTATATTATATATAAAAACTAGCATCATTATAACCTATGATGACCAGTTCCTCATTTCCTCCACACACAGAGACATATATTTAGTTCTTACAGATATATAAGGATACCTTTAACATCAGTTTAATTTTTTTCCCTCATATCTATTTGGTATCTTCCTACCATGATTAGTGCATAGGTAACATCATGTCTATTATATAACATGGCATACATGATTGATCATATCACCAAAGAATATGTGTTATTACTCATTCACTATTTCTCATGTTGTGCCTGATGACACATTTTCTTAGAAAGATGTAAACCATGTGATAGTAGAACCAATCCCATTTTGGATTGTTACATAATAAATATTATTAGTATATTTTCAACATATGTACTTTTATTTAGTCCATGAAGCCTCTTTGATCTATCTCAAATGATCTTGATACGCAGAATATTGGCTTCTTTTCCTAAGTCCTTTATGGAAAACACTTGTTTAATGTGTCCTTAACTTACTATTGGGATGGTATGTTATTTAAAATAAGTAATATGTCATCACCATATAGTACTAGGATAATGACCATTTTCCCACTAAAACTCTTGTAAAAACAAAACTCACATTCGTTCAAAATGAAACCGGATTCTTTGATGGATTTATGAAATTGAATGTTCCAGGACATGGATTATGGTTTTATTCTATAAATTGATCTCTGAAACCTAAAAATCCTTTTATCTTCACATGGAGTCACAAATTATTTTGGTTGTGTGATATAGACATATTTTTAAAGGTTCTAATTAATGAATGTTGTTTTGACGTCAATATTCCAAATATAATAGTCATGGTAAGCAGCTATAACAAGTAAAATTATAGTGGTTTTAAAAATGGATATTGGTGAAAAGGATTCATCATAGTCAGTTCCTTAATTTTTTATTAACATTTTATCCACTTTCTTTTCATTATAGGTATTTTATTTACCTTCCATGCCCATTTTCCTATTTAATATTCATAGTAATCCCATAAGATTTACATCAATGGGCACATCAACCACAATCAAAACCTAGTTTTAATAGATGGAATCCATTTCAGAATTAATATATTATTTCCATCATGATGCTTTTGAGATTTCTACTTCCTCTTTATAGTATAGAGTTTTATCATTTTCAACTAATAATGAGTCACCATCATCAGTGACTAGAAAACCATATCTCTCTTATTCTCTTACTTCTCCTAGGATCATATGTAGTACTTGTGTTTTAGGAACTACATATTCCACGGGGACCTATGGAGTCGATTTTTATTGCAACTCTTGTGTATCATGAGAATCAACTTCACCGAAGCCAATATTAATCCCAATATCATTTTTTATTGTGTGGTCCCTCTCAAGAAAGAAGTTCTGTTTGTCGACAATCACATTCTTGTCTGAAGGGTTCTATATATAGTATTCCCTTGTTTCATTGGGATACCCTATAAAGATACACTTCATTCCTAAAGTTTATAGATTGTTTCATGAGAAGGCCTTAACAAAGTCCTCACAACCCCGTACATGTGAATCAAATAGAATGTGTTTCATTCCACTATATTCCATGTTCTAAATTAGTTAGAACTTTGTTTAAGGTGTTTGATGTGGGTTATAATGCATATCCCCAAAAGGGTAATAGAACATCTTCATGACTCATCATCAAACTCACCATTTCTAACAGGATGTGGTTCCTCCTTTGACTAACACTATTACACTATGGTGTAGAAGGTGAATTGAGTTGAAATAGAATCCCAACCTTCTATAAAAGGTTGATTAACTCTTGGTTATGATATTCACTACCTTGATCCGATAGAAGCTTATTTATATTCTTACCATGTTTATTCTTTAATTAATAAATTTATTATTTGTATTTCTCAATGGAACCAGGCTTATACCTCATCAAGTATATATAGTCATATCTAGTCAAGTCATCAGTAAAAGTTACGACGTAAGAATATCCACTTCTATCTTATATTGGAAACAGTCCACAAATATCAGTGTGTACCAATCCCATAATCCATGTAGCCCTCTCACCCTATCCACCAAATAGTGGTTTGGTTATTTTTACTTGTAAACAAAAATGAAATCTTTCAAGTGGTTTTATCTCAGAAGTTTCTAAATAAACACCTTGATATTTCATTGTCAAACACTTCTCATTTATATGATCAAGACTGTGATTCCAATGTTGGGTATTATATGAGTCTTGTGAACATGAATCATTATCAATTTTTGACATGTGGTTTTTATAATTTATTACATAATGATAACTATTTAAATTATCCATAAAATAACATATGTTGTCTTTATAAAAAAACAACTTTTATTTAAATTTTTTTATATAAACCCATATTTACCGAGAAATGATATTGAAATTATGTTATTGGTAGTTATACTTTCATAATATGAATATTTGAAACCCAAAATCAATCTGGTTGACAATGAGTGGGGGTATTCACAAATTTCGATAATATCCATCCTCACACCATTAGCATCTCTCAAATCCACCTCTCCACTAAGAATCATTCAGAATATACATGGTCCCTACATTTGGATATATATGTGAGCCCCTACCCCTCAAGCTGTATCTAATATCAAGTGTGTAGATATTGAAATATTACACTAGATAATGAACAATCCTTTAACTTATTTTTACTTTTTGGTGTAGTTCATCTTCCAGTGGACTTACATACCACATGAAAATCATATTACCTTCTTTTTCTGTACCCCTATATTATCTTTTTCTTGGAAGGACGGTGCTTGGGAAAATTATATTGTTTATAATCATTCACCGCATTTTCCTTGTTCATCCTTTTATTATTCACCGCATGGATTGTGGGTTTCTCACACACCATGTATTTAACCACTTGGAAAATCAAAGAAAAAAGTTATAAAATACTCTTCTCATTATTGATCATGATGTAATTCAGAGTAATGTAGGAGATGGTCTTGGAAAGTCATGAATGTATGAGATATATAGACAACTAAACTGGTACTTTAATCCCTATGATGTCTAGGTATTCTATGTAGCCAATAAGATTAAATACATGTGGACTAGTTGTTTCAGACTCTATAAGCATAGTAATAATCAATTCATTAAATATATCGTACCTCTCTTATCTCGCCTTTTCTTTATAGAGATCCCGAAGGTGATACAACATTATATAAGCATCTATATCCTCATGATGATTCAAAAATTCATTGGAAAATGACGATAATATAAAACAATGAACATCTATAGAATCATATAGATTCTTTTCATAGAGATATAATTCTTCAATACATTCCTCGTTACTAGGATAAACAAGAAAAAGTTATTTTTGTAAATTAAATTTCTTTAGTGGTGAAAGAGGACACGTACGTTCCTTTTCCATTCAGGGAAATTTATGTTGATGAGAAGTTTTTCCTTCTTAAGAATGGATCACAATGATATGTTTAATGTCATTTTAATGTTGTTCCAAAAAAATGATATTACCAAAATATTATTAAATAATCTAATACAATTTAAAAAAATAAATAAATATTATATTTATTAGTCTCCAATTATATTTTTGAAACCCAATAGCTCTCACCATTGGCATAGAAATATAATATTTTTGGGAAATTCTAGTGGTGTGGATCCATATTACCTTTATCAGTACCCCAACATGGGTTGGCCAAGCAACATGAATGGTGTTAGGTAGGCATTCTAAATGTCAACTACAATAACTCACAGTTCCATGATCTGTTATGTGGAATCCCCATTCTTGAAATAAATAATTGTATTTCCACAAACATTTCCTCTCAGTTACACCTTTTCCAACTTGGGCAGTCATCCCTTGATGTCATAAAAGTTATGTCAACCCAAAACTCCATGTCAAAATCACGGATAATTGAAATCTCCCCAACAAGGGTTGGTTAAGAACTTTGATCCATGGTTCGATGTTAACTTATTTAATGGAATACTATTTAAATTTAATATATTTAATTGAGAGATTTTATCCTTTTATGCATAAAGTTTCAATAATTAACTTTAACACAGTATTTTTAATATTAACTGGGTTTTCTTAAGTGATTACCATGTCTTATATAATATTTATGCATAAGTCATCTTATTTTAGTTCTATCTTGTATGATTTTTAAATCATTAATTATATGATCGTGATAAGACATCCAAAATTAAATAACCAGATGACTAACATAAATAAATTAATTAAGTGGTATGACAATGATATCATACAAGCTGTTAGTTTATATAGTGATAGATAAAATAAAAATTTACCATGGGGAAAAAACCTTGAACCAATTAATATTCTTATTGAATCTTTCCACTTGTCCAACAATGTATCTCCTTTGATAGTTTTTTCCTCATCTTCGAACTCGAACTCCCTCCACAAGATTAGGAGCTCCATCAAATACATACTATTTTTACTAACACACAGTTGAGAGGGAAATTGGGGTTATATAAAAGAAACCATGGGTATGTAGGCCCTTAATAATGATAGTTGATAAGGAACAGGTGCCAAAAAAGTAATTTAATAACAAATTAAAATAAACCAATCATATAAAAAATGTCTGGTCTAGCTCATGATCATCCACAAACATACAATGAATTATTAATTTAATAAGACTAGAATCCAATTATTATTCTATTTCATTTAATAAAAATTGTGCTCGAATCGATTATTTATTATCTTTAATTAATCAATTTTTTATTCATAATTCTTATCTAAATTTCCTTGTAATTCTCATCCTTTATAATTTAAAACACATTATATAAAATTATTTACAATTAAATTTGTATGTAAATATACCTTTGATGAAACATAGTGAATAACTGTCTGATTTTACCCAATATGTATTCCTCTCATATACTATTTTACTCTTATGACATATTGCATGAACGACTTATCACATTATTTCACTATGTGAACTTCATAGATGATTTTATGAATTACCTAATTTTTCGGACATGTGTTATGCTTATTTGCACATATAGTAACAACTTGAAATACAAATCATACATGATATGTAAATATGAAAATTACACATATATTAATTAATCTTTTAAATATTGAGGTATATCAAAACCTATCACATGGAGTCTCCTATATATACAACCATACACCAATACATGTGTCATGTTTTACAAAGTAAAATAAAAATAAAATCTTAAATCTGTGTAACTAGAAGTAAGTACACGACGTGCTTGTAATGACCCAATGTTTTATAAATGGAAATTCCTATCTTATAAATATTTCATAAAATCACATCAAAATACAACATAATGAACTAATAAGTTCTATGTCACCTTTAAACTTAATTTTTTGACTCTATTTTTGGAATTTCAAAAATCTGACATACACGGTTCTGATCACTAAGTTATTTGAAGTCCGATAAGAAAAACATAATTTCTGGGGAATAATAACCTATCTTTATGAATAGTAAAGTAACCATAGAAATAGGGGTATATCCCAATAAATAGTAAATTTACCTATAATTATATATATATATTATTCAATTTAATGTATTATGTAACTATATTTTAGAATAAGTAAATGAATGTTTTAAAACTTGGTTTTGATAACAAATTATGATTTTAATGAAACATTAAAATAATAATATTTATAAAATTATTTTGAAAAATGGTCTTTATTTTTGTATTCTACAAGTTGAAAAATGGTTTGGGTGAATTTTATTGATTTTCCTGAAATACTTTAATTTTTGATGAATTGTGAAATACCATAATTTAAAAAATAAGCTAATTTATCTAATTATAGAGTCATGTATGATGTTCTGCTGAAGTAATACAATTTGGTTCGGGATAACATGATAATATTACTATTCTTGGTCAATGAAAACTTATTATTCCTTTTATTTTGGGGAAATAATAAAATAATTAATTTTATATCGACAAATCCCCTCTCTCTTCCACTATAACCCCCCCCCCCCCCCCACACACACACACACTCCCTCTTCTCTTCACTCCTCTCAATCCTTGTTAATTTCCAATATTATACCCAAATCACTCCCCAAGAACATCCACCATGACCAAAATCTCCTAGTCTATTAAAAATACAAAAACCTCTCCCCTATGAGGTTCTCAAAGGAGGATGTCTCAAGAGGTAAATTACTCCTTCCAATTCGTTATTTTCTTTTAAGTTTTATTCTTTTTGTTTCCTTCCCCACCTCCCTTCACCAAAATGGTAATATAACTCCAGTAGAATACAAGTACATGAATTATATTTTTTAACGGGATGCTTCATTATCTTCTCTCCATTCCTCACCTTTTGTTTGGATGAAATGATGGCACCGTTTGAGATGTGCCAAAATAACACATTCAAGGACAAAATATTATCAATTTATATTATTATCATTAATTCTGGTAATGAAACAATTTTTGTTATGGTTTAACCATATTATTATTAAATATAACCAATTTTTTTGGTTTGGTAATACTTTTGTACAGTTGGTATTATATTATAAAGAAAAACATGTTCATTGTAATCAAACCCACTGATTAACAAAAACAGTAGTCACTATGGTTATATATAATAATTTGACATCCCTCTAAGTAACCAAATTAAATTTAAAACAATGTAATTTTATGGATGTACACAAATATTATATAACTTCAATTATGGATAACCCTTTTCATGTTACATATTTATCAAACCATGAATATAAGTGAAACATCCATTTAAAACCAAGTAAACAAACGATCCATAACGCTGAAAATGAACCTCAAAAACAATCGAAATGGTTAAAAATGAACATTTAATGAATATAATAAAACAATTACATAAATAATACATTATATAATTATTAATTAATAAGCCTATTTTCTTATTCTTCTCTTTAATAATGTGTGGAGAACACCAACAGATTTAAGGTAAGGGATCCTCTCCATTTCACTCTTAATCAAGATTATCCTCTATGATATGTTTTTATGTGTAATATGAAATTATGGGGTATGTATTCCCTCCTCCCCCATACTTCCCGAATGTTTATAATTGATTATAAACCCTTTATCTCTCTCATCAATCCCTTTTAGTTGCACCTGATACAATGCCAATAAATCGTAATGAAATCTGCCCGAACATACTTTTTTCTACCACCTTTATACATCCCAATAACCACACTCGTTTAAAAGGAACTTCCTGAATTTTAACCCAATTTCAACTGCACTATATACTATGTTTTAAGAGACCAATGTCATTATAAAATCTGTATATTAATTTTGAATACCATTTTGGTTCAATTATGGTTTTATATAAAATATTGTACTATTTTCTATTTTAAAATCTCTATAGAATTTTCCATTAAACCACACAAAATTGTTTTAACGATAATGTTTTGCAAAAACCTTCCTTATATGTTTTCACATTTGTTTGAAATCCCTTACCATGTTATAATCCTATTTTCTAATGTGAAATTTCATGTATGTGATAATAATTTTTTTCATGGACACATTCATGATAATCCCATTGGTTATGCTTTATATCATTATTGTGGTACCCAAATCATTCTATGGCTACCCTAATGTTTATGTATTGTTGATTATGTATGTTTATTTATGTGGTAAGAATATTTATGTGAAATAATATTCATGAAAGTATTGACATGGGTGAACCTAGATAGTGCTCCAATGCATTTGGTAATGTTAATTCTCATGAGATGCGATATGAAACAGGATTGGTGGTTAGCCTTGACCTGTACTAAAATGGTTAACGGGATTGGAAGATAGCATTGACCCGTACTAAAGAAATTTCTTGTGATTATACCACATTTATATGATTACATTTTTATATGATCACATGCTTATATGATATGACTTCATATGTTCTATTCTTTGGATATCATTATGTCATGCCTCCTAACTCATGTGATTTAGATGTATCCTTATATTCATTAACATAGTGGGATTTTAGCTCATCCCATTGTTCAATTGTTCCCTAGGGTACCCTTTGCATATTTATGGGATAAAAATAAGTTAAGAGATTTTAATGCAGATTAAATAAAGTGGTGTTATTAAACCCATGTTTTATGTTATATGTACGTAGTCTTACAAGACACTAGACTTAATGATCCGTAACTTGTATTCTGATTAATAATTATGCTTAAAATCATGAAATGTTATATGTAAAAGGATTGGGTTTCTATATTTTGTATCAGAGGATGGTCTAGTTATGTTTATTGATTAGGGATAGAGCACCTTAGTGGAAACCTTAAGGATGAGATTATGTAAAAAAATAGGCCTATGTTTTGGTGATTATTGAGTAAGCGGTTTATCAAGAAAATATATCCATGTCTAGATACGAGTAGGTAGAGGCTGCTTTGGCATAGATGTACGTAGGAGTGAAAACTCTGACAAGGAGTTTTGGGCTTGTCCTGGTGTATCCTGCTACATGAAAATAGGCCTTGCGGCACTATTGGTTATGACACTCCAAAGGGATATGCTTTGGTAGATTCATGAGCTTATTAAAACCCATTATTAATGAAAAAATATCCCATAAGAATATTCTTTCGGAAATACATCGGGGATAATCTAGGTTTAAACATATGGAACCACAAGTTAGGATATACTTATTATTTAAAAGTTTAACATTTTATGTACAATGTTTCTTTTTTATGCTCAACAGCTAAGTATTCAAGACCTCTATATATACGTTATTATTCTTAGTTAATGCCGGGAAATACAATAACGTGTTCTGACTACCACAATCATAGGAAATGTGTGGATTTCCCTAATTATATTTCTGATATTATGGGAGTGGGTACTCAAAACATCATGAAAATACATGCTCAACTTGCTCAAGTTATGAGTGGTAAATTGAATCTGGCATAATTCCCTCCTCCTCTATAGAAAGAGAAAGTTGTCATTGAATCCATCATGCGGAAAAGGCCTCCCATGTTTAGCATATATTCTGATCCCCTCCTTACAAAACACTAGATTAACTCCATTGAAAATATATTCCTTGTCCTCCAGTGCTTGAGAGAGGAGAATTTTGTACTGGAAGTCTATCATTTTAATGGGGAAGGTAATCAGTAGTGGACACTGATCAAGAATACAAAGTCCCAAAAGGAAATTGATTCCATGGGTATGGAGGAATTAAAAAGGATGTTTTTTAACAAACATTTTCCTCAAAACCTCAGTCTCATGATGGAAAGAGAGTTCCTCAGACTCAAGTAGAAGGTAGATGATTCCATCATGGCATATGAAGAAAACTTTACAAGGCATTCAAGGTACGCCTCTAGATTTTTCATGAACACCAAAAGCAAGGTGGATCGCTTCTTCATCGGACTAAAGCTGTGTCTATGAAAAGAGTTGGTGATTCAAGACGTTGAAAATTTTGAGGATATTTAATGTTGTTCCCTCATGGTTTAAATGGAGATTGGAGACTCTCCGTGGTCTCGAGGCCCTAGTGACAAGAAGCGAAAAATAGAGATCATCATGGGTGGTTTATCAAAAAAATCCCATGATAAAAAAGATGCCTAACTTTTCCCCTTGTAAAAATTACGAGAAGAAGCATCCTAGTAACTGTATGAAGGGAACCAAGAATTGCTACCAATGTAGAATTTTAGGACATATGGCCAAGAACTGCCAAAGGGATATGAAAAATGCTACAAATGTGGGAGAAGAGAGGTAGGATCAGATCAACACTCATCCTATAGTGCAGTCTTATAACTACAAGGAGCATGGGAATTATGTGATCAATTTCCCTAATCTGAGGGTTGTTAGAGGAAACAAAAAACAACCTCCAAGGTGACAGAGAAGGGATTAACCTATCACTACTACTGAGGTAGATCTTGACAATTATGTGGTGAAATGTATGCTAGTTATTTATTCAAGAATAGAAAATGTACTATTTGATTCCGGTTCTACGCATTTTATCATATCTTGCATGTTTAGTTAAACTATTACAACACCACCTCAAAATTTGGAGGAAAAGTTATCTATGAGAACATTAAATGGAGAAATTATTGCATCCTTGGTTTATAATTCCTCCCCAATTAATTCTTGTGTACTGAACCTCCTAGCAAATCTCGTCATACTTCCTTTAGTGGAGATTGATGCTATCTTGGGCATGGATTGGTTTCCTTTATACAAAGCCAAAATCAACTATCAGGAAAGGGAGATCACTCTTCACATTGGAGAGTATCCTCTGATTCTTTACAATTGTAAGGAGGAAGATGAGTCTCTTTTAGAATCATCATCTCATGTTCGGATACTGCTTCCTTGAGAGCAAGCATATCTAGCTCAAATGATTGGGACAAATGATAGAATCATGCTTGAAGTCATGCCCATCGTGAGGGATTATTCTAATGTATTCCATGAAGTGTTTCTTGGTATTCCTCATTACTGGGAGGTTGAGTTATCAATTGAACTTATCCTTGTATCTCTTCATATTTCATTGAAACCTTACATAATGTCCACCCTAGAGCATTAAGAGATGAATAAGCAGTTACATGAGAATATGGAGAAGGGTTTTATATGCCTGATTGCTTCAACGTTGGGTGCACCAGTCCATTTAATCAAGAAAAATGATGGATAAATGCGCCAATTCATTGATAATAGTGCACTTAATATAATCACAATTAAGAAGAAGTATCCCCTTCCAATGATATATGAATTATTCGATAAAATTCGTGGGGCCAATTGTTTTTCTCAAAGGTTGACCTTCGGTCAGGATATCACCAAATAATGGTGTGGAAGGAAGATATTCCCAAGAATGCATTTCAAATGAGGCATGGACACTATGAGTTCATATATATGCACATTTAACTTCCTAATCCTACAGCAATTTTCATGGATTTAATGAATATATTATTTAGATATTACCTCGAAAAATTTGTGGTAGTATTTATTGATGATACTCTGATATACTCCATGTGCAAGGAGGAACTTGATGAGCATTTGAAAACTATTTTAAATATATTTAAAATGGAGAATTTTTATGAAAATTATAGTAAATATGAGTTCTGGATGGAGGATGTATCATTTATGGGGCATGTTATCACCAACAGAGGGATATTTGTGCACCCTTAAATGACATACACAATTGAAGAGTGACCCATGAAAACTACTGTAACAGAGATCTGATGATTTTTGGGTATAGATGGGAATTATAGATGATTTATAAAGAACTTTTAATGATTGTAAAATATAATGACCAAGCTGACACAAAAGGGATTAATGTTTTTCTTGACACGGGAATGTGAAAATAGTTTCAAGGAGTTGAAAAAGAGGCTTATCACTGCACTAGTACTCACACTCCCTATAGGTGTAGATCTCTTTGTGGTGTATAATTATGTATCAAAGAAGGTATTAGGCTATGTACTAATTCAACATGATAAATTGATAGCCTAGACCTCAATGAAGTTGACAATCGACGAGAAAGTCTATCCTATGCATGATCTGGAGTTGGCGGTTGTGATCTTTGCGTTGAAAATCTGGCAAAATTATCTCTATGAGGAGAAATCTGATATATATACAGACCACAAGATTCTAAAATATACATTCATAGGGAAATAGAATAATATGAGATGGAAAATATGAATATAGATCATTAAGGATTAAAACTTCTCAATCCAATACCATCCTTGTATGGCAAACAAGGTATAATATTCTCTAAGTATAAATGATCTTGCATCTTTATCATTGATGAGAATTGAAAATGATCTAATCTTATTAGATTTTAAAAGGATGAAAATGGGAATCATTAAGGGAGGAAAATCATCAATCCTTCCCCATATTATTAATAAAAAATCCTTCTTAGAAAGAATACAGGATTCTCAAAGAAAAGATGTGGAAATTTAGAAAAGGGTGGAGGAAATCAGAAATGGGAAATCCTATGATTTCAATATTGGTGAGAAAGAAGATGTAAGATTTGGGACATGATTATATATACATACCGATCCTGAGATAAAGGATCTATTGAATGATGCAGATATCTTGAACTTCTCAATCCAACGAGGGAGCACAAATATATATCTAGATATCCGAGAAAACATTTTGTTGGACAATATGAAAAGGGAGATTGCTGAATATAAATCAAAGTGCCTGGAATGTCAAAAAGTGAAGGCTGAGAGACAGAAGACCAAGGGGATGATTCAACCACTACCCATACCAGTATAGAAGTGGGAGAACATTACCATGGACTTTTTCACTCAACCTCCAAGGACATCCATAAGAAACAATGCTATATGTGTTGTTGTGGATCACCTTACTAAGATAGCTCACTTTTTCACGATTCGAGAGGACTTCTCATTAGATTAACTTGTGAAGATTTACATCAATGAAGTAGTAAGGATTCGTGGATTTTCCACTATCTATTGTATCCGACTATGATTCTATATTCACCTCAAAGTTGAAGAAAATTCTTCATCATGCTATACGCACTGAACTAAACTTCAATACGGATTATCATCCTCAAACCAATGGCCAATCTGAGTGAACTATTCCGACATTGGAAGACATGTTGATATAATGTTCTATGGATTCAAATTTGAATGGGACCATCATCTTCCACTGGTTGAATTATCCTACAACGAAAGTTTCCCCTCGAGCATCTAATTGTAACCATATGAAGAACTTTATGGGAAAAGGTTCAGAACACCGGTGTGTTGGGATGAAGTCAGTCAACGTAAGCTACTAGGACCTGAAATGGTCATAGAAATGGAGGAGAAGGTGAAAAACATTCAGTAGAATATCAGGGAAGCCCAAAGTAAACAAATAATTTATGCAGACAATCGTCGATGAGATCTTGAGTTTAAATATGGGGAAAAGGTATTTCTTTGCATATCGTCATGGAAGAAGTTTGTGATGTTTGGGAAAAAAGTAATGTTATGTCCCAGATATATAGGCCCCTTCAATATCATTGATTGAGTCGGTGTTGTGGCTTATCTACTGACACTTCCACCTACCATGTCAAAAGATCATGATGTCTTTCATATATCCCTCTTAAGGAAGAACATAGCAGACCCTTCACATATACTCTCTTTAGAGGTGGTATAGTTGGAGGATAATCTCTCTTACGAGGAGAATCTAGTGAAGATATTAGATAGTAGAGACAAAGATATATGAAACAAGACTAATAATCTAGAAAATATACTATAGATAAACCATAAGTACGATGAGGCAACATGGAACTGGAGAAAGAAATGAAGGAAATGTACCCCCACCAGTTTTTGTCATAGAATGTAAAACAAAATTTTAAGGGTGAAATTTCATAAGGGTGGAAGAATTTGACGACCCAATGTTTTATAAATGGAAATTCATCTCTTATAAATATGATATAAAATCATATGAAAACAAAACATAATGAACTAATATGAGCTATGTGACCTTTAAACATAAGTTCGTCACTTCTATTTTTGGAATTTCAAAATTCTGACATACATGGTTGTGATTAGTAATTTATTTGGAGTCCAATAAAAAACATAATGTTTGGGGAATAGAAACATATCCTTATGAATAATAACATAACCTTATAAATAGTGGTATTACCTAATGAATAGTAACCTTACCTATGATAATATATAAATATTATTCAAGTTAAATAATGATGTACCTATATTTTAGAAAAAGTAAATGAATGTTTTAAAACTGTTTTATGATAATAAATTTTTATTTTAATTAAATAATAAAATAATATCATTTAGAAAATTATTTTTGAAAAATGGACTTCATTTTTGTATTCTACATGCCGAAAAATGTTTTGGGAGAATTTTTGGGATGTTTCTGAAATACTTGAAACATTGATGAATAGTAAAACACCATAATTTACAAAATAAGCTAAATAAGATAATTATGGGGTCATGTATGATGTTCTTATGCTGTAAGACCACTTAGTTCGGGTTCACAAAATAAAATTACTATTCTCGGTAAAGGAATACTTACTACTCCTTCTCTTGTGAGGAAATAATAAATTAATAAATTTTATATTGAGAAATCCCCTCTCCCTTCCACTATAACACCCCCCCCCCCCCTCACTCCCTCTTCTCTTCCCTCCTCTCAAGCCTTTTTCCTTGCAAATATTTTATACAAATCACCCTCCAAGATCCTCCCCCACTTCCAAAAGCACCTAGTCACTTCAAAATAACAAAACCTCTCCCTTTAAGAGGTTCTCAAAGGAGGAAGTCTCAAGAGGTAAATTCTTCTTTCCAATTCCTTCATTTATTTGAAGTTTTTTTTTATTTTATCTCCTTCCATCACCAAAATTGTATGATAAATCTAGTATCCTACATGTACTGGAATTATATTATGCTAATTGGATGCTTCATTGTTTTATCTCATTTCCTCACCTTTTGTTTGAAAGAAAGGAATGAACGGTTTGAGATGTGCCAATTTAGAATATTCAGGGACAACAATTTATCAATTCCTATTATTATCATTAATTATGGTCATGAATCAATTTTTGTTGTGGTTGATTCGTATTATTATGAAATATATCATATTTTTTTGATTATTTATAATTTTTGTACAAATGGTATTATGTTATAAACCAAAACTTGTTCGTTGTAATCAAACCCGCCAATTAACAAAAATGGTTGTCACTATGGTTTTATATAGTAATTAGACTTTCATATAATTAACCAATTTAAATTTAAAACCATTTAATTTCATCGATCTGCACTAATATAATAGAACTTCAATTATAGATAACCATTTTAATATTAAATGTTTATCCGTACATGAGTATAAGTGAACTAGTCATTTTTAATTAAGTAAACAAATGAACCCAGACGATGCAATTAGACCTCATAACCAATCAAAATGGTTATAAATGAACTTAGAATGATTATACTAAACCAACTACATGAATAAGAGGTAATGGAATTATTAATTACTAAATATAATTTTTTTATTCAGATATTTAATATCAAGTGGAGAACACCAAGGGATTTAAGGAAAGGGATCCTCTCCGTTTCTCTCTTAATTCAAGATTGTTATCTATGCTATGTTTTTTATGTGTAATCCCCAATGATGGGGTATGTATTCACAACTCCCCCATACATCCCTAATGTTTATAAGTGATTATAAACCCATTATCTTTTTCATCAAGCCCTTTTAGTTACACCTGATACCATGTCGATAAACCATAATGAATTCTACATAAACTTCCTTTATTCCTTAGGGTTTCTCTATATTTCTTTTTACCAAAATACAGTTTCCTTTTCTTATTATGTAAAACTCATACATTCTGTTTATATGCCCCAAAATCATGTTCAAATATCCATCTCTCATTATATTTAAGGATATACAGGCCTTTTAGTGAGTCCCTCCTCGATTCTTCCAAATAAGCACACTCGTTTTAAAGGAACTTCTTGAATTTTTACCCAATTTCAAGTGCACTATATCCTCTGTTTTAAGACACCATTGACTTTATAAAATAAGTAAATTTATTATGAACACCCTCTTGTTTCAATTCTGGTTTTAAATAAAATATTTTCTACTTTTCTATTTTGAAATCTCTATTGTATTTTCTTTTAAACCTCACAAAAATATTTTAATGACAATGTTTTTCAAATACATTCCTTATATGTTTTCACTTTTGTTTGAAATACCTTAACATTTTACATTACTATTTTACCTTTATGAACATCCATGTTTGTGCTAATCCTTTTTTTCATGGACATATGCATGATACACACATTGTTTATGATTTATGTCATGATTGTGGTACCCACTTCTTTCTATGGGTACACAAATGCTTATGTATGGTTGATTATGTATGATTATATATCTGGTAAGAATATTTACATGGAAAGAATATTCATGAAAATGATGAGATAAGAGTGACCAGATAGTGCTCCAATGCATTGGGTAAAGTTATGTCTCATGATATGCGATTGAAACAGGATTTTTGGTTAGCCATGGCCTATACTAAAATGGGAAATAGGATTGGTAGTCAGCCTTGACCCGTACTAATGAAATGTCTTATGATTGTGCCACATTTATATGATTATATGTTTTTATGATCCCATCCTTATGTGATATGATTTCATATGTTCCATGCTTTGGATATCATTATGTCATGCCTCCAAACTCATGTGCTTATGATGTATCCTAATGTCCATTCCTTTAGTGGGGTTTTAACTCATCCCTTTGTTCATCTGTTCCCCAGGGTACCATATGCATATGTAAGGGCTAAAAATAAGTTAAGAGATCTTAATGTTGATTAAATAAAGAAGCTTTGTTAGCCTCATGTTTTATGTTATATGTACCTATTCATCCAAGACACTAGACTTTACAATCATTAGATTGTACTCTGATGATTAATTATGCTTAAAATCATGAAATGTTATTTGTAAAAGGCTTGGGTCGCTATAGTGCAAAACTGACCTACCTAGCGTGTACACCTCTCACTGTCTATCAGAGACACATAAAAAGGGACGTGGCTTGTAATATGTGACTCAGACAATTTGGAGTACACGTTGTGTCCAACGGGCCACAAGTAGTGTGAACTCCGAGTTACACATTCACTAGTTAGGTGGGCCTTCTTTGAAATTCAAGACCTATCTGTGAATCAATGGGACTACATATCATGTATGTGGCCTATGCGGTGTGTAGTACTGTAGACTGTGTGCCATTAAATTCTGGTCAAAACAAGGTGAATTAAATGTGTGATTAATTCAATAATCAATGAATTGTCTTGAATTGATTTCTGAATCAATTCTGATGCATTGAACGTGACTACATATATTTTATCTCTGGTTACAGGGTGTGTCAATCTAGTTACTCGGAAAACATACATGTGTTGTTTGGACAGAAACATTGACACCTCAAGATTAGTTCCTCTATCTTATTCAAATAATCAAATTAATCATCGTGATTAGATCAGTGAGAAATAGAGGAAGAAGAATATTTTGTGATTTAGATTAAATGCTAATGACAGTTGAATTCGAAAATTGAATTAAAATGAATAAGTCACCAATTATTCATAATAAATTTATAAATAATTATGTGACCACACTACTACCACTTGTAGGTTCCCACAGTAGTAGGATCAGGCGTTTGGCGGTGCTCCACATTTGATTTGTCATGATCGATGAACAATCAGATATCTATATGATGAAAAATTTATATGTCAACATAATTGAATCAATGAATATTGACAAGCGAAATCACCCCAGAACAAGATGGAGGATAATCACATTCAATTTAAAATTAATTAAATTAAATAAATAATTACTGTTTAGGAATTATTTCTTTGTTGGTGAATTCGACGACAGATGAGTTCTCCATCGTCCTTGAATTGTAGAAACCAAGTGTAGATTTCCTCAAGCAGTGATCCACACATGTTCCACGAATCTCTAGTTGTTGATGGAGGAATGTTCATGTGCTAGCATGGCGGATCCTTGTGCCTACAGAAAGCTCATTTCCCAAACATATGTCAGTAATTGCCTACCATATATCAGTAATCACCTATTTTAGAATGGAATTGGACCCGCAACAAATAGTCAGTCAAAATATTATATTTGTGACTGGAATTTTGACCTGTCGTAAATAGTCGATAAAAAGGTTGTATTCGTGACGACACATCACCAAGGACATTGGCACGCAATCCGTGCCAACGCACAACAATAGTATTTAAGATGAGGATATGCCCTCATCCAAAATACTCTTACTGATTTCCTATTATTTGTGACGGGGAACCACCCCCGTCACAAATAATGTGTCGAGGGGTTTGTATTTATGATGGGTCATGTTGCAAATAATATTTTTAACCCCCACCTCAATTACTAATCATTCAACAATTTGCGATGAGACCAGTCACAAATAATCCCTTCACAAAAGATCTAACCTCTATATACCCCCCTCTGAATTTTTTTCATTCATAACTTTTCTCAACCTCTCGAACTCTCTTTGCACTAATATTTTGTAGGTTAAATTTTCTTGAGTTTCAAACGTTACAAGGGATCAACATTCATGTTTTATATACGCTGAAATAATCAATTTCATTATATTTATTTAATTTATTTTATTTTTTATTTATTTTATTTTATTTAATATTAGTAATAATTATTATTGATTATTACTAATTAGATTAATTTATAACTAATTTATTTTTTAATTAATTTTTTAGAAATATTTAGTTTTAAATTGTTTTAATGTTTTAAATTAAAATTGAATAGTTTTAATTTACAATAATTTATCTTAATTCTTTGTAATTAGTAATAATTAGTTTTAATTATTAATAATTATGTGTAATTAGTTAATTTTTTTATAATCACTGATAATTTGTAATAATTGGTGGTAATTAGTAATAATTGGTGGTAATTAATAATAATTGGTTATATATTATATAAATTAGTAATAAATTTTTATAAATTAATAAAAATAAATGTCAATTAGTGATTATTAGTCTTAATTAGAAAAAAATAGAAAAATTTAGTAACGATTAGAAAAAATTAATGGTAATTAGTAATAATTATATGTAATTAGTAATAATTAGTGATAATTATTAATAATTTTTGTTAATTAATAATAATTCAAAATAATTCATAATAATCAATAAAAATTTGTAATAATTAATAAAAATTAGTAAAAATTAGTGTTAAATAGTTATAATTTGTAATAATTTGTAATAATAAGAAATAATTATTAATAAATAGTA
Source organism: Viscum album (assembly GCA_963277665.1). NCBI lineage: Eukaryota > Viridiplantae > Streptophyta > Magnoliopsida > Santalales > Viscaceae > Viscum > Viscum album. The sequence goes on from OY728141.1 coordinate 235,794,861, forward strand.
ATAATTTTTAATAATTTTTATTAAATAGTAATAAATAGAAATAAATAGTAATAAGTAGTAATAAATAGTAATTATTAGTAATAAATAGTAACAACTTCTTATAAATAGTAATAAATCGAAATAAATAATATCATATTGTAATAAATTCTAATAAATTGTAATAAATAATAATAATTAGTAATAATTAGTAATAATTAGTAATAATTAGTAATATTTAAAACACAATTTCTACTTTGAGTGTTTGGACACCAATGAGACTATTCAGGATACATCAACTGACCCAGATGGAGGAATTACAGAATGTGTGGAGTCAGATGAGGAGACTAAGGCTCTTTAGGATAAGATGACACCTAGAAAGAAGAAGGGGAATGGGAGAAAGAACTGCTCCAATTTACCAGAACCTATGGAAAAATGATCAGCTAAAAAATCAATAACATGTGAGAAGGATATGTCTTTGGCCTTCATGGTTATTTTGCAATAAAAGCCTCAAGTTACAGTCCAGGAAAATAGCAATAAGGATAAATTCACTACAATGACAAAGGACTCTAAAGAACATATCCTCCACTTTACGGAGGAGATAGTGGAGGAATTTCTTTATGTCAACATACCATAGGAAGAGGTGGAGATATTGGCAAGACCAATTCATATGGCGATCAACAATGAGCAGGAAAATTGAATCGACAAACAAGAAATGATCCTGATGAAAGGCTTCAATAATGGGAAAAACAGAAAAGAAGATTATGTTCGAACTTGGGATAAAATGGAATGTCATCTTGAAGATGTTATAGGGATTGACTCGGCAACGAAGGTATAACTTATGAACTGGAATCTTTTTTGAGAGGAAATAACTATTAGGATAAGTCTTTGCTTTGACGGCTTTGATTTCTCCTATGAGGAATCACATCCAGATTAACTGGTACTAGTTTCTTACTTTTCCTAAAAAGTGATTATATTATAAAAAGGTAATTTTCAGTCAGTTAGTAATATTTAGTAATAAATATAAATAATTAGTAATAATTCCAAATACTTAAGAATAATTAGAAATAAATAGTGGTAATTAGCGGTAATTAGATGTAATTAGCAATAATTAGCAGTAATTAGTAAAAGATATAGTCAATTAGTGGTAATTAACTGTAATTAATGGTAATTATCGGTAATTAGCTATAATTAGCGGTAAATAGAAGTAAATGGGAATAATTAGTAATAATTATTAATAAATAGTTGTAATTAGTAATAATTAGAAATAATAAAAAATAGATAATAATAAATACTAATTAATAGTAATAATTGTTAATAATTATTAATAATTAGTAATAATTAGTAAAAATTAGTAACAAATAGTGTTAAATAGTAATAAATAGAAATAATTAGTAAAAATTAGTATTAAATTGTATCAATTAGTAATTATTGTGATTAATTAGTAATTAAGAACAATTGGTGGTAATTAGCAGTAATTAGCGGTAATTAGAGGCAAATAGTGGTAAATAGTTGTAAAAACCAATAAATAGTGGTAATAGTAATAACTAGTAATAATTAACAATAATTTGTAATATTATGTAATAAGTAGTAATTAATAGTATGAAATAGTAGTAAATTGTAATAAAAAGTAAAAATTTGTAAAAATTAGTAATAATTAATAATAAATAGTAATTATTAGTAATTATTAGTAATAATTTATAATAAATAGTAAAAATTAGTAAAGATTTGCAATAATTCATTTTAATTTGTTGTAAATAGCTGTAATTAGAGGTAATTAGTAAAAATTTGGAATAATTAGTGCTAATTAGGAATAATTAGTTGTATCTGTAGTAATTTGTAATTAATAGTAATAAATATTAATAAATATTAATACTTTGTAATAAAAAGTAATTAACACTAATAATTTGTAATAACAGGTGATAATTAGAAAAAATAGTAATAATTATTAATAATTAGAAATAAAAATTAATAATTAGTAGTAAATCATATTAATTTGTAATAAATAGTAATAAATAGTAATAATTACTAATAAATAGTATTAAATAGTAAAAATTAGTAATAAATACTAAAAAATACTAATAAATTGTAATAAATTGGAATAAATAGCGGTAATTAGCGGTAATTTGTAAAAATTAATGGTCATTTGCTGAAATTAGTGGTCATTCGTATTATATAACAATAAATAGTGATAAATAGTGATAAATAATAATAAATACAAAAAAATAATAATAATTAGTTATAGTTTGTAAAAATTAGAAATAATTTATTGGTAATTTAGAATAAATAGTAACAATTAGTAATAATTAGTAATAATTATTAATAATTAGTAATAATTATTAATAATTAGTAATAAATTGTAATAATTAGTGATAATAAGTACTATATATTAATCAATAGTAATTAATAATAATAAATAGTAATAAATAGTAATAAATAGTAACAAATAGTAATAATTAGCAAAAATTGGTAACAAATAGTAACAACTAGTAACCAATATTACGTAATGGTAACAATTAGCGTTATGTAGAAATAGGTAGTGGTAATTAGTAATAATTAGCATTAATTGGTAAAAATAGTGGCAATTAGTAAAATATGGTGATAATTAGGAAACAATTGTGGAAATTAGTTTTAAATTTCAATAAAATAATAAAAATTTGTTATAATAAGTGAAAATTAGTAATAATTACCACTAATTTGCTGTAATTAGTAAAAATTAGATGTAATTAGTAAAAATTAACATTAAATAGTATAAATACGCAGGAGTTAAGAAAACATTGTTGTAATTAGTAAACAATTGAACTTAAGTAATAAAATAAGTAATAGTAACTGTTAATTAGAAGTAATTAGATGTAAATAGCAATAATTAGTGGTAATTGGTAAAAATTTGGCATAAGTAGTGGTAATTAGAAGTACCTAGTAATAAGTTGTATCAAATAGTAATAAATAGTAATAAAATGTAATAATTTGTCATCATTAGTAATAAATGGTAATAATTAGTAAGATGAAACACCCATATATTTAAAAGGAAAGTTTTTTCATAATTTTGTTTGGGAGTTTACGAGTACACAGTTTCTGACGGCACCTGATTCCAAGGCCCGGTGTGCCCGGAATCATCTTCCAAAGTTTAGCTTGGGTATGTTCAGTGAACGAATGAGCGGGTTTTCCTATCTTTTGAACCGATGCTCAGAATCGATATCTGAGGGCACCAATGAAACCGCAGCACCGGTTTTTTCTTAAGAAGACCCTTCCTGGTGTTGTATTTGCTTGGGAGGTGTAGCTAAATAATTGGGTTATCTAAAGAGTGAAATAAAAATTTGCGCTACAATTTTTATTTTTATTCTAATAGTTAACAAATGCATGGATGTTGGAGTAGGACCCACTACATCCTAAATCCAATTGGTAGGATATTAGTGATGTGGGGGCCACACAAGCCCCACTCTTTCAAATCCCTTAAACCTCCCTCATGCATTTATTATGTAACACAACCGCTCCCCCTTTTAATGACATGTCAACTCTCGCAATTAATTGGATTGTTAAATGCTCTTCAATTAATTTAATTAATTGAATGAGATATTTTGAATTTAAAATTAATTTTGGAATGTGTGTGTCTGAATAAAATAAGATAAGGTATTATTTTATTGTGGCGTGTTTCATTTTGTGGAATAGGGGAGAGAACTCTTGCGGTCCTAAAGGACATCTTATTCCTCGTTGAAGAACGCAAAGAACGCCGGAGCACCAAGGAGAGACGACGTGTCGATCACTCCCTTCTCTGCAGCTGGTGTGGGATGACATCCTTTTCTTGGACGCTTGACAATGTCATCTTCGAACCACCCTCACGACACCGTATTTCTTCGACGATCTTTGTACGAAAACTTCTTGAGGTAGGGGTTTGGTTTTGTTTGAGAATATTCTTTGTCGTCCAACGTTAAATTCATAGCCGCTTGTTATCGAATTAATGGGAGGGGGCCGGACCGCAAGAACATGGCCGACCCTCCTCCTCCTTTTCTGTTGTACTCATTGTGGCTCGAACGAAGGCGGAATGGTGCAATGGCACCACGCGGGAACGAGGAGGAACACATCGAAGGAGCGCGGGGTCATCTCGCCACGCCGTTGATGCCGAAAGAATCTGCGGCCGGATTTGGTCCGCGGCAGAGGGACGCAGCGCCAGAGAACCATGAAGAGGCCGCGAATGGAGCAGGGCTGTGGCGGGGGGGGGGGGGGGGGGCGGCACCGTCGCGCTGCGCCAGTTGGACCAAGACCGCAGCCTTTGGCAGCGGCGGCGCATGAGAGGGCAGCCAGAACCGCTTGCCGCCGGCACTCAGGAGGAAGGACCAACCGGTCACGCGCGACTCTACCAGCCGGCCGGATCCGAGAAAACTGGGGAATTGAACCCCCAGTCAGCACACAGGGCGGGCCCTCAGGTCCTCCGTTTTAAAGCAAGGGGGTAGCGCACCCCCCCCTCCCACTTCCGCTCATCGCGCGGGTGCCCTGGGCGGGACCTGCCGCACCGGGCCGCACCGCCCGTGCCGGGCCATGCCGCCAGCACCGGGCCGGGCCGCACCATCATGGTCGGGCAATGCCCGCCGGGCCGAGCCCCACCCAAGTGGGCCGGACCCGGTTCGGGGTGACCCAGGGGGTATTGGGCCGGGTCGGACCGGACCCAAACCCCCTGTTTTCGGACAATTTCGTTCAAAGGCCCATAACATGGGCTACTGACCACCGAACAACGCTCCATCATTTGTATAGAGATCCTTGGATTGAGAAGTTCATTTATGTGTATTAAACTCAACTTTTTGGAGAACTTTCTGTATGGACGGGTTGGTTCGAACACAAAACCAACCGGGCCTTTGTAACGAAAACGCTTATAACATGAGCTCCGGACGTCCGATTGATGTGTCGTTGACTTTGTTGGTTTCCTCATAGTGAGACGGTTCTTTTGGATTACTCAGCTCGAGGTTTGGATGCAGTTGGTGTACGGTGGGGTTGGTTATCCCTTAAAAATCAACCGGGCCCCTAGGACGAAAAAGCCAATAACTCTCAGACCAGGCATCCGATTGATGAACTTTCTGTCACGTTGAGTTCCTTTTGTGGAGACGGAACATTGGGATACATCAACTATAGACTATGTGTCAGTTAATGTATCGACCCCCTTGGCTCGTGATGTAGACCCTCCTAGAATCGAGCTTGCTGTGTGCAGGAACCCTAGAGCTGGCTGCGACTACGACGACGATGACGACTGTACTGGGATCCTCTGTGAGTTCGGCAGCGACGAAAACCATACTAGAATCCTCCGTGGGTTTGACGGCGATGACTATTGTTCTTGTATCCGAAGTGGGTCCGGAAGAACATGACTACTGTTCTTGTATCCTACGTGGGTCCGACAGAGTGGTTGGTCTTGTATCTTTTGTGGGTCCGATAGTTTAGCTGGTCTTGTATCCTACGTGGGTTCGATTACTTAGATGAATCAGTGGCTGCATCGGATCATCTCTATCGTCTTGTGAAGAAGTATACCAATGTGACCTGAGTCTTTACTTTCAATCATTATCTTCGATATGATTGAATTGATTTCCTTTGTGGATTGGGTTGTGCTTTCCTGTGTGGATTGGGTTGTACTATCCTGTGTGGACGTGATCGAACTTGGGGTCAGATGTTTGAGCTAAATTAGAATTTATGACTTAGGTATATGTATGGGAATATAACTAAGTAGAGTTGGTTTTTATTTCGTGATTTATCTTTCCTTTGTGGTTTATACTTCGTGGATTCTAGGAGACCTTCGGGGGTCTCTAGGTCCCTACTAAGTAGCTTATACTCACCCCTGCATAGGCTATGCCCGCACTACGTTGTGTTGGATGTAGACGACGGACATCGCTGATCGTGGTTGAGGCCGGTGGAGCAAGTCGGTACCTGGAGGTGGACCACTGGGTGGGACGTACACGGAGCAGACGGCTGGACCCGAGGACCTGAGGAGACTATCTGTACCCACCCTTCTGGTTGGATTTCCAATGGACGGCTCGGTGTTGCTGCTTTACTTTTCAGTTATTATACATTCTTTCCAGTTGTACATCACATTCAGTTTGGGATTGTATTCTAGCCCATTTACTTCCATAACATACAGTTGTACCCAATTTACATAGTGTTTACTTCAGCTTGCTTATACTGTGGTGTTTTATTACATTATAAAGGAAATCCATTCCCTTTATATTGGGAATTACGCCTTTGGTGCTAGTCACCATCCCCTGGCCTATGGAAGGATGGCTTGGGGTTGTCACGACATGGGTCCCGAGGACAGGTCGTGACAAATTGGTATCAGAGGATTTCAGTTCTACTGCAGAACTCAGTATTCAAAACATTCTTTTATATGAAGCAATAGTGTTAAAGGTATTAAGTATGTTTATCAGTCCAGGGAGTCTAGTGTTGGTACGGCGACCGACGTATCCATACACCAGGACCCTGACTACTGATTTTCGACTCAGTGCACGAAAACATTGATTGCATGTGTGTTTCAAAAATTTTATTTGTGATTACTTTGTGTCAGCTCACCAGGTATACTGTATTGACTGTGGTGCACCTTTTTTTCAGGATGGCCCGACGACTGCTACAAGCTAGGGTTCCGAGCATTGTGAAAGAGGACAACCCACCGAGTGATGAGGCCTCGTTGTAGGGCCCTTTTACTATGGGGGAACCGGCGGTTCCACTACTCACTGAGCCACCGATTCCACCATCCCCAGCCGCTGAGAGTGCATGTTGCCTTAGTGCACTGCATGGGTTTCAGTGTCAGAGATCGCCTAGGTTCCATGGGGGGACTGACCCTCAGGCAGCTGAGGATTGGCTAGAGGCTATTGTGCGAGTTTTCAAGTTAGTAGGGACACCAGCTGACCTCATGGTGATCCTTGCAGCGAGTCTCCTGTATGCGGCAGTTGGCAGATGGTGGAGCCTAATGCTCCAGGTGCACTACGAGGCATCTATCCTCTAGACGGGCTTTTTGAGCCTTTTCTGCTCAGAGTTCATCCCAGCCACTCTCTTTGTGGTACGCATTCAGGAGCTACTAAAGTTGTGGTAAGGCAGCATGATGATAGCCCAGCACTCGGTGAGATTTACCAATCTCTCATGTTATTCCACGTACATGGTATGGGACCCATTCATCCAGGCCCAGACCTTCAAGCAGGGACTGAGTCATGATATCGTGGTATCGATGATCCCCCTCAGCATTCCGATGCAGGAAGGAGTACTGGAGAGAGACCTTCTCATAGAGAGATTTCTTGCTGAGACTACACCAGCAGCAAGACCTACCACAGGGCGGCACGTAGCATATTCTTCTGCAGCTAGTAGTCGATGGATGTCACCGAGGTCCAGGCAGACCAGACCATTAGGCGGACAACCTCAGGACACTAGCTCAGAGGTACGGGGCACATGGCGCAGAGCCAGTCTTATGAGGAGGAGATAGTGCTACGCATGAGGTGGGCAGGGCCACATGGCTCGTGACTCCCTGAACCACCGTGAGGAGGAGTAGTAGACGGTTGAGAGAACACCCAGGCAGAGGCAGAGGAGCTGGCCGAGCAACAGGTGGTAGGTGACTCTTTGAGGCTTTACCACCACCACCACCAGGAGGTCCGCCCCGACCACAGGAAGCTGGCGGGCAGAGGCAGGCTTAGGTTCAGGCAGCGGAGGCCTACGACCACGATGCACCAGAGTTGATTGGAGGTACTATCTATGTCTACTCCACCCTTGCTGTAGTTCTTATAGACAAAGGAGAGAGTCATTATTTCATTGCTGCTGCCGTTGTTCAGAGCTCGGAGATTCCGATGGAGCCGTTGGCTCGATCCTTACGGCTAGAGACTCCTACGGGAGAAGACTCAATGATTAAGCACTGGTTCCGGCAGGGTGAGCTTACTCTAGGAGACGATAAATTCAGCTGGTATTTTCTTGTAGTGGCATTGAGGCATTACAACTTCATCTTGGGCATGGATTGGTTATTTATAGTCCATGCTCTGATCGACTGTATTAGGCGCAAGGTGCGGTGTTTCTACACCGATGGGAGCAGGTTCACCTTCACCGGCGAGAAGGGAGCCTTAGAAGCATAGGATGGACTCACGTAGAAGAGAGGATAGCTGATCACCAATCTGTTGGCCAGCCTCATCCTAGGAGCAGTGGACGTGTAGAGTCTGAGTTTTCCTGTATTGGTGGATTATTATGTGGCAATTTTTCCTAACGACGTTCCCAGACTACCACCTCACAGATAGGTAGACTTTTATATTGACATGTACCACACGACAGCCCTGATATCCACCCCATCATATCGGATGGCTCCCACTGAGCTTCCAGAGCTACGGGTACAGCTAGAGGACTTGCAGGGCAAGGGATTCATCTGACATAGTGTTTCACCCTGGGTTTCCCCGATTTTGTTCGCCAAGAAGGAGGACGAGAGCTTGCGACTGTGTGTCTACAATCTTCTCCTTAAACTAGGTGACCGTGAGAAACAAGTATCCGCTATAGAGGATTGATGACCTCTTCGATCAGTTCATGGGGTCACGGTGGTTCTCAATGATAGACCTCAGGTCAGGCTATCATCATCTCAGAGTTCAGGATGAGGATGTTCAGAAGACGGCCTTCAGATGTCGGTATGTCCACTATGAGTTCATGGTTTTTCCTTTCGGCATAACCAATGCTCTAACAGTGTTCATGAGTCTCATTAACAGGATCTTCTCGTCTTACCTCGATCGATTTGTTTTGGTCTTCATTGACAACATATTGATATACTCAACTACTGAGGAGGAGCACGCCTACCACTTGTGTGTCGTACTGGATACGCTCCGAGATCATCAGCTTTATGGTAAGCTCTCGAAGTTTCAGTTCTGGATTCGAGAGGTCCACTTCTTGGGGCACGTCATTTTTGAGGAGGGATTTTTGGTGGATCCTGCAAAGATCGAGGCAGTGCTAGTTTGGGAGCCACCAAGGAGCGTGACGGAGGTGCAGGGTTTCTATGGTCCGGCTGGGTAATATCATAGATTTGTGCCAGACTTCTCCAGAGTTGCAGCACCAATTTTAGCACTGAAGAAGATGGGGAAACCCATCGTGTGCTCAAATAGATGTTAGAAGAGATTCCAGGAGCTGAGAAAGAGATTGACCAGCGCACCAGTCTTGAGGCTTCTGGAGTAGGGAGTAGGGTACATACTCTACTGCGATACATCAGGGACCAGACTCGGGTGTGTCCTGATGCCAGAGCGGTCAATGATCACCTATGTATCACAACAGTTGACGAAGCATGAGCAGTACTATGCTACCCATGACTTGGAATTAGCAACAGTGGTCTTCTCTCTAATTATGTGGCTGCACTATCTGATTGGCGAGCGCTTTACAGTCTATTCTAACCACCAGAGTCTCAGGTACATCGTTTCACAGAAGGACCGGAACCTGAGTTAGCGGGGATGGCTTGAGTTCCTCCAGGACTATGACCTTGATATTGTCTAGATTCCTAGAAAGGGGAATGTAGTATTCCATGATCTTAGTAAGAGGACGGACATTCAGCTACTTGGGTAGGTGACAGAGCAGCTAGCCGCTTTGTAGATATCCTTCGTGGATAGAGATGGAGCAGTCTTTTGCATTCACTCACAGTCACTCCTCCACTATTACAGTGGGTCAAGGAGGCACAACATGGGGAAGTTGACAGTGAGATGTGGCATGCATAGATATCCTCGGGAAAGGCACCTGATGGATTCTCTGCAGGAGGAGAGCACGACGTCCTTTTCAGAGGACGTACCATGGTACCATCTGCTTTATAGGAGGAGGTGCTAAAAGATTTTCACACTTCCCATTTAGCAGTACATCCATGAGTGGCGAATATGTACCAGGATCTCAGACGAAATCATTGGTGGCCGGGTATGAAGAAAGTTGTAGGAGAGTTCGATTCTCGATGCCTCATCTGTCAGTAGGTGAAGGCGGAGCACCAGGTACTAGCAGGCATGGTACAACCCTTGGAGGTCCTAGAGTGGAAGTGGGATGCTATATCTATAGATTTCGTGACTGGACATCCACGTACTTCTAGAGGTCACGACTCCATTTGGGTGATTGTCGACCGACTCACCATGTTGTCCCTCTTTCTACCCATCAAAGAGAAGGGATCAGTGGAGAGCTTGGGACGCCTCTACGTTCAGGAGATTTTACGGCTTCATAGTGTGACATTATCTATCATCTTCGATCAGGATGCTTGATTTACTTTCCGGCATTGGAAGGGGTTACAGGAGGCATTTGGAACGCAGCTACGTCTGAGCACCACCTTTCACCCTCAGACGGATGGTCAGATAGAGAGGACTATTCAAACTCTCGAGGAAATACTCCGTGCATGTGTCCTCGACTTTGGTCGTAGCTGGGAGGATCACCTACCCTTGGTGGAGTTTTCATACAACAACAGTTACAACTCCACTATCGGGATTGCACCATACGAGGTATTGAATGGCGAAACTTGCAGGTCACCTCTGTGCAGGACAGACCCTGGGGAGTCAACACTTGTGGGACCGGAGATGGGCCAGGCCACGACAGAGAAGGTCCAGGTCATCCAAGAGTGGATGAGGATAGCTCAGATCCAACAGACGTCTTAAGCTGACAGGAGGCGGAGACCACTGGAGTTCAAGGATGGCGACCATGTTTTCTTGCATGTATCACCTCGACATGGATTATGGAGATTTGGCCGGGGCGGCAAGTTATCTCGGCGCTTCATCGGACTATTCTAGGTTTTCAGCAGGATAGGCGAGGTAGATTATCGCCTGGCTCTACCACCTCAGTGGCACCGGATGAACGACGCCTTCCACGTATATTAGCTGAGGAGGTACGTGCACGACCCAACGCATATCATCAATCATGGGGAGCTGGACAATGATGACATGGAAAATTTTGTGGAGGTCCTGGTGGACATCGAGGATCAATAGAGGCGGGTACTAGTTTGGCTGTCGATTCCTCTAGTGTGCATCAGGTGGCAGCACGGGAACCTCCAGGAGAGCACTTGGGAGCGGGAGGCTCATATGTGTGCTCTGTACCCTCATTTATTTCCCTAGTTTATGATGTATCATTACGGGGACGTAAATCCCTGATGTGGGAGTAATGTAAAGACCCGTAAATTTCAAGGGAAATTTTTTCTTAATTTTCATTGGGATTTTATGAGTGCGCAGTTTTTGATGGCACGCGATTTCAAGGCCCGGTGTGCCCGAAATAATTTTATGAAGTATAGCTCGGGTACGTTCAGCGAACGAACGAGCGGGTTTTCCTAAATTTTGAACAGGTGCTCAGAATCGAAATCCAAGGGCCCCAATGAAACGGTAGTGCCAGTTTTTTCATAAAAAGACCCTTCCTGGAGTTGTGTTTGCTTGGGAGGTGTTGTTAAATAATCGGGTTTTCTAAAGAGTGAAATAAAAATTTGCGCTACAATTTTAATTTTTATTCTAATAGTTAACAAATGCATGGATGTTGGAGTGGGACCGACTACATCCTAACTCCACTTAGTAGGATATTATTTAGGTGGGTCCCACATGAGCCCCACCCCATCAAATCCCTTAAACCCCCCACATGCATTTATTGTGTAACACACCTGCTCCCCCTTTTAATGACAAGTCACCTCTCGTAATTAATTGGATTGTTAAATGCTCTTCTATTAATTTAATTAATTGAATGAGATCTTTTTAATTTCAAATTAATGTTGGTATGTGTGTGTGAATAAAATAAGACAAAGTCTTATTTTATTGTGGTTTGTTTCGTTGTGTGGAATAGAGGAGAGAACTCTTGCGGTCTTGAAGGACATCTTCTTCCTCGTTGAAGAACACGAAGAACGGTGGAGCACCAAGGAGAGATGACGTTCCGATCTCTCCCTTCTCTGCAGCCTATGTGGGAAAACATCCTCTTCTTGGACCCTCGCCAATGCCATCTTTATACCACCCTCGTGATACCGTATTTCCGCGATGATCTTTGTACGACAACTTCTTGAGGTAGGGGTTTGGTTTTGTTCTTGAAAATTCTTTGTCGTCCAACATTAAATTCCTAGAAGCATGTTATAGAATCAACGGGAGAGGGCCGGACAGCACGAACACGGCCAACACTCCTCCCCCTTTGTTGTTGTACTTATTGCGGCTCAAACAAAAGAGGCGCGGTGAAACGGCACCGCGTGGGAATGAGGAGGAATGCAGAGAAGGAGCGCGGTGTCTTTGTGCCATGCCATTGAGGCCGAAAGAAGCCGCAGCCGGAGTCGGGCCGTGGCGGAGGGGCATGGCACTGTCGCGCCGCGCCGGAGATCCCCGAAGAGGCCGCAGGCGGAGCGGGGCCGTGACAGAGGGGCGTTGCGCCATCGCGCCACGCCGGTTGGACCAAGGCCACTGCCTTTGGCCGCGATAGAGCAGGGGAGGGCGGCGGGAACTGCCGGCCACTGGCGCTCAAAAGGCAGGACCAACCGGTCCTGCGCGGTGCAACCGGCAGGCCTTTACGTCCGGCTGAATCCGAGAAAATCGGGGGATTAAACCCCTGGTCAGCACATAGGGCGGACCCTCGAGTCCGCCATTTCGAACCAAGGGGGAAGCGCACCCCCCCCCCCCCCCCCCCCCGCGTCTGCTCAACATGCGGGCGCCCAGGCCGGACCGGCCGCACCGGGCCGGGCCCCCCGCGCCGAACCGGGCCCCCCGCGCCGGGCCGGGCCGCTCGCGCCATGCCGGGCCGACAGCACCGGGCCGGACCCCAGTGCTGGGTCGGGCTGCGCTTAAATGGGCTGGACCCGAACCCGGGTTGGGTCGACCCGGTTTGGGCCGACCCAGGGTGTATTGGGTCGGGTCGGACCGGACCAAAACCCCCTATTTTTGGACAATTTCGTTCAAATTCCCATAACATGGGCTAAGAACCTCTGAACAATGCTCTGTCAATTTCATTGTGATCCTTGGATAGATACGGTCGTTTCGGTATATTACACTCAAGGTTTTGAAGAACTTTGGGTATGGCCGGGTTGGTTCGAACACAAAACCAATCGGGCCTTCGGAGCGGAAATGCTTATAACATGAGCTCCGAATGTCTGTTTGACGTGCCATCGACATTGTTGGTTTCCTCATTGTGAGACAGTTCTTTTGGCTTACTCCACACGAGGTTTGGAGGCAGTTGAAGTACGGTCGGGTTGGTTTTGTCTTAAAAACCAATCGGGGCCCTAGAACGAAAAAGCCAATAACTCTTAGACCGGGTGTCCGATTGACGCACTGTTTGTCACGTTGAGTTCCTTTTGTCGAGACGGAACTTTGGGATACATCAAATTCGTACTACATGTCAGTTGATGTATCGACGCCCTTGGATCGTGGAGAGGACCCTCCAAGAATTGAGCTTACTGTGTGCGGGAACCCTAGAGCTGGCTTCGACTGCGACGATGATCACGACTGTACTGGGATCCTCCGTGGGTTCGACAACGATGACGACTATATATGAATCCTTTTGGGTTATACAGCGAATACTACTGTTCTTGTATCCTATGTGGGTCCGACAGTACGTGACTACTTTTCTTGTATCCTATGTGATTCCGGTAGTATTTTACTCTATACTTGTATCCTACATGAGTCGGACAGAGTGGTTGGTCTTGTATCCTTTGTGGGTCCGACACTTAGCTGGTCTTGTATCCTACGTGGGTCCGACAGCTTAGACGAATCTGTGGCTACATCTGATCACCTTCATCGTCTTACAAAGAAGTATACCTGTGTGAGATGATTCATGAATTTCAATCATTATCTTTGATATGATTGACCTTCTCTCCTATGTCGATTGGGTTGTGCTTTCCTGTGTGGATTGGGTTGTACTATCTTATGTGGAAGTGATCAAACATGGGCTCGGATGTTGGAGCCGAACTGGAATTGAAGACTTAGGTATATGTATGGGCATATACCTAAGTAGAGTTGGTTGTTATTTCGTGATTGTATCTTTCCTTTGTGGTTTATTCTTCATGGATTCTGGGAGACCTTTGGGGGTTTCGGGGTCCCTACTGGGTAGCGTATAATCACCCCTGCACAGGCTATTACCGCACTACGTTTTTTTGGATGCAGACGACGGACAACGCTGATCATGGTTGAGGCTTGTGGAGTAACTCAGTACCTGGAGGTGGACCACTGGGCCGGACGTACACGGAGCGGACGGCTGGACCCGAGGAGATGAGGAGACTCTCTGTACCCACCCTTCATGTGGGATTTCCAATGGATGGCTCGGCGTTGCTGCTTTACATTTCGGTTTTTGTAATTTGTTTCCATTTGTACTTTACTTTCATTTTGGGTTTGTATGCTGGCCCATTTACTTTCCAGAACTTACAGTTGTACCCAGTTTACTTAGTGTTTACTTCATCTTGCTTACTCTGTGGTGTTTGTTTACTTTATAAAGGCAATGCCTTCCCTTTTTATCAGGAATTACGCCTTTGGTGCTATTCGCCAGCCCCTGGCCTATGGAAAGCGGGCATGGGGTAGTCATGGCACGAGTCCCGAGGACGGGTCGTGACATAACAATTAGTAATAATTGGTAACAATTGTTAATAATTAGTAATAAATATTAATACAATGTATTAATTTGTAATAATTTGAACTAAATAGCAATAAATAGTAATAATTAGGAATAGATTGTATTAAATAGAAATAGTTAGTAATAATTATTAACAATTAGAAATAATTAGTATTAATTAGGAATAAATAGCGGTAATTAGCTGTAATTGGAGGTAATTATTAAAAATTAATGGCAATTAGCTAAAATTAGGAATAATTTGCAGTAATTAGTAACAAATTGTAATAAATAGTAACAAATAGTAATAAATAGTTTTGAATATCATTAATTAGCAATAAATAACAATAAATAATAATAAATAATAATTATTAGTAATAATTTGTAATAATTAGTAATAATTAGGAATAAATAGTAATAATTATTAATAATTATTAAAATTTTATTAATAATTACAAATAATTACAGATAATAAAGAATTTATGATATTTAATGGAAGAAAACACTGTTTCTTCAACTTTCTTCTATGATTTCTCCCAAGTGATAATCATTTTCTAAGGAACAAATTGTTAGAATCATGGTCTTCTATGCATGATTTGGAGTTTGGTTTGTGTTTTTGTTAATCAGTAGTGGAAGTTCAGAATGTGTACCCACAAAGAGATCATACAGTTCAAGCAGACAACAGTATTGAAGGTGGCACCATTTCCCAGTGTTTGGCAAATTTTTGGGCCTGAATATCAACAAATGGAGAAAACTGTTTTTGGCAAAGAGACTTGCGCGCCATGTACTGGATGAAGAGGAAACTTACGTGCCATATGGTTTTCAAGATCAGAACATGGGAAAATGACATAGGGATAAGGGCCGCACATGTTTTGGGCTGGTCGCGCAAGTGATGTGCGCGCCGTGAAGAGACATGAGAACCGATGCCTAGGAATACTGGAAACTTGCGTGCCTATTGTTTTTCAATATCATAACTTAATAATATGGTAAAGGAAATAAGGTCGTTCAAGTATTTGTGTAGGTCGCGCAAGTGAGTAGAACGACAGAGGCTAGGGAGGATGAGATGCGTGCCGGAACCTACGCGTCGAGGGAACACTTGCATGCCACCGCGTAGGGGATCCAGATTGCCTATAAATAGGGGACCCCATCCTCAGTTGTAACAAAGTTCAAGACTCAGAGATTTTTTGAGCTATCATCACGCAATTGGTTGAGTCGGTCATGTGGTTGTTGGGTCGCGCAAGTAGAGGTTGCGCGACAATTGTTGGCTGCACGACCAAGGCAGTTGGGGAGTTAAAGGCGCAATGTCGAGTATGTTTGGTGTTGAAGGAGGCAGTGTCGCGCAAGTTGTTTGGTGTCACCTATGCACCGATTTTGTACCGCGCAAGTGACTTGCGCACCGGGAATGTGACTTGCGCGCCGGGCTTGGATAAGCGCGCCGGGGTTGTTAAAGTTCACTTGACCTTTTGAAGCTGCACGAAAGTTGGAAGATCACCTGGTACCCTCATCGCAAAGTGAGATTAATCTTTTGGTGAGAGTTGGACTTCAACAGAGCATCTACATATGACAGAGGATGCATTCTTATGCAATGATGACAAGATATTCATGTCTATAAATCGAGTGGGACTTCTACAACGATAGTGAGCCAGGGGGAGTAAACAGGAGTGACCCGAGGGAAGCAGTGAGAAATCCTTGAACCTTTATAAAGGCAGTGAGCCTGGGATAGAGTGATTGTGCCCAAACCTTTGTAATCCATAGCTCGTGAAGATTAGTGGAATTTGGTACGACTGACAACTTGTCGGTGTATGCTCCGTGGACGTAACCCTCAGTGGTGAACGAAGTAAAATGTGTTGTGTCTTCTATGTGCATGTGAATGTTTGTTTTCTAATCATATTCATCATACAGGTTCAACAAGTTTATACCGTTGTGGGAATAAGATACATCAAATTAAAAGAAAAAGTTGTCACCCTGATTCACCCCTCCCCTCTCAGGGTGTCCCAGGGTCCTTCATAAATATCATTTTGGAATGAAAACAATTTAAAAATGGACCTCCGATAATAATATCAGGTATTGAGTTAAAATATATTATCTCTTCATTACCTCCCATTACATTTGAACCAACTATAAAGCAACAAAATATTGATGGATTTGGCATAGATTATAATAGGATAAAATACGGAATTGTTTGGGAACATCTATATTTGTCTAATTTAGTGATTCGTCACATGTTAGATGTAATTAATATTTAGATGAATTAGATCGATAAAATATTTTATATATTTTAGGACACACCATGTAAGACCAAAGATAATATAAAAGAAAAATTAGATCTTGCCCAAATTTATAGGTAACCAGAATTTTAACTATTTGAAAATGAAAAATCATAGATTTTAATGAAGTCAAACATAGAATACATAGTTTCCAAATAAAATCACTTCTTATTTTGTTAGTGTGTTATAGATTTGAGGCTTCCAGATGGTTATGTTTCTAATTTGGATAGATGTGTTTGAAATGGTCAAATTACAGAATCAAAAAGTGATGAATATTATGTTATGATGGAAAGGTTTATATGGATTGTATTTTGAGGTTTTTTGAATTATATGATTTGTGATGTTCTGGTGGGAATATCATATTTTTTTGAGATATTTGTGTTGTGACAAAGGAATCTCATGTACAAGGTACACTGCAAGAATTTGTTGGTTTAACATTATGTAAACTGGAAAAAAGATTCCCACAATATTTCTTTGATTTAATGGAACATTTGATATTAAATTTTCTATATGAAGTAAAATGCATAGGTTTGGTACATTTATAATTGATGTACATATTTTAGAGATGTATGAATAATTTAATCTAAACTTTATATAACAAATTTTCAAATTGAATAATCTATTGTAGAATCATATTTTTAGGAAGAAAAATTATTTTTATGCTCTCTTTATTTTTAATTTGAATATCCATCAAAACATAACTACCTTGGATGCAATGAGGAAAATGTTGATGATGAAATGAGAAATCAATTATCAGTTTTTAATAATCCTGAAAAATGATTGTTAGAGTTCATGAATTATGGATTTCAGATGATTAAAATCACTGTGCTTATACATATGTTCTTTACAATTGTAATGAAAAGAACCCATATGTAATTTGTGAGACCCTATCACTTATTCTATATTTTTTTATTGTAAATTAATATAATTATATTTATAGATTATAAAATAATCATATCAAGAAAAATTTTCCAAAAATACAGCAGCAACTTTTGAATAACGTCAGAAAAATAACTTTTCATACCCATTTCAAAAACTAGAAAAATAAATTGATTATAGTTTAACATATAAAATAAATTAATTACTTGATATATTGATAGTTTTTTTCAAATTTTTAGGTATCTCAACACGCTGATAAAATTGACAATGGATTGTGTCTATCAAGTGACTCACCTTCCAATATGGTCAAATATTATAATGGGTATGTGGTGAATGGTATTCAAATTAATACATGTGAATATGAGGAATAAAAACAATGATTAGTGGTGCTGGTATGAAAGGATATAATCCTAGAAAAACTGAAAATGACATTTATAGTATGCTAGAATAAATAATTGAACATTTTTTTAGGGCAGAATAATGTAACGATGTTTAAATGTCATTAGTTAGATACTGAGAGAGGATTATAGGTTCATCCATGTCATAGAATTGTAGATATTAAATATAAAAGGCTTTTTGTAGTAAATGAACCAGTTTTGTTAAATCATAAGGGACATCAAATTTATTATGAAAATTATTATGCTACTTCAAGAGGGTTCAGTAATTGGTGGATCACAACAAAAATGAAATATTGGAAAAATATTTTTATCCAAAGTGAATGTGGTTCTACTGAAGTGTAAGGAATTGAAATTTTTGTAGAAACTACTCCAAATCAATATTTTCCCTGAAGATACATGAATATCGATGATCACACCCCCTGAGTTATGGGTCAATGGGGAAGATGATGTTATTGAAGTAAAAAGTGAATTTGAAATGGAAAGAGAAGATGAAACAAAATATACTATTGAGATTGATGTTACTGAGGAAGAATATGATGATATTGGTAATGACATATATGTAGATGAGTATGGATATGAATATTGAAATAGTTAATGATAATTATAATCATATATAATATATATCTATATGTGGTAGTTTTTTTATGTATTTTCTAGCAACAATCATTTCATAGTTTTTAATGAATTTTCGAACAATAATCATTTCGTGTTTCATATGGAATATATTTTGTTCTTTGAGTTAGAGGTGGCTGATTAGCCCAGTGATGAGAATGATGTTACATCATCGAATACTCATACTTCTAGAGGTTAAATGACAACTTGGCGGGGCAGTGGTCTTGTGATATTTATGAATCCTAAACCTATCCTAGAGCGGCGTCCAATTTTTGACATTGATCTTTTCATACATAGGTATGTTTAGTTTTTTATTTCAGTAAGTTTTCGTTAATATTGATTAATTTATTTATATACTAACTATTTTATTGTTCATTTTATTTTTTTGAAAACAATTATCTTATAGAAGTTTTACATGGAAGACTTATATTGAATAAATATTTTTCTATAGTATGTGTTTCATGGGATCAAATCCCCATTGAGGTTCATCACCTCATTTTCATTCATGGGTTGGTATGTAAATATTTAAATGTTATTTGAAAAAAAAATATTAACAAGGTACTATTAATTATTCGCAGGGTTTATGGAATCTCGATGATGATAGCATGCATGCCTCTATCTTTGAGGCATGGGAGGGAAGTATGCACCACTATTTCTGTCATTTTTTCACAATATGAGAAGGGCATCATTGTCGAAATAGAGAGTCACTTATTTTTATCATTCTTACAGTCCCCACTGACCATAATACATCTCATCTAATTTTTTTGATGTATTATGTTCATATTGTATGAGACGTACATTTCAGAGGAGAGCATCATTAGGTTGATCAAACCGGGGGGAGATAGGAGGTGATGCCATGAGGTGGTAGTCATACATTCAGTTTGAATCACAGACTTTTGGTAAGTAATTTTTTGAATAATTTATATAACATTAAATGTAGATTATTTATTTCATTCTTATATATGAAGTCGAGATCACGATATTACAATGTTTTGAATTTATAGTAGGATGTACAATGATCTTATCACTAGAGATATTAGAGGTGATCTCCAATTCGATATTATTATCAATAAAATTTCCTTTTTGATTATTAAAATTAACTATAAATACTATGTTAACTATTTTAATATTAATTTGAAATTGAAGGAGTAATATGGGGTCATGATGTCTTACGCACAAACTGAGAGTCATGCCGAGACTGAGGATTTGATCTCTAGTGTAGTAGGATTTGATGACGAAACATAAATGAAGGCGACTTAGTAAGCTTTTAAGAAATGTTGAGTTGTTGGTATCAGCTCTCAATTAATGCATGTGAGTTATTATGGTGTCACTATGACATTTTTGTGCAGCTTGAGTGGTACTTATGGAGATTCATCGTCATCTACAATACAGTATTAGGAGTAGTTGTGAGCTCTGGGTGAACTTATAGAGACCATGTGTAGGGAGAAGGAAAAGATATGTCGATAGTAGAAATAGTAGGAGGAAGACCTTTGTCGATGTTTTCATTAGTAGCATGTGTAGATGATGGAGTACATGTGATACCTGACTCATGGTTTAGGGATGGAGGTCCCTCCACCAGCTCCTCCAGCACCTCTATATGACCCTCCCCCTTAGTGATCTATAAAATGACCAGAAAATTAAAATTTTCTATTTCAAAAGTACTTTTAAGGAAAAAGTGGGAAACCACACAAGTTCAACATTATGGATCAATGAGTGCAGTAAGAAATCACAAAAACATTAAAAATGAAAATATGATTATTGGAGTCACTTACCCGATATAGCTCCCCCTGAAGTCTCTTAACAATCATATGTGGATCCTCCTTGATTAAATCATCAAAATTATCGACCATCTTGTCCCAAGTCCAGATATACCCCATCGCATCTATCATCCCTTTATTGAATCCCCGTTCCAAAATTCCGACTTGTTGGTCGATCCAAAACATTTGTTCCTAGTTAACATCATTTGAAACCTCTCTTTCGTATATTCTATTCAAATCCTCCACTGGAGAATTAATCTAAAAACCCCCTCCTGTCACTTCTATCATATAATGAAGAATAAAGTAAATGAATTTCTCTGTACCCCCATCACCATTTTCTGGCACATCACTAATCCCTTTGACCTTAACAGATCAAATCATTCCCTAAATCATGCCACTATTAATATATGATCCCTTCATTCAATCATGGTCTTGAACTGTTGGTACACATTCTTTCTCCTTGTCCCTTTTAGCAGATCATGTTTCCATAAGCTTAGGAAGCTGGGAGTAATCTATCTACCCATTGGCCTTCTTTCCTATAACCACAATACATCCTCAACACCCCCCCCCTGCATAACGGTTCCCCTTTAATATTTTTTTCTTCCTTGGACTGTGAAGTCCATTAAATAGTTAAATTATATCAATATAGAGTTGACTGGAGAGCTCATCATCATCATCTTGTAATAGTGTTTTCATGCCCATTTCAGCACGTTTTTCCAGAACCAAGCATACGGGCTCTAGTTCTCTAATGTTGTTGGTTAGGGCAATGGATGAATAAGAAATACTATGAGATAGATTTCCTGAAACCTTCACCTAGCCCTGATTATACCAATGGGCCCTACTTTCCAATGAACCTCCCTCTATAGGCGCCTCCAAATTCAAGCAGTCATCTGTTGCCTCTTCTTTGTTTTCCAATGATCTGTTCCCCCACATGCTCTATTATTGCAATGTGGGATTGAAAAGATGGAAACCCTTGTTGTCCACTCCCCCTTAGCCACACCAATTTTAGATAATGAGGGGATATTTCGATCCTCATCCTCCCTTGTAACTAATTTCTTTTCCCTAATCAAACCAAAGAAAAGAGGGACCTTAACCTTCGAATCAGGAAGATAAGACCCACCCTCCAACTGAGAAGGGTTTGTACAGATTGTTTTCGCTTGGAGAACTGTAGAATAGCTCTCCTTCGGAAAGGAGCAGTGAGACTGACAGAAATCCATATACAATGGTCCCGTCACAAAAAGTTATTTTTAACCTATATAATCAATTTGGGATGTGTTGTTCTCCAGTCAAAAATATTTTCTTTACAATGATCCATTGAAAATAGTTTTTATTGCGATTTTTTTGCTGAAATGGGTCATTTGTAATGATACCATGTTGGAAATGAACTTCTGTGATGGGATCTGGTAGAACATGACCTATTTCAAACGAAACGTCTTATTCTATTAGGAGAAAAATCAATAACTCAGTTAAAAATGAATAAAAACCCAAAAAAAGAACAAAATATGGAGATAATATGAAAATAGAAAAAGTGTATGGAAACCTATTCTAATTATACAATAGATGAAGACAATTGGTAGGCATATTTTTAGAATATGTTAGGGGAAAATATTTATAATATTTATGTCACCCAATTTTCCATTCTTCAAGAATTTGATGTTGAATAGAGAGCTCCCTTATTACTCAAATGTATTCCATGTGTCCTTGTCGAAGGAGAGGATATTTCATATAGTTATCTCTCTAATAATGAACACGAATCAATTACTCCCCATAATCATTATCAAATTGATCTTTTTCGGAGGTTTATATATGTATTAGTATGAAATAACATCTTAATTTGTCCAAACCATAGGTAGGATATTATTTTAAGTAGAGACCTATTCATTTTTGAATATTTATTTTCAAGACAGTATAAGTGATGTTAAATTTTTCATGGAGAAAAATTTACCTCCACTATGAAAAAATAATGACCTATTAAAACATAAAATATAATAAACTTCAACCATGGTCGTCTCTATAGACGAAACTTCCCTTTTTTGTGTCGGATATCTCTTATACAAGAAGAATAATCAAATATTTTAAGGGTA
Organism: Viscum album; assembly: GCA_963277665.1. Classification (NCBI taxonomy): domain Eukaryota; kingdom Viridiplantae; phylum Streptophyta; class Magnoliopsida; order Santalales; family Viscaceae; genus Viscum; species Viscum album. Next base: position 235,817,324 of record OY728141.1, read on the forward strand.
AAATTTTAAACATCATCATATTTAAAGAAAAATACCATGTAATTTTGTTCTATGAAATTATAACAAAGGTAAGGATATTATGTATGAGTCACTTCCTCCATAAAATTTATATATCAGAATATTATCTTATATATTCCGTATAATAACACGTTTATCTCCAACACTAGAATATTCACTAGTGGAGAAATTTTATATATCCAAAACATTAGGGTAATAATTCCATAAGTTTCATCTTTATGAAATTTTATAAAGGAAAACATGACTCCCAAACTCTATAATTAATTTTACATATCATCTATACTCTATAAATTTTTATATTTTCCCAAGTATAGAATGTTATATATCTTCTTAATAGCTATAAAATATTATATATCTCTTCCCTTTGTAGATAATTACAATATCTCAAACTTCAGAATATTACATATCAATCCCCTTATGGGACCTTTCCAAATTCAAGGAATTACCAAAAAAATATCTTATATATAATTATCTAAGTGGAGAGTTTTAAAAAAATGACATTTATCTCCCAAAACAATCATGTCACACATAAAATATTAGAATCACCATTGTTTTTTGTTCAATCATTATAAAATATTTATTGAAAATTTAATATCGGAACTCATTCTAATAAAAAATTTAATTCTAGATTCTTAAAGTAAAAAATTAATTAATTTCCAATGTTTTGTGTTAATTTATATTCAATTATCATTTTAAATATATTAAAATTTTAAAATGATTTCTATCATCACACCATTTATCGATAATAGTGTGAATCCATTAGAAAATGGTTGAAAAGTGTTATGATGATTATGATTTTCTGTTTGGAGGCTATAAGCATTTCAGGAAGGATAAATACATAAAATTTTACATAATTTTCAAAAGTAATGATGAATTTAGAGTTTTAAGGTGTGTTCCCTCGAAGGAAATTCATTTTGATGAAAATATATATTTCCCCTTTCCAAATGTAGTTATTTTTTCCTAGGAATTCAAAAATTATCCACCTTCTGAATTAAATAAATTGTAAAATTAGATTTTATATTCATTTAAATTAACTACACCTGAATCCAAAATGGTCATTAATTCCCATTTGGTAGAAAGTGACGATTCGTCACCATTGATGTTTTTTCAAGATCTTTTTTAAAAATAATATATCATAGTGGTGGTATCTAAAATATAGGATAATTGTTTTCAATATGAATATCACGTAGTGTAAGTGCATTAGTCACATGAAGAAGGTGATAAAGTGTTGTGTAACAAATAAGAACCACATGCCCAATAAAATAAATAGAAATCACCCCATATGATATATATTCAGCACTAATATGATAACAAAACCACTAAGGAATAATTTAAATATGAGTACCTCAACTTTCTTTCACACCTATTTAAAATATTTTTTTCATATAACATTGGGTGGATAAGAATTTCCTAAATAAAGTGAATGATCAAAAGAAGAGGTAAAATTTGATTTATGTAAAAAATAATATTTTGTGGTTCTTACTTCAAAAAAATCCTCTATTGGAATAGGGATGACCAATGGTATTTTTCATCTATAGGACATAAAAAAAGAATACCCATTTTGGGGGGTTTAAACTAGAATTCTCTATTAATTCCTATTTGATTTTATATTGATTCCAAGTTTTAATAACATTTTTTGAATTTATTTATATAGTTATTACTCAATATAGGATATTCCACAAGTTTTTATATCAAAACCAATTTATTTCAACCCTTGATTAAAATACATTTTTTCCCAATGTTATTTTATTTTTATGAATTTTTTAGAAATAATGATGTTTGTATGGGTTTTCTTTTTGGTAAATAGTATTTAAAATAGATTTATTCCAATTTGAAATCATTAAATGTTTGTAAATCATTTTTATATTTATATAATACAAGTATTTTGGTAGGAGTTTATTTTTTCAACATTATTAAATTGATTTATTTCATTAATAGATAAAAATGGTGATATTGATTTGAATCATAATCGAAGACCATGAAGGGAAGTTTACATTATTTTTAACAAATGAAGTCAGGTTATATTTATCTGAAGTAAACATTATTATTTCAAGAATATTTATCAATTTAATAATAAAAAACATCATCATGAATGAACTAAAGGAACTATAGATATTATTTATAGGGTAATACTACATAAATATGGGATATATTTATTTCTTGGAAGTTTTTATTCTTCTCAAAAATTTTGAATTTTTTTGATAATTATATTTTGTTTTTTTGGATTTGTTTCAATATTTAATTAATAATTCATAAGATTACTAATTTGGAATTGAGAATAAATGGTTTTAATCATGTCTAATGTCATGGCCCAACCCAATGGGGATCGAGATACGACTCCCAATGCCCACCTACATATGATAGGGGCTGGCATCTAACACCAACTAGGCTATCACACACATTGGAGGCCTTATCCTATCGTTCATGTATGAATGCACCCATAATCACCTGAAGAACAATGCAACCATCCTAGATAGAACATAAAATAGATAACACTCAATAGAGTATCAGAAACGTATAGAAACATTGCCATACTAAGGGAATGTAACTGGGAGAACATGCTCTTCAGATATCACCACTAAACACATCACACTATAACATTGAAGAACTCTAAACATAGAAGAGGATCCCTCCCCAAATATTCTAGTGGACGCTACAAACCCTATTAGAAAACCAAAATCCACAAATCCATGGTTAGGGGATCAATATTAGGATCTACTAGGGGACACCATAATCCCAAAATCATACAAAAAAATACCTCTCTAATGGTGGGGTTCACAACCAAGGATTTCTGGGGGTCACCACATCCCAATATGACATCATAGAGATCATATTTCTTAGATAGAGGATCATCACCCATGTAGAGTTGGTCACACTGATACCAAGAACACTATCTATTATAAGATGTAATTTAGGGGATCATATTCGTAATGATTCCCTAAAGCCTACCCATGTAATTCATTATAGAAGAATGAAAAAAGAAGGGATCTCAATACACAACAAGAGGGTCAACATCCAGGGCTCACCAGGGCTTCGTCCTCTATTTGAACATCTAGTGTAATGGATATAATACCATATAAATATTGGTCAGACCAATTAAAAAACCCGACCAGGGAAAAATGGGACGAAAGGATTGTGTCGGTCCTCTCGGAGAAATATGTTCTCCAAATCCACTAATTCTATAGTCAATGCAGACTGAGATAACTCAATCCAAAAAGTGGGAATTCAACCACGTTGCATGTACGTGAAGCATTCGAAGAGGGGTCACAATCCTATGAAGAGGATATGATACTGAAAACCCACAAATAGAATGAACCAAGGGGAACCACTCAACCCTATAATTCTAAATGTTGCTATTAGAGACAAATAATAATCCACTTAACCCTACCTATTTATATTTCATGGACAATGACTAGTGGGAACCACTAAACCCTATTAGTGTAGTAGTCGCTAACCAAAATAAACAAAAAACAAACCTAAAACTTTCACCTCCTAGGCCCAAAATGTGTCAAACATCACCTTCTATACTAAAAAAATGCTCAGAATGGATTACTCATGTGCCCAATTATGACTTCTAGGGCACAATATAGCCCAAACCTCTATGATATAAAATGTACAAGGTGTGTAATTTAGAGTAAATGTTGTATAATTTAGATTACATGGTGTATACTATAATATCTCCTCATGGACATGTACTTTTACATGGAAAATGAAACATGGGATCTTCCTGTGTAAATCTAAACGGTGTGTACTGTCCAAAAACCATATATTTATTTTCTTTTTCACAATCCCAAACACACATAAATGTGTTAATACATGGTGTGTACTTAGTGTACATGGTTTTTATATATGAAAAATCTATCGTCCCTTAATGGAATGAAAACACGGCATGTATGACTATTTTAGATATCAGGTAGCTGGGAAAATCAATCAGAAATTCCCTACAAAGATCTCATTTCACCTTCGTTCACCCCATAACTCATAGGTCAACCCATGAGGGGTCTCTAGAAGGAATATAAGGGATAAAACCCATATAAAGAAGAATATAAATAGATAATGATACTAAAATGAAACAACACCTACCTCAAGTGAGAAATGATGAAGCTTCGATGTCGATTCAGTTCTCAGAAGCAACTAATGCTCGATCTGAGAGTGCCCGTTGTCAATGTCCAATACAGAACAACTTAGTTTTCTTGATTCTACATCCTAGTCTTTTGTATCCAAATAGGGATAGGGGGGATCTTTAGGTCATCCTTTCATGTATTCCAAGGGTTGGAGGAGGAGGATTAATTGTTTTAATTTTATTAAACCAATATCCTCATTTTAACACCCTACTCGTGGTACACCTCAAATCCATCAATAGACATTGACAAAATTTATTTCACGTTTATTGTAAAAATGGGGTTTTCAACTCAACCAGTGTCTCAAAAATACTATATGATACTCTTATCATGTTTTTCCACATTTCCAATGAAACTATACTCATGTGATAAAATATATTCAATATTTTTAAAATCACCCCACAGATTCTCTACAAACCCTAGGTTCTCATGCCAACTCAGCACTTGTCTTTTGAAATATTATTTGTAATATTCCAATGTTTTATAGGCCAAAACCTGAGTCACTACATCCTCCACACCATAAGGATTTTCTTTCTAAAAAAATAATGTCTATGAACCATGGAAAGAAACCGAACTCTCAACTGGGACTCAAACACCAAAAATCTCACCAGTACTACCACAAAGGCCACCATGGGTTCCCATGCTTCCTAAAAGCATGAAATCCAATGAAACCTCTTTTCTTAACACACACAAATTAATCTCAACTATTTCGAAATCATTCAACTAGAGATATAAGACATGTCAACCGCGATAGGTGGACAACACAAAGAACCTGGTCTACCTATAACCATATGGTCAAGCAAAACACACCCCTCACTAAACTGATGTAGATACCAATAGAAAATAACTCCATCAACAAATTTTAAATGAACTAATCCATCATACCTCGATACTATATGCTTTGGCTGGCACTGACATGCCGACATGATTTTCATCACATCACAAGAACATGACTTAGTTGGGAAATAGTTTCTCATTCTCATGAGTTTGAAGTCACAAATAACCATGATGTCCTAAAATTTATTTTATACAAATAAAAAACATAAAAAGAGAGGATACCAGTGAAAAAATAGGGCTTCCAAAACCAACACACTTGGTATTACTAGGACATTCACACAAACCACCCCAAACACACAAGTCAGAGGGAATCATCCACCACACCTCATCACGATCTTCTCTCTGCAGTACTGACTCACCCATACAGTTTTAGATCAAATAAAAAAACATGTCATAGTGAGGGGGAATTATCTACCATCCAAATGAATTCAAAGCACATCAAACAACAAAATCATAGGGTCTTATTGACAACCTCATAAAACCTATATCAAGAAGGGAAAGGAAAAATATTACCTCCTAACAGTGTGTAACAAAACTACTATATAATTTAGAAAGGAAATAGATAATACAATTATCTACCTTCAAGGACTCTATGTCAATGACCTCCATGGACTACAGTTGTCTTCGCCCCATCCTCCAGCACCCTGACCTTGGATAGGACCATCAGAGGGTGGTGGTGGTGGAAAATCGTACTATCTTCCACCTCCTACTGCTACAACAACTCCTCCTATATTTTCATTCCCATAAGGACGGTCATGATAGAAACCATGCATCTTCCAAATAATTCCATTGAAATTATCCCTCTTAATTTCATGGTGGGTTAGACAATCACTAGAAATATGTCAGTATCTGTTGTAAGTGAAACAACACCTCTGCTACAGTTGACTGTAACCTGCCCGAGATCCCTAAGCCTTATATTTCCCATCTTGGATTTCCAACTAAAATTTTGAAAATTATTTGATCATTATGTTTTTTGTCAGTTGATAGCTACTAATCTAGGTGCTGAGGTGTTAGCTCCCAGACGCCCAACATTAATGGTTAGAGTCTGCTTAGCGAGAAATATTTCTACCCCAAGGGCCCGATACAAAACTCCCACATAAGTGGGAATGCACAGAGACACCATTAACACCCTTATCTACTTGTTTAATCCCTACTATAAGGTACATGATTAGAAGAACAGATCCTGCACTATATCCAGGGAGTAACATGATAGGTCTGTAAAACATACTGAGTACTCTTTCATGGTCCTACTATACTGCTGAAGCTGTAAAAGCTCTTGGATATGATCTAATCATAGCATGGTCTAGTAGAAATTCTACTTGAATAGCCTCTAAAACTATATCCAAGAGAAAATATATTCATCATGGGATTGTGCCACAAGGCTACACCATCTCCAGAATGCACCATGAAAAAGGTGTACTGCTAGGACCACCATCTAATCAGGAGGTTTACTCACAAGGAGTAAAACATGTGTGAATTCCTCGAGAAAGACATCGACTAACTTGGTGTGTGGTCCACCCTACAACATCATTGGTGGCTACCTCTAAAACTAGTGTAGTGCACTCATCCTATACACATCCTCAGTCTGCCATATGAAAAAAACATGTTGTTCGATGGGTGGTAACACAACATGAGGACCACCTGAAGGCCCACCCTAAAAACCAGTGCCCTATAATGAAATCGTGTCTTGGGAAATATCATAAACACAATCCCACCATGTAACCCTTACAAACTGTCATCACATCGGCATCCATAAACAAATTCAAAATGTACCACAAAAAAAGAGTATATATGGGGAGCAGACTCAAGGTGAATATGAAAAAAAACCATGTCCAATATTATGCATGTACTTTTATTTACCTGTGCCATGTGTCCTAATGTAACGAGTCAAATGGAAGGTTATGAGAGACTAGGTGAATGGATATATTGGCTACCGCACCAACACTAGAGTCCCTAGCCTGAAATATGAACTTGAAACACCCTCACACTATCTCTATTCAACCCAAATAATACCCACGACTGTTGTACCTATAACACCCCAGGTAAATAAAGAATATGAAATTTTCATATTTATCCACATTTTTGAATAAAATATTAATATGACTTTAAAGGGGACGCTATGCTCGATGGCGTACCCAACACGCAACAACGAGTTTCTTGGGAATCTTACATTGCACTCTAATAATACAATTATTTTAAATGGTAGTTAACATGTAGCCATTGTATTGGCGGGATTGTATAGAAATAACTAATGTATTATTATATATGTTTTTAAATGTTTTTACATTTATCCAATAAATGATAAAGGCATAAAATATGGGAAGAATTCAATTTTAGGCGTATATACCCTAGTTTTCACTAAAGGTTCACTTATCGCCTTTTGATGGAGAACCGTCATTAAATATAGTTTTTTTCACTCTTATACATCCTTTTGGACCAAATAAAACTCTTCTTAAGAATTGGGACATCAAAATTTACTTTGTGTAAATTTTTGGTATCTTTCTGATAAAGTTCATTTTTTTAATGAATAATGTAAAATGTTGTATTTTAATTCAAAACCACTTTTTAATCTAATTTATTTATAATATTATATTATATTTAGAATTGGTTTTACAGTGAAATTAGAATATATTTTTACCATTAAATCCAATAGTGGTCGTTGGAATTAATTTCACTTTGAAATTAGACTTAAACTAGTGGCAATCTTTTGATAGATATTGTTTCATAAAAACACGCTATTTGCTTTGACAACGGGAATTATTTATTAAATTAATTAATGTGACTTATATGTTTTGAATTTTGTAAAATAGACTTCATTTTTGAGTTCGGAATATCAAATATAGCTTAGGGTGAATTTTTTGGATTTTTCTGAAAAACATCAATTTTTGATGAATAGTGAAACCACTAAGTGGTACTTATAAAAACAGATATTTCTGTTTAAATGAAAATTTTACATATTTGTGTTTTGAATTTCATAAATCCGACATACATGGTTTTCATTAAGAAGTAAAATGTGGTTCAATGGGATAAAACTATTTTTTTGTGAATAGTAACTTATTAAGTTTTTAATCGTGATTAGAGGTAATTAGTGTAGTTTTAGGTAAAAATAATGTTCTAATAATTTGAAATGAACTTGACACATGTCCTAACCTCATTGGATGTGTCATGGCCGACCAAGACAACCCATGGGTCAACTTGGGGGCCCCATGAAGCCACTTTGGTTGGAAAATGACATTAATATCTTTTTATTTAAAGTTAAAGTAAAAATGAGACAAACAGGAAATGTTTTACTAACACAATTTTTACATGGGGTTATAAAAATCATATTTTTGACAATAAATATTCATTGGAAATATAAAAATATTTCCTACATCATAGTATTTTTTTTATAATTTTTAGACATTAAATAAATTAAATTATATATGACATCATGATGATGCAGCGATGACCTCATTATTTAATGATTTCAATAAAATGGAGAGATAATGTAATATCCAAGACCTAAACATGTCCAAAACCTATTGGATGAGTGGATTTAGAACCCTTATCACCTTATCCTAGAAACAAATCACTGTGGTACCTCTTAAATCCGAATACCATTTTAAAATAAAGTGACTTTTCTTTACCTTACAAGAGTGCCCCTCCTCTCCTCTTATAAAAGGCCCCCACCTCTACCTCCTTACCCACACTCCCAAAGCCTTTGGCTCGGCCAAACACTGCCCATTTTGTCTTTACACTTCCCTCTCTTACTCCTTGAAGCCTCACTTTGGGCATAAGGCTTCCCAAGGAAGCCTTTGATCTCAAACCAAAGGGAGTTACCCGATTTTAAGGTAATGTCTTCACTTGAGTGGTTTTGTTTTATTTTGCTTCTCCAACCCCCTAAACTATTTTTATTCATTTCTTTTGTAACAACTAAAGTATCATAAATATACTATGATGTTGTTATAAGAAGGATTAGAGATACACATTCACACACCTACATCTAATGGTTAAAGAACATACTGTTTCCATGGATGGCGAATTTCGGCCTCCCGAAACGATGATTGTTCAACATTCATTTAAAACCTTCAAAGGTGGCCATTAAGATGACACTATATTTATATATGATATATAATATGTTTATTTTTTCCTTAAGCTTCTGTATTTTTCATTTTGGGCATACCTTTATGGTTTCCATTATGGGTAAACGCGATATCTTCATTTAAGGAAGTGTGGACTACCGCCCCCTCAAAGTGATGTGATATGTTAATGCCATATGTGGGACGTATAAAGGATGGATTTAAAGTTATTATATATGATGATATAATATAACTATATATCATTATTACCCCATTCCATAAAAATATGAAATAGAAATGAAAGTAGCATTCATGCGTACGTATGGCTTATCGTCTCCATGAACGGTGCATTTCATTTCTTATCCCCAAATGTAATGTACTATTATAAGTACATGTATATAATGGATATATATGATGAATGATACATCTAAATGATGAATATAATTCTGAAATTAAAATATACATACCTCTCATTTAGTTTTAACTCCATTAATATGACATAGAAATGAAAGTAGCGTTCATGCGTACGTATGGCTTACCGTCTCCATGAACGGTGCATTTCATTTCTTTCCTCTAAATGATTCTGTGATATTATAAATACATTTCTATGCAGGATATATATTATATATATGATATCCAAATCAGGAATATCATTCTGGATATAAAGAACCTTTGACCACACGAACAACATGTAATTGTAAGAAGTCCACTTTCGACTTAAGAACCAAATATCGACAAAACAAACATTATTAACTTAATGATTACATAATGTTTATAACATGGAAATAAGTAATATAAAAGGAATAATAAGATTTAAAAAGGTTCTTAATCAAGTAGAAATTAACTCAAGTTTATTATTCAGGACGTTAAATAATGATCGAGTAAAGTCGGACCCGAGGTAAGGGATCCTACTCCTCTCTTTCTTTTTAAGTAGACACTTTTATGTCATTCCTTTTAAAGCTCATCTTTATTGTTATTGGGATGACCTTTTATATTAATATTACTGTAATTTTTATTTTCATGTGATGAGAGACCCTATTCTCTCTCATCAATCCATTTTGGATGTTTTGAGTGGCGCCGTTAGGCTGCCAAATTTTCGTAAGAGATCTAACCTCTCTCTTTCTTTTTAAGTACTCTCCTTTTTGTCACTTATTTTAAGCGCCTCATTGTTATGATGGGGGAAGTTCTTTTATATTCCTATTGATGTACATTTTATTTTAATATTATGAGAGGCCCTATTTGATCTCATCAATCCGTTTTTGGAAGTTTTGAGTGGCGCCGTTAGGCTGCCGAATTTTCGTAAGAGATCTAACCTCTCTCTTTCTTTTTAAGTACTCTCCTTTATGTAACTTCTTTTAAGATCCACTTTTTTATGATGGGGGAGGTTATTTTATATTCCTCTTGATGTAAATTTTATTTTAAAATGATGAGGGACCCTATTTCATCTCATCAATCAATTTTTGGAAGTTTTAGGTGGCGTCGTTTGGCTGCCGAGTATTCGTAATGGATTTTTCATCTCACTTTTATTCCCGTGAGATTTATGCTACATTTTCCACAATTTCCTTTGAGTGGTGTATTTAATATCCATTATTCTACTCTTTGTGTAATATAGTTTCGTTTATGAGTATTTACATCAATGTTGTATTGTCCTTCTTTCACGGTGCGTATGTTTCGAAAGACACCCATGTTGGTACGGGAACCTTTCACCCTCCTATTTTTAAAAGACTTCTTTTGTTGGGTCTTTTAATTTACATATTATTATTTTGAGATATGTTTTCATATATCCTTATTGATGTAAATTTTATTTCCAAGTGATGAGATACCCTTTTTTGATGTGACGCCGTTAGGCTGTCAATGAATCTTCTTAACCCAATTTTGATTTCTTTGGGTTCAACATGTAGTTATTGAATATGTCATCCTTTGAATATGTGTGAATGACCTTTGATTATTTTACACTTAATATACACTTATATTTGGTGTATTCGTTTGTCACACATAATTATGTAATTGATGTATCCTTAAACCAAGGATACCATCTTTGTAAGGGACTTCGTCTCAATCTCCTTTCATTGAGGCAAATTCTGTTTTATACACAACCTTCTTTTATACGGTGTATAAAACCCTTTGACTTTTACGTTTATTCAAAAGGAATATTTTTATAAGAAGTGTTTATTAAACGACAAAAGGGAATGTTTTTGTCCTACGTATGTGGCGACAACGACTTCTCTGCCACTGTGACCATTATTTGAGTTTCAGCTTCCTCTACAAGCCGTACCATCTTTTTAAAAGAAAAAAAATACCATGTTTTACTTTTCTTTTATTTTGGTATGAAAAATGGTTTTCATAATATATTTATATCAATGTGTTGAATTGATATCTTTTTATTTAAAGGTGGAAATGTTATGTTTCCTTTATGCATGTTTTATGTGATAAGATTATGTTATGGTTCTTGGGCATTGTTATGAAGACGGGTGGTTCCGTGATAAACTAAGGGCGGGTGAGCCCGATATAGCTCTCCAATGCATTGGGTAATGTGAAGGAGTAAAATGTTAAGGTTTCTCTGAAGAGATTTAGGGAATATACGGTGATGGGTATTCCAAAACGTAACCAAGAGGGTTACTCCCTAAGTAAGAATGTTATGAATTCCTCAAGTTACCTTTTAAGTCTTATGATTTCTATGTTTTATTCATGATTTGATGAGGTATGTTAAAGTGCCTATGTTTTATGGGTAAAGTATGATTTCATTCTTATGTATATATGAACTCCTGTTTCCTTTCAATATTTTTTATAACCCTTACTGAGATTTTTATGCTCATCCCAAGTTTTTGAAATGTTTTTCACAGGTCAAGGGAAAGGTACGTGATGTGATGATAGTGTCCAGGATGTGTCAAGAAAGAATCCATGTTTTATTTTAAATATGTTTCTGATTATGGGAAGAATGAATACTTTATTTTATGTAACCACTTTGTTTAAATGTGGAATGTAATGCAAGTTTTATGATCTAATTCTCTAAAACTCTAAACCTCAAAAGATCCTCAATGTGTAATCTTGTATTAACTCAAGATTAAGTAAGGTTTAAGGCTGGGGCCTTATAGTTGGTATCAAAGGTCGGTTTAGAGAACTTTATAGGTTAGGGTATTCTTTAAGCATAAGTGACATTATCATAATGGTTAGTATTTCAGAAAGAGTCCTAGTTTTAGATAAAGTGAATGTGTAAGTATATCTTAGTGTTCACCTTCCTCATGAGTACATGTTGGTTTTGTTGATATAATCACACTGACATTTCTGTTTTTAGTGAATGGATGGATCTAGCAGGCCCTAAAGAGACAACAGGTTTGAAGGAAACTGTGGTGGTTCTCTGATTAAGATACTAGATAAAATGTAGGATTCAATGAGGAAACTCGTGGTTGTCCTAAACCAAATATCAAGGAGTCATGATCAACCACTTAAACCATGGTATGTTCTGTAATGCATCATGTACGAGATGACAAATCGATGTGGAAGTTCAGGTAATAATTATAAAGGTAACCATTAGAGTTTATATGATCCTCACTTTTGAGGTAATTATGGGTTATTATATGATATGCTGGAAAGTGAAAGGCATGAGTTAAAATTGAGGTTAAATTATGTTATGGTTATTTTTGACGATTTTATCTCTTTTTGGGGAATTATTTGAGAATTATATAGTTTTGGAAAAAGGAAAACATGCAGACCGTGTGACAACCCGTCGCGTCGGAAAAAGCTGCGGGAATCGAACCCACAACCAATTTGCAACTGGTATTTATCGCCTACCACTAGACTACATGAAGTCCCTGGTTAGTTTAACTAATTCTTTTTAGTTAGATGTCCTTATGAATCTATAATGATCTGATTTTGGGTTATCTATGGAAATTATTAACCTATCATGGAGGATATGTTATTAGGTTAATTACTTTTCAATACGAGACATTAGGAGCAACTGATGTTGTTTGGAGATAAATGTTACGATTTAACTTGGAAGACTATGTGACTAAATCCTTCAAATATTTGGGTTTCAACCTTAGTTTGGTTTACTTTGAAGAATTTTATGGAAAAATTTTTTATCGAATGGTCCTCGTTGAACTTTGGGTTTTGTTGGACAAATTTTGGAGATTAAGTATAGATTTTCTTTTTATAATGGGTTATCCTTTTCTGGATTATCTGGTCTTGTACTAACCTTTTTGGTTTTGGTTTTGGTTACATTCTAAAGACAAGGGATGTATATAGATCTCTTTTGTGGATTAGGTGATTCTCTAGAAGTTTATTATAGTACTCTTAATGTGAAAAAGTGTTCCTAAATACTCTTCTTTTGGAGAAAATATGAGTTTCTGTAAGGAATCTAATAAAAGTTGAAAGTCAACATGATAAGTGATTATGTTTAATTATGAATAAATTTCTCAATAAAAAGTAACATAAAATAAAAATGTTGTCTATTATCTTTTCCTACTGGGGAATCGAATACCGTTTAACCCATCACAAGTTTGTGATTTTCTTGTGGTTAACTTTCTCCTAAACATGTTTACTATCACTCTCCCTCAAGAACATGATCCTTTGCTTTTTCTTCCATGTCCATTTTTTTTCTACATATGGGTTAACTCGGGTGACCTTTGTACTTATCTTCTTTTTTTAAGTGATTGTTTTACCGACTCCTGTTCTGATGTGGGACTTTCAAGGATGTTTCCATGCTCAATTTTAAAAATTGCGAGGATGAAATTCCCAAAAGGGGGGAAGGATATAACACCCCAGGTAAATAAAGAATATGACATTTTCATATTTATCCACATTTGTGAATAAAATATTAATATGACTTTAAAGGGGAAGCTATGCTCGATGGCGTACCCAACACGCAACAACGAGTTTCTTGGGAATCTTACGTTGCACTCTAATAATAAAATTATTTTAAATGGTAGTTAACATGTAGTCATTGTATTGGCAGGAATGGATAGAAATAACTAAAGTATGATTATATATGTTTTTAAATGTTTTTACATTTATCCAATAAAAGATAAAGGTATAAAATACGGAATGAATTCAATTTTAGGCGTATATGCCCTAGTTTTCACTAAAGGTTCACTTATCACCTATTGATGGAGAACCATCATTAAATATAGTTTTGTTCACTCTTATACATCCTTTTGGACCAAATTAAACTATTTTTATGAATTGGGACATCAAAATTTACTTTGTGTAAATTTTTTGTATCTTTCTGATAAAGTTCATTTTTTAATGAATAGTGTAAAATGTTGTATTTTAATTCAAAACCTCTTTTTAATATAATTTATTTATATGATTAGATTATATTTTTAATTGGTTTTAAAGTTAAATTAGAATATATTTTTACCATTAAATCCAATAGTGGTCGTTTGAATTAATTTCACATTGAAATCAAACTTAAACTAGTGTCAATCTTTTGATACTTATTGTTTCATAAAAACACGCTATTTGCTCTGACAGCGGGAATTAATTATTAAATTAATTAATGTGACTTATATGTTTTGAATTTTTAAAATAGACTTCATTTTTGAATTCGGAATATCAAATATATCTTAGGGTGAATTTTTGGGTTTTTTCTGAAAAACTTCAATTTTTGATGAATAGTGAAACCACTAAGTGGTACTTATAAAAACTGATTTTTCCGTTTTAATGAAATTTTTCCATCTTTGTGTTTTGAATTTCAAAAATCCGACATACATGGTTGTCATTAAGAAGTAAAATGTGGTTCAATGGGATAAAAATATTTTTTTTGGTGAATAGTAACTTATTAAGTTTTTAATCGTGATTAGAGGTAATTAGTGTAGTTTAAGGTAAAAATAATGTTTTAATAATATGAAATGAACTTGACACATGTCCTAACCTCATTGGATGTGTCATGGACGACCATGAAAACCCAGGGGTCAACTTGAGGACCCAATGAAGCCACTTTGGTTGGAAAATGACATTAATATCTTTTTATTTAAAGTTAAAGAAAAACTTTGACAAACATGAAATTTTTTACTAAATCAATTTTTACATGGGGTTATAAAAATAGGATTTTTGACTATAAATATTCATTGGAAAGATACAAAGATTTCCTACATCATAGTATTTTTTAAATAATTTTTAGACATTAAATAAATTAAATTATTTATGACATCATGATGATGCATTGATGACCTCATTATTTAACGTTTTAAATAAAATGGAAAGATAATGTAATATCTAAGACCTAAACATTTACAAAACCTATTGGATGAGTGGATTTATAACTCTTATCACCTTATCCTTAAAACACATCAATGTGGGACATCTTAAATCCGAATACCATTTTAAAATAAATTGACTTTTCTTTACCTTCCAAGAGTGCCCCTCCTCTCCTCTTATAAATGGCCCCCACCTCTACCTCCTTACCCACACTCCCAAAGCCTTTGGCTCGGCCAACATCTGACCATTTTGTCTCTCCACTTCCCTCTCTTACTCTTTGAAGCCTCACATTGGGCAGAAGTCTTCCAAAGGAAGCCTTTGAGCTCAAACCAAAGGGAGTTAACCGATTTTAAGGTAATGTCTTCACTTGAGTCCTTTTCTTTTATTTTGCTTCTCCCACCACCTAAACTATTATTATTCATTTCTTTTGTAACAAATCCAGTATCATAAATTTACTAGTATGTTATTATAAGAAGTATTCGAGCTACACTTTCACACAACTACATCTAATGGTTAAAGAACATACTGTTTCCGTGGATGGCGAATTTCGGCCTCCCGAAACGATGATTGTTCAACATTCTTTTAACACCTTGAAAGGTGGACATTAAGATGACAATATATTTATATATGATATATGATATGTTTATGTTTTCCTTAAGATTTGGTAATTTTCATTTTGGGCATACATTTATGGTTTCCATTATGGGTAAACGCAATATCTTCATTTAAGGAAGTGCGGACTACCGCCCCCTCAATGTGATGTGATTCGTTAATTCCATATGTGGGACGTATAAATGATCGATTTAAAGTTATTATATATGATGTTATAATGGACCTCTATATCATTATTATTCCACTCCATAAAAATATGAAATATAAATGAAAGTAGCATTCATGCGTACGTACGGCTTACCGTCTCCATGAACGGTGCATTTCATTTCTTATCCCCAAATGTAATGTACTATTATAAGTAAATGTATATAGTGGATATATATGATGAATGATAAATCTAAATGATGAATATAATTTTGGAATTAAAATATAAATACCTATCATTTAGTTTTAATTCCATTAATATGACATAGAAATGAATGTAGCGTTCATGCGTACGTACGACTTACCGTCTCCATGAACGGTGCATTTCATTTAATTCATCTAAATGATTATGTGATATTATAAATACATGTTTATAATGGATATATATGATATATATGATATCCAAATCAGGAATTTTATTCTGGATATAAAGAACCTTTGACCACACGAACAACATGTAATTTTAAGAAGTCCACATTCGACTTAAGAACCAAATTTCAACAAAACAAACATTATTAACATAATGATTACATAATGTTTATTAAATGGAAATAAGTGATAGAAAAGTAATAATAAGCATTAAAAAGGTTCTTAATCAAGTATAAATTAACTCATGTTTATTATTCAGGACGTTAAAGAACGATCGAGTCAAGTCGGGCCCGAGGTAAGGGATCCTACTCCTCTCTTTCTATTTAAGTACACACTTTTATGTCATTCCTTTTAAAGCTCATATTTCATGTTATTGGGATGATATTTTATATTACTATTACTGTAAGTTTTATGTTCATGTGATGAGAGACCCTATTCTCTCTCATCAATCCATTTTGTAAGTTTTGAGTGGCACCGTTAGGTTGCCGAATTTTTGTAAGAGTTCTAACCTCTCTCTTTCTTTTTATGTACTCTCCTTTATGTCACTTCTTTTAAGATCCTCTTTGTTATGATGGGGGAAGTTCTTTTATATTCCTATTTCTGTAAATTTTATTTTAATACGATGAGAGACACTATTTGATCTCACCAGTCCATTTTTGGAAGTTTTGAGTGGCGTCGTTAGGCTGCCGAATTTTCATAAGAGATCTAACCTCTCTCTTTCTTTTTATGTACTCTCCTTTATGTCACTTATTTTAAGCTCCTCTTTGTTATGATGGGGGGATGTTCTTTTATATTCCTCATTCTGTACATTTTATTTTAATATGATGAGATAACCTATTTGATCTCATCAATCCATTTTTGGAAGTTTTAAGTGGTGCCATTAGGCTGCCGAGTTTTCGTAAGGGATTTTTCATCTCACTTTTATTCCCGTGATATTTATGATACATTTGCCATAATTTCCTTTTAGTGGTGTATTTATTATCCATTATTCTACTCTTTGTGTAATATACTTTCGTTTCTGAGTATTTACATCAATGTTGTATTGTCCTTCTTTCACGGGCCGTATGTTTCGAAAGATACCCATGTCGGTAAGGGAACCTTTCGCCCTCCACTTTTTAAAAGACTTCTTTTGTTGGATCTTTTAATTTACATATTTTTATGTTGGGATATGTTCTTATATATCCTTATTGATGTAAATTTTATGTCCAAGTGATGAGATACCGTTTTTTTATGTGACACCATTAGGCTATCAAGGGAACTTCTTACCTCAATTTCGATTTCCTTGGGTTCAACATGTAGTTATTGAATATGTCATCCTTTGAATATGTGTGAATGACCTTTGATTATTTTACACTTAATATCCACTTATATTTGGTGTATTCGTTTTTCACACATTATTATGTAATTGATTTATCCTTAAACCAAGGATACTGTCTTTGTAAGGGACTTCGTCTCAATCTCCTTTCATTGAGGCAAATTAGTTTTTTACACAACCTTCTTTTATACGTTGTATAAACGCCTTTGACTTTTACGTTTATTCAAAAGGAATCTATTTATATGAAGTGTTTATTAAACGACAAAAGGGAATGTTTTTGTCGTACGTATGTGGCTACAACGACTTCTCCGCCACCGTGACCATTATTTGAGTTTATACTTCCTCTACAAGTCATGCCATCTTTTTAAAAGAAACATAAATACCATGTTTTACTTTTCTTTTATTTTGGTATTGAAAATGGTTTTCATAATGTATTTGTATCAATGTGTTGTATTGATATCTTGTTATTGAAAGGTGGAAATTTTATGTTTCCTTTATGCATGTTTTATGTGATATGATTATGTTATGGTTCCTGGGCATTGTTATGAAGACGGGTGGTTCCGTGATAAACTAAGGGCGGGTGAGCCCGATATAGCTCTCCAATGCATTGGGTAACACGAAGGAGTGAAAAGTTATGGTTTCTCCGAAGAGATTTAGGGAATATACTGTGATGGGTATTCCAAATCGTAACCAAGAGGGTTACTCCCTACGTAAGAATGTTATGAATGCCTCAAGTAACCTTTTAAGTCTTATGATTTCTATGTTTTATTCATGATTTGATGAGGTATGTTAAAGTGCCTATGTTTTATGGGTAAATTATGATTTCATTCTTATGTATATATGAACTCATGTTTCCTTTCCATATTTTTTATAACCCTTACTGAGCTTTTTATGCTCATCCCATGTTTTTGAAATGTTTTTCAAAGGTCAAGGGAAAGGTACGTGATGGGATGATAGTGTCAAGGGTGTGTCAAGAAATAATCCATGTTTTATTTTAAATATGTGTCCGTTTATGGGAAGAATGAATAATGTCATTTATGTAACCACTTTGTTTAAATGTGAAATATAATGCATGTTTTATGATCTAATTCTATAAAACTCTAAACCTGAAAAGATCCTCAATGTGTAATCTTATATTAACTCAAGATTAAGTAAGGTTTAAGTCTGGGGCCTTATAGTACCAAAGTGGAATGCCCCCCCCCCTCTGATACCAATCTACAATGAAGCTACCAAACAAGGCTTGAGCCGCGACTGGACAAGCTCGAATCCATTGGACAAGGGCTAGAATCTAGTAATGAGTAGGCTATCATACACATGGGAGGCCTTATCATCTTGTACCTATATTCATGCATCCATATACACATACATAAAACAATAAAAATATATAAATAAACTAAAAATAAATGATTGTAGACATCTATCCCAGGTATAGTATAGTATAAGTAAAAAAGTGTAAATATATTTCCCACCAAAAAACTAGAAAAGAATCTAACCTACTCAAAAGGAGGGGATCAATGTTAGGAGCTCCCAGAATAATGTTCCTCATCCAAACTCTGGTATACACCATGTTTGGTCCGTGTCAATATGCTTTGCCTACTCTATGTCATCATAGGACTCTATCAAAAGGAATTTGATATACATAATATACAAGACGTGCTGGTAAAGCCCGTTCAATTTTGATATAAATATACTCGGTAGGAACCCCATAAACCCCAAAGGTACGGGAGGAACATAAAGGAAACATTTAACTCTACATAGACATAGGGAACCCAAATGAGAGAGAAACTTTATATCAATACCATCCTGGACACAACCCAAGTGGTCATCACATTCTACACATTGATTCAACCCAGATGTGACAACACTGTACAGAAACTGACAAATGGAAGCCAAATTTACTCATCTCAAGAACTAATCCTCATGATGTTCCAACTTCATTTCTAGAGAGATGTTAATACTCGGAACTCTAAAGTGATACCACTTAAAACACTCATTCTAAGAGACATTCCATCCTAGGTGTCATTTTTTTGAGAGATACACTCTTTTAAGAACAACACATCCATCCCAGATGGAACATCTGAGAGAAACCACTCAATTGGGTATCAGAAGATGATTGAAACACATCCATTATAAGGGAATGTATCCATGTGAACACACTCATTATATATTTCAACTAATCACATCACATTAGAACTCATTTGAATTAAAATGCTCAAAATTGGATCAATCCCATGATTCTCTAGGGGATGATACAAACCTAATGTGAATACCAAACCCATAAATCCTCAGTTAGGGGATCCCACATAAGATCCACTAGGTGACACCACAAAAAATGTACCAAAACTATCTCACATAGAGATGGGTTCACACCCCTGGTCTGCTGGGGGATCACCACAACCCAATCTGACATCCTGGAGATCATATCACATAGATAGGAGATCATATCACATCTAGTGTTGGTCAAGAAGATTCCACAAACCCCATTGGGTATAAATAAAAATTAGGGGATGACACCAGGAAAAATTCAACAAACCCTACCTATGAAACACGTAACAGAAGAATAAAAACAAGACATCTAGATACCCTGCTAGAGGGTCATCACCCAATGATCACTGGGTATCCTTACCCTACATGAACATCCAGGGTAGAGGATCTATGCTAGTGTAAAAATGAGTCAAAAAGATTCCAAGAACCATACTATGGAAACAAGAATGGATGTGAGGATCACACTAGGTCTCTCAGGGCAATAAGTGATCCAAATACACTGAGTCTGTAGTCAAAGCAGACTGAAACCACTAACTATAAAAAGTGGAAACACTCTGACAAACTCATCTACGCAAATCAGCCGAATAGGGTCCTAATAATGTGAAGAGGATGTGATATTGAAAACCTCAAAGTGAAATGACTATGGGTACCCACTCAACCCTGATGGAATAAATGTTTCTATCAGAGACTAGGGGGAATAAACTCAACCCCTCTAGTGTAAACATCATGAACAAGGACTAGGTTGTCCCAATCAACCCTCTCAGTCTAAGCATCACTAACCCAGACAACTCATTAAACAACACCTAAAAACTGCACCTCTTAATCCCACATTAGAACTAGAATCCCAATATAGATGAAAACATGCTCAGAATGGACTGATAACATGCCCAATTCTATCATTTAGGGCACATAATACCCAAAAAATCTAAGATGGAAGAATTATATGGTGTGTCATTATGTGTAAATTACACGTACTCTAATATATCCTCCCAGACATGTAATTTTACATAGAAAAAGAAACATGGGGTCTTCCTTTGTAAAACTAAACTGTGTGTACTTAAAATACATAGCTTGTATTGTCCGACAATCATCCTTTTGTGTTATTTTTCACAAGGCCGTACACATGACCATGTGCTCCTACACGTTGTGTACTCAGATTACATGATGTGTACTTCTGAAAAGTTCTTCTCCCCATAATGGGAAGAACACACATTATGTTTTAATGGTTTACATGCCGTGTAGATGAGAAAATCTCAGAAAATACCTACAATCATCCCAGATCACCCCTGTTCACCCCAAAACACTCATATCAACCCACGAGGGGTCCCTTACAAGAATCCAATGGCTTCAAAACCAATGAACGATTCATAAAAAGGGATATCAGGACTAAAATTAAAAAAAAACTATTTCATGTGAGATATTCTAAACCATAGAGGTCAAATCGTTGCTCAAAAGTTTTGCTACTTGATCTGGGAGCGTTTTCCACCATGATTCGAGACTGATGGTGCTATAATTTCTCGATTTTTCCTTTGGGTCATTCGTCACCAAAGATGGAGGGGGAGGGAATTCAGATACTTTTTATGCCCAGCAAGTGGTGGTGGATGATGAATATTAGTTTAATTTTATTAAAAAAATATCCTCTATTTAAAACCCCACTCATGATACACCTCCAACCCATTACCTGGCGCTGAAAATGTTTATGTTGCACCAAGGGTAAACAAATTGTTCGAAACTCAACTGTAGTCTCATAAATTCAATCAAATACTACGCTCAAGACATATACATGTTTCTAATTAAACTACACTGAAGTGATAAAATATTTTTAATATTTTTAAAATCACCCCACTGAGGCTCTCTGGACCCCGAGATATCCCTCCAACTCAGCACCTGGCTTCAGAAATATTATTATGAATATTACAAAGTCTTAACAGTTAAAAATGAGAAAATATGTCTAAGGCCCATTATTTTGATCACTACACAATTCCAAAATCATATACATGACCGGGTTTTATGCATTTGAATATCTTATTTCATTACCATAATGTTTGAGAAAACATAAGTAATGCATTAAACTCTAACATGATGATATTACTTTTCAATTATTGTTTGAAAATTGAGATTCTATGTCAATATGATTATAGGAAAACTTTTTAATCCCTTTTATAATATTAATCTCTAGGAATCTACACATACATCAAGAATTTATTTTAAGCACCTAAATACATGACTATCCCATTTGGTATCCATGTTACAATATGTATATCCTAACCCACCTTACAATTGTTCGTTATAAATTATTTTAATTAAAAACAGGTTTCATGGGAAAGTATTTTTATGGGTTTATAAGTTGGATTGTTTTTATGATAGAAATGTTAAAAAAAATTAAATTGTTTCCAAATAAGTTAAATGCAATAGGGTATTGAAATTATTATTTTATTATTTTATTTTTACTCCCAATATATTTAAAATTCAAAAACAATATTTATTTTATCCAAAATGAATCCTTAGAGACTAGAAATATCCTTATTAGGATCCATGTTATAAACCAAATTCCCTTCCCATGATTCTATAAATAAATGAAAAATATATATAGTGAGAGATATTTTTTGGAGTTATATCACATGTCATGGTTTCATTATAAGTATTTTATTTCTCATGGGAGATTTCATTTGTGTAATTTTTTTTGTATTTTGGTTTACAAAAAATTATAAAATTCTTTTCCCTTAAAGTCCAAAACATATATATGTTGAAAATGTTATCTTTTAAAAAATTGAGGAAAATAGTTGATGATAAATCTTAATTACCACTATTGTGTATTCAATCGAAGACAATAAATATTACATTGGAGGGTGTAATGTCAAACTTTTGAAGGTTTTTTGATAATTTAAAATTTAGTGGGCTTTAAACTATTTACATTTTCTTTTACTCAAGACTTAATGACTCAAATATAATTCCATAGTTTTTAAATATAACACTAAAAAACAACTTATTCTAGAATGTACCATTAAAATTTATTTAATAAAATATTCCATTATAATGTGAGTAAATTTGTTTTAATTTCAAGAGCCATTTTTAAAAATATAAGTTATTCAAATAAAATATTTGTAAGGGGAATCACTACATTTATTTTAATTTCAAGTTCCATATTTTCTCTATGTAGGAAAATTTATTTATAATAATAATAAAAGAGATTTTTTTATAATAATGATATATCATTTAATATATTTATTATTATATGAATCAACAAGATTTTTTGTAACTTTGGTGACTAAAAAAAGATTTTTAAGGTGAATATATATGGTACAATTATCAACTATCACACTTGTAATCAGGCATTATTATTAAAGTGTTAAATCTTAATTTTAATCCTTTATTTTTTTAAATAAAACTTCACAAAATTACCCATGGGAAATATTTTTTTATACCATATTATTGATATAATATTCAATTCCACAGAGGACTATAAAAGATGTCAGTTATCCATTTTTTATGCATATGTGTTCTTGAGATTGATAATAAATTTCTAGAATGTAGGAAATATTTTACATTTGTAGACTAATTGATTAATAAAAAATTATGATATGTGAATGAGATAAAGATAAACAATATTAAAGTAGTATTATTAATACTTAAACAGAATTATTTCATTGAAAATAATTTTTTACAATTTTAATATTTTTATTGTCTATATTTTTTTGAAAGTGAAACATTTATATATGTGGGAGTAATAACTCATTTATTTATAGGTTTTTTTATTATCATTTCATTTAACATAGCCTTTAATTGATTGATTATATTTGATTAAAAATAAATATTTATTTTTGGGGGTTTTTAATAAAAATAAATTGGTTATGTTCTAGAATTTTATATTGGAAATACACTTGGATTTTTTATTGTGAATTGAAATTTGTATTTTTGATTAAATGTTTTTAAATAAATATTCTTTCATTTTATCTATAAATTAATTACATATAATTGGAAATAAAATGTTACAATTTAATTATATTTCTTGTCTAGAATAAAAGTAAATGGTGAATTTCTTTTGGAATATGAATTGAAAAAATATATGTTATTGCATTCTATAAATTATTGATAAATAATGTCTAAAATTTCAATTTGATGGTTTTATTTTTGTTATTGAATTAGATACTACCAATAATAAATATTACATATGAGGAAATTATTTGATTATAAAAGACTAGTTGTATTGTCATGATAAATGCCAATGGAAAATTCTTATTAGTGAGGTGGCATGACATGTTAATTTCATATCATTTACAATATTATTTTATGTTTCCATCAACAATTGATCTATGTATTTTTTCAGAAGAGGATAATCAATCCCATGATTCTATTATTCATTAATCAATATAAGGATATGGGGAGCATATAGTTGGGTGAGTTTGGAACTCTTGAAACCAATTTAGGGTTTCTGTCAATGATTCAGGTGTCCAATATTAAATAATTAAGGTTTGTAAAACCATTAAGCTTACTCGGAGGAGTGTAAATTCTTGTGTTTATAAGTTGGTCCATGCTTCACATGGTTGTTTATTTTTTCTTCGATTCTTAGGTGTTTGTGGGATAAAAAATTGATTCATGATATGTTAGCTCAAGGAAATCAAAATTCAAGACAAGATTTTATAATCAATCATTGAGAAGTTTGGTAAATGTTGTACACTATAGGTCAAACCCATAATATCTCAAAAAATAAGGCATATTATTCATATAAATATTTAGAATTTTAGTCATTGGTTCTTAAAAATCATTAACTTCTATATTCTATGGATTTGCAGGTAAATATTTTTCATATTTCTAGCTTTGTACTTTCTATGGAGTATTGTTTTACCATCATAGGTATCTAGATGATAAATGTCTATATTATTATTGTTTATGATGTGAGTTTGATACTCACTAAAGGAACTATTCTATGAAAATATTTCATGATAGCTATTGTGACATATTTTTGGTTAATTTTCATACCCATGTAATAGAATAGACACTAGTTGAGTGTTTTATTTTATTGAATATATAATTTTCATTAAAGTCTTGAAATTATGGAGTTGTCTCCATATTTGATATGATTCTGTTGTAGAGTTTACTAATAAAATTTTCAATTTTTCATAATTCGAAACATAATTAAAGAGTCTTCCTATGGTTAAATGTGATTATTTAATAAAATAATATCAATGGAATAACATAGAGAACGAAGTTATTCTTCCCACTATTTGAACATCAAACCCTTCTTGAAATTTTTGGTGTGCACACCAATCCCTTCAACAACGGTCTCAAAATTGTAATTCATGTCTAATACTAAATTACCCTAAAGTAATACTAAATGGATATATGTGGTATTTTTATAAAGAAAATTAGAATTGGTGATAATTTTTTTTTCAGATACCAGTTATGAAATAATTTATATCCATATAAATAATTATATGTGAAATGTATCTAATTTATTATTGTTCCACGAATCCGAAGAGATTAATTTTTTAAAAAATTAATACCTATTGGGTGACTAATTTTTAAGTGTTTTACTATTCTCTTTTTCTTGAATAATATTCATACTATTTTTATGAATGATTATCGTATATCTACTATAACATTACAGTCATTATAATCTATAAATTTCATCGTAAATATATTCTATTATGTGTTTTCTAACTATATTCTATATATTCCCTTATTTTTCTATTAATACTAGTTGTACTATTTTTTTTCATCATATGTTCTTATATTTTTTATATTAAGTACCACATTTCTTTCCATTTTTCTTTATTTTTATTCTATTTAGTATGGTTTATAACTTCTATTGTATATTGTATCTAATATTTCCCATTTTTTCTTTTTTATTTTATAGTGGTTTCTATTTAAATTTATTTTAAGTGTGTTTCTTTTAATCTATTTTTTTGTATGTGTTGATATTATTCTTCATTATTATATTATGTGTATTCTCTTTAGTGAAATATGTATTTTCTTTCCACATAGTGGTTTGATCTGAAAACACACCCAACAGATTTTTGATTGTATTTTATATCCTTACAAATGGAGATATAAAATTATAATTGATTTTAATATAAAATTATAATGTATTATCACTATTATTTTTATGATATTTTAGTGGATATATCAGGAATGATGTAATGAAGAATGAATTCCCATATAATTTTTTCTGTTTATTTTTTCTTATATAATAGTTCAATTTAATATAAACATTACTTGATAATGTAGGTATTGAAATAATAATCGATGTGGGTTTTCAGCCAAAACATCTCATAATTACCACAACACGTTAAGGATGAGACTGATTAAATCTAGAATAAATTTCAGTAATAATTTGTAAACATTTTATAATATAAATTAGGTTTATGGAAGTACAGAATCACTCATTCAAATGATTGATTCTTAACTAATATAATCAGTTAAAAATAGAAATATGATAAACTCGTTTGATGATATTAGTTCTTACTAAATGTATTAAATCTCTTTCATCCTCTACTTCATTGTATTTTTCTGAGTATCTATTTTCAATCACAATTCATATTTACTGAAAATCATGTAATAATATATTAAAAATATAAATATATAAAAATGATGTAAATAATATGATAATATTTAATAAAGTATGAAATAAAATAATAATCAATAATAATACAATGATAAACCAATTTTTATTAAAAATAAATGGAAAAAGATTAGTATATATTAACATGAATTTAATCAACAACCTCTCACTTTTTGTTTTGATTTAATTTTATTTCTTCCATTAATCCTCAAACCATGTTTTCTCCATCACTTATAAAATATTAGAAAACATCAAAACAAAATAAATTAACAAACCAAATTGAAGATTCCATCTTCTCTTCAAAAAACAAACTATCTCAAAGGTCAACCATCGTGCTAAAAAACGATTTCATAAATTAACATTTTATGGGACATTGAGATCGTTTCATCCATCAATGAATCTATTTACTATATAGGGGGAAGACCCTAAAAAGTGTTTAAAATGGAATGTTTAGAATAGTAAATGTCACCTAATTAAAAAATGAACATAAGTCTATCAGAAATCTATTCCACCTATTCCTTCCACACAAAAAACCATTTTGTACCGTGTTTATGGGAATCATACACTATGTAGACTTACAGGAGGAATCACACTAACATTTCCCTTCAGTACCAATTCCAATAGATCATGTTCCTGGTGGATTTCTTTATAAAACATATGTTCACTTTATATATTACTGAATTCCACAAACATTACTTCATTAATTTTAAAACATAAATTCCACCTATAATTTTTTTAAATAATTTAAACATGATAAAAATCTCAAATTCCTTGTTAGGATCCATAATTGTAAATTTACTACTGATATCTCACCATAAGAAACCTATCCACCACTATTTCTAATAAAAAAACAACATACTTCACTAGAAATTGTTTTATATATTAGATACATTATATATTAAATTAAAATTTTTAAAATAATGTTATATTTTTGTAAAATTACAATAAAAGTTTATTTTATTTTAAATTCAATATATAAATCATGTTTTTATTTATAATATTATTATGTCTAAATACATATTTTTTAGAATGCTGCAAAGGATTAAAAGTATATAGCCTTCTCCAACTGGGTTATAGTCTTTGTAACGAAAAAATTAATTTGTGAATTGAAAAAAGATCACACATCCTAGTCTATGTACTTATATTAAGTTGGGAAATTATTTTATATTGATCATCTTTTTAGTGGTTTGATTCATAAGAGTATGAAAAATATGAGAGAAATAAAAGTATTTTTTCACCTTCATTAAAAAATTATGCATTTTTTAATTTATTTTAATAATATAGATTAATTTATATTAAATATGATTTTCAACTAATTAACCAAATGCTAGTGATCTTTTTGATATTTTTTCTGATCATTTTCTTTAAAATCATGAGGTTTTCTTTAAATGATCCAAAAAAAATTATCCTAGTTACAATTAGATATTTTTTCCATTAGAGGTTAAATATTCTCTAAATAGATAAATAATCCTAATAAAATATGAATAATATTTTCATTTATTTAATTATATAATATTATTGAAATTTTTTCTGGGTAATCTAAAGGAAATGATAGAGATTTAACTTCAAGATAATTTCTCCAAGAGTCAAGTTATATAATATTCGACTAATAATGCGAATTATGTAATCTTAAAAAGAAAATCATTGAGTATATAAAGAATGGAAAGATCAAATTCAATGGGAACAAAATTAATTTTTCCATATTTGATGAAATGTAACACTTTATAAAAAACTCAATTATTACTTTAAAATGATGATGTAAATTCATTTTTTCAATTAGATTATTCAATGGGGGGGATTTGAAAAATGAATGATAAAAAATAAATGAATGTTGTTTAATAATTACATATTATTGAAAAAATAATGATAAAATGCATGTGTGGTATGATAAATATATGAGATTCACAAATTTGTTTATATAGTTTTTCATCTTGGATTAACCATTGAGTGGTGATGTTGAGAAAAGCATGGGTAATTACGAAATTTCACTCTTGATCCAAGTGGATTATATAATTGATATTAATTTAAATAAATTACATGAAGATTTATTATCTCCATCAAATTTGAAAGTTTGTTTTTTGGATTTTATTTTTATTTGAGGGATGAAATATTATTAAATGTATATAAAATTAAAATGAACGTTATCTCAATGCATTATAAATAATGTTGGGATGCATGTATAAGTATTTAACAATAATATAAATTGAAATTGGAGTCATGGTTATCATAATATAGAATAATGAAATAGATTAGAATTTAATTATTTTAAATTTTATTTTAATTTATATTTTTTTAAACCATTGGATATAATTGGTGAATTATGATGAAAATTTTATACGGGGGAAGAATAATATATACGTCTGAAGGATATTTATGAAAAAAAATTATATGTTTAAGAATATGAGATAATTTTTTGTGAAAATAAATTATTACATTTTAAAATATTTAGGTTTATGAGATAATATATTTATTTAATTATAATAAATATTGATGTTTTATAGAATTCTTAGTGTATTGATTTTCATAAGAATGGTAAATATGACTGGTAGAATGATTTATTTTGATATTGATATAATAAATTATTTGAGTATTCTAGAATTAAAATTATGTCTTTTTAGGAAAATAATAATGTAATATAATTTTCGAGACACTTAAATAAGCTGCAAAGCTTATTTGATGAAGTGTTAAAAAAACACGATATATCATAATATCAACATATTGTGTTTTAAATTTGTTTTTATCAACATATAAATTTTCAATTCAAAACCTCGTTATTTTTGGAATATGTTTTAACAAGGATGTTACCAATTTACATGAATTAATTAACTTGTTATATAAAGATTTCATTGTTTTGCAAGATAGAGGATGGCATGTTGTCTTTAATATCAACACATGATGTTGAATATTTTATCGAATTTTAATGGTGGAGACATGGAAGGATTTTTAGGATATATATGATATATATATCATTGTATTTATATGATTTTTTATTATATTCCAATATTCAATGTCAAATATCATCACATCATGTTTTTTGTGATATCTAATTATTCATAAATTTTGAATATCCTTCCAATATTTAAATTCCATTAGTTTTTTTAAATGATTATATATATTAAATATGTATAAATGTAGATATTAATAATATTTTGAAAGAAGATAATTCACTTCGAAAAATAAAGAATACATTAAAAAATTGTAGTAAAGGGAACTGACGATAAAATCATAAGAAATTCATTATCATATCTAGATAAATGTATAATAAGTATCTATTCCATGGAATAATATTTAGGAATAATTGAATGATGGTTGTGACTCTATATTAAGGATGTTCACACATTACCTATGATGGAATGAAAATTTTAGTGAGATTAAATATCATCAATCAATACTCAGTACAAAAATAATGGTGATAATGTTTCAATATTTATAAATAATCATGTTTTCTATTATTCTATTATTGATTAATGATTTAATGAAGATGAAATTTAGAGTGTCTCATGGGTGTTAGGGATTAATCCATACACTTATTATAAAATTACTAACTCCAAGATTTGTGTACTATTTCATAAAACATCAATGGAAGTGATTGAATGGAATTTGGAACAGTAACACCCTATTTGTTGTATTCTTGTTAATGAATTGAAGTACCGGTAAAAAAATATGAATAAAAATATTTTTCATGATTTATATCTCTTCAATAAGAAATATTATTGTACATGATTTAAGTAATCATTGATTACTTTGAATAAGGATAATCATAATGGTTTTACCGATCTGGTCAATATTATATAATGACCATAAAGATGAATATATTAACTATGATTTCAAGATACATATGTTACCATGATATTTTAAAAGATATAAATATTTATATTGGATAGTTTTTCATATATTGATTCAACCCTAACACATGGAAAACACACTAATGGGAATACAAATTATTATTAGGGTGACGATTTTCATAATGTTTATTTCTTAATTTATCATCAAATTTATCTTTGGTTTCCATGTTAATATCTACTTTAATTTCTACCAAAAGGATAAAATATTTTCTAATATATCATGGAAAAAATAAAAAAATTAAATCTAGCTCAAATAATATGATACACAATAGAGAAGTAAATGAACATTTCAATGTTCCAATGAAGGATCCCAATAACCCCTATGTGGAATATATAAGCGATTTTAATTCCTAATTTTTGGATTATGATTATAGAAATGATTCTTCAATGCATATTTTAATTCTTATTAATTGATCCCCTGATTGTTACATCCCATGTACCTGAGTTTTTAGGAATAGTGATCTACTTTCATCCATTATTTATCTATTACTAAAGATTAATTGGGGATATTCCTAATCATTATGGATAAAAATAATTAAATCAAGTCCATTGGTGATTCCAGAGGCATTGAAACTGCCAATCATTTATTTTATGATAAAAAAGTATTCATTTTCACTCAAGGGAACAAAATAAAAATAAAAATCATCGATGATTCACTTCTTCATTATGAAAAAGAATTTGGGAAAGAGATTGATTGGAATAAGTTTTTTCTTTATATTGAAAGAAAAACTGAAACTCAGAAATTTTTTTATCATTGATGATATGACAATTATATAAGTTTTATTTCCATATAAATATCTTGTTGCACATATGTTTTGGGTAAAAAAACATGTTGGTAATTTCTTAAAAATTGTTATCTAAATCAGAAATCAGTTGGATTCTTAAAAAGGTACGAGTATCTTAATAGTTGTAAGGGTTAGTCTTGTCAATGTATTGACTATCTCAAAAGTTATTTATTCCCTTATGATAAATTGATGGCCAACTACTCTCATTAGGTGTATTAACACATCATATAATTTTTTTATAGAGTGGAATAATTTTCTAGAAGAATATTACAATTTTTCATTAGAAAAAGTGGTGTAAGACAATTGATCATGATGGGGTTGGAATTAAAAATTTCTATAAAAATAGTGAAAATTTATTGTATAAATTTTTTAGGAGAATTAAAAATAAGAAGTTATAGTATCTTTATTTTTTAATATCGAGGTTCTTAAACATGATCAAAATTGCGAATTTAAATTTTGTAGATTCTTCTATTTGACATCCCCTCAATGTTTCTTTCTCAATAATTTTTGTGAATTATATTTGGATGGAAAATAATGTTCCACATTACATTTTTGGCTTTATAATTTTTCTGGTATGCCTATTCTCAATTATACCAACTCCTTGGATAATTTTTTTGACACAAATGTTTCTATTAAAGAGAAAATATAGAATTCATTGGATTTTCTCCATACTAATATCAAGGAAGTTATTATGAATTATAATTTTATCAACATAAATAATATTCTTATTTGGGAACATAATTTTAATTGTATAATATCTCCAAATGATTTATATCTTGAAGCTGTGAAGGGGCATTCCAATAATTGGGAAAAATATTTCAATGGAAAATTTATCCTGCCTTCTTTGTTCTATATTTTATGGCGAGTCATGTATAAAAAATTTCCCATAGATGGTTTCTTACATGGTGTTTGAAATAGAATTAATTCTATATGTTATATATGGTTCTATCATAGAGAGGAAATTTATAATATTTTATTAGGCTACACTAATTCATTTTCTTAGTGGACTGTTGTTGAATATTAAATTGAAATTGTTATTCCAAGATCATATTTTATACGGGATCAAATTCAAACATGCATGAATATGTCTATTTCAACACATCTTATTAACCTATTTATTGTGGCCAGATTATAGGTTATACATCATATATGGATCATCCAGAATGAATGGGTTCATAAAGGCACCACCTTTAATTTGTAGTTGGATGTTGAGAAAGTTTTTGTTGCCGTTAAATATGAATATTATCATCAAAAGGGATATTGTTATATCATAATTCATGATATCACTACTATAAAGCATCTTTGTATTTCAGTTAATTATTTTCATCATTTTATTTCCATTTAAGTTATGTTGTATCCTCCATTTCTAGGCCTGTTTGTGTACAATATATATTGTTCATAAAGGGGGAACTTGGGTCCTTCTGGTTATTGAGTTATTTTCAGATATCATGGTGGGGAAACTATGGGATTCCTTTTTGGACCCTGTGGTTTAAAAAACTATTTTTATGGTGAAATTATTTGTATTATTAATATGGTATATTTTTCTAAGAAGTGTGGAAACCTTACCATATGGATTGAATATAATTCATCAGATATTGTTCAAGCTATCATAAGTGAAATTCTTCATCTTTCATGGAAGCTCACTGCCAGGTGGGGTAATTTCATGGACGGTGTTTCATCTATGAATTATATAATTATATATACCTAACATGAGTATAACCAATTAGTTGATGAGATTTCATATAAAGGGATTGTTTCTATTTAGTGTACATGGTGAAATTATCACCCTGATGATTTTTTCTCTTTTTGGCTTCGTCAATTTTGTAAAATATAATTCTTTAGACTATTGTGACTTTACTTTTAAAAAACAAAGGATACATTTCTTTTTTATATAAATAATTATTCATTAAAAATATAATTTAAAAAT
The DNA here is from genome assembly GCA_963277665.1 of Viscum album. Classification (NCBI taxonomy): domain Eukaryota; kingdom Viridiplantae; phylum Streptophyta; class Magnoliopsida; order Santalales; family Viscaceae; genus Viscum; species Viscum album. The sequence goes on from OY728141.1 coordinate 235,850,440, forward strand.
GAATTATTTTAAGAATAAAAATTGAGAAAGAGAAGTTTAAGACCATGAACAAAATGGGCTTTGAGGTAAAAATGGATCACAAACGGTAATATAAGGACTAACAAAGAATTAGAGGACACATATTTAAAAATAAATAAAAACTATCATTTTATCACATATAAAAGACTGATATAAAATTATTATTTTAAAATATATAGGTAATTTTGAATTAGATTCCCCATGAGTCGATATTAAATATCAAAAATGATTTTTTTTAATCTAATCACATATCAATGAAGAATTAATTTGAATAAGTCAAGACTATTATAAATGATAAATATTACTTGAGTGATGACATTAATACTCATCCTGAATATAAAGATAATAATATCTGATGACATTGTTACGATCTAAATTCATCATAAATGAATGTGAATTATAACAACCTAACAATAACATAAATAGATATTATATAATTTTTATGATTTTTCAAAATATATTTCAAATAAACATGCTTGAGAATAATAAATGTTTTGTTTACATTGAAAGACGATACATAAATACCTTATTTAATTAAAATATTCATCATCTCAAACATATTTCCATATAAAATGTAACATTCTATATTAATCACACTTAGAAACCATATTTATAACATGTGGAAAAATTAAAGCATAATAATGTGTGGGATTCATTTCCTAGTAAGGGTAAACATGGGTGATATCATTCAATGATCAAATATAATAATATTACAGACATATGTATATGAGATCATATAATTATCAATATAAAATCATCGTAAAAATTCTTATATTATAATCTTGAGTCTTGGCATAAATATTTATAATGTCAAATGATTGGGGAATTGTCAAAAAGTAAATCAATATACATGATTGTAAATCATAAGAATATCTACATTTTATAACTATATGGACCCATAATCACCACAGAAACATTATCATATTTCTATTTTAAATTTTCCTACTATTAAATCAAAGTTGATTAGACACCACTGCATGTTTCACATATCATTATGGATCAGGAAATTCTACATGTTTAACATAGTGAAAATATTACATGAATGTGATTACCATAATTATCTCAGGATGAATAAATAATAAACTAATTAATTATAGGGATATATAATTATTGTACCACCCATAACATAAATAAAGCCTTAAATATGTTTTCCACAATAGCATTAAATATTCTTCGTATCATCATATCATAACCCATAAAATATAATTTTTTTTATAAAATTATCATTATCACAATAATAAATTATCCAGAAAAATAATAAATATGGTAAGAATTTATCATAACCCTGAAAATAACAAAAAAATCCTTAACTTATGATAAAATAGAAAAAAAAAGAAATTTAAAATCTAATTCAATAATTTCATTAAAAAAATTATAAAATATTATTTTCTATTGAAAAAATATAACATGAAATTCCAGGAATATTTAAATAATATTTTTCATTAAAAATAAACAAAGAGTAATTTAAATAAATTATCAAAACAATGATCATGCATGGTGTCGTTAAAACATTCTCATGTCATACATGTTGAAAAAAACATTCTTTTCACACTTGTATAAAAAATCAAAAAAGAATTCTTCAGAAAACTTTTAATAATATTCCATCTGAAACCCTTGTAAATAAAGCCAAATGTTGTGAAAATAATATTATTATAACATTTAATAAATATTTAATAACTTTCATAAAATATATATTAAAATTGATGTCATTGAATAAAATTTTCGTCTACTAAAGCGGAAATAATTTTGAATATTCATTAAATATTATTCTTGATCATTTGTAAAAAAAATAGGTAAAAATGGTATTAATTCATGAAAATTACATGAATAAATAAGGTATAATAATATAACTATGGTTTAAATGATAAAATCCAAAAAATTTCCATCAATATAAAATTATCATTCATAATCCTGAAATGAAATGAGGTTGTAACATAAACCCTAACCTCAAGTATGACTTGCTATATAAAAATTATAATCAACTATATAATAAATTTAATATTAATTTAATTATATAATTGAAATATATAAATACATATAATATCATATATGATAAAAATATAACATTTCAACACCCTTTAAATAATAATTCATTATTAATATCCAAATTTATGATTGTTAAATATATTGTTTTTCATATATGTTTTGGTTTTGATGTTTTGATCCATATATATTGATCATTCTAAAATTACATAAATAATTTTAAGAGTAATATTAACATCATATATATTCATTAAATATATTTCTATCCATCCATAGAAGGTGGAGATGTAAAAATGAATTACACAATTCAAGGAGGTAGTAGTTCGTACGTAAGCATGAACATAATTTTTATCTCTTAATGAAATGATATAAAGAATGTTAAATATTATTTTATTATTATAGAATAACAATTATATCAAAAATATGAATAAATTAAATCCATCATTAAAAATATCCATATTACACGTTAATTGTAAATGAATCATATCGATATGGGGAGGTGGAAGTCCAACGTACACACGAGCAATACTTTCATTTACCATTTGATGGAAATAATATTGAAAATGGTTGTTACATCATCATAATAAAATCTTATTAAATTTATGATACTGTATTAATCATTTTATGATGGATAAAACTGGATTATCTATGATTAATTAAGAAATAAAACTGAAAGATCTTGGTTATGACTTATACTTCTTCTTTGAGAGACATCCATTATCTTACACCTTATTCCTTGAAATATTGGTATTATGATAATAAAATGGGCTATATAATGAATTAAAGGATGATATGAATGTATTTTTTAGTGATTTTTTAGGATAATACAATCTTAAAGAGTGGAGAATAGAGGAGAGGGGGTGTCCCTACATAAGTTAGGTAGAGGACACGAATAGAACTATTCCACTGATTAAAATATATTAATGTATATCTCAATAAAAATCGATCGAAAATGACTCAAGATAAATTATTAGATAGTATAATGTATTAATATAACATGAAAATATGATTTACATCACTTTTTAGTTCATTTTAACCCTTATAATGTTAGTTTAAAACCTTTTAACCCATTTTAACTCTTACTATGGTAATTGTTTTTTTTCAAATGATTCTATTCATAATGACCAATAATTATAGTGGATTCATTTTAAAAATTTCAATTATGAAACCAAATATGGATAAAATTTTATAAAATTAAATATCTATAATTTTTATAAATTACTACAAAATTAACTCACAAAACCTGATAAAAATAGTATTTTTGATAAATACGTCTTATGAATAGAAATGTTATTGTAAAAAAATAAGGAATTTTTAATTTAGAATTAATATAATTGACATATATTAAATTAAAATTTTCTAATAAAATTTTAAAATCAATTAAAAAGTTTAAACTTTAAAAATTTGTGAATTGAAAAAGAATTTTTCTAAATGATTTGTATTTTTTAATTATTCACTAAAAATGTATCTTTTCATAAAAATAACTTGTTTCACCATATGATAATTTCAATATTATAATTCAAAAACATACTATTTTTATAGAATTATATTTATTAAAAATTATAAAATTGTTTATAATATCCACCCAAAAATACAATAAAGACAATTTTTAAAGAAAATGTATTTTTGAAGCATAAGATTACGTTATTTTGATTCATATTATAATAACCATAAATTAATATTAAAATTTTTGATTCATTATATAATATATAAATTTTATAAAAACCATTAAATCATAATTATTGTTTTATTTATTGTGATAAAAACACATTGCACCTATATAAACGATTTTTTGAAAAATAACAATTTTTTACTTTGAATGATTTTATCTTAATTAAAAGACATTAAAAAACTAATGTATGGATAATTACTAATCTACTAATATACGTTGTAAAAAAATTAACTGATTTTTAAAATATTTCATTATAATTTTTTTGTTATAAATACAAAACATGTAGAAAAATTCTTTTATCAAATAACAGGTCTTATGATCATTAAATAATTTTATTAAAAAATTATGTTCTTTCCACAAATTTTTTATCATGTGAAACTATTATACATTTATTTTAATAAAATCATATTTATACTTTACAATCCAATTACTATGTCATAAAACTATACCATATCATAGTTTTTTTGGACTCGAGGTTGTGTGGATGAAATATATCAAATAATTCATGTCCAATTCAATGGAAATGGATTTAAAATAATAGGTTGTTAAATTATACCCCCCATAAAATGAATTTGTCCCTTTAAATTTTTTCACTTACAAATACAAAATGAGGATATCTCTATTTAATCACATCCTAAGGTTCCTATATAGCTTCCCTTAATTTATTATTCATCTAGAGAACTTTATCTATGTGGGTAGTCTTTTTTGTAACACATTATCACTATCATAAGAAATATATTGAGATTTGTATTCATTGGAATTTTCGTCCACTTTTAGTGAAACCAATTATTCTATTCTGTTTGATGGATGAGGTATGTACTTTATATGATAGATACAAGTAACACATCATCATCTTAAGATAGATTTATTGTATGATCCAATTAATACGAAATCATTTTGATGTGATAAAGAATTTTCAAGGGAATGATATATATTATGGATCAAATTTACTATATTTATTAATATCGCAACCTTATATTAAAGATATATTCCTATTAATACCTTGTCGCTAACTTCAAACTCTAGATCTTGATAATGATTATCATCATATATTTTTTCGACAATGATCATCCCTGATATCATATTGAATGGATATGGCATTTTAATACATTTCTTCCATTACATAATATATAATTTATTTTTACTCAAACATAATCACATCATGTTAGAGTTCTACACATTATTCTTTATAAGGATTCATAAGGATCCATGTAAATAAATTGAATGCAATATATTGAACCATGGTCATATAAACATACAACTGGTATCCCTCTAGGTTGGTAATATATATAAAATAAAAAAAATTAAAGAAAATAAAAATGGGCCCAACTTCCATTCCTAAGCCAAAAAAAAATCCATATCTCCAACACTGATTGATCTGCCTCATCCTAAATAATAAAATAACTTGTTCTTAGACATCATAGAAAACATAAGGTATGAATTCTCACCTATATAATCATAAAATGTTTGAGAATATAACTCTATATGTTCTCTTATAAAACCCCTAATTTATGACTTAATATTAATATTAATGTAATGAGAAAATAACTATATAAATAAACCATCTTATTTGGTTATTGTGTGACAAAAAAACCACTATGAAACATGAAGAGGTAATCACACCAATCAAGATATTATGTTCTAACCAAGAAACAATGGTGCCTAACCATACCTACTTTCATTCCATTTTGGACTCTAGTTATTTCATAATGGAATATAATCGGGTTTGTTCTTAGATTTTAATCTCTAAGTGTAGTTCATCATACCAAGAATCCCGACCAATCCCTCTTATTCATATGTTTACCCATCAAAGGATCAACATATACCTTCTCATTCATGTTAGGGATAATCCATATACTGTATAATCACAACCTAACCTAGAACCCAATTCACTCAGGGTGGTCACCATCATTTAATATCACTTAGGGACATATATTGGAATTTAAATCACTCATTGAATCCCATAATTTGATCACATTGTGTTATGTATATGACACCAACTCACTCAAAATGGTCTAGGCATCCAATATTTGTGTCAAAATATCCACTCATGGATGGATAATCATGCATAGAAAAACCATATCACTCATGGTTATAAATTTTTAACACTATCAAACTCATTACTGGGCTATCATATCTTAATTCATACCATATAAATTATTGTTTATCTATATTATATATATATTAAGGAATAAAAATCATGAAAATACCTTCAAATCCATATCCCCCATGGTGAGTCAAGTCCTTGGGTGCCTCTTCCAAACTAAAATATGTCTCCTAACATGAGCATATGCGCATATAATAACAAATAGTTTGGAATCCTTTTAGATCACTCACTAGCTTATAAAATCATGTTATATCCATTATCTAGCATCACGTATCACAATATATATCATTAAAACCATTAGGGAATCCACTAGTGTACTTCAATCCTTTCTGGGTCTCTTCTCATTGATATAAGACAATACACATCTCCCCCTTGCATCTTGATACTATGTACTAGGAAAATTATGTGATCAATTATAGGGTCTTATATCACATGGCCAAAGGTAGAATCCTTAATACATCACCTTGAAGGACCCACTATCTGATACACAAGTCATGTCCTGGAATTCACTTTTCACTCCATGCACACACCAAGACTCACCTTCATCCATAGATGAGAGATCCTTATCACTCATGTGAATTTTTTTTGCGCCAGCCACAACAATTGGCTGTAAGACCCTCTTTACAACCTAATTTCCCTAGGAACTCATTCTAGGATATCATAAATCTCACCTCACATCCCATGACCTACTATATAACTCTCATCAGATCAACCAAATCCTACCCACTTTGAGAAATAGTCATTAGGAGAAAAAAATTCATGTATGTTCTATAGAGTGTTTATTCAAAGAATAGAGGGACCAACAACCTCCCATTTCATCTACATAGGGAATCCTTAATCCCTAAACATTACACATAGACCCATGAAATTACATCAAAATTCGTTCTTGTTAATAGAGAATCATATGAAATTGTATTAGTGGGGTCAAATAACACAAACATGGAGTTAACCCCTATCTATGTTCTACCGATCCTCTCCCAAAAACTTCGACAATATCATGAATATATTTTCAAAAAAGTGGATGAAAATAATTAATTATAAAATTTATATTTCATTACTCAAAAAATTAAAATGTTATTTAATTAGAAAACTCATCATGCACATTCTCTATACTGAATCAAACACTGAGGGTGTGTAGTCATCCATCTAGAATCTCCACCAGCCACCTCGAATGAAAGACTCATTTCTTTAACTCAATTAAACCATGATTTGGGGGAATTGATAACAAAACATTTACAAAATCAAATAAAATAATAGGATTGGAAAAAAGGGTCCAATAATGTATGAAGATGGATTAAATCACCTTGTATAACCACTAAAACTCACCAAGAACCATCCCCTATAAAAGGGGATCGAAGGAGGGATATAATAGGTGAGAAATAGCCATAATTTAACTCTCCTAAAATTAAAAGACCATTAACACACACATCTCCCTTATAATAAAATATTAATAATTATTTCATATAAAACCACAAAACCAATAACCATTCATGGTGTTACCAAAAGAGATTATTTCATGAATCCCTTTAACATCGTGCATTCACAACCTTGATAGCAGAAGGAATGGATGACCTCCCTTGGTAAAACCACATTTACTGTGTGAACCAAATTATTATCATGATAAATATAGTAAGTGATCAGAATCCACCCCCTTTATTCATGATGTCAATATCACCCATTTAAATCCATTCATAGAGTGACACCACCTATTATTCTAGTATGGGCCTCATGTAGTAGTTTTTAGAATCATAAACATCTGACCACTGCTCTAACCTCCACCCAAACACCTAATGCATACATTGAGCCTCAATACACATTATCAAAAATCACATGGGGAAATATAAAAATCTATAATCCCAATATAAATAACAATTCAATAATATACAACCTCTTTAGTGAAAAATTCAAATTTCCACTCTAAATAATGACCTAGATATCCGCGATTCATTACAAATTCACCATCAAAGGGTTTGTAATCCTTGATAAACATTCGATTATTAAATATTTTTGAGTTAATTAAATTAAATTTATATATTATGTAGTCCATAATTTTTTTGACATGCATATATAAATTTTATTATGAATTAGATATGATTAAATCAATTATTATCCTTAAAAACTACATTTTATAAAAGGAGGTATTTATTGAATTTTGCGAACAAAATTTAAAATAAATGTATACCCTATTAAGGTATTAAATATAATAAAATAAATTAAATATTTAGAATTAGTAGTTTCAAGTTTTTTAATTGGGCACCTATTATTTTTGGTTATAATTAATAGTAACCGTGGTAAAATGTATCACCTCAGTAAAGGGTAAAGTGGGTTAATTTAGGTTAAAACTAAGTGATAATACCATAATTTTTATTCTAAATTCTTATATTATGAATATTATTATACCCTTACTACATTAGGACCTAATTTTATTTTTTTTAATTGATACATGAACATGAGAATTACTTATATATTATTTAAATCAATGATAGTTACAAAATTTCAGTTTTTATTTAAATCTTTTCTATGTAAAAATAGAGACAAAATATGATATGAAGAAACATAAATGTCTATTTTTATATTAATGAAATTATTTTCTTTATTGATTTATTTATTTTTTATAAAATATACAATTACCTTAATTTTTTTTTGCAATTCTAATTTGGTATTTATTTAATTTAAAGAAAAATTAAAAAAAAGAATTGAAAAATTCTAATTTTGATATAATTGGAATGTGATAATTCATAAAATTAATTTCACACATATCTATGAAATATTATATTTAATAAAAATAATAATATTCTAATTTCACATTAGTCTTGATGTATTTGAATTTATATTAAAAAAATAGTTTTAGAATTTACATTAATGATATTTTATCAAAATAAATTTTTATTAAATATTATGAACATAATAAATTTATTTTCTTTGGATATGTGAATGTAATAATGTTTAACACATCACATATAGACAATTTATGCATCATTTTATGATTTATTGTCACATTAATAAAAATTTTCAATTAAAATTGTGGTTACCAAGGTGATGGTAATAAATAATGAACCAATACATTAATCAAAATGATAGTGTTCAAAATGAAACCAAAAATGTCAAAATTCTATGATTTGATGTTTTTAAACCCTATACTAACCTAAATTCTATTTTTCTTTCCATTTTGTGTAATTTTTAATGAAAATTTATTTATCATAACTTAATATTTTGAGAAATTCCAAAAGCACCCCTCAACTCAATTATAATAGGGTACCTCCTCCCTTACTTATTCACTCCATGTTGATATATCTTGAACAAAAATTCCCTAATAATTTCTCTTCTAAACTACCATATTCTACTTCTAGAGGATTTTTTATCCCTAAAGGTCAAATATTATTTCCATTAAGAAAGGATATATAGAAGGTCTCCCAATGAAGATGTAATTTGCTTTCCTATCTTATTTAAAATGTTCCTTCATATACCACTTCTATATCACATGAATTTATCATAAAATAAAAACTTATGTATACATAATTTACCAAAATGTTATTTATATTTTGAAACCAGTATTACCAATACACTTTCCCATTTAAAAATAATTGAAATCATCACTCGTGTGTACAAATGACTCACTGTCTCCGCATAGTATTATAATTACATTTTAATTACAAACATTTATATATGTTGATTTTTATTTTTTAAATGTTTTTATATTATATTTATGTCACTATTTTTATTTTTTAGTTTATTTAACATTTATCAATGTATAAATACTGATTCTATAGAACAAAAACATACCTGAAAAATGAAGTAGTTATTACTCAAAATAGTAATTTTTAACAATGAATTGTTAAGAAAATATTGAGAAAAGATTATAAGTATGCCATAATTGTTAAGATATAAATAATTATGGTTATGAAAAACAATTTTAATAAATCTATATTTATCATATGGGAGGTTTGAACAAGTATAATGAAATTCCATCCTGGGGTAATGGTTTTTTTCATAATCACATAATTATTCTGGATTTTTATTTTAAGTATCGACTAAGGCATAATTATATTCCATATAAATGTTACATGAAAATATTTTCAAAAATTCTTTCACCTTTATTCTATTAATTTTACGACATATTTTCTAATGTATGACTTTTAAAAAATTTATTTAAATGAAATCATTATGATGTTTTCTGAACAATGTACTTTCAATATTTTAGAAAATAATATGAATGAAATTATTTTTTACTTATAATGATTGAGAATATTTTCCCAATGTTATGATGAATTAATAATAAAAATTCCTTCACATTTTTACATGATTATTTTTAATGAAATGTTTTATTTTTTATGTGTGATGTTTTTTAATAAACAGGTTATTTCAAAGTGAAAATAATATTTTCATCAAAAAAAGCTTCATTGCTATTTTTATTGTATTTCCACGTATATCATAATAATTTGTTAAATATAATTATTTAAAGTGGCTATTCTATTATGGTATAATATAAAATATTTTATTTAGTTGTTTAATATTAGTTTATTAGATATGATCTATTTTAATACCATTCACCATATTAATTTGGATGCGTTATGATTATGATTATTTATTGGGGTCATTATGAAAATTTACAATTCTAGATTTAATAAGAATATTTATGTTGATTACGTTAACACCTTTTAATTTAAGGAAGTAATTGTACGTCATATGTGATGGTTAGTTCTCACTATATCCCATGATGCATCAATTCATCTAATGAGACTAACTAACTTGTCTGTTTGCTGAAGAGATATCCATTTATATAATATTCCTTAGTAGGAGGGATCGATGGTATATTTATGACATATGATATTATGAATTTACCTCATTATGATATTATATATTGATTTAAATGTGATTATTTAATTATTTAAGATATATATGGTCATTTTGAGCTTATGATATTATTTTAATGGCATTTTTAGATATATATTTATGCTCATCATTATTATTCATGAAATATTTAGTTTCCACTACACACATACCCTTGCTAAGAATCTGATATCACCCTTTCTCTTATGTTTCCTTTCCCCAAGAATCCATGAATTATATTATGATTCATTTGGATGGATAATATAGGTGAATAATAATGTTTTCAATGTAATTACTACGTTGCATTTTTTGTTTTCAATTATATTGAAAAAAAAGTACATTTCTATTTTTACAATACTAATAAACAATTCTCTCCATTGGTATGTTATTATATGAATATAATCCGAATTTAGTAAATTAACCACTATCTCTACTCTGCTGGAGAAGAGGTATTTACAACCTAAATAATGGAATGTTTATTGTAAACCACGAGAACTAGATTTAAGAAAAAACATATTAGGGAAACGTAATCCTATAGTTGAATTTTAAAATGTTCCCAAATAAAACAAGATTATGATTTTGAGATTATTTATATATAAAATTTAAATTTTTTTTATTTATTTCACTCATTTTGAAATTATACATTATGATTAATTATCTAAAATAGTGCCTAAAATTGTTTATAAATGGAGCATAAGAGAAGGAATTTAAACCATATCAATTCATATAATCCTTGTAAGGATTTACCTACTGGTAAAGATAATGATGTTGTATCTATAGCTATAGTTGGAGCTGAGTACATTGTAACTATATTAGGATAGATAACTATTGTTTTCAGTAATAACCTTTACTATATAGTGAAAACTCCTGATCAATAAAATGGGTTAACTATGTTAGATTTTATCATTGATCAACAAGATTTATCATTAAGTGGGTCTAAAAATCCATTTATAGTTGAGAAATTAATAAATTCATTTGATAATATATTTCTCTCCTTGAGATGTAATGAAAGGGTGAAGGTTTTCATTATAGTTTATAATCTCTCAAAGAATGTGGAAACTGTCTAGGGTATACACATGAGGATAGAAGATGTGAATAGTCAAATCAAAAGGATTATAGATTAAGCACAAATAAATTGTGGATAGAATATATTTGGATGCATGTTGATAAAAGAAGAGTGTTGAATTAATATTCCAATAAATCTTAATAATGTACATATTTACCATGTTCTAATCGGGTTATCTAGGATGCTGGGTTTTACAAATCATGTAAAGAAAACCTGGTGAGGCCAAAGAAAACTCTTTATATGCCTCATAATATGAAATACCAAGATATCTAGAGTATATTATCATCTGACCTCAATAGAGTGAATCGTCTAGTTGAAGTGGTGCCTCAAGAAAATGTAAATTTCTTTGGTGGTAACATTTATTAAGAAACTAGTCTTCACATTGGTTCACTTCAATATAAAATGAATGAATAATATCTTTCTGAAAAATATCCATGTTCAATCTAGTGTACGGTTATGGAAGACACTAACATGCATCCCCATTTCCCGGGGCAGGGCATTATACAACTGGGAGACTCTAATTCAATAAACTAGGAGCCACATGATGGTGATTTTGGATTCGTTACATAGAAAAATTATCTCCAAGATGAGATTAATAAATTGTATAAATCCACAAAAATTTATAATTAATGGGAAAATTTTCTAATGATTAATGGGAGATTGAAAATTCCCCCATTAAGACTATAAGGATAGTAAAATCATCATTGATGGAAATCATTACACATGGGAGGAAGAAATTGGTTGACAATGATGGATTCATATCTATCCCTAATGAGAATGACACAGAATGGCTACACAACCATGATGAGAATTGTTTTTACTAGATCCTAATCCAAGGTGTCCCAATGGGTCAATTCTGATATCCTTAATATCTTCAATCTAGGTAACTATCAAAATGAATAGGAAACTGCTGATGAATATGGTCATGGAGATTATGAATCATTTTATGATATGTAATTGTGCTTATGTTGGAAGTGGTGTTTTTGTGTATTCATCATCTTCTCACATTCATGACTCTTTCTTTTATTAATAAATGGTTAGAGGCTTATATTCTGACTGGAAAATCCTGGTATTTTCCTCAAAAATTATGATTGGATATAGAGGGACAATTCATCAGTCTGAAACAAAATTAGGATGAGAAGGTTTTCCAGTATGAAGCCATCGTTACATGGTTAGAAATTCATTTTTAGACTACATATTAAATCCAAAAGGAAATATTGACCATTTATTTGACGGTATTAAACCAATTCTTCAAAGGGAATTTGTATCCCAAACATTCTAAACATATGAGGATATAGTATAATGTTATATTGACTAAATGAATGAATTGTCCAACTCATATTTCTTCAAAGGGAGGAAATATTAGAAGAATTTTACTGAGTACACCTGAAAAGGAATCAAAGAAAATGGGAAGAAGTGAAGGGTCCAATTTCCAACTTTGAATAAATGTGGAAATAAATATAATGAAACCTGATTACATAAAATAAGAGTTTGATTTAGTTCTAGAGAGAAAGGCCACCAGTGCCATGATTACATGGGAATTATAGAATAAGGAAATGTGAAATTATATGGATGCAAAGGGATGTGACACATTAAAAATGATGCTCCTAGCATCAAGGAAACATTTCTTAAAATAGGAAAAGTTAGAAAGGTAAATCATATTCAATCACAATATATGATATTGAAGTTACTAATAATGTTACAGAAGGTAAATTACTAATATCATAAAATTTAGATAGTTCTTTATTTGATTTTAGATTATCAAATTATTTTATATATTCTCAATTTTCTAATTTTGTTTACATTTATCATTTACCATATAAAAGGGGATTTTTAGTAAAAAAAAATCATAGTGGAAACCTCACTACAACCAATATGTTTCAAGAAGTTCTTATTATGAATCATAAATTTTTTATATTTTCAAATTTTATTACCATATATATGTTTGAGTATAATATAACCATTATTTTGGACTGACTTTGAAAATATAATGATAAACATTATTACAACGAGATGAAAATTATGATTTGTGATGAAGCAATGGAATTGATTTTCTATATAGGGGAAAATTAATCATATTATCAATGTCTAGATCCACCTATAATATCTTTTGTAAATGAGATTCAAGGAGAATAAGAGAAAACATAGCCTAAATATGGAAAATGTAATTTTCAAATTCATGTCGTATATATTGAATAGGAATACATTGATGTATTTCTTAATAATTACCTAGATATAGACAATAGTGGGAAGTTGGCCTTTTAATTTACTTAATCCAAAATGTAAGACATATATCAAAGGGTAAATATATAATGGACAATATATAATTATTAGAAGGGAAGAAACAATTAGAGGCTTTCAGTGTTAATGGATTTATAATCCCTAGTGTTTCATCATGGGGAGCCCATGTTCTTTTTTAAGTAGAAAGTTGGTTTTATAAAGATGGGCACTGATTATAGGGAAATTAATCATACTATGATAAAGAGAATGTGTCATTTTCTTTTAATTTATGAATTATTCATCCAACTACATGAAGATCAATATTTTTTTTAGATTGAATTTTTTTATGGATATCATCAAGAAGGAATACATTCCAAAGACAGTGTTTTAAATAAGTTATTGACATTTTGAGCTCGAAGAAATGCTATTTGGATTGACTAATGAAGCCTCTATTTTTATGGAATCAATTAATAGAGTATGAATAAATATATTGATGATTTTTTGAGTAGTTTATTGCTGATATATTGGTGAAATCTAATCACTATGTGGTCCATAAGAGAAAAATTAAAATCTTTGTTGAGACTCTCAGAATAAAAGAGTAAATTGGGAAATTTATCAAGTGTGTATTATGGATTAAAAGGATAGTTTTCTTGGCCATATTTTCTCCCTAGATGTAATCACACTTGTTCTTGTGATTCAAATGAATTTCCGTGAAATTATATTACCAACGAACATAACTAAGGAACATAGTTTCATTGGTTAGGAAAATTACAATTCAAATTCTTTTCAAATTTCATCATGATTAAGTAACAAATTAACCAAGATAACTTATGCAATGGTTATGTTTATTTGGAAAAAAGAGTGTGATTTTATCAATAATTTAATAGGATATTAGATAATGCTCTGATCATGACTCATCCAATAGGAAATGGTGTATTTGGGATATATAATTTTACATTGAGGAAGGGACTTGGATGTCACATTAGCCATAATGATAGAGTTATTTCTTATGAATCAATACACTTGAATGAAAATTAATTTTTTATTATTTACTAGGGGAGGTATAATCCCCCCAATACAATAATCCTCAAGGAAGGAAAAAATAGTTTAAGCCAAGATAATCTTTTCCCACAATAAAATTATAGTCTCATGGAAGGGACACCAAACTGTAAAAAATGATTAGCCCCTTTCATGAAGATCTCATGCTTGGAAAGGATTCTACAAAATAGTAAGTCTCCCACCAATTATGATGAATTCATTGACTTGATGCTATTTAAATGGCACACCTTATAACAATATAAGCTAGGTATTAAGGAGTATCATGCCTACCCTAGACCGTCTTCACATGGGCTTTGGAATCTAACTCCACTTACGACACCTGGAAGTCATGCTCCCAGTAGACATGAAGCCCAGTACATAGTGATCGTGCCTCCGCCTCCATGTAGTAACCCATAACATATAATGTTTTTAAAAACAGAATAACCAAACTGCAAGAATCATGAAGGACTCTTTCGCCTCTCATGAGTCCATCTCTAAGAGATCCATCTACATTGAGATTCAGCCCGCTAGAAGGGGGATTCCATCCGACCCATCTACCTCCTAAACTCCCCAGAAAAATAGGATTGTTGAGTATGTTACACACAAGGGCTTAATGTATATTCCCTTTTATTAGTGAAATCTATTCATATATTAAGGACATATCCCTCATAGGATGTAGTGAAATAGGGGCACAAGAACCCAGATGTCTACAATTACTTGCCTCCCAAATTGTCCAGCAAATGGAAGAAAGGATGATGGACCTCACATTACCTTCTACGCTCTTTCTCTACACACTGTGAATCCATGAGGACATTAGATCATGAATGGAGGGATGGGGAAGACTGACCCTTGGCTTTAGGGAACAAATATACAAGAGTTCAACCGCTGAGTCACTCTGTGTAAAAACATGATTAGTATATTCCATCCTAAATTTCGTATAACATAATTAGCGTGAGGATAAGGGTATACCCCTACCTTGAATGCACTGATACTTTAATAAATCCTTTTTCTTAATAATTCAAACAAGGAAGGTCATTTTGGTGGTGATTTCATTACACCAGTACTTATCATTCCACTCCTCCGAAGCAATCCCTACATGCCTGCTCCTCCTAAACTCCTAAGTGGAGAAGATTTACAGATTAGATCTCGTGAAACAATATAATCCCTTCTCCTCAACCAAGATAATACTATCAAACAATGTCTATTTCTCCTCATTAAGGACCACCATGAGGTACGTTGGATACTTTCTTGCTTCTTTCAAAGAAATATTGGGGTAAGGACAGAATGAGAAAATGAACCATTCCCAGCACAATTTTCCTTCCAAAAACCAATGTCTCATCTTCCAATAATCCACCAAGTAGTGTCAAAAAGATATCCAAAATGGCCAAACATGCACTATTCCATCCAAAAATGACCTTCATTTCTACCATCTCCAAATGTCTATGGATCACCATATCTGCCTTTGAATATGTTGGCCCACATCAATATTCTTGTGATGAATTCCCATGTGAGTCGCACATGCATGTCCTACATGCTTTCAGAAATACCACGTAACCCAATTCCACCTTCCACCACTAGACACTCCATATTATTCTAGGATGCCCAATGGTTGCATCCAATCTGGTGGGCATCCCACTGGAAAGAAAACATAACATTCTTCATCCTTTCAATAGTTCACTTCGGTGGTTGGATGGTCGACATAACATGAAAAGGGATGTAGGTGAGAAAGAAATTGATAAGAATGACATGTCCCCTGATTTAAAGAAACCTTCTATTCTATTTTATGATTTATCCTAGAATTTGATTCAATATGTCATCCTAGGATCTCTTAATAGCCCCATATAGTCTCCCTGGGTAGCTGTCAGATATATAAACATGGATCTTATATGCACTGATAATCTTCCCACTCATGGAACAATACCCTGAGAAGATACCCATGAGTTCATTCAAGTATCAACATCCTCCATTTGTGAAAACCAGAATGTCATCTGCAAACATCAAGTTGGAAATTGACTCCCTTACTGTCCTTCCAATGAGTGGTTCAAGATTTCCATTTTATATGCCCATTTAAAGATTTCTAGAGAGGGAATCATGTTCCAAAATGAAGAGATAAGGAGACAAAGGATCACCTTGTTGAATGCCACTCACTTAATTGATGAAGCCAAAGAACTTCCCCTTCAGTGATATTGACATCCACGAGGATGTGTAATACAAGAAGAAATGATCACAGACCCTTTCTTAGAAACCAAAACTACGCATCACCCGCATGATAAATATCCATTACACCATGTCATTAGCTTTGTCTATATGCACTTTATGGATGAAATTAAATCCAACGACCCTTTTATTGATGTTGTTCTCTATTTTTCTAGCAATTCTGACCGCCCCATGTGTGATTCTACCTATGATTAACCCATGTTTCCCAATAAAAACCAACCTCATGATGATATTACTCATCCATATAGCAATCAATCCTGGAAATATTTTGTAGGACACTTTTCAGAGGCTTATGGGTTTGAGCTATCCAATAGATGAGGGGTCATTAACCTTTGGTATGAGTACCTACCTGGAAGCACTCACCGGCCTAATTATTTCTCCTCACTGGAAAAATTAATATATATCCCCCACCACCTTTTTCCCACCACATCCCATGTAGCCACATCAAATATGCCAGGGAAACCATTCAGGTTGGGTGCACTGCCATGAGCCATAGCAAGGACTGAACGCTTAATCTCCTCTTCATTTGGCATAGACGCCATAAGCTCATTATCAGGGCATCTCACCATTTGGGAAATCCATTCCCAAATGGCCTCAACTTTGTCTCTGTCTTGATTACCCCTGTAGCTTGAATTCACTGCCCTAGCCAAGAAACATTCAAAGTTCTCTACAACCAAGTGTCCAGCAGCCACCACATCCGATGTATAGACTACATTACCCAAACAAATGATGAGCCTCGTGTTACTCTTCTGTTTCTGAAATGCATTGAAGTAAGCGTTGTTTCAGTCCCCCTCTGTCATCCACCTAAGGAAAGATCTTGATTTTTAGTCTTTTTTAATTTCATGTAGATTCTCCTAATGGAATGTTCATTTATCGCAGAGTAAAAGGAACTTTCTTTCTTCTTAGTAGTTGTGTAAATCTTCCCCATGAGTTTCAATAACTTCCTAGACATTTTCCATTCCCAAACCGTTGATGGTTCTATGTGCAATACATTCTAGAAGATTGTTTTAAGCATCTTGACTCTATTAGTAAGACCAGGCCAGGACCTTCCCCCCTCCTCGCCGTCCCATGAGCTTCTGACCATAGAAATAAAGTCACTCTCTTGGTGCTAGTTTCAATAATAGTGGAAATCCATATTACCAGACACGTCCCTATAGAGCTCCACAAGAAGAGGAGAGTGATCAGATAAAGTAAGAGAGAGGTGAGTGACCGTCGTCTGCCTGATGATGTTGAGAACATGGAGGTTCATAAAATAGTTGTCATGCCGTCTCCATATTCGAATGGTTCCCCTGTGGTTTTTGTACCAGGTGAAGCAGTTACCTTTAATGCCATGTTTGAAAAGACTGACCAAATAGATGATTTCAGTGAAGTCTTGCATGCCAATATTGCTACTAGAAGAACCCCTGTTCTTTTCTAAAGGGTCAGTGATCATGTTAATGTCTCCACCCAAAAACCATGGAAGAGAATCCGTCTAGAGGATCACAGAAGCACCATATATCTAATCTATCAGTATTAACATTACTAGAATAGATGATGGAAAACATTATATCACCACCTGTAAAGGATATTCTTGTATTGATGCACTGTTCCATAAGGCTAACAAGATCCACCTTTATCGACTATTTCCATAATATCTAGATAAAAAGGTTAATAGGAAATCCATGCATGCACAAAGTGAACCACATAATTCTTTCCATATTATGACGCTAAGAAGAACCCTGCTTTGGTTCAAGAATGGACACCACAGACATCGTGGGCTACCTTGAATCTGATGCCATAATGGCACTCTTTGTATGAGCCTCTATACCTCTTGCATTCCAAAGGATCCACAAAACCAATAGAGCATGACACTCCGGGTCTTATAACCAGCCACTCGGGATGGGAAAAAAAGACACCCATACCATAGTCCTTCGATTTATAGTGTGTCACTGGACTAGGGAGCCTCTCATCTGAGGTTCCTTGCTTTGGAGAGCGGATTTTCATCTCGACCCCTTATGAGTCCTCAAGTAGTGAAAGTATAGCTGATGTTGATGGAGGTGGAGAGAGCAACTCGGATTACCAATTAATAAGGGAAACTAGAATTAAAGGCTGGGGGATCCTAAAAAAAGACTCAATCTCCTCCAACAAACCTACCGGAAAGGATTCCTGCTAAGGCAACTAGCCTTAGGATGGTGACAAGTTTTGTAACAGAGAACATTGGAGGAAATCTGGCGTAGTTGAGAAGTGATTGGTAATGAGGGGGCATTAATAAAAACATTGGAGGGATATGGAAGAAAAAACTAGTGAATCTCACTACCCAGAATCTGTTAAAGCATCTGGAGTCGGATCGACCGTGTCAGAGGCCCCACTGATCATAGGTGAAAGAGGAATCAAATATTTTTGTGGGGAACCGGTCTTGAGAAGTTCCAAAATAGTAAGAACTGATGAATCCAAGGATAACGTGTGACAGTGGGGACCATAATTTGAATTTGAACCGGCCGTCACAATGCTCAAAAGCTCTGACGTCTCTAACATTGGTCCCGATGACCCCAAATCCCCAAAACCACTACACCGAGAACCTAATCGCCCTGATATAGAACCCACACCAGACCTAAACTTTCTACAAACCACCGATGAATGCCCTTGAATACTACATTCCAGATAGAATCTAAGAGGAGATTTGTAATGAATCCTTTTACTCCACTGTCAATCATCACCGAACCATAAGAGCAATCACCCTGGAGGCTTCTAAGGAAGTCCATTTCCACACCAATCCTCACACAAGCCATAGAACGATAGCAGGCAGTGTCCTCATTAGAATAGAGAAACAAACACAAAGAATCACCCACCGATTTCGAAATCTCTGGATTAAGGAAAGGAAGTGGTAGTCCAGGCATGCTGACCGAGATGGCCGACGAGGAGGTTTCTCTACCTAAATGATAGTCCCAAGACCAGCGATAAAGGGAGAACCTCCACAATTCACACCCACGGTCCTCCCTGGCCGAATAACTCACAATGTAATCAATAGAGGGATAATGTATGTCGAACGAAACCCTATAAATCTCAGTAACTACCAGCGGTTTCTAGTTCCCCAAGAGTCAACGAAGGCTCTGAACACACATAATATGGGTTTGTTGAAGCCGATCCATGCTACCATGGTGAGGTCATGGAAGGTCGATGCGTAGTGAAGTTTTTTTATGATATCTCTACCACAGGAAGGATTTCCACCTTACAACCAGGTCTGAAACTAATCGTAATCGGAGGAGTACAACGAAGACCCTAAGAAGGTCCACCCCCATCCTGATCCGTAGAAACCTACATTCCACATAGAGGGGGAACATTACACAATTTTTAAATAATAGTAAAAAAATAATTATTAGAAAGAATAAAAGGGTCCCAGTCGCATGATAAATTTTTTTAAAAGAATATTAAAGATGAGAATGATGGGATATTGGAAGACTTCAAATATGAATATGGTTTTAGGAAATTTGGAATAAAGCTTTGTGTTCCCTCTAAACCTGATCTAAAAAAAGAATTATTTGATTATTCTCATAGATCAATATTTTATATACACCGTGGTATCACTATGATATATAGGGATTTAAATGTAAATTTTTGGTGGGATAATATAATGTGGGAATTTGATTATTATGTGTCAATATGTTTGGTTTTGTTATTATATAAAGGATAGGAGAAAACATCCTAGAGGATTCATGAAACCTATACCAATTCCTATGTGGAAATTAGAATGAATTACTACAGATGTTTTTACAAGATTACTGAGGACTATAAAAAATAATGATGTGATATGGTATATTGTTGGTTGAATAAAGAAATTTGAACATTTACTATCTAAAGAGAACATTTTCCACTAGAGTCCCTTGTAAGACTTTATAACAATGAAGTTGTAAGACTTCAGTGTGAACATCATTTAAATTTGTTTGATCAGGATCCACAATTTACAACATAATACTAAAAATATATTTAAAAGGATCATGATATTAAGCATAAATTGAGCACTGATTATCACCATCAAATATGTAAGAAAATAGAAAGTCCTATCCATAATTTTGAAGACAAGTTGAGGTCCATCTCACAAGACATTCATGGTATATGGGATTAGTATTTACCTTTAGTATAATAGTCCTATAAAAATATATTTCATTTAAGTATTTAAATGGAATAGGTGTGAGGTTTTATTTTTCAAGTGATATAGTACACTAACATGAATGGATGAATTTTGTGAAATGATAGTTGTAGGCCATTAAAATGTCGGGGATATAATAGAAAAAATAGATTCTATTCAAAACCATATTAAAGAATATAAAAGTAGGAGCAATTGATATTCCTATAAAATAAGGAATGATTTATAATTTCAAGTTGGAGAACACATTTTTCTAAAGGAAATATATGGAAGGGTGTTATAAAATTTATTAAGGAAAGATAATCCTCATGTACATTGGAACTTTTGAAATCTGAGAAACTATTGGAGGTTGGGTTAACATTTAAAAATTCAACCCTTCCTTTCTAAAGTACATGATATTTTCCGTATCTCTTTGTTAATGGAGTAAATTCCAAACCTGATGCATGTTCCCAATTTTGAAGAAATAGATTTGGAACATGATTTATATTACTATGAAGATCTTATATAGATTCAAAACACTAGAGGACAAGTGTTCAGGAATAAGACAAACCGGTTAGTAATAGTACATTAGAAAAATCATAATATAAAATAGGAAATGTGGTTACCTGAGGATATTATAATGAATAAATACCCAAAAATATTTATGAGTTGACATTCTAGAAATTTGGTGGTTGAAATTGTATTAAGATAGAAGGATTTTACCACACAAATATTTTATGGTATGCTTCTTTTTAAATTTTTTTTTCATCAACAGATTGTGTTGAACGCAACACCATGTTCCAACAAACTATGATCTATTATTATGACACGATTATATCCAACACATTTCATTTCTAGGTATTAATGGGACTAAATAAAAATTTAAAAATTTTTCATTTATATATTTATATAATGACTTTGTTAGTTACCAATTAGTTAGAAATGAAAATTTAAAAAATTAAATGATTAATTTTTTAAGAAAATTATTTTTGTTCAAGAAATACATTTATATACTGATAAATTCAATTATTCAATAATATTTTTAGTTTTTATGAAATTTATGTATTATATGTTCAATAAAATGTTTTAAAATAAATAATTGTTTTTACTATGCATGGGATAAGAATTATTCAAGTTTTATTCTTAAAAACCATATTTTATAAAAAATGTATACTTTTAATGTTTTAATCACTTATTTTCATATGAATTTCAACTAATTTTATGTTTTTATTTTTTTTAATTAATTACAGATTTAGAATCAGGAGGTTCAAATTTCATAATTGGGCCCCTTTTATTATAGGTCAAAGAGAATAGTAACCATTGTAAAATGTAATGTAACACCCCTAGTCTTCAAGAATTATTTTTCTTAATAAATTAAATTTCATTTATACGATTCATTACATGAAACAAAAAGTTAATCGTTATCTACCCACAACATCATCTTATATAGCATTACACATGATACAGATGTTTGCAAAAACAATGACATATAATTAATTTAGTTGACTAAATGTGACTGTTACAAACCTGTAATTAAACATTGTGATATAATTAGTGATAACTACTTTTTAGTTATTAGTTATAATAGTTTATGGTAAATAAAACATATTTATATTAAAATAACTAATTATTGGTAATTTTTTTATATGTAGGTACCAAAAAAAATTTCACAAATAATGTTTGTTATGTCATTCTATAAAAAATTATAAAATTATTTGTTAAAAAATATAATAAAATGAGTTTTAAAAATAAATTTATTTTTAAAATTTAGAATTTTAGAATTATCTTAGGGTAAATTTTTGAGATTATTTTGATTAGTTTCATATATTTTTTTATTAGTAAAAATACTAAATTTTAATAGAAAATTTCCATTTCATTAAATTTAAATACAATGTTAAATTATATTTTAAATTTGATTTAGAATATTTTTACATAAGTTATAAATATATGAGTCCAATTTATTTCACTATAATAAATTTTCTATTTAAATATGATATATTAATTAAATTAAATATTGACCATTTCAACTTTAAAACAAATTTTTTCATCATGTCTATATGATTAATTTTAAATTAATTTTTTCGACTTATGTGAAAGGAATTTGGAAAAATGGATTTCATAATTTGAAATAGAATAATTTATAATTTCACAAAAGGTTAAAATAATGTTTGACCAAAATGAATAGAGAATGCAATAATAGATAAATTACTACAATTAGGGTAAAAATGGATTTATTAAGGGTTAAAATAGAATGGTATGAGATAAAATGGCCTAAAATAATTTATATAATATATTTAATGATTTTATTTATAATATTTTACATAAAACTCTCTATAATATGTCAATTTCATTCCACTTTCATTTGAATATTACCCATATAATAAGTTACACAAATTAAATAATACTTTTGTTATTATTAATATCTATAAAGAATTGGGATAGGAAAACAAATTCTTCAATTATATAGATCCCTTAAAATTATATATTGGTTTTTTATCCTGATAATTTATTTTAATTTCCTTGAGATTAAATTAAGAATTTTAATTTATAGAAACACCATCAAAATAATTATTAACATAACAACAAAATAAAATAAATGATACTAAAAATATTAAAAGTGAAGTAAATTGAATAAATTATTATGATATGTTATATTTTTTTATAAATATGTCATGATAAACATGTGAGAAAAAACTATATTTTAATTACATTATTGTATTTCAATTTTTTAATGAATAATAAAATGAATGAAGTGAAAATTGATATTAATGTTATTTTGTAATAAATGATATTTTATTAAATGATTTAAAATTATTAAAAATACCATAAAATTCCATGTTTTTTTAATATTAGTAAATATAAACAATTTTCAATTAATTGAACAATTGAAATATAATAGTGACTATATTGACTATTTAATATATAAAAACTGTTAGCACGATTAAGGTTAAATAAGTGTTTTTTCACGTTATATGCACTTATTTTATAACAAATATACAAAATTCCTAAGTGTTGGCCTCCACATGTTTTAATGATAAAAAATCATTTATCATGTTTTTTATCTCACAAATAATATTTTAATGATCACAAATCATATATCATATTTTAATTCTCACAAATCATGTGTCATGTTTTAATGATCACATATCATGTTTACAATTTTACAAATCATCTATGAATCTTGTAAACTTTGGTTATTCTTGTTCCATTATGTTTTAGTATGGTTATTATTAATATTAATCATTTAAATGAATAATATTTCTAAAGATAATTTATACATCCTTGGTTATGTCTATGAAACCATAAGTTTTTCACCTATTTCAGATTTTGGAAAATTTCCAAACACCAAAACGCAAACACAGTAACCCATGCACAATAACCTAGACACAATGAATAATTCACTCCTATCGAAGAGCATGGAAAAACAATTTTTAAATTTCTTAATTGTAGTATAGTGACTAACCATAGGAAGTCTCCAGAAGAGTAGTGCACACAAAATCAGTTTGTCGCTTTTAAACGTGGGTAAATATGAAGTGTTTTCGAAAGGAAACTATAAATTCAAATGATTGAAAAAAACTATGATATTAAAAAGGGTGATTAGGTCAAGGTCAGATTCCTAATTTTAATGTTATCCTTGTACAAATTAATACAAACCTATTCTTCTTAGTAAATTAAAGTGAGTTTCCACAATCATTTCCACTCACATCCTTGGTAAAATTATGATGGTCAGAGAAAACCTTACCAAGATATCGGTTTTCTCAACTATCCTTCCATGTGCAAAATTGTTGTATTAAATATCCTTAATTGACATGGTAAATACCAGATCGGGTCTTGTTTATAACAAAAAATAAAAAACATTCACTACACCTTTTACATGTATTGATGATCGTCGAGTACTTCACCAGCATTCCCCGGTTTATTCCATTGTATATAATCCAGTAATTAGTGGAGGGAGATAGTGATTATTTTACCATGGAAAAATCAATAACGGAATTAAAATTCATGAATGATCACATTTCATAATAAAATATGCTATATGAAATTGAAAAAAACTTTGATGAAGAAAGTAATTTCATTCAATTACGTCCAATAAATCAAGAATTAAAAAAACGAAAACCAACCCTTCCCCAACCACTACAAATATTTACCCCACCATGATAAGGGTAATCGAGATGAATGGGGAAAAAATAAGGCATTATAAAACTATGATAAAGAAAAGAAATAAAAGAGAAAACCAAAAATATCTCCTCCTTGGTGTCCCAATGATTCATGCCTATCATAGGGAATAGAAAAATAATTTTAAATTTCCTATGTATATTCTATTTTTTTCCCCATGAATAATCCTAATGAGGATTTAACACAAAATCAGTTCGTCACTTTTAAACAAGGGTAAAAAATGTTGTTTTTATTTGAAAGGAAATTTGACATTGAAATGATTGAAAAAATATGATATTAAAAGGGTGATTAGGTCGAGGTCAGTTTCCCAATTATAATATTATCCTTGTTAAACTTAATTCAAACAGCTTCTTCTTAATGTTTAAAGTGAGTTTCCACAATTGTTTCCCCTCACTTACTTGGTGAAATTATGATGATTAGAGAAAGCCATACCAAGATATCGGTTTGTTCAACTCTCCTTCCATGTGAAAAATAATTGTATTGAATATACTTAATTGAAATGTGCAATAGCCGATCAGTTCTTGTTTATCCCAAACAATCAAGAACATTCACTACAACATTTATACGTACTGACGATCATCAAGTACTTCACCACAAATCCCCGATTTATTCCATCGTATATAAACCCAAAATCAGTGGATGGAGATAATGATTATTTTAACAAGGAAAAAATCAATAACGGAATTAAAATTGAATAATTATCGCACTTGCTAATAAAATAATCTATATTAAATTGAAAACAACTTTGAAAAAAAAATGAAATTACATTCAATTACTTTCATGAACTCAAGCATTACAACATAGAAAACCAACCCTTCCCCAATCACTCCAAATATTTACCCCACCATGGTAAGGTTAATCAAGATCAATGGGGAAGAAGAAGAAATTAAAAAACTATAAAAAAGAAGAAAAAAATAGAACTCCAAAACGTTCTCCTTCTTGGTGTCCCGGAAGGAATGGGGTGGAGAATATGATACTTTGAGGGAGAGGACCTCTCCCCCTTTTACATCCAGAATTTGTCCCCTGAATTTTTATGTGTTTTCGGCCCATTAAATGACATCTTCACGTGTTGATACCTTCTTGAATGTTGTTCGTAATTATTTTTGGCATTTCCCATCAAAAGCTCAACGGATTTGGACAAGTAATCTGAGAGGAATACCCATTTTACTCGTAAAATTTATTATGTCTAGTGAGACATGCCAAATCGAAAACCTCTGAATTAAGAAGCTTTAATGACCCTTAAAAAGGCCAATTCCCGTGGCCTTCCATTCATGAGAGATTTTCTAAAACTCTTTGCGCGTCCACCCACCGAATATCACAACAATTTGGACCATCAAAAATTATTTATGAACCCCACACCAAAAATCGGAATAACTGTAAATAGTTTTCATGAGACAATTTGTGAGCTTCTTTTGAGCTTCCATATGGTTGATTTAGATTTTGGTCCAACTATAGTAATGATTTAAAATAGTTAAAAATCCGAAATGGGCCATTTTTACTGTTCAACTCAAAATAACACCAATATCATATAAATGCAGCAATTCATGTTAGAGTAACAATTTTGAGGGTATAAAACAATTAAATTCAATATAAATTTTAGTGTAAATATTTGATCTATTAATTCCCCCACACTTAGCACTTGGACTCCTGGATAAGTAAAAATCAAATAAAATCAAATCCAAAACACGTACCAATGAGATCTACTAAATCCATACTACAAAACAGAAAGATATAAATACTCATAAAAAAAATTCTTTAAAGTTCTCCATTTTAGATTTTAATATATTTCAACTTCATTTATTATCCCATTCACACACAACATCTACCTCACATTAATTTTCTCTCATCTCACAAATGTAAATGCAGAACAAGGATTTTCTCATCTGAACTCTCACAAGAGTCACTATTGTCAAGATAAATTCAAACTTCTCCACCTGATGTGAGTCAATGAAATTTTTTTCTCATGATTAATTATCAGTGTTGTTCTGTGGATTTCGGTTGCACGGATTTAGATGTTAAATATTCTGATGCCAAAAAAGGTGAGCTTGGCTCTTTATGAAGAAAAATTACAATATTCTAATTTTAATTCAAGTATGGTCTCATACTCTTCTGATTTCTATAAAATAGTCTCCATAATCATTCAATCATAACAGTGTTTCAGAAGAAAAAATTTCAATCATTTCAATCATTATTTTTTGGAATTCTCTAGACAGGTACAACATTCTTTTTATATAGGAAGATCCAGAAAGGCACAACTTCTCTAATCATGAAAGATCTAGAAAAGGCATAACTTATAACAAAATGAAATATTTAGTAGAAACATCATATCTTCAAAATTTTATGTTCCACCAAAAGTTTCACCAAATGAGGTAGTACACCACAAGACATCTTCCCCAACACTTTAGTTCAACTAGATCATGAAACTTCACTTCAAAAGCAGGTTGGATAGGGAAAATTGGATTGTAATGTGACTAACCTAACACGATATTTATGGATACTAGGGTCTAAAATGATTAAAAAATAAGGTAGGACATAATGATAAGGATTATTTGAAAAGTGGGCTTTAAACCAAATAAATGTCTCAATCATTTTAAACACAGGTACCCCAAACCCTCCAGTTTTGAAATGAAACAATCAAATTTTGGTTAAAATAAGCATGGTCTGGTTCTCAAAAGAAATGAGGTTAATGAATAGAATATGACAACAATAGTTTAGTAGCCTCACCGGAAAGTGATTTCAATGATAGAGATTGTGAAATATGGAATTAGATTCAAAAATCACGGTACTTTTCATGAAATTTTAAAATATTTGAACTCAAAACAACGTCGTTTCAACATTCATTTAAGATCAGTTTCATGGAATTGATTGGTTTGCTCATTGAAATGGGTTTCAAAAATGGTAATGATAATCATTTCAACTCAAAATTTTCAAAAACACACCAAAAAATGAAAAATAAACACACAAAAAGATGGAAACATGATTTTTTTAAAAAATAAACACAAAATGAAAATCCTAAACTATAATGGTCCCCCCCCCCCCACAATTAAATGATGATGTGTCTTCAATGCATTCAAGTGGATTTAACATGTAAGAAAATTTTAAAATAAATCACAACATCAAGCAAGTGTGATGTTGAGGTACAACCTGATGGATCTTATTGATAGACAGGTTGGAAGAGTGGGATCTCCTCCACTGGCTCTGATGGCAGGGTCCCAAGGAATTTTTTCAGCTGATTCCCATTAATAGTGAATGGATCCTAGTCTCCATCCTTCTCAATCTACACAGAACCGAAAGGATATACATGAGTAACTATAAATGGACCCTCCCATCTGGAATGATGTTTACCTGGAATCAGCTTGAGTCTTGAATTCAATAGAAACAATTAATCTTCGGGATGGAATTCTTTTAGTTGGATCAACTTGTCATGAGAAACTCCTGTTCTCCCTTTGTAAATCATGGAATTTTCATATGATTCTCTTCTAATTTCCTCCAGATCATGTAACTTCAACCTTATCTCTTTCCCAGCACTTCC
This sequence comes from Viscum album, assembly GCA_963277665.1. Classification (NCBI taxonomy): domain Eukaryota; kingdom Viridiplantae; phylum Streptophyta; class Magnoliopsida; order Santalales; family Viscaceae; genus Viscum; species Viscum album. The sequence continues at coordinate 235,879,401 of OY728141.1, forward strand.
AAGATCCAAATTAATCATCCTCACATCCCAATACGCCTTATTCTTCAGTTCCACATGTAGGTGACAACTTTTCCATAAATCAGCATATATGGACTCATTCCAATCGGGGTCTTGTAGGATGTCCTATATGCCCATATTTTCTCTTCCATCTTCTGGCTCCAATCCTTCCTGTTTGGTTTAACAGTCTTCTCCAAAATTCCTTTGATTTTCTAATTGGACACTTCCTCTTGACCATTTGTTTGTGGGTGATAGGGAGTTGGTGTTTTATAATGCACCCCATACATCTTCAGTAAGGCCTCCATTATCATATTGAAAAATTTATTCCGTTGATTAATTATGATGTATCTAGGCACTCCAAAGCTAGAAAATATTTTAGTCTTGACAAAATCACAAACAATTTTAGCATCATCAGTCCTGGTGGAATTTCCTTTCACCAATTTGGAAACATAATCAACCACAAGATAGATATAAGAATTTTCAAATGACATTAGGAAAGGGCCCATAAAATCTATCCCCCAGACTTCAAAAATCCCACAAATATTACGTGGTTGTTGGGGCATTTCTTGTCTCTTTGAGATGTTGATATAAAACTAACATTTTGGACACCTTTTTCAAAATTCATGAGAATCTATAAAAATGGTTGTCCAATAATGTCCAGATTCTAAAACCTTACTTGCTATTGATTGAGGTCTAATGTGTCCTCCATAAGTTACTGTGTGACAAAACTAAAAGACAGGTCCAATTTCACTCTCAGAAAAACATCTTCTTATCACTTGGTCATTGCAAATCTTCCAAATAAATGGATCATCCCAAATATAATATCTAGATTCCGATTTTAGTTTTGGATTTTGATGAGAATTGAAATGAGATGGTACCTGAGATGTTACCAGATAATTGACCATGTCAGCATAACAAGGTACTTATCCTTTAATCAAGTATAGCTTCTCTCCTAGAAGGTGATCATTCAATGGTTCTTTTTTGGTAGTTCAGCATCAGCAGTGTTAGGAAGTCTGCATAAATGATCATCCACTTGGTTCTCAGATCCCTTTTTCTCCTTTATTTCTATGTTGAACTCATGAAATGGTAACATCAATCTCACTAGCCTTTTTTTAGATTCGGCCTTCTTTATCTAGTACCTAAGAGCTACATGATCAGAAAATTCAGTGACTTTAGTTCCAATAAGATATGATCTAAATCTTTCCAAAGCAACAACATCTGCTAAAAACTCTTTTGTTGCGGTTGTGTAATTGAATTGGGCCACATCCAAGGTTCATGAAGCATATGCAATGTCTTGTGGCCTGCCCTCAATTCACTGAGAAAGGACTGCTCCAACTGCTTGGCAGGAAGCATCACAATGTAGCTCAAATGGTTCTTCCCATTTTGGCGGCTGCATCACGGGTGGTGAAATAAATCTATTATTCAACTCATCAACAGATTCACTATATGCACCATTGAAATCAAAATCACCATCTTTCAAAAGTAACGTGGAGAGAGGGAAATAAATCTTATATAAATCAGTGATAAATGTCCTGTAAAATCCTACATGTCCTAAAAATGATCTCACATGTTTCACACAAGTATGGTAAGGAAATGAATTTATCACATCAATTTTTTATTTATCCACTTCAATTCAATTTTGGGAAGTTACATGACCATGTACAATTCCTCTTTTAACCATGAAATGACACTTCTCAAAATTAAAAAAAGATTTTTTTTCAATGCAGGTTTTCAAAACCTTTTCCAAATTTTTCAAAAAATGATCAAAATAATCTCCAAAAACAATGAAATCATTTATGAAAACATCCAAGAAATTTTCAATCTGATCAGAAAATATACTCATCATGCACCTCTAAAATGTACCAGGAGCATTACATAATCCAAATAGAATTATTTTATATGAAAAAGTACCAAAAGGACATGTAAATGTCGAATTTTCTTGATCCTCAGGAGCAATGGGTACCTTTAAGTAACCAGAAAATTCATCCAAAAAGAAATAATGAGTTCTCCCTGCCAACCTCTCTAACATTTGGTCAATGAAGGGGATGGGGAAATGATATTTTTTAGTGACCATGTTCAATTTCCTAAAATCAATGCACACTCTCTAGCTATTTTGAATTCTCATAGGGATTAACTCATTCTGTTCATTCCTCGAAGTGGTTAGGCCAGTTTTTTTTTAAGAACGACATGAATAGGGCTGACCCAATGTGAATCTGAAATGAGACAGATTATCATAGCTTCCAAGATCTTATCTATGTCCTTCTTCATAACCTCCATCGATGTGGGATTCGGTCTCCTTTGGGTTATCAAAATGTTTTTGAATCTCTCTCATGAAAAAATCAATGTGAACATATTTTGGGGTTTGTTCCTGGGATATCACCTAAGCTCTACCCTATTTCCTGGTCATTCTCTCTCAAAATATTAATCAATGATTTTTTTGGGTTTTAGACAGATTATTTTCAATTATCACTGGTAACTTCTCTTCTTCCAAAAGGTACCCATATTTTAAATCATTAGGGAGTGGTTTTAATTCATGTTCAGTGGGATTCTAAAGGTATGAAATTAATTTGACATTACCCACTTCCAAAGGGTGATCCTCATGCACACATGAAACCATATCATCTTCATATTCATTTAAAAAATCATCAAATAAATCAAATTTTAACTCTTCCTCTCACATGATGTCAGAATCTCCAGAATCATCAGCATCCTCATTTTCAATGATATTTCCATGGGAGGAAGTCTCTCTGAAGTCTAAATAATTCATAGATCATATCTGATTCTTCAATTGGTTCTTCAAAATCTTCATGGAAAAGTTAAAAGAGGGAGTGATCATCTGATGGGTGCCTTATGGATTAAAAAATATTGAAGTGGACCGTGATCTATCCAAACTCCATGGTGAGTGTCCCCTCAATGAAATTGATGATGGTTTTAGCCGTATTTAAGAAAGGACACCCCAAAATGACGGGTGAATGTGAAGGGCTCTTATCTTCATTCATATTTAGCACTTAGATGTCAGATGGGATTAAGAGATATTTTACCTTCACAAGGAAATCCTCCAAAACTCCAGTAGGGATAACTGTGGATCTGTTTGAAAGCTGGACCACCACTCTTGTGGTCTTCAAGTCCCTCATCTACAAAGAAGTGTATACCAAGTGAGGGAATACATTAATTGATGGACCTAGATCACACAAATAATTAGGGAAATTTAAAAAACCAATGGTGAATGGAATGGAAAATGTCTCTAGATCATGAAATTTGGTTGGAAATTATGGTTTGAAAAGGGCTGAGACACTTCTTCCCAATTTGACCCTTTCTTACCTTTGAAGTCTCCTATTCTTGGGGAAAAGATCATTAAAACATTTAGCATACTTTGGAATTTCTTTTGACTGCTTCAAGTAAGGGGATATTGATTTCCACTTTCTAGAAGGTCTCCATAATTTCTTTTTGAAGTGATTCATCCTGCAATTTCTTTTATTCAATCATCCTTGAGGGAAATGGAGGTGGAATGTTCTTATTTTCCTTTTACATCCTTTGAAATGGTGTTTCTTGTATCTTCTTCCTTGACATATTTTTCTCTTCTTCCTCTTTCTTCTCTTCTTCAAAATGCATTTTCACAGAATTTTCAGAGTTTACAAATTCATTCTCCCTCAACCCAGATGATCTTGTTTTAGGTTCTTGGGATGGAGGTGGTGAGAGACCTTTTCCACTTTTTATTTTTTATCATGCTGACATTCTCCATTGTGTTTAGGATTGTTTGGGAATAATGTTTCCTAATATTTTTGGATAGGAATTCCATGAGACCATCAAGATTAGTGGAAAAAAATTTAACGGAATATTTTAGCACCTCAATATCAGATATATGTTTTTGGTTAAAAATTATGGGTTGTGCACTAGTTTATGTTTTCTAAAAGGGTTTTATGAAATTGGGTGGTGGGTGAGAATGTTGTCTATACGATTTCTATTGTTTAAATGGGGGGGGGTTTGGAATTTTTGCAGGAATGTAGGTCTAGCTTGATTCTGCTGATTTCAAAGCCCATATTGAACATGGTTTGGATCTCTATATCCTTGATTCTATTGGTGGTGCCTTTACTAAAAATTCTCCACAGAAGTTTCCATTCCCTGTATTTCAACACTTTGATCAGTGAAATGATCGGGTGATGATCATAAACCACATACCTTAGTTGGTGCTTGTTTTCACCCACTTGTTTCAAGGATATCTGTCTCACCAAACTAGTTAGCTCTTCAATCATAGTTTCTATTAAGCGTGATGGATGTGAAGTTCGTACCTCATGAATACCTCTTGTGCCAAAACCACTTATACCAAACATTGCGAGTTCTGAGAAATATTCTCAATCTAACCATTGGTTGTTCTGGTGACTTTTTAATCAATCCACCTCCAGATGATGCATCAAGAAGGTTCATATCATTGTCTAGTAAGCCTTGATAGAAGAATACAAGAAATTGATGATCCTCAATGGCTTAATGAGTGCCGCTAGCAGATAGCTTTTCAAATCTTTTCCAGTACTCATAAAGGGTTTCTCCCGATGATTGTTTGATGGCATAGATCTCCCTTATGGTGGATGTGCTTCTAATGGTGGGGAAGAATCTTTGCATGAAGCATCTCACCGGGTCATTCCAATCATCCACATCTCCAGGTTGTAGACCATACAACCATTCTTTGGCAGCTCCTCCCAATGAAAAAGATAACATCTTCCACATAACATGTTCCTCATCTACTCCACATGGTCTGAAGCTTAAGCAGACACGTGTGAAATCTTTAATATGTTTGTTGGGATCCTTACCTACCAATCCAAGAAACTATAAAAGAAATGGAGTCATGTTTGGTTTAATATCAAAATCTTTTTTTTATATTGGCATTAAATGTTGATTATTCTGATTAAGGAATCGGGGGGCACAATGGTCTCTAAGGGTTAGGTTTTGATTTCTAGCCATGATGATAGGCTCAGAGTGAAAACATCAAGTTTCACAAGAGTCTGTAAAATTCAGGTTGTAAATTTTGGTTTCTAAGCATATTCCAGAATGTTTTTTCAATATCAGGATCAATGGGGAAAGGATAAGAGTTTGAGGTTCTAGTCATGCAACATTGGAATTAAAAAAAAGAAAATAGAATAGAAAGAAAAAAACTATTAGCACTACCTACCCGGAAATAATTCCATGTTTTACGCACGCTTGTCATAGGGTATGGGAAAAAAATTAATTTCCAAAGTGTAGTATAGTGATTAACCCGAGGATGTATCTTGAAGAGAATTCTGCACAAAATCAGTTTGTCACTTTTAAACGAGGGTAAAAAATGTTTTGTTTTTTTGAAAGGAAATTTGAAATTGAAATGATTGAAAAACTATGATATTAAAAGGGTGATTTTGTCGGAGTCAGTTTCCCAATTGTAATGTATTTCTTGTTAAAATTAATTTTAACCACTTATACTTAGTTGTTTAAAATGAGTTTCCACAATCGTTTCCTCTCACTTACTTTGGTGAAATTGTGATGGTGAGGGAAAACCTCACCAAGATCTCAGTTTGGTCAACTCTACTTACATTTGCAAACTAATTGTACTAAATATCCTCAATTGAAATTGGAAATACCCGATCGGGTCTTGTTTATCCCAAACAATCAAGAACATTCACTACAACTTTTACACATACTGACGATCGTCAACTACTTCACCACTAATACCCGATTTATTCCATTGTATATAAACCAAAAATTAGTGGAGGGAGATAATGATTATTTTACCAAGTCCAAAAATCAATAACGGAATTAAAATTCATGAACGATCGCAGTTGATAATAAAACCTTCTATATGAAATTGAAAAAAACTTTGAAGAAGAAATAAATTTCATTCAATTATTTTCAAGAACTCAAGCATTACAACATAGAAAACCAACCCTTCCCCAATCACTATAAATGTTTACCCCACCATGGTAAGATTAATCGAGATGAATGGAGAAGAATAAGGCATTACAAAACTATGAAAAAGAAAATAAATAAAAGATAATGCCTAAAAGTTCTCCTTCTTGGTGTCCTGGAAGGAATGCGATGGAGAATGGGAAGCTTTGAGGGGGAGGATCTCTCCTTCTTTTATAGTTAGAATTTTTCCCCTGAATGTTTATGCGTTTTATCCCTATTAAATGACTTATTCACGCATTTATCCCTTATTTAATGTTGTTCATAATTCTCTTGAGAGTTTCCCAGCAAAATCTCTGTGGATTTGGACAAGTAATACGAGAGTAATGCTTATTTTACCCTCATAATTTATTCTGTCTAGTCAGACACGCCAAATCACAAACCTCCATATTATGATGCTTTAATGACCCTTAAAACGTCCAATTATTGGGCCCTTCCTTTCATGAAAGATATTTTAAACCTCATTGCGCATCCACCCACCATATATCACAATCATTGGGCGCACCAAGTAATATTTATGGACCCCACACCAAATATCAGCAGAACTGTAAATAGTTTTTATGAAACAAATTGTAAGCTTTGTTTGAGCTTCAATAATGTCGATTCTGCTTTTGGTCAAAATATAGTAAATGAATCCCTGGATGTGTAGAATCTGAAAAAAAAGAATTTTTGAATTTGGATTTTTGTAGAATATGTTATTTCCATACTACATAAATAATTTAAAATAGTGAAAAATCTGAAATGGGCCATTTTTGCTGTTCAACTCAAAATAACACCAATATCATAAAAATGAAGCAATTCATTTTAGGGTAACAATTTTGTGGGTTTAAAACAATTAAATTCAATGTAAATTTAATTGAAAATATTTTCCTTATCAGTGACATAGTCACCATGACTCTAAAACCATAACTAATTCCTGATTTCATAAATCTCGTGACACCAGTTCCCTGTTACCATATCCATGACATCGTAACAAGACACCATTCAAAATTTTGACAAAGGACTAGACACTGTTTCCTGAGAAACCATGATCCTAACACTGTATATGTGTTTTCAGTTTTAGATGTTAGTGAAACTATGTCACAGTGACTGTATCACCACTCAAATGTAATGGAGAATACATCCTTTTTAGTGACACCATTTCAAGACAAATTGTGATACTGTTCCATACTTAACAATTTTTTTATTTTAAAATTTTATTTAAATTTTATTTATAATCGAAATATTTGAGTCATTTAATGAAACAGGCTAAATTATGTTTTCTTTGAAGACATTTCAGATGAGAGAACAAAGAACGAGGTGTAGAAATCATGATTCTTGTTGGCTCCAACACATGCACCTGAAATAAAAAAAAGTATGACACTAGAGATATACAATGTTAGAGTTAGAAAATATGAATACAAGAAAAATAGAGCAGAACGCATATACAGAAGAATGCATGAAGAACACTCTATTCCACATGGCAGAAAAACTATGAATCAAAACCTCAAACATCCTGACAGTAAAAACTCTAAGAAGAACATGTGCTACAAAGAACATATCATATTACTTGAAATCAGAGCATGAGACTCGCAATACACTGTTTTCACAAGAGGTCAAGAAAATAAAATATACTACATCCTACAAGTGCAGATCTGCAAATTACAAAACTCAGAGAATTTATAATCATTTTTACTTTATTTTCACTTTTGTGTATTGTATATATTACATATCTAGTAAGTTGTGTGTTTGTATTAATACACACCTTTTATCCTACATTAAACTAGATGATACAAGATATCCTCTCTCAAATATCTTTTTACACATTGTTTCACCCACATAAAATAGTTGAATAGGTCTTGTGTGGCCTAGTTGTTTGTTTTCCCATTTATAATAGTGGTAGAGGGCATGTGACATGGAAAATAATGTTTAATATTATTAACCATGGTCAAGGGTGTGGATAAAATCTTCATAAAAATTTCTTGGAGAATGTTAATCACCAACTGGAGTTTATTAGGTCCTTTTTTGAGACTAAACCACTTGTTTTATCTGTAGTGTCTTTCAATTTAGTTTTTCCCTATTTTAAAAAATATTTCAGAAACCTAAATCTCACATTGATAGGTATTCATGGATTGATTTTATAATTGGTTTCCCTAATTATAATAGTTCCAAATGTTTTCTAAATATCTCATATTGATATTACTATGAATTAATCAATATTATGTGAAGCCACATGAAATTTCAAGATATTATAATTTTATTACATAGATTAACTGTCCTATTTTATTTTATATTTGGGGGCACTCTTTTAACTAAAATTTTCATCAAATGTTTTGATAGGAACCCAATTCACCGCCATAGTATGTTTCTCACTCCAATTAATATTTGGTATCAAAGGTGTTTTTAAAATAAATATTTTAATTTTTTTAATATCTTTTAAAATATTTTTTAACTATGATTTTATTTGTTTTTCTATGATTTTAGAATTTCTGTTAGTTCTGATGTTTTAGTTCTTTAAATATCTAAACATTCTTTTTTAGTATGCATAATATATTGGATCGTGTTGCTACCAAAAGACCTCCATTCATTAATGGAACAAATTATGCATAATAGAAAAATTAAAATGAAAATTCACTGAGAAATCAGGGGTTTGAGATTTGGTCTTCCATTATAGATGAATATAATATTCCTACTACTGATAGGAACACTTGGAATGACCCAAATAACTATTCATATAACAATAATTAAAAATCCATGAATTCCCTCTAATTGTTTTTAGGATATGATGATTTTAACATAATTTATGCATGTAAAATAGCCCATGAAATTTGGGATACCTTATCTGTTTCACATTAAGGAACCTCTAGTGTTATGGAAATAAGAGTTAACACATATTATATTAATTATGATGACATTAAAATGAATCCGAATGATCCAAGTTCTTACATGTTTCTCAATTTTAATGAAATTGTGAATACTATCATCTCACTGTGAATAAACGTTTCAGCCAAGGAGAAAATTATGATAATACTTTAATTCTTACCAGATAATAAGAGAGGGACCTCTTTCTCAATTAGATAATCTTGTGATGTTAGTAAGATTAAATTCAGCTAACAGATTGAAAAATCGATGATGTATGAGAAAAATTTAAAATTCAACAATGATGAGGAAGATAAACCGAAGAGAAAATCTATGACATTCAAAACTACTACCTCGAAACACTACTAAAATGATAAATTACAAGCCCTAAAAAATTACTATTAGTAAACAATCATCACTAGAAAGTGATGAAAAATGGCTCAATTAGCTAGATGATATAAGAAGTTTTAATGATGAATGAAATTTTTCTGAAAGCCATCCTTCAAAGGAAGATATGGTCGTAATGGAAACTAGAAGAAGGATTGGAAATGAAATGAAAAACCTAATGAAATAGTTTTCTATAAGTGAAAAGTAAAATGAAATGTGAAAACTGACTATCCAAAACTAAAATATATAAAGAGTTATAAGGATAAATATATCGTGTTTAAAAAGGAAATGAAAGAAACATGGAGTTATTTTGTGTATACTTCAAGTAACTTAGAGTCTTCACATGATGAAAAGTATGACAAAGCCTATATGAAAATTATTTCAAACACATATAAGGTATCCTTTGAGTCTCCTATATAAAATTCGTATTATTATTGAGATGAATGTGATTTTGAAAATAAGAATAGTAAAGAATTATTTTAATATTGTAATATGCATGAAGACAATTTTAATGAGCTAAAAGATAAATACAAATATTTAAATAAACAACATGCTTTAGCTATTACTATCAAATCCAAACATGCCATAAGGAAAAAGATAAATGTTCTATTACTCAAGGAAAAAAACTGAATATATGTTATATAAAAATAAGTTGAAACAGAAACTAGAGAAATATACTAATGGAAAAAATACTATTAAATAGATTCTTAGTAAATAAATTTATTTTAGATACACTAATGGTTTAGGATATCAACCTGGGAAAAGAAATCTCACCAAAAACAAGTTTTTAACTAAATCTAAAAAATCTATTTTTCTACCAAAAAGTGAAAATATTGTTGCTAGTTCCAGTTATAAAAAATCTGTTAATATATCTAGTTTTCTTGACAAAATAGAGTATATTTTTCAAATATGTTATATAATTCTTATAGAAAACCCATGAAGTAGTGTGGGTTCTTATTGCACTAATTACTAATTTTACTGGACCCAAATAAATTTTGGAACCAAAATTGGTTTTTAATTATTCTGTAGGAAAATAGTTTGATGTACCCCTGTAAAAGATTATGGTACTTGGATAGTGGATGTTAATGATTCATGATAAGAGAATAATTATGCTTTAATAATTTAATAAATATTTATGGTGGGCAAGTCATCTTTGGTGAAAATGATAAAAATAATTGCATTAGGCCAGATTGGTAACTCTAACTCAGTTTTAATTTCTAATGTACTTTTTGTTGATGGATTGAAATATGATCTGCTTATTATATCACAACTATGTGAAAATGGATTTCTTGTTAACTTTTAAAATTGTTCTTGTAATGTTTTTAACCTTAAAAATAAACTAATATTTTTTCACTTGGAAATGAAAATGTTTTTGTAGTTAACATAGATTCTTTATTCACTAAAAATGTTTTAGGCATAAGTGTATTTTAAAAATAGAATTTTCTTTGGATGAGAAGACTATGACACTGTAATATACACTCCCTTAGAAATATTACTAAAAACATTTAGTCCAGGACCAACCCAAACATTATTTTCTAAATGATAAATTCTGTAATCCTTATCAAAAGGGTAAACAATACAAAATATCTTCCTAATTATAGAAAAAAGTTTCAACTTCTCAACCTATTGATTTGGTTCACATGGATTTTTGTAGAACATTTAGAGTTTCTTTTTTTAATGGGAATTACTATGTTTATGTTCTTATAGTTTATTACATTAGGTATTGCTGGACTTATTTTTTGGCTCTCAAAAGTGTAGCCTACTTCGATTTCACCTGGTATTCTATTACTGTAGAAAATATTTGTTTTCAGATAATTAAATATCTAATTTGATTTAATGGCCGTGAGTATGAAATCAGGATTTTGAATCATTTTTCTCAAAAAATGGACATAGTTATAACTTTTTTCCCCCTAGGACACCTCAAAAAAATGGTGTTATATAAATAAGAAATTGAACCTTGCAAAAAATTTCTAGAACAATGTTTAGTGAGTATGACTTACCTATCTATTTTTGGTATGAATCCATCAATACAACATATTATATTAGTAATAGAGTGTTAATTAGGCCTATTCATAAAATAACTCTTTATGGGTTGTGGAACAATAAAAAACCCTACATTACATACTTCATATTTTTTGGTTACAAAGTCTATATTCTTAATACTATGGATAATATTAATAAGTTTGCATCAAAGAGTGATGAAGAAATTTTTCGTGGATATTAAATATATATTAAATATTATATAGTATTTATCAAAAGAATAAAAGTGTGGAGAAATCTAAACATGTCAAATTTTATTAAATAGATCCAAATGAACTAAAGAACTCCCTAGGGAATCATGATGTTGATATGTAAAAACTAGAATTGAATCTATTAGAATTTTTCTTGTATATGAAACACATATAAATTTTAAACTATATCAAATTGATGCCAAGAGTGCATTCCTAAATGGTTATATAGTTGAGGATGTTTTTGTTGAACTACCCATTATTTTTACGAACCCTCACTTTCCAAAACATGTATTTAAATTATCAATATCATTATATGGTTTAAAACAATCTCCATGAGGATGGTATACTAGATTAAGTAATTTTATTATTTCCAAAGGTTTCACAAAAGGTATTGTTTATCCTACTATTTTTATAAAAAAAAATTCTAAAGTTGTTTTAGTTGTTCAAATCTATGTTGATGATATTATTTTAGTATCTTCAAAAAAATCTATATGTAATGATTTATAAATAATGATTAAACATGAATTTAAAATGAGTTTGATGGCTGAACTAAAATTCTTTCTTGCAATTACAATCTTTCAAAACAATGATTGTATTATTTTAAATCAATTATAATATACTAAATACCATATAAAACATTTTGGCATAGGTATCACTAAAAGTAGTGATACACTAATGAGCACTACATGTAAGTTGGATCATGATGAAAATGGTAAATCTACTGATCAATACACTTATACAGGAATGATTGGATGTTTACTCTACATAACTATTAATCGGCCAGAAATTATGTCTATTGTTTACATGTGTGCACGTTTTCATGAAAATCTCATAGAGTCTCATTTAATGTTGTTAAAAGGTGTTTCAAATACCTAAAACATACGACTAATTTAATATTTTTTTATCCAAGTGGATACTCATTTAACTTAGTTATCTATTCAGATTCTGATTTGGGGGTTGTAAGTAAGATAAAAAATTAACTCTTGAACATGTCACATTTTAGGCCACTCTCTAGTATCATGGATCAGTAATAAAAAAAATTATCCTCCATTATCTATTGTAATGTCTAAATACATAGATGTTGGTTGTTTTTGTGCACAAAGGTTGTGGATGAAACACACCTTACTATACTATGGATATCAATTTAGATATGTAACTATAAATTACGACAATTCAACTGCTATTAACATTTCAAATAATATTTTTTCACATTTTAGGATGATATATTTTAATGTAAGGAATAAATTTTTGAGTGATCATTTCAAAAAGGTGATATCACTTTGGAATTCATTTGAACTATAATTTATCTTGCTGATATCATTACTAATACATTAAATTAAGAAAGGATAAATTACATTATAAATTAGTTAAAATGATAAATCTTAAGTAAACAGTTTGGTTTCATAGTTTACGGTTTCATGATTCACATTTTTCACAAGATACTATCATGTAGTTACTGTCTCACACTTACAGTCTCACAGTTACTATCTCTCAGTTACGGTATCATACTTAATGTCTTAAATGATATGGTCCCACCATTTTGAGTCACATCGTAATGCTAACATCGTGGCTAACTATTCTAGTCTCGTTGTAATTTCTTATATTTTTATTTTTAGAATTTTATATCTCGTATCTTTGTATATTTTTTTTATTATTTTTTGTTTCGTATTGGTGTTTGAAACATTTGAAATCCCTAAATGAAAAAAACATGATATCTTTAACTCTTCACTTCACTCGAGTTCTCTTCTCTTGAAACCAAAACTCTACTCTATAAAATTGATAGCCCTATTTAAAGCCTTTTTCTTTCTCAAAACTAAATTGGATGACTATTGTGAAGCCTCTACCTTCATTAAATTTTTAGAAGCACAATATAAGAATAAATTGAAAAAGGCTACGAAAGTAATGCGTAAGGGACCGCTGAATCCCTACCTTGCTGATAGAACAGTAGTGCCAGTGAAATAAGTTTTTTCTAAGTAGATTCTGGTAGGCATGTCACTCTTATTGAATGTTTTCGAAGAACAATTATGGCTGATATGGTTCACAAGAGATAATATATTGATTTATCCTAAGCTTGTTTCTCAGTTTAATTTGTATGTTTGGTTCTCATTCCACTCTAAAGATGATTTTGTTGTAATAAGATGTGTAAAAGGCCAAATATTGACCTTTTTCGATGAGATTATGGGTTTATTAGCTAGGAATAAATCATGAAATAATTTTTTAGGATTACCAAATAGGTACTCCTCTTCCTAGTGATGTGTTTACGTCGGAAGAGGAACTAGAAAGTCTGACTCAAAATAAGAAGAAGATAAGGGAAATTGCTGCTGAGCTGGATGGTGAGACAAGGCTATTATTTATGTTTATCCAAAATATTATTTGTCGAATGAAAGAATATTTTCCCATACATAAGTATCAAGATGTGATTCTTGATACATATTATGAAAAAACGGACACAATATCAACTTGTGTAAGTATATTTTACATCAAATGTTTTAAATGATCAAGACAACATCGAAATCTACCGCCCTATTTTACTGTAGATTTATTTCTACAATGTTGGTTTCCAAAAGAGTAGATGGTCCAAATTAATAATTTATTGTAGATTATGAGTATTGTGTCTTAATGTATACAATCAAATGGTTTAAAATTGTCTATAATCTATGGAAAATGTGTTGGGTTGAAGAAAATAACAGATTGATTAAGAATTTCAATAAAATTGAGTATCCTTCAAGACCTAAGAAAATATATAACCCTATTTTGGAACCAATTCAAATATTTGAATACTCAACTATGGAGGAAGAATATGCAGATGCTTCATTTGAGGAAGAATCTGTCTTAGATAATGAAAATAGTGACCTGCCTATTCCACAAAAAATAGTTTCAAAAGATGTAGTTTCTACTAAAGGATGTGTTAGAATTGAAGAAGAGCCTACTGTTGAAGAATGTAAAGCATCTGAAAAATGGCCCACTATTGAGGAAGAACTTATTTTTAAAAAGATGTTTCTATTGTAGAATAGTTAGAAAAAAAGGATGATCCTAAGATAATCATATAAACTAAAGAAAAATGGAATATGTTTTTTAGATACCTAGAAAAGATATGGGTGAGCCTGTTAGAACTGATATTTTGGAAATAGGTCAAGATAGTGAGTCTCTTAGTCCCAAAAAGGATGTACCTATTGTGGGGGAGAATTAAGCCAGTTTAGAATGTTTTCACATTCCCAGTCATATTAACCAAATCTTTATGAATACCTGGTACATCTTTTAGAGTTATTTTTAGGTGGAAAATACCCTAGAGGTCTTGTTAAAAGGAATAGATCTTTCAATTGTATTTCAATTGAAACTAATTTTTTCCATAGAAGTAACCTCTTATAAAGAACATGAACCAATTTCCATTGTTGTCCCTGAACCTGACCAAAAAAATTCTAATTTTGTGAGTCAAAGTGATCTTTATGTTTGTGAAATACCTTTTTAGCTATATTGGAAAAGATCATGAAGTCACAACCTTCCCTAACGAATAATCTCAGTGAAAGACAAGATACCTTTCTGCTAGAAAAAGTCATATGGATGATTCTACCAATGATGCATCATTAAATTCAAGAAGTTGGGATTGAAAATAATCATTTGAGTGATGAGGAGAGGTATCACAAATCCATGGATGAAGATATGTAGAAAGTGTTCCTTAATAGGATAAGCTCATGTAGCTCATCTTAATGAGGATGTTGATAATCAGATCCCACATAATTTTGTATCTCTGATTCTAATAAATTACTACAATATATGACAATGTGGTTGAGAGAAACATAAAGATAATCAATGATACATGTGATCTTTTTGTTGGACTAAACAAGATAGCATATGAATATAAGGGATGTTTATAGAATATTCTAAATCAACATAAGTATCTCACTTAAGTCGTTACATCATTTAATGCATCTAGACCACCATCTATGCCTATGAACATTTAAATGACCATAACAATTGTTAGAGAAGAGATTTAGTCAGTGTTAAGTTGTATTGATAATGAATGTTTCTCTATTTTCCTCAAGAATAATGGTCAATTGATTGATTTAGTGAGGATTCATTCAAATATTTCCAATTATTGTAAAGTTGAAATTTATAAGAAAGTGGACATCCACTTCCAAAGAATTTAATCTATGCATGATATGAACAATAACTTAAAATATCTTTTATTGAATTGGAAAATTCATCATATCGCTCAAGCCTTCAAGACTTTAGTTCAAAAGCTAAAATAATTGAATCCTATGTTGGACACATTTTTTGATAACAAAGATGACTTTGAGATGGCTAAGCATAATGGAGGTGAGACCATAACTGATTTCATTTAGTTGTTGAAGCCTTAGCTCTATGTGCAAAGTACTCCTTTGTGGCTCCTACAGCTTCCCCTTAGCGGCCTAGTTCAACTCTTTCCTCCTCCACATCCCTTGATCCTACTACCGTGTCTGTATCTCAGGACCTAAGAGAGATTAGACCGGTTATTATTGAACAACCCATTATTATCCGTCAACCAAACCAAATCATTCCCCATCTATCTTTGAAGGAGTGACGTTTCCTTCACTCATCGTTGGCTCAATCCCTTATACCACATCAACATATGCTCCTGTGGAATCTCCTGATGTCTATACCAAGGGAAAAGAAAAGACCGATGGCTTTAAAGAAAGGAGAAGGATGTATTTTTAATACATAAGTATTTCATTTTTTTATTGTACTCATAATGAACTCTATCCTACTATCCAATGCATTGTGAACTACTATTGTTTATTTTTTAATTACCTTCATTTGGTGTTTATTATTTTTATTCTTATTCTATTTTTTATAATCCCAAAAGGGGGAGAATTAAGAACATGTATTTATGATTCCCTTTTACATTTACAAAAAAAGTATCTTCTTAGGAGAAGAACATTTTTTATACAGCTTATCACAGATATGCTCAATATCTTTTCATTATTAAAATATATGGATTATAAATTCCATGATTTGAGATCATCAAAATGGGGTAGATTGTTGGTCTTCTCGTGTTTTAATGTTCAAAAATCATGTGTCTTGTTTAAATGTTCACAAATATTGTTTTAATGCTCAAAAATCATTTATCACAATTTAATTCTCAGAAATCATATATCAAGTTTTAATGATCACAAATCATGTTTTAATGCTCAAAAATTATGTATCATGTTTTAATTTTAAATCATGTTTCATGTTTTAATGTTAACATATCATGTTTACCATCATAAAAAGCATGTATGAATCTCGTAAACCATGGTTAATATTTCTCTATTATGTTTCAGTATGGTTATGATTAATATTAATCGTTTCTATGAATAGTACTTATGATTGTTTACAGATACTTTGCTACGTTAGAGAAACCGTATGTCTGCCACCAGTTCTAGATTTTTGCAAAGTCTCAGAAATTGTAACCCCGAAACTGTAACCCATACACTGTAACACATACATCGTAACCTAGACACCATGACTCATACATCATGACTCAGACACTGTAACCAGTTCTAGATTTCATAAATCATGTGACACCAGTACCTTACTAGTGTCTCCAAGACATCGTAACAAGACACCATTCAGAATTTGGACAAAGGGATAGACACTGTTACCTGAGACACCTTGATCCAAACACTACATTTGTGTTACCAATTTCAGATATCAATGCAACTATGTCACCAGGATTGCTTCAACACGACTATCTCACCGTACAATTGAAAAAGAAATAAAATGGTTTCCAATGATATGGTTTCAAGAAAAAATATGACACTATTCCATACATTTCCATTTTTCTATCTTTTCCAATTTAGTTTAAAGTTGATTTATAATGGTCATATTTGAGTCATTTAATGATACTGACGTAAATAATGTTTCATTTTAGACACTTAACCTAATAGTATGAGGTATGTGGTGTATAAATCATACATCCTGTCGGCTCTAACCCATGCACCTGAAATAAAAAAGAAAAGAGTGGCACTATGGAAATATAGAGTTATATTTAGAAATGCTAAATACATGTGAAATAGATAAGAATACATTCACTGAAGAAAACATAAAGAAACTTATATTCTTGGTGGCTGATCTGTTGTGGATCAAAACCTCAAACATCCCCATAGAAGAATCTTTAGGAGGAACACAAGATACAAAGAACATCTCATAGAAATAGAAACTATAGAACAAGATTCGTGGTACTCTCTTTTCACAAGAGGACTTGAAAATCTCATATGGTACATCCTACAAGTCTAGATCTTTATAGAACAACACTCAGATCATTTTTAATCCATTCTCACTATCTTTTCTATATTATGTATTGTTTATATTACTTATCTCGTAGAATGTGTGTCTATATTATATCATACTTTGTCTCTCACATATAAATAGAGGGTACAAGACATCCACACTCAAACAACTTTTTACACATTGTTTCACCCTTTTATTACTAAGGAATATGTCATGTGTGACATGGATACTTTTTCCCCACGTAGAAAAGTGGAAGAGATATAATGACCTGGACAATCTTGTGTACTATTGTTATCCCTAATCCAGGGTGTGGATAAAAGCTTTATATATATTGCATGTTGGTAGGTGATCAAATATTTGAGTGTATTAGGTTTCAACATGAGATTGAACCACTTGTTTAATCTATTTTTTCATTAAATTTAGTTCTTCTATATTTTATCTAATACTTTAGAAGACTAAATTTTACATTGATAGATAGTAATGGATAGTATTTATGACTATTTTCCTTATTAGAATAGTTTAAAAGTGGTTTCAATATAACATATTGATCATACTAAGAATAAATCAATCTTATGAGAAAAAATTTTAACAATCAAGAAAATAAAATTTTATTTCATTGATTAACTGGATTGTTTTTTTTATATAGAGGGAACTCTTTTAACTAAACATTTTAATAAATCATTTTTATAGGACCACAATTAACCCCCTCTTGAGTGTCCTACTACGACCAACTATATGATTTATATTTTTTAAATTATATATCATATTTAAAATTATTCGGTCCAATTTATCTAATAATTATTACTCTAATTTAGTCTTAATGCTTAAATTAAAATGTTTAGAAAACTAGTGATCGCATTAAAAAAACAAAAAGTTAAAAATTTGGATACTTATATGTTAACTAATGAAATGTTTAAAACATGTTTGTCATTTTTTGGAGGTTTTTCTAGACCATATCATCCATCCACGCATTCCTTATTTGATTTTTATGCACCTTAGGTAATATTGACCTCTCATTAGTAATCACTTTTGAGTATTTTCAGGAAGGTCACTCCTCCTAAACTATAAAAGGGATCTCACTCTCCCTAGTTATTCACTCCTATAAGAAGTTTTTATCAATTAATATATACCCAAATCCCTCCCCAACATTTGTCCCATAATCCTTGAATCATTATTTGGGATAGAATTGAAACCAAGAGAGGCTTCTGTGAAAACCTAATGAGGATAACCAAGAAAAAGGCAACGTTTTTTAATGATCATTTTAATTTTATTTACTCCTAATCCCACCATATATTATTATTATACCATGATTTTATAATAAAATTATTATGATAGTATAGTGATATGTTGTTGTGTTATGTATAAAACCTACAAACATAGACACATCCGTCAAATGTTTTATAAAATCACTGCTTATGTCTACGGAGGACTACCACCTCAGTAACTGATGCCTTTAATTATTCCATTTACACCTTTAATGGTTGGAAAAAATTATGGATGTATAGTTGAAATCTGATATATATGAAATATATTTTATTTATGATTTTATTAATCTTTTGTATTATCATTATTTTTATATAACACCTAACTTCATGCTTTCCTTTTTGTGGTAATACAATAACGTCGTTTCTGTGTACGGAAGAGTACAACCTCATGAAGCAATGGGAATCATTCATGAATTACGTAGAATGTATTAAGGTTGGGTTTAATGAATGTATTTTACATGTATCCGAAATAAATATAATTCTTAAATGATAATATATCATGTACATTTATTTCTTTCAGTCCAATAAGAAAATGAAAAACAATATGTATGTGTACGCTTGGCATACCATGTCCATGAACGATGTGTTTTATTTAATATCACTAAATTTTATGGATTAACATACATACATATATAATAAATATATATGATATTTATATCATTGTTATGATTATATATATTATGAAACAGTGATCAATATTAGAGGACTAAAAAAATACCAAATGAAATTTTAAATGGAGAAAAAAGTTGTTATTACACAAAACATATGTTCAACGAGGAATTGTAAATAAACAGATAAAAATGGACATAAGAAAATAATATATGGTGTTATATATATGAAAACTTTTAAGTAATATATGTTTAATAATAATATATTTATTAAATATGATTTTCAACAAGTATGATTGTAACATCCTGCCCCTTCTCATTGGAATTAGAATGTAGGAGGATGTTACATGACCTTAAGTGACATCCCCAATTTCCAAAGTCTAGAAATAAATTCTTAGGGCTTCATTTATAATTGGGGGATTATTTTCCCATTGAAAATAATAAAACAAACCAAACAAGCCATAAATAAAAAACTACTACATGAAACATGATATCAATGAAATAACACTCTATGAATTTCCATTATATCAAATTCAAACTCCAAAGAGTTCCATAATGGAATAATACAAGGCATCAAGTAAATAGTGGAAGATAAAACCAAAAAAATCTTAAGACTACAAGACCCAAATCCATAGTTCACAACATGATCCAAGCTCCAATTGAGAAATAAAGCCCAAGTATCATGATGAACCACTATAAAAGTGTGATACATTATCTTTTCTTATGTAATGATGAATAATATCTAAAAAACACCAAATTTCAAAAGAAGGGGGGACTAATAAAACACAGTAGTTTTAAACCAAATTACATCCCTACTCATTACACTTGGATAGAACATATTATGAAATTTAAATAAAAAGTTTTATAAAATATAATTTCAAAATTAGTTTAGATCCAATTATAAACAAGTTCCATAGAAAAAGTATTTTTTTAAACAAAATCACATTCCAAGGAAAGAAACTAAAGAATTCTTTAAAACCATTACACAAGATCATTTTGGAATAATCAATTTAATTCCACATATCAACGCATCCATCCAGACATGAAACTTGTACCTCCATATTCTCGTGAGTGGTGAGTCATCCCTTAACAATGTTCGCACTTAATAAACCATTTTTATTATGTAAATCCCTAACCCTTATCCATTCTAATGAAATGGGAGACTTCTTACCCTTATACATCCCGAATAGACATGAACACACATAAATAATGAAATATTTTTTGGGGGATTGACCTAACCCTTATCTATCCCAATAATGATGGGAGAGACATCTTACCCATATCTGTTCTAAATATATATGATCACACACAGAACCATTATGCCAAAATTCAAGTCCAAAAAAATATTTATCCATTTGAAAAAAACCATCATTTTTTTGAAAACCATTACATCAAAATATTTTAATTCAATTAAACAATACTATAATTTTATTGAAAAATATCAATTAAACCATTTACCAAAATTATAGAAAATCTAAATTTTAAAATCTACATTTTAAAATCCAGAATCCAATGTTCTTGAACAACCAATTTCCACAAAACCACTAATTGCCCAAACCATCACTATAAAGTGTTTCAAACAAGAAACTCACAATTAATATCAATAAAAACCATCAATTTGAATATAATCATTCATATTCAAAATATAGGAGTCAATAGGGAAGTCACATACCTCAAATGATGTGGAAAAAATGAAAATGGCATGAAAACGTCTACTGAACCAGTTTAAATCTCTAAAAACATTCCTTAGATCTCTTCCCCTATCATCAAAAAAATCGTATATCAACTTATATGGAATAAAAAAACGATATATATATCCACAGTGTATGTAAATATATGAAATCAAGAGAGAGGAATATGTAGATCTATTGAAAACCATGAAAAACTACCAAGAATGATGACTTACTGTAGAAATCTGGCTTTAATGCACCAAGATATGCCATTAGATCACCTACATATCAATGGGAGAATCCTATAATTCCATTGGATGGAGAAAATATAAATCTATGGACGTTTTGGGAAAAATTAAATATTTTTAGGTGAAAAAATTTTTGATGAACAATTTAAGGGATTAACTTTTAACATGTGCGCTAACTGTGCACCAGCCACCGCCTCAAGGATAAACCACACACTAGTAACTCATATTGTTTGAAAACTGTGTGCCACTCATGTAGGTGTCTATTATATAAAAAATCATGGTTTCTCCTAGAAATCTGTATGGTTTTGATAAAAAATTTCATTGACCATGCACCTTCCCCTTAGCCTCTGTCTCACTCTGCATGGTTTCTTATAGGATTTTCACAATTTCCATAAACATTAATCAAAAAATAAACCTATATAAAAGACCCAAAAAATTAATAAATTATTCAAATGCCTCTCAAACTTTTCCCAAACACTTAATATAAATAAATATCATCAATAATGTTGTACTTACTAGATACCATTGGTTATAAATTGTCCCCACCATTGGACTTTTTGTCCCTAAAAAGTAGAAATCTATCATTGTCCTAAAAGAGTTCCTGTGATTACTGTATCATTTCCTTCTCTCATTCAATAAGACTCTTCTTGAATCTGACCATGCTTAATGAAAACCCACACTGGACTAATTCTTTTTTCAAAAAATACTTTTGCTTGACTATCCACAACCCATACTACCATGTTCACCAACAAAGCATTCAACTCTAGGTCATCATGATACTAGAAAATAACATGGTTAGGATCTAGATGATACTTCTTTAATTGAGATATAAGAAACACATTATGCACCATAATAATCTATGGTGTCAATTCCAACTAATATTCCAACTCTCCAACCAATTCAAGTATCTCAAAAGGGTCTATATATCGAGGACAACACATGATCTACTTCCCAAAACATCGATGTCCATTCCTTGAATATATCCTCAAGACCAGAAGATCACTCACTGGAAATGACAATGGTCATCGATGATAATTTACATATCTTTTCTAATAACAATGATCCATCTCCATTAATTTTTTGATCAACAAAATCTTCACTATTGTTTCTTCGACAATGGTCTTCCCAAAGAGTCATGTCTCATCCATTTCCAGAAAACAACGTTGAGGACGATAAGGAATCCCCTAAAATTTTTGAAAATGATCCATATTTATAAAGGATTGATAATTTTATTAATATGAGAAATTAACTAATAGTACATATTCCTCCCAAGAGCGAAAAAATTCATTACACTATCCCATAACATGTGTTCCAATGTTTGTATCATCCTTTTGGATTTTCCATCCATTCGAGGATGATACTATATACTCATTTCTATCTGATTCCTAAGGGATTTCTATAAGGATTTATAGAAATGAGATGTAAAACAAGATTCTTTGTCTGACACTATTAAAACGAGCATTACATTCCTCTTTACCTCATCTCATATATAGATTTCTGACAAGTCCAAAACCATTTATGATTCAATAATAGTAATGAACAATGGTGACTTTTAGAGCTGATCAACTATCACTAATATGCTATTTTTCTTATGAACCATTATTGGGAGACCTATTAGAAAATAAATAGCTACTTTACCCCATTTCCACACTGAAATATCTAAAAACTAAAACAAAAATTCCATTTACTGATGCTCTACCTTAACTTGTGGACAAGTAATGAATCTCGATACAAAATCAGCCACCATCATTCTCATAAAAAACCAACAAATTGTGCCTTCAATGCCTTATATATATATATATATATATATTATTCTATAATGGATAAGCTATGTTAAATGGTGGTAATCATGAATAATTTCTTCCTGAAAATATATAGGTACAACCGTTTAATCTATGAACAAAAACAGTAAACTCCCATCTAGCTTCCAACCCTTAATGATCTCCCCGCTTTTGAGTATTGACCTTATATCAAAAGAGTCTTGATTAGATGTATGTTCCTATTTAACCATATTCAAAAAAATTATAAACAAACAAAACTAGAAATTGAATGAATAAATGACCTCAGTCTTCACATTCCAAATGCATGTCAGTTAGGACAAACATTAACTGTTACTCATCTAAAGTTTCTTTTTCTGATTGATCATTTGACTTTCTGTTTAATGCATCTACCACTAAATGGAATTTTCCCAATGTATACATCAATTTAAATTCAAAAAAATTTATCTAATCGATCCATTTTATTTTTCTCAGATTCAAAAAACAATTTGAGAAAATACACTTCAATTGAGGAAACAAATTCAAAATTGATCAAACACTACTTGAAAAATGTTATTCTAAACATTTTTCATCAATAATAAATGAAATTTTGTCAACTATTAATATATAATTCCAACAATTTGGTCCAACAAACCTATTGCAACTACCATTACATGCTAGTCACCTCGAAAGAGATATATGTGAACATCCTCATTTGTAAAAATTATCTTTATGGTATAACAATCAATGTAATACTTGAACGCTGTCAAAAATCTATACCTCGGATCATATCATAGACATCCACATCATCTATATTGAATTCCATTTTAGATTTCCTCTACAAATAGTAACAAAACATGCTCTACAAAAAATCATAAAATTCTCATTGACAAAGTGGAGTTTAATGTTTAAACACGTAAAGAATCATCTCATGTTTTAAACCATGAAAATTAATACCATGAGAAGAACTAAAAGAGTGGGATGAAACTATACTAAACAATGCGTTCATAATGGTATAATTAAAAAGAATATTACCTCGTATTGTAGATGGTCAAGACTGATCTTCTATAATCACCAACTCAGCTCCATATTTTTGCTTTCTCACTACACTATTCTCTTTATTTCCTTTTTGAGATTTCCCTTGTTGAGGAGTCATGGTATTCTAGGAATCCCCAGGGATATAACCATTCTGCTGATGACACTGATTCTGATACCCTCATCCTTTTGACGCATATGATACCTATGATACGTGAGAAATGTGCCAAACACTCTACCTCAGAGCAGTGTGAAAATAACATTGTAGATTTCCCATCTAATTGTAATTATGTCATGCTTTAGGTGATACCGTATACTACTGCTTCATGTGGTCAAATGTGCCACATTGAAAACAACTTGGATGGAGACTTGGTTTTGTATAAATATTCACCAATCTGGTTGTTTGATTCGGATTATACCCCTACCTTGGAATTAGGAACATCTCTTCCACTTTCTTTCATCTTGAGAGTTCCCATTATTTCCCATAGGTATCAACAAACTTCTACCTCGCATAGCTCATGAGATGTCAATTTATACCATTTATTCCCAATTTACCATCTCTTTATAATCCTTTATATAGAGCATGACAACATTTAAAAGAATCTCCTACCTCAACCCCAATTAAAATATGTGTGCCTACAAGGAAGCACTAGCATCAACATTAGGTTCGAAGCATACTAAAATAAAAAAAATCTATATAGTCCATGAAAAAAAATATTTTCCCACATCTACATATTGTACACCACCATTATTTGAATTCTGGACATATAAAAATAGAATTATTTGTTAACAGTTCCTCCAAATCCTCCCAGGCAAGGTCGTGGTCAAATTGTTCCTGAACAGCTAAATCCCACTACTATTCTGAATGATATTCTAATATATACATCACCAGCTTTAATTTTAGCTTTGCTAGTGTGGTGATGAAATTGAATATTTGATTCATCATATTTAGCCACAACTCAAAAAATTTCGATTCAAAATCACCCTGAAATTTGGTTGGATTTTGCTTCTATAATTTTATGAAATGTTACACTTTCCCTATTGCATCCTTCCTGTTTATGTTGTCAATAGCATTAAATTATTTTACAATACTCTAAACCAACTAGTGTCTCACATATAGATGAGGTGTGACCACATTCTTAGTATCTTATTCTTTTTGGTTTTTATGGAACCTACCGTGTGATATTTTCTATAAACACTATAATTCTCACAATTTATTACTGAAAGCTTATCATTTAAAATTCTACCACATAAAACTATCACAACAGTGTTTCCCAAATATATAATTATCAATGTTTATCCATTTTTGAATAGTTTCCACTTTCATTTGAAATTTAAAACATTTTTAAAATACCACAATGATGCTTTTTTAAAAATCATGCATTTGGAAAAATCATTAAAAAAATTCAAAAAAACGAATTTCAAAAAATCATTACCCAAAATGAGATATGAACTTCTAGTCAGAAGAAATTTTTATAATGTATTTCATGCTCATATCATTAGTTAAACCTATGGTGATGAGATTACAATAGATATAAATTTCTCCAAAACACTTAAATACGCAACTTCCTAGTAACATGAAGTTAAAGAGAAAAGATTATCTATATATTTTTATTCACTACATTTCAAGCCCCTAAAATCCTATACATTTCTTCCAATACAACACAATGAATAGTTCAGAATGAATTTTATCATGGAGACTGAAAGAATTGATGACAACATGTTCGAAAAATATATTTGGAAGGACCATGATGATACCGCATTTAATATCCCTCCCCTTCTCATTGTCCTTAGAGGGAAGGAGGATGTTACTTGGCTTTAAGAGACATCCCTAAGACAACAAAGACTAGAAATAAATTCCAAGGGACTCACTTACAATTGGGGGACCATTTCCCCTTTTAAAATAAAACAACCATCCAAAAAAGCCATAACCAAATAAATAAAAACATGATGTGTTATATAAATGAAAGACAACTCTAATAATTTCCATTATATCAAATTCAAATTCCAAAAGATTATAACAACATAATAGTACAAAACATCAAGTAAACAGCAGAAGACAAACCCAATAAATGATAAAAACTCCATGACCCAACTCCATAGCTTCCAACATAATTCATACTCCAACTCTGCAATACATCCCATGTATGATGATGCACCAATAATTATATGTGATACATTACCTTTTCTTTTTTCATGATGAATAATATCTGCAAAATAACCAAAGTTCCAAATAAATGGTGTGTAATGAAACTCAGCAGGTTTTCCCCAAATGATGTCTCTACTCACACCACTAGGTTATAACATGACAACACTATTGTATAAAACAATTTATATGATAAAATATATCACAATATAAACAAGTTCCATAGTAATTAAATTTTATCAAAATAACCTCATGTTCTTATGAAAGAAACTGAACAATAATTTAGAACCATTTCAAATGTTCCATTTTGGAAAAATACATTCCATTCCACATATCCACACATCCATCTGTGCATAAAACATTGTCATTCCTATACTCTCTAGTGGTGAGTCATCCTTTAACTCTGAAATCACATTTTGGGCCATTTTGACAAGGAATAGCCCCGACCCTTAACCATCCCATTAATTATGGTGCAGACTACTTACACATATACAAACCAATTTCACATGAAATCACAAAAATAATGAACTGTTTTAATGGGGGGGGGGATCCCTGGCCTTTATCCATCCCAATAAAGATGGGGGAGACTTCATTCGCATATCCATATAGAATGAACATGAACAAAGACAACCATTGTAATAAAAACCAATGCTAAAACAAATATTTCGATAATTTTAATAAAAAATTATTTTATTGAATATATTTCCATAAAAAACAATTCAGTTTAATAAAACCATCCTTCATTGTGAAAATTTTTATTAAAACATTTTCCAAAATTATAGTAAATATATATTTTAAAACCATCATTTTAAAATCATGAAACTGATGTATTTGCAGAACCAATTTCTACCAATCCACAAAATCCACAAACCATTACTAAATAGAATTCAAAACAATTAATTCACTACCGATTTTGTTAAAAAAACATCAATTTTAATATAATCATTCATATTCCAAAATTTATGAGCAGAGAGTATATCCACATACCTAGAAATATTTGGAGCAAATGGAAAATGGCATGAAAATGCCCAGGGAACCGAGTTGAATCTCCAAAACCAACATTAGATATTTTCACCTATCATTAAAAAGGAAAAATATCAAATTATATGGAATAAGAAACCTTATATATATCCATATCTAACACTTATATATAAATATGAAAGAGAGGGAGAATTATATTTAAGGAAAACCACGAAAAAATATAGTGAACGAAGAATTACTATAAGAATTTGGAATCAATGCACTAAGAGAAGACTTCAGATCGTCTCCAGATTAATCAGAGGAGCCTATACTGCCTTTATGATGAGAAATTATCGAGTTAGGGATGTTTAGGGGTAGAACGAGGGTGTTATAGGTGGAAACCTCTTAGATCCACAATTTATTGATTGGGATTTTTATCCCATGCATGGTTAGTCACATAGTTCGGAAAATTGTGTCCTTATTATGTTCCAAACACTACCTTAGGAATGAACCTCAAACGGTTGAGTCACACATCTAAAAAATTTTGAAACAAGAGTGTAGAATCCCAATTTCTAAAAATTCATGGTTTATCCTAGTATTTCGCATAGTTGGAAAAAAAGATACCCCATATGTTCTCTTTCCCCTTAGACACTTTCTCATTGTGCATAATCTCATGTAAGATTTTCACAATTTCTAAAAATCATTTTCAAACAATGAACCTAACCCCCCCCCCCCCCCCCCGTAAAAAACATTACAAAAGTCATCCAAACCCTCCCAAACCTACATAAGACATTTTATATACTTAAGTATAACATAAATGAAACTAGGGGTGCTACAACTATGAAAGTTAAGAATTAATGTAAGGGATTTACATCTCACAATTATTTTCATTGATTCACATGCGATATGCATTAAATATTTATTTTATGTGGTGTATAAAATCCCTTTGTATGTATTTCATGATACTTGAAATTAAAATTATTAGTGTCCTAAAATATATATTTTAGGATTTATCATTGATGGAGTTTACGGTTCTGATGTTATCAAATCAATAAGTGGATATTTGTTCCTAAATTTTTTTCTTTGAGATGTGCGTTATTCTATGCACCTATATTCATTCACAAGGAGTACATAAATACCCTTTTAATATTTAATATGGTTTATTTATCCATTATCCTGGCCTTTTAACATTTATTTTATGTTATTTCTTGATAGGGCCTATGATTAATAGATAAAAATATGGTAAATATTCTATGTTACAAACTCATCATTTAGTTGGATTTTTTAGGATTAAGTATAAAATGTTGAGATATCATGATCTACCTATCAATAATTTTTAGGAATTTTATTCTCTTCTGGTTAATCATGACATTTTAAGTAATGGTACCATTTTTCAACTCTTTAGTACATAAGATAATTAATACAATGGTGTTTAATAAAATATGACATTATTTATCTCATTAGTCGAAAATCTATTTTATTTCAAAACTATGTTTTCAAAAAATGTGTGAATTTTTTTATTACACTCATATGATTTTTAAAATAAAATTTTAACCATGTTTAATTTTTTTAAATTTTTTAAATAAATATTCATGTCATTTTTTAAACAACATTCATTAAGATTTACAGAAATGGTGAAAGAAATATTTATTTTAACAAGTACGGCATGAATTTAATTTTTTACATCATGAACAACAATTTCATTGAATATTCCTTTATATTTATCTAGGTTTTATTTATTTAAAATGGTTTTAAAAAATTATTTAAATTTTAAAATTTATTTTTCAATGAATAAATTCTATATTACTCAACAAATTTTTGAAATGTTTGATTAAAATAATTCTCTATCTATGATGACACCCATTGATGTTACCTTTGTCTTACTGAGGATATTATTTGATGATACCATTAGTATTCATTCTTCAAATGGTTCATGGTTATGATGAAAAATTATATATGGATCTCATTTATCTTTTACATGTTATACCATAATAAAATGACCTTGAAACATTATTCTTTTCATGGGTTATATTATAATGAAATGATTACGAAAACTATCTATTTTCTATCTGTTATGATATGATGAAATGTTTATGAAAAATATTTCATTTCATAAGCTATGATATGAGGAATGAATATTATTTTTAAGCGCATATAAATATGGTTTTCATTATGTGATAGGTGGGACCTATATCTCCCTCCAATGCATTGGGTAAAAAGGATTACCATCCTCATTAAAATTTTAACATAAACTGTTTCAAAGATGGTAATCCTTTTTAATGAGGATTTAGAGATTAATGTATTATTTCTCTATATGAGGAAATATAAAAATTAGATAACCTATGATATACTTTTTTATGATAAATAAATATATACACAATGAATTATCATTCTATATATGGATATTTTGATTAAACAGTGATTTAGGAATAACACATTCACATTCATTTCTTACAATAATAGATGCAGTGGAAATTGTTCACAACAGAACCATAATGTGAGACTGTACATATGAAATGGAATGAAATCAATTAATTATATCTTCTCATGAAATTTATTAAACATTAAAAAATAGGTATTAAATTAATTTTTTTTCAAGTTATCATGATTTTTGATGATATCTAGGAACATTTTGAAGCCTCTTTGGTTTATTTATTTTTGATCATTAACTTTCTATTGAAATTGTTCTCTATTACTCTCCATTGGTATTTGGGTGTTATTTTTTTTCTTCTATGTCCATTTTTAAACTTCCCAATTATATTATACTATGTATAAATATATTACCTTTTATTCAAAATTTCCTTCTACTGTACCTTTATCTTCTTCAATAATTTTTTTACTAACCCTATTTATGATGTGGTTTTCTAAGAAATGAACATTCATGTATTAAACTATTGAAGAAGAATAAATATTTTGAGGGTGAAATTAATTGAAGGCTATAAAATGCAGCACTCCATGATTTCAAAAATTATTATTTTTCAAATAAATTTAATTTATTTGATTATTTAATTACATGAATTAACATGTTTATCTTTCACTAAACACAACACTGGCTTACCTTGAGTTACAATTGATATTGAGATTTAACAAATCAATGATATATTATTAATTTAGTTGTTTAATCATGACTATTATATCCTAGCCATTAAAAATTGTGATATGAATAGAAATATGTAATTTTAAATATTATTTTTAATGGTTTACTATAAATGAAAACAATCATTATGAAAAAAAATAATTTCTGGTAAAGACATCATATGTTTGAGATATACCATTATCTCAATATAAGTTTTTATGTATTAATATGAATAATAATAAAATAAAATTTTTATACTTTTGAATAAATAATATTATAAAAAAATTAATTTTTTAATTTAGAATGTCAAAAATATATTTGTGTGAATATTTGGGATTTTTTTAAATTTTCTTTAGAAGAATATTGAAAAATACTAAATTTTAATTGAAAACAACCTTTTTTGAAATATTATTAAAAAAAATTATATTATATTTTAAATTATATTTTAAATAATATTTATTTAAATTATACATATTTTAATACAATTTATGTTGTTAGAATCAATTACATATAGAAATTTGTTATAAAAACATTGTAAACTTTTGATCATTTTCACTTTAAAAGCCACCTTTCTCATCTCATTTCCAGGATTATTTTAAACTTATTTATTTACATATAAATAAATTGAATTTTAAAAAATGGATTTAATATTTTAAATTGTCATAATTTATATTTTTTAATAAGATTTATATAATTTTTTACGAAAATGAACAGTGAATGTAGTAAAGTATAAATTGCCACAATTAAGGTAAAAATGGATTTAACGTCGGCTAAACTAGAAAGATAATAGTAAAAATAACCTAAAATATTATCAAAATTTTATTTAATTATTTTAATAAGAAATTATCTACAAAATTTTATTAAATATAGAAATTTCATTACACAATCCTTCAAATATGAAACATATAATAATTAAAGTAAATAAAATAATAAAAAAGACACTTTTCATACTTTGAATATCTATAAAGCCCTGGGATATAGAAAAAATATATGATCAGTTATATATATCTTTTTAAAATATAAATGAGTATTTTTATGATGATAATTTATTATAATTTTGGTGAGATGAAAAAATTACATTAAATTATTAATAAATGCATCATTTCAATTATTTAGATAACAATAAAATAAAATAAATGATACTAAAAATATTAATAGGGAATTAAATTGATTGAATTATTATGTTCCATTATTTTTTTATATGGATATATCATTATATACATGTTTTAAAGAAATAGATATTAATTATATCCTTATCTACATATTTTTTTAAATGAAATTAAAAGAATATTGTCAAAATAGAAAATAATTTAATTGTATATTCAACGTTATTTTATTTATTGAATAAAAATTTCTAACAATATTATATTCTCCGTGGTTATTTTTAAATAATAATAAATATCACATATGGTCTATTCATGGAATAATAGTTATATTATAGTTTAATTCCTCATTACCTTTATTTCATGTGTGTTCTAAACCGTGCTTTTGTTTCCTTTCTCATAGGGTGTGTATTTATGTCCTTGAAATGGGAGGATAACTATAATGGTGAAGTAAGAGATTTTTTGAATTTTTAGTAGACACTTGTATTTTATTATTGTTTTATATGTAGTTACATAAAATTTAATCAGAATACATGTCCTTTAAATTCTGCAGGATAGATCCTATGAGTTGAAGAAAAAGTGTTAGAATTTATACTTCGTGTAAGGGATACATGTCATGTAATCTGAAAAATAAATTTAAAATGAAAAA
Source organism: Viscum album (assembly GCA_963277665.1). Classification (NCBI taxonomy): domain Eukaryota; kingdom Viridiplantae; phylum Streptophyta; class Magnoliopsida; order Santalales; family Viscaceae; genus Viscum; species Viscum album. The sequence goes on from OY728141.1 coordinate 235,911,548, forward strand.
GGAAACACTTTATTCGCATAACATACAATAAAATGATTTCAAGACATGAAAAATAATACTCCTTATATAATTATATGACTTATTTATTTTAGGGTTTTGTGTATGATATTGAGGATTCATTCACTATTTGACCTTCTCTTCTCAAATTGAACACCTACCCTATGTGGTTTTGGGTGAGTCATTTCCCTCTAGATTTCTCTGTTCAGTGATTAATCAGAAAGGCTAGTCTCTTCATCTCTTTGTTTAATATTTTGTTCTTGATTTCTCTATCATTTTTACTTTCCATTACCATTTCAAGTAAGGATTTGTAATCATATTTGTTTTCTATCAGTCATTTTCTCACATTTTTCATGACATGCCTTCTAAAGAAAAATCTTGTGGTTTCTAATCCCGATTGTCAATGTTGGTTTGGTTCTCTAGGTCTTTGTGGTGGGTGGATCTGTCCAAGAGTTCAAATATATTGAACTTCTTGTAGTTCATATTTATTCCTTTATATTTGTAATTGTATTTCATGTATTCAAATTGAAAAGGGAATGGGTTTTCATTTGATAAGGGTATGTTTCATTTAAAATTAAATTCCCTTGATTTTAATTAGAATATTTATTTTGAACCCATAAGGAATATTGTATTTATTATGAAATGATATTCAAATAAAATGTGAGTATGGTTTTTAAAAAATAGAAATTGACAAACATTACAAAGTGGGAACCTTCAATGCATCGAGAAAGAAACACGGGTAGCCTTAGTGTGTGTGACACCACTATGAGGTAACCTCTTATATGTTGATGGTATATGGAAGAACATAATGTTATTAGAATCGAAACTTATTCTTTTTTAGTTTCAACAAAATTTAGTATGTATATAACCATAGGATAGATCATGACTAGTCAGTGCATTATTGTTTCTAGTTTTTATTGCATGATATATGGTTTTATAGATAATAGGTCACAAGTATATTTATATTCGTTATTTGTATCTTATTTGTTGAGAATTTTGAAAATATGACATGTAATTTTTGGAAAACTCATAGATTTTTTGAATTTTTTTTTAAAATTATTATATTTATAAAAATGATTGTAATTTTATTTGTTTTTAAATGATGGACTAGTGCATTCATGTTGTTAAAACTGGTATAGATTTCATGGTGGTGTCTTACTAGGATTTGTTTCCCACTCTCTAATTCTTTCCACTGGGCCCTCATAGCCCTTATTCTCAAGGATACAAGTAAAGGGAAGGGAATCTTGTAGCATATTGGCCTCTCTTTACATTGTTGTTTCATTTTGGGGATGGTATGGAGGTGACGATTGGTCAGATTGAGATTAGTTAGTCTAGACCTGTCCTAATTTTGGATTTAGACTGTTTAGAATAGATGTATCTCCATTGTATCTAGTATATACTTTAGATTTATGTATTATATTCCTTATATTAGTGACATGTTTTTTCATATTTTTTATACCTCACTCCATAATGTAATGACTAGTGTGACTAGTCTTGTTTGCTCGGGTAGGTTTTTTACAATTTGGTATAATAGGCCATACTTAGAATAAAGTGTTTATACACTGCTTGAGTTATTTTAGATTCTTGGGTAGAAATGAGTAGGATCATGGGAATTATAATAGTAGGTGTGGGAAAGGGTGTCGTACAGCTCACTCCCATGACTAAATTTTAGACACCATGGGTGGTCGTAAAATATTTTCTTGGTTGATGATCTAGTATATAGGTTAATTCTGATGAATTTTATAGGAAATTTATGTAAATTAACCTATCTAAAATGTTTTGGGAAATGGTATCTATATGGTCATTTGGATAAACTATCTGGGGATTTTATTTATATGGATTCGTTCCATTCATAAAATTTTTGTATTTTTTGATAGATTTTATAATTAATTTAAATTATTATCATTTTAGATAATTGTTATGGATTCTACAAGTTGGAAAAATGTTTTTCAAATTTTTTCATTACTGATTGGTTATTGAATTCTGTTTTGTATATAATTCCTCATAGAAGAGATCTTCCAAATAGAAGAGGTTAATCCGTGGGGAAGGTTTTATATATAGATATAATAGAGGATCATTTTTTGATTTAAATGGTGATCTATACCATTCAGCCTCTAGGTTCAGCAGGTGTATTGAACCCAAGAAGAGTATCAGATCCTGGGTCAGGATTTATGAAGTAGCATCCACAAGTCTTCCATCGTGAAAAAAGGACCACTAGAGTCTAAATAGTGGATTTACCTAATTGAGAATATCATTAATTTTTTTAATACCCTATAAGTATCACATGTGGTTTTTTATAGGTGTATTCTTATGGGACAAGGAATAATATGGTGGGACTCGATAGTGCATGCTAAGTTGCATGAAGGCCTTATATGGGATTCATTCAATATCATATTTAGTCATATAATTTATTCTCAGAATTTAAATTTTGAAAAAACCTAGATTTTTATATCCTTGAACCAAGGAGAGTATCCCATTCGGATGCACTCCACCTATTTAACTGATTTGGTTCATCACGCTCTAGAGCTTGTCACTAATGAATAATTGATGGCTTGAAGGTTTGATAGGGGCTAAGGGCTAATGTTAGATCAATTCTAGTTATCTTGTGCATTCCGACCTTTTTGTCGGATGTTGATAAAGGATATTTAAAGGAGGTATACATAGCTGGAAGGACCGGTTTGTTTGGAGCATCAACGGGTGCAATAATTAGACATAGTGCTTCTTGTATTAAGAGAAGGATGCGTATGAGTGGTCAGTTTCCTAAAGTAATTGTTTTAGGGTCTTATTTTTTGAAATAAAAGGTCATTTTCTACAATTCTGAGAGGTGTGGTCATACCAAACCTCATTATATAGAGTATTATAAGAATTTTCATCTTCATAGGTGATCTATCCATTTGAAATGTTTATGTGATAATATTTTCCAAGGATATAAGGAATGATCCACTTTCACAAAGGGATCTTAGGTTTAGGATGATGATTCCAAGGGTGGTGGGTCTTATCCATAGGCCAAGGGGGACATATAGGTTGCTATTTTTTGAAAAACACATTCTGGAAGAGTGTTCTCTATAGGAATATGAAGCAGTGACAACTAATGATTGAGGTATAACATTTCTTTTATCTTTTATATTGCTATCTTTTTTGATATAGTTGTTAATTATTATTTTATATCATTAATTTTGGATGACATGTTGGGTGTGATTTTGAATCTTATATATATTTTTTGGATCTTTCCATACCTTTAATAAGTAGGATAGAAAACTTTATTAAGTGTCCCATGTGTCATGTGGTGATATATATCTTTGAGGTGGTTTGGGAATAATTATTTCTTCTTCTTTATATCTTTGACTTGATTATCAAAATGGATTGGATGATCAGTGTAATGGACCAAAAACACTATTATCATCATTGGGTACAGTTATTATCTTCTAATGGGGTCACTTATATTTTCTAGGGTGAGTGGGCCTCTAGATCGGGAAGGATCGGTCAAGTTGTCCCTTATGATAGTATAATCTCATTCCAATTCTTTGAAAAGTATATTGTTCCCTATTATCATTTCATGGGAGGTTAGCTACATTCTAATGTGTGCTCATGCCCTTAAGCCTTTTTGGATTATATTTATGGTCTACCGCCACATGGAGATGTCGAGAAAACTATTAAACTACTCAATGGAATTATTTCATTTCTATTCCATCCTATCAAATGCAACCCAACGAGTTGGTGGATATTAAGGTATATGATGAAGAACTAGAGGCGAAAATATTTATTTTTACTAGCATTTCACAATGATATTTTCTTATACTATTTTTTAATTAGGAAGATGAGATCCTTAGACATTATATTTACTATAAAAAGTTGAATTATGTGACCATTAAGAACAACTAACGATTACCTGGATTTGATGATCTGATGGATTAACAAAGAGGGGATCATTGGTTTTCTATGATTAACCTGCATTAAGGGTACCACCAGTTGAGAGTCCGATAATAGGATATACCCAAGACAGTGTTTCAGAGTCAACATGGGAATTTCATGTTTGTGGTTATGCCATTCAGTCCCACTAACATTCTTATAGGTTTTATGGATTTGATGAACTAAGTCATTCATTATTTATTGGATGCTTTTGTTTTGATCATAGATGATATCTTGGTTTACTCCAAGATAGAGGAGGAGCACATAGATCATTTGGATATCATTATTCAAACATTGAAAGAACATAACATGAATGATAAGCTTTACAAGTGTGAGTTTTGTATCGGGGAAGTGAAGGTTCTATGGTATTTGATATCTTAGAGGGATATATCAATTGACCTTGAAATGGTACATGCAATTATGTCTTGGGAGTTCCCTAGAAATAAGTTTAAGATCTATATATTTTTCTGATTGGTAGGTTACTATAGGTCATTTGTTCATTAATTCTCCAAGATCTCTTCTCTAAATATAGCTTTATCCTTTATGCGTGTACTGTTTGAATTGTATGACAAGTGTCAGAGATATTTTATGGATCTGAATGTGAGGATGAATTTAGTAAAAAAATTTATTCTTCTAGAACCAGGGCCCGGTTATGATGTTTTCTATTATTCTATTGGTATAAGATGGAGTGGTGTATTTTTTTAGGGGAAACATGTTGTTACTTATTGCACTCTACAGTTACCCCTTCAGGAGAAGAACTACCATACCCATGATCTTCAGTTGGAATACATTAGGCATAAACTCAAAATCTAGATTAATTATCACATAAGAGAACATGTTATGGAATACTATTATCCCAAAATTACGAAGTATATTTTTACTCTTTGGGATCTAAAATTTTGGCAGAGACAAAAATTTTGTTTAAACACACTCGATTGCTTCATGAATAATATATTACATGAAGCTGCATGAGGTATAAAGATACTCTATGTGTTGTCCACCTTTTTTGAATGAAGTTATGTAAATATAGATTGTTTAATTAATTTAACATGGGTATTAGAAAATGGATAAAATGAGCATTATATTCTTATGAGATCCCTTGATACATCTGAATCTGTTGTGGAAATGAGAGTGCACAAGGAATAAATAAGTGACATATGGATAATGTGTGGGAATAAAACATGTGTGTGAATAAAGAAATAATAAAAAGGTTAACATACCAAAAAAATCACATAAAACTGATAATGAAAAATTTATATTTGAATGTTTTTTGGATTTCATGAAAACATGCATGAGGTAGAATTAATTTTAATGTGTGTATGTATTGTTATTTTATAGAGTCTGGGAGAAGATTATGTTCTACCACGTTCATGAATAATTGAAACCATGGACTTCATCATAGAGAGAGTATGTAGTCGAGCATTTAATATAGATAAGGAGAAGTCACCAATAGAAATATTGATTAATTCATCAGTTTTTGATCTATAAAAAGTAGTGAGTTAAAGAGGAAGTAGCATCTTACACTTATTAAAGAGCCTAAGGAAGAGAATTATAAAATATTATATATTTTTTGTCAGTCGATGTCCTTTTGTGGATGAATAATAATATTTAGATTATGTAATGACATCAAGTGTTGCAGATAGATCTTATTCAGTGTGTTTATTGAATATCTTTGAAGAGATGGTGGTTCCAGAATAATCAATTCCATTGAAGAATAGTTGTACTAGTATAAACAACTCCCCTGAATAAGGAATATTGTTTAATTCTTTACTAACAATTGTATATCAATTTTATGTTTTTGTAATCACTTAAAATTATAGTGATAAGAGAATATGTGATACAAACATGGGGTTATTACCATAAGTAGTAGGTCTTAGTAAAAAATCTTGTAAAAATCCATGTGTTCTGTTGTCTCATTTATTATTTTCATTACATATGTATGTCATAGTTATTAGAACAATACAGATACATTATTCTTTATCAGGGAAGAGGTTAGAGAGTCGATTGTTAAATTTAATGAGAGTAAAATGTGTTAAAAGTTAGGTAAACTGATTAAACCACCCTCTTAGTGTCTCTGCACAATCTAGATGATCTCTACGTGTTGTATAAGAGCATATCTATTTCCTATGAATTGATCAATGTTTTTATCCAAGTTGTTTTTACAAGGTATATATGAATTAGATATTTTGAAGCTGACTTTAAAGAACCTAATGTGGAAAATTTAATCTCCAATCTATTTAAAGAAAACATGAAGACATCATCCAAGAGTTTGAAAAAAGGGAAGATTTGTGAAGAAAATAGATTGAGAAAAATATCAAAGAAATAAGACAATGATCATTTCTATCTTTTCAGATCCATTGAAAATTAATCTTATGAAGAAAATAATCCATCCGTTAGTGATTATGAGGATGTTAAATCTATCAAAATTGTTAAAATATTCTACTACCATTTAGAAATATATATGAAAAATGATCATAATGAATTGATTTAATATATTTTTTTTATTTCATTGAAATTACTTATAAAAATAATAGATTTAAGAAGAAATCAATCAATAAGATGATACAACTGCAAATAAATTCAAAAGAAGAAATGTTCTCACAGACCACACTAAAGAAAATGAAACATATTTTAATCTTTTCAATAAAAAATTCAATAATTGACGAATAATTTAAATTGCATAGTTATGAGAAGAATGTGATTAATCATATTTTTGGAGAATTAATCTACGCACATAAAACATTGTTCAATGACTACATGAATGTCAAATATGTTGAACTTGAATAAAAAATTTATAAGGTTAAAGATATTGAAATTTTAGTGAATGAAAATGGCATGTTACATGTTGAGAACATGCATAAGATCTGTTGTTTAGAAGAATATCATAAAGAATATAACAGTGTCATGGAGTCCCAATTGGATTTTAAATCCAAAATTATCAAACACAATTACAAAACATTGAATTAAGGTAGAAAACCTAATGAAGATAAAATTAAAGGAATGAAAAATTAATGGGATGGTAGTCTGACATCGTTTGAAAATGAAAATTTTACCATTAGTATTATTTGTCTTGAACATGATCTTGATTTGAGAAATATAATGGAGGTACATGCTGGAACATCCCAAGTGGATGAAACGAATAATTCTTCCACCCAACATATTAAGAGAGTCACAATCAAGGAATTGATATTTCTACATGAAAATTGGATGAGACTCATGTCAATGAAGAGTCACATATTATTTGAAGTAAGAAATAAATATCTTCACATGATCAGCCTTCTAGGATCTCATTGAAAAAGATATCTCATAATCGAGTTAATTTAGTTTCTAATAATTTAGTTTCATCTGCTAGTGAAGGTCCAAAGATACAATATGTGAAGAGGAGGTTTGATTAAATTTATTATATAAAAAAAATTAAGTGTGGATAATAAAAAGGTAAAGAAAAATAACTCTTAAAAGGATGCTCCAAATGGGAAAAAACAAACCCAGAAACAATAATGCACTAAATTTAGCCAGATTGATACTACAATAAAAAGAACGAGATTTTATAACTACTATTGGTGCTACATGATGATTGGACATTATATCATTTATTCTTTTCATAATGTCCCGGTATATAAAAATTATAGGAGGACTTAATTCATGGGGATTATATATGAATAATTGAAGAAACCTGCAAAATCCAACAAAAAAATAAAAAAAAATCTATATATCAAAAATAGATGTTTATATCATGAATATTTCTATAATTATGTCAAAATAAATGGTTATAGTTATGATGAGTGATGGAATATTCCCACAGTGCATTATTCATATGTTTATGTGAAAAAAACAAAATAAGAAATATAGAAGAAATAAAAAAATGCTAAAAAGTATCCCTTGGGAAATATGAAAAAAGCAGAGGTAATGATAATTATGAAACAAAATAATCGCCATAATAATGATAATATATAATATATTAATTTCATGTCAACCTAGAAAATATTATTCTAATACGGAAGGATATTTCATTTCATAGACTGAAACAAATATATCATGAATATGAATGGAAAGAAGATGATATTCTGAAGGGAATCAATCAACGATAGAAATCAGAAGATATGATTGATTGAATAAATTCCTAAACAATATTATCATATGTTTATTATGAAAGGTAACTAAAAAGTTTTTATAAAGGCATTTGGAAACTCCAAGATAGAATATTTTAATAAGGAGTTCTTAATCATCTTTTCATTTTTATAAAGAAATGAAGAAATATTACGATGGGGAACTAGATAAAGAACAGGTTAAGGTAAAACTTATTGGTCCACTTAATGATATTAAATTTCAAAAGGGGTTGTCAACAGATGGAAACTGAAGTGTCGCAAAAACGTTTTGATAGGTACCACATGGCTGGATATAATAAAAACAATTTTTTAACTAATTTACTAGCTCAATGAGAGATATTGAAGATTGGAAAACAGGAACTAGGGGAAGATACTGCATTATTAGTAGATGTAAAGATAAGAAATATACAATATATGAATGTGAAAGGAAGTAATTATATCAACAAAAGATCAGAATATCCAATGTGAAGGAGACACAAGCTTATAAAGTACCATACACATTAGAGCAACAAGGAAAGGAATCTATGGGTGGAGAGGAAATTATCATCTTTGTTTCACCTATTGATAATCTCACAAGTGTTCCAAATTATTACCAAATTCTTGTGTAGTATTTTTACCTAAATTTCATGGAATTTAAGGTGATTATCACTCCCCATAGGAGAACATCATGAAAAAGTGTAACACAAAAAGTTGAAATACTTATTCAAGATTTGATTATAACTTGAATTGCTCCAAAATAGTTTATTATCATTATGAACATCTTAAATAATTTTTGATGAAATTTTTTCAAGGGAAATTTGATGGGAGTGAAACCCTTGAGTGGAGTAAACATAAAGCATATGATTCCTAGGATTATATCATTAATATCAGAAAATTTATGCATCTCTAGTAAATTTGAAAAATAGAGGTAACCAAATTACACTTTTTTCATTGTCTAGATTAAATATGAATTATAGAGGAGTGTTAATTTATGAGTAAACACATATAATGGGAGAAAAAATATTCATCAACTTGATATTTTTGAGGCATTTTTTGAAGTATGTAAAATAATATTCTACATGATAGACATGTTTTATAAAACACCCTTTTTGTGAAATATTTTTTTTACAAGCATGATATCACACTCATTGTTTATAATGGATTGAATATAAAACCATGGTTTTATCTCTCTTATTTTTTACACCGGGATATCCGACATAGATTTAGAGTGGCCAATGAATGGAATTATTCAAAGTGAATGATGTGGTACCATCGTTACTTCAAAAAAATGAGTATTTTTTCATATACCTTAAAGGGAATAAGAAAATTCCCATATTAATCTTTTTCATTTATTTTCAAAATGGGGGATAAGTGACATTGACATTAAAGAAGTTTTATTGGAAACAAAGCCAAAAGATGAGATTGAAAAGCCCGTGTTAATGGTTGATGAGTATGGTTGTGTTTTTTTCAAAATAAAAGAAGTAATCAATGGTCAATGTATGATGAAGTTCACTATGGCTAGTGATTAATCACAAAATTAAAAAGTTGGAACGATTTTGAGAAATATTCAGAAGAGTAGCGATGATTCCTAGATAATTTATATGGACTCAGTTGTTCAGATTTAGGAAGAGAATTATCCATGATTGGTGATGAATCTTGGATATTCGTTTGGGATTAATTGCAGTGGATGTCATTCTTGGGAAATTATTCATGTTTTCTACTATGAAGATTATTATATTGTTCTTAATATTAAATACATGTTATTATTATACTATGATATTTCACATTATATTCCACATTTGATAAGTTGAAGACCAAGAATATATTCATTTTCATGATTCATTTATTTGAAAAAAATGAATTGATGTACTGCATGCATTATGTTTCAATGAAAGAGGATCTGATGAGATGATCATAAAATTAATATATTATTTTGTGATGGCTTGAAAATTTTTAAATATTATGCCATGAAAAAATAGTGAAATTCCATGAAGTTTTTGTATTTCATGAAGTAAAAGAATACTGATAGATGGCACGAAAAAAGGGGATTCCATATTTATTTCTACCTGAAGAAGAATAATGGATGAGGAGTGGTTATGAATATTATTTATGTTTAGAATTATATTTCTATACTTGAGATATATTTTTCTTATATATCCATTTTGGACTTACTTGAAATGTAGGTAATCCCCCAAATAAGCCTAATGAAGGATTGATCACACTAAAGGAGCCCATCTTTGGTCTACCTAGAGGAGGTAATTGATGGAAAGAAGCCTACATGTATTCCTGAATTAGACCCAGGGGAGGAGACACCATTGTGTGGGGTGGAAAGATTGATGGAATATGTAGCACAGAGCAGAACTTATGGAGGGATTAGTGCTAAGTGGGAATTGATCCTCCACCGTTGATGAGTTGAAAATAACATGAGACATTTGATCTAGGTGATCTGGGCCATCTATTACCCTATATCATTTAAGTAAAATATAGTGTGCAAATTTCATAAACCCCATCGTCTCATACATATGGATGACACACTCTTAATCGGAGATTGTGATTCCAACCATCTCACACTATAATGATGACATAATGATGTTTTTTCTATCGTCCTGAGATCAACATGAATGAAATATTCATCTTGAATGTGTGAGGATAAATCAATATTGATATTTAGTAGTTATATAAATGAATTTGTAGTTGACATGAGTTCGAAGCATTCAGGTAAATAAAGAACATGTGATCCTCCTCACGTTTATGTGAGGATACCACTGAAAAAAGCACCATGAATTCGTCGTGTCGAGACACCTTGATTTTAGGTGTTGCAAGTTGATTAAATGAACCTGAGATCTTCTTGATTTTTAATGATCCATGGAATGACATATTTGTTGGGTGCCACCCCATTTGGTGCACCGTGTTATGCATCCTCCATTGGAGCATCAGGAAGTTTCACTTATAATGAGGTGTTTTTAATGCGAGCTAAGACCACATGATTTAATTCACATGGTGACACACTTTTGATGTGGAGACATTAATTTTCTCAGATTCTTTTTCCTATATATGATGGAAGTAGCAAGGCATTTCAACACATGGGAACCAAGAACACCAAGGGAAAATCCCATTTCGTGATCACCTTTATTCAACGATTATCTTTCATGCTCTCCATCTTTGATTCACTACTTTTATTCTTGAGTATTACTTTTGAGGTACCTTCATTTTTTTGGAGTCTCTATCGTGTATCTATTGATTTTAATGGATCCATATTTTTGTAATATGTCATATGGGTTTTTCATTTTTGGTTTTTCCACATAAAAATTTCTGGTGTCAACTTTATTTTCTTCATATTTAATTGCAGGTCGCTACACATCCACCTTTATTTTTTAAAGGAAATAATTTTTATTCACTACATGTTCATTTTTCTATTATTTGTACATTCATCACTTTACAATATTTACAAACATCTGGTGTCAAAGTGATTTTTTTCATAATTATTAAGGAGGCCAATTATAGTTGGATGATTTTTTTGAATGACACCAACTACCATATGTGGTGACTTAAAATGAAGGATCATCCTTTTGTCAAGAGAATGAATCTTCTAGTGTTTTTTCCCTGAAGACAGAAATGGTTTTCAGATGAACAATGGGAACTCAAGCATGAGATGTTTTTTGGATTCTTTCACCAATGGGTCAAAGACAATGTGATGAACCACATTTTCTACATCACTAACTCTAGAACATTGTGGGAGATGTTTAAGACAACCTATGCTTCCAACACAAGAAAAAATAAGTAGTTTATTCTAAAAAAATGATCATTTTTGAGTTTCAAAGAAGGTAAGTCTATTTATTACTACTTAAGTGAATATCGGGGATGTTTTGATCAGTTTCCTGTCATGGGAATTAATTTTGACGATTAGGTTGTATCTCTTTTGCAGCTTAACACTTTACACTTTTCATGGGGAAATTTACGTGTTACTCAAATAGGATCTTCTTCTAATATTACTGTGACATTTAGTTTTTTCAAGTCAGTTGTATTAAATGAAGAGGCTCGGGGATGCACTCAAGAAAAATATTCTTCAGAGCATTTAGTAACAGTGAATACTGGGAGAAGCTAGGCCCAAGGACAGAGCAGTCGAGGTAAGATCATATGCCTAAGAAAATCCAGATCAATGTAGAGTGATTTTGAATGTCTTCATTGTGGTAAGAAGGGTTATGTTAAGATGTTTTGTTATCTTATGAAAAGAGGGAATATAGTGAAGGAAAATCCATAGAAGAAAAATGGTAATGGAGATGATCATGTCGCTTCCACTACAAGGGGTGATCTTGTTATTGTTTATGACCCCATTAACATTGATTTTGTTTATTCTTGCTGGGTTGTTGACAGTGGTGCATGATTACATGTGACATTGAAGAAGTAGTTCATTACAACTTAAATACTAGGTAATTTTAGGATTTCGAATATGGAAAATGATGGTCGTGCTGACGTTTTAGGCATCAGGAATTTTTTATTATAGAACAGCATAAAAAGTAAGCTAATTTTGAATATTGTTCGACATGCGCAAAAGGTTCTCTTGAATTTTAATTATACCAATGTTATTGAATGATGAAGGGTTTATCAGTAATTTTGGTGATTGTCAATGAAAGCTTTCCAGGGGCTCTTTGATTGTTTCTCGATGGAATAAGCAATCAGGTTGGTACTAGACTATAGCTTTTTGTCTTATGATACTTCTTGTGTTGTTGAGTGAAGTGATTCTTCCAAGGTGTGGAATAAGAGGCTATGTCATATTAGTGAAACATTTCTTTGTTGTTTTTCTATTAGAAATATTCTTTCAATTTTGAAGAGTCTCAATTTGGACACATGTCATCATTGCATTGCTGGGAAACATAACCGAGTGAGTTTTAGTGGTCATCCTCCCCACATGACATCACAGAAACATTAATTGGTACATTCTGAAATTTGTGATCCTTTGAAATTTAAAAATATTCATGGTGGTATTTATTTTGTGACATTTATTTATGACTACTCACAAAACACTGGGTTTGTGTTTTTAATACCAAAAGTATGGTGATCAGTGATTTTATGCTTTTTCATTTTTTTGCTGAGAGGGAATCATGAAAGAAATTGAAATGTATTCACACTGATAATGGGTGATTGTATTGTGGTCAATTTGATCAATATTTTAGGAAGGAAAGTATTGGGCATCAGAAGATACCGCCCAAGACACCTCAGCTGAATGGTGTAGCTGAGAGGATGAATATGAATTTTCAAGAAAAATTTCGTTGTTTTCTTTTGGAATCAATGTTACTTGGACATTTTTGGTGTGAGGATTTACTTACTGATACTTATATTATCAATTTATCACCTATAGTTTCTTTTCAGACAGATACTCTAGAGAAGTTTTGGTATGGCAGAGAGACCAGGTATGATCACTTGTGTGTTTTTTGTAGTTATGTATTTATTCATGTTCATTAAGATGAGAGATCCAAGATGGATAGTAAGACATACCATTGTATTTTTATTATCTATGGACACGATGAGTTTGGGTATAGGTTCTATGATCCTATTTTGAAGAAACTTTTCATTAACCGTGATGATGTTCCTAAGGAGGATCAGACTATTGCAGACCTTGATAAGGGAGAAAACACTACTTCTCTATCATCTACTAGTTGTTTCATCCATGAGCCAGGTTCTGATTCACATATACCTCATATGGTTGATTCTGATGTTCACATTGACATACAAAATGAAGCTCAAGGTGAATAGGTTGGAGTTGATTTTTCTAATGCACCTTATGTTTCTGTTGATCTGGTTCTAGGGGTTAATAATGAACGCACAGTTCCACTCCAAAGGTCATCTCGTCATTGAACTATTTCTACTCGATATTCACCGTAGGTGTATGTGATCCTCACAAAAGATGGATAACTAGAATCCATTGATGAGTTAATGTAAAGTTAATAGAAAGACTGATGGGTTACAGAAATGGTTGATGAGATGATATCCTTACATGACAAGCACACTTTTGAGCTGGGAAGTTACCGACAGGTAATATTGATTTGAAAAATTAGAGGATGTGTAATATTAAAAATGATGAATCCAGTTTTGTTCCATGATACAAGGCTATGTTAGATGTAAAAGGCTTCTGTCAGAAGAAAGGTATTTATTTTGAAGATATTTTTTCACCTGTTGTCAAACATTCTTCCATTCTGGTTGTTCTTGGTTTGGATGCTAGTTTTGATCTGCAGATTGAGAAGATGGATATGAATACAACTTTCTTCCATGGATATTGAGATGAGAAAATTTATATGGAGAATAAATAAGGTTTTGAAGAAAGAGGTAAAGAAAATCATATCTTCGGGTTGAATAATAGTTGGTATGGATCAAAGAATGCTCCGAGGAAGTGGTATAGGAAGATTGAATCTATCATTTCTCATCAAGGATTCAGGAAGAAAACTTCTTAACATTGTGTTTCTGTTCAGAGATTTACTGATGATGATTTTATTATAATTTTTCTTTTCGTTGATGATATGATCATTGTTGGACATGATGCTTCTTGAATTGACAGATTGAAGAAAAATATTTGTCAATATTTTACAATGAAAGACATGGGGCCAGCATGACATATTCTTGGCATTATGATCTCCCATGGCTGAAAGGCCGAGAAATTTGGGTTATATCTGGATAGATTCATTGAGAAAGTTCTTCAGATATTTTATATGGATAGAGGTAATGTGGTTAGTTCTCCTCTTACTTTACATTTTAGTCTTAGTACCAATCAGTCAACATCTACTAAAGAAGATTTACCGGGGATGCAACACAAACCTTATTCATATTTCATTATTTGTTTGATGTATGCTATTTTATGTACTAGACCTGGTATAGTTCATGCAGTTGGTGTGGTCAGTCCTTTTGTGTCCAATCCAGGAAGAGAGCATTGTAGAGTATTAAAGTACATTTTCCATTATCATGGTTGTACTTATGATGTGAGATTGAGTTTTGGAAAAGGGGAACAATTTATTTGTGGCATTACAGATTCAGATATGGTAAGATATATCGATTCGAGGAAGTATATTTTTGGATATTTGATCACTTTTGTTTGGGGAGTTGTATCTTCCTAGTCTAGATTGAAGAGATGTATTTCTTTACCTACCACAGAGTCAGAGTTTGTTGAAGCTAAAAAGTCATGCAATGAATTTTTATTGATGAAAACTTTTATTCGAGATCATAGTTTAAATTCGGATAGGTCATAACATATAAATGATCAATATCATTGGATCTTCAACATCCTTGATTCGAGAAAGTTAGAGCTTGAGAATATCCACAATGATGACAAAGGGTCAAGGGTAATGACCAAGAGATTAACTAAATGAAAAATTTGAGACATTCCTACTGATTACATGGTTGGCAGTGATCACCACTTGAGTTAGAGGGTGAGTTTGTTGGGCACCTTCTTGGTTGGTGAACCACATAATGCCTCCTCAATTGGAGCATCACATGGTTTTGATTTTAATGAGGTGTTATTAATTTTTTCAAAGACCATGTGAATTAATTCACGTGGTGACACACTTTTGATGCAGATACATTAATTGACGCAGATTCTATTTTCCTATATAAGGAGGAAAAATCAAGGAATTTCAACACACTCGTACCAACAGCACTGGGAGAATATCTGATTTGGTGATCACCTTTTTCGAAGATATTATTTCTTTCTCTATGTTTTTGATTCACTACATTTATTCATGAGTATTAATTTTTTGACCCCTTCCATTTTTTGGTGTCTCTAACGTATATCTCATGATTTTAGTGGATCCAACTTTCTGGACTACGTCCTGTGGTTTTTCCCATTTTGGGTTTTCCAAATAAAAAATTCAGGTGTAAACTTTATTTTCTGCACGTTTAATTTTGGGTTGCTGCTCATCCACCTTTATTTGAAGGGAATGGTTTTATTTCCACTACGTGTTTTCTTTTCAATTGTTTTCACAATGGTCGCTTTCCAATCTTTACCATCGATAACATAGATATTTTCAATGCACCTAGAAACTTAGTTTTATAGTGGTGTGAGGGAGTGAATCTTTGCGTATAAATATTGAAGACCCTCGAACTGAGATGCTTCTTCTGATCATTGGAGAGCTCTTATTTCCAAATAGATAGAGCATTATGAAATAACTATTTCACAAGGAGGAAGATTTGTGAATCCTTGTCTTTCATGAAAGGGAGGAGGACAAACCCATGATCCTTCGACATGTGATAATCAGTCTCAGAGTCTTTGTGAGGAATATATACTCTAAAGCCAGTCCGGAAAAAACAACACACATATTCCCCATATTTTGTGTGTAACATCAATAACTCACAAAGAATTTTCTTACATAGAGGAAAATTGAAGCCGTAGGTATTTAGACATGTGTTTAAACACACTCCAAGACACTATGAAGAATGTATTCCATGAATCCACATGAGGTAGAAAGACACTCTATGTGTTATCGTCCTGGTTTTTGCGAAGCCTGTTGCATGGAAAAAATGAAATTGGATAAATAAGGTTCTTAAAAAATGAAATGAATTTTCTTTTCCATGAACATGTGAAGACATGAGTATACTGAAATTGTTGTGAAATGTAAATGTGAACAAATCAAAAATATGTTACTCGTAGAGAGTGTGTTTCCATATTGTGTGTGTGTGAAGAGAAAAAGAAGAAAGAAATATTAAGAAACATAAAAAAACCACATAAAACAAATAAAGAAAAACATATATGTGGTGGGTTTATGGATACCATGAAAACATGCATGAAGATGAATATATGTGAAGGTGTTCAATTATATTTCTTTCATATAATGTTAAATAAGTGTGTGTGCACCACATCTACAAATAATTATGTCCATGAACTTCATTACTGAAGATTTATCTACACCTGAAATTTTTATAGACAGTAAGAGGTCAACTTGTAGTATATTAATTAATTCATCAATTTTTCATTCTGAAAACGAAGTGACTTAATGGGTAAGTAGAATCTTACAGTTATTAAAGATAATAAGTTCAGCGTGCATAAAAGATTATTGAATTAGTGGTATACTATCTCTTTAATAAAAAACATGATTATCCAATTGATGCAAATACATCCAGTGTAGTAGATACATCTTGTTCAATGTGTTTATTAAGTGTCTTTTAATAATTTGTGGATCCAACATAAAAATAAAATTAAGATAGGGGTACCAGTATAAAGGATTCCACTAACTCCAGAAGATTTTTTATTTATTTCCTAAACATTGTACCCTAATTCTAGAAATTTGTATTCACTAAAAATTATTGTGATAAAAGTACCAGTGAACCAAACCACATGTTGATCATGGAATAAAGTATGTCTTAGTACCAAACCTTATAAAAATCAATTTGTGCTTCTATCTATTTTATTATTTTCATTGCATTTGTATGTGGTTATTTCTAGCACACAACCAATCCATTCCTCTTAACAGAGGAATAAATTTAAGACCATGGGGGTAAATTGAATGAATGTAAAATCGGGTAACGCTACCACATATTCGGGAAAAGAATGCACCCGGTTTTGTCAGCGCTAAGAATAAAGAGCTATGAAGATGGGTGCTTTTATTAGCACTGATAAAGCTACTGTTTATCAGTGCTCAAAAAGCATTGATAAAGGTGTGCCCTATATGAGCGCTTTGTTTAGCGCTCAAAAAGGGGTACCTTTATCAAGGGTATGTTCAGAGCTGATAAATATTTTTAATTTTTTTTTATTAATTTATATAAAATTATCATATTTATATTCAAAAATAATATTTGTTTGTATACATTAAATTAAAAAGTCATATTTATAATTAATATTTTTTTAATAATCCAAATATATATATAATAAATTTCATAAAATAATAAATAAATTTATTTAATTTATTATATATAATATATATATATTATTTATTACATTTATATTATCTATTATATATATTATATATTATATTTATTATATATGTTATGTTTATTATATTTATATATTTACAGTTATATGTAATTATGGTTTATATATATAAATATATATATATTCGTTTTAAATATGTAAATTTATAATTATAAATAAATATATATATATATATATATATTTAATTAGATATATGTATCCAATGAATTTGGCCATTTGATGCATTAATATAATTTACATTCATATATACTTTATGTATTCATCCTGAATGTTCATTTATACATTGCACCGTCATTACAAATCTTATTGGTCATATATATGATGACCTGTTTTTATGATTTCAACATTACTTGGTGTATATGATTCATTCATTTTCCCATGAAGCTTTCTCATAAATACATAAAATCTTGAAAAATATATTTAAATAATAATTGTCTTTATTATATTATTAATTATCAATATTTAGTTATATATAAATACTGTTTAAAATATATTAATAATTATAATTATATATATCTAAATAGATTTATACGTGTATATATATATATATATATTTAAATTATTTTAAAATTACAGTAATTTTTTACAATGATAAATTTTTTTTATTATATTTATTATTAAATATGAATTTCATTTAAATATATTTAATTATAATTATAAATATAAATAGATAAATGTCTGTATATATATATATATATATTTAAATTAATATATGTCTTTAAGGAATATATATATATATATATATACAAATATTTATATTTAAGAATATATATAATATATATGTAAATAATTATAAAATTATAATAAATATATTTATTATATTTATATGTATAAATATAAAGAAATTTATATTTATTTACCTTCATATATATATATATATACTTTAGGAAATTAAAATGAATATATTACTTATATATATGTTTTTATAATTTCATAATTATTACAATAAATATATAGTCATATTTAAATAATTCTATAATTATAATTAATATACTTAGTTTATTTTCATTATTATTTAAATATATATATATATATATTTAGAATTATAAATATAATAAATATATTTATTATAAATATATTTAATATAATTTTATATTTATTTAAATGTAATTATATATATTTATATAATCATGACATTATAATAAATATATATAATTAATATATTTATTTTAATCTCATAAGTATTTAAATATATTTATTTATTTATAAATATGACTGTATATAATTAATAGATATATTTGTAAATATTTGTATATATTTATACATATATTTATCGAATTATATATATAGTTAATAAATATATTTATTATAAATTTTATAAATATTTAAATATAACTATATATTTATTTTAATAATTATGATATTCTAATGAAATAAATATATATTTATTACATATTTATTTTAAATACTTATAAGATTAAAATAAGTATATTAATTATATATATTTATTAAATTATAATGTTAATAATTATATTTGTTATAATTTCATTATTATTTATATATATGTGATTATAACTAAAAAATATATATTTGTTATAACTATAAAGAAAAAAATTTAAATTTATAGTGATTAAATAAATAAATAATTATATTAAATATAACAAAATTTAACAGTTATAATTCTAAATAAATACTCATTTATTTATATAATAATAAAATTGTAATAAATATATTAATTATATACAATTATTAATATAATAAATATATTTATTTTAAATTTATATTTATAAATAAATATATAATTATAAAAAATTCATATTTATTATATAAAAAAATATATATTTATTTATATTTATTATTATAAATGAATGAATTTATATTTATTATACATATAATTTTATAAATATATATAAAAATATAAATAATTTATTATCATTATATTTCTATCAACGCTAACGAAGAAGTGATAAAGGGAATCTTTAACAACACATTTTAATTTACTGCTGATAAAACCTTCAATAATTAGCACTTTTTACCTAGAGCGGAAAAATACTTCCCCGGTTTATTAAAAAAACCTAATAGTCTTCTCTTACATTAGCTCACCTCAAACTCTCACGGAAGCCTTACCCTCCTCCCCCTCCTCGTTGTCGCGGCTCCTCCTCCTCCTCCTCCTCACTACTTCCATAAATCTTCCTCATCCTCCTCCTATACTATTGTCGACTCCTCCCCCTCCTCCTCCTCCTTCACTGTTGTCGTCGACTGCTCCTACTCACCACCAAAAAATTTTGTCCACCGCCATTGTGAATCCTTGTTCTGTCACCGCGCAAGCCATCCTCCCTCATGCCGCTACGAAGCTCTCCTCCACTGCCACGCGAAACATGTGTAATTATTTAAATATCCCAAAATTATGAGTTCTCTTTTTCATTGAATTCTTAGTACCTTTACACATTTCCCTCTGAGTTCCCTTATATAGTGACTTTATTGAATTGTGAATACCCTTATGTACCAATAAACAAACTCTAACATATCAAGATTCACATGTACTTTTTCTAATTTTATTCAATCCACATATTACCTTTATGAATCCCGTTAATGAATTATTTAGTAATGGTTGGAGATGTACAACTCATTTTATTTTAATATGCATTATTTGGGTTGTACTAAGGCCAACATGTATATTATTCAGGGTGAATTAGACACTACAATGGCTAGAAACATCTTTTTTGGTTTCCATGTGGTAGTGTTGTATGGATTGGATCTGGAATGTTGGAAATTATATTTGTTATCCATTTGTTCTGAATGGTGGGTCTATCTACTACTAATATATTTGAATGAGACATATTATAGTTCATCTTAAGAACTTTTATTGTGATTTTTATGGGGTATTTATGAATCTATAATTTTCACATATTTAATACTATATTTCAATGTCATAATACCCACCACAATGTTATTTTGTAGAAAATTGTCCCATTTTTATGTTTTAGTGGAATTTTGAGTTTAAATAAAAAAATGGCATAATTTTGGTATTTAACTGTTATATTTTTATTATGTATTTTGGCCATAAAAGTTTCCACACTGAACCAAAATGTTCAATTCCTTTTTTGATAATTTTCTTAAATCATGGGATGAATTTCAACCTTCTGGATCCATAGTTCAATACATCATTGGAAGGCCTAAACTAGTCTCACACTCTGTTCCTTGAAAACATTCTGCAGATCTGGATTGTTTTAAAGATGAGATTGTATTTAAAATTATACTGGTCCATTAGAGATGAAGTTCAAAAATTAGCTGTAAAAAAATTAATGATGATCATTAATTAAAGAGGCCATGCCTAAATCCGTTGGATGAATGGTATTAATGGCATTGGAATTTGGAGTTGTGGAAGACGAATAGTCACCTGGATAGATTAAATTTGCCACGCTAAAACAGCCAATACTCCTTCATAATTGGACCAATGAGGCTGATATATTTTTGGTGGCACACATGAGAAATAATGTAACAACATTAAAGAAGGGACCATTTACCAATTTAGGCGTTTAATGGGTCTAACAATCGATTGCTTCCAGAGGACATAATTGAATCAAGATTTCTCCACCCATTTCACCTATAAATATGTGTCTCTTCTCCCTTTTACAAGGATATCCATTTTCAAGGGGAAAGTTTGAGTATTTTTGTTGTAATTGATACATTTATTTTTAATATATAATAGTTTACCTATCCTCTCCATACCTCATTTTTTCCATTTATTTTATTTTATGTGTTCTTCCACTGTTATTCCATTCTTAGCTCCACTAAAAATGGATAACTAACCTCGACGTTTGTTCGAGGGATGGAATGTTGGTTTTATTGAGTTAATTTTACTTTAATTTCAAATCCAATTATTCAATTATAAGAATTTTTGGGGTGGTTAAATATATTATGGTGAGCGGTCTCCCTATATTCTCTACCACCAATTTCTTCTTCTCATTTATCAATTTTCCTTCCCTTTTCTATTTGTGTCGTTCTACGGCAGATCATGGCATGAGTAGTGGTGGTCTGCGAAGAGGTCTCCTAGCTGAATTTAGGAAGAGAATTACCCTATATGTAGAGGTCTCGGTATGGGGTGATGGAATTTCAAATGAGAAGGTGAGGTGTGACATGTATTGATCACCTTATTGAGATGAATATTGAGATTCATTTTAAACAATGATATCAACCACCATGTCCTCATAAGAACAACTGCCTACTTATTTCATATAACTTTATTCATTATTTCATTTCATTATTATATATTTTTTTTATATTTTAAGTATTTCAATTTTCATCCTATTTATATTAGTATCAAATATTATATTAGTTAGTTTATAATTGTGATAGAAGTAAAATAGTGTGTGTTATCATCCTCCTTGTGATCGACCCTATGGTGTGCCACTATGGTACATTATTAGGTTAATAAGAATTTAATTGAATGGTGGTTTTGAACAAAACCATTCACATTAATTTGGAATCTTTTTCGGGGAGGCCAGACGCTTACACACAGAATTTTTCATAAAAACCCCAAATAAAATTAAATATTTCAAAAACTAAAAAATATAATTTCATTTCATATAATTTTTTTTTAGGTCATGGATTATTTTGGTGATTTTTCATATGCATGGACTATTTATGGGTTATCTAGAAATGAAGTGTCATTTATGAAGAAGATGGAACAAGATGACGCGATGATTAAAAATAATTTCAAAATCCTTGAACGAGCATAAAAGATTGTAGCATCGTTGGCGGCTGAAGATGATTATGTTAATGCTCTATGGCTGGAATGACAACTAAAATAGAACCATGCTGAAGAAGAAGAGTTAAATATTGTTCCACATACATTTTAAGTTAATGAACCCAAGGAGGACTTGAATATTCAATTTTGTGGTGAAATCGTCTCTCCTGGGACATTGCATAAACAGGTTCCTGAAGAAGAATAACCAGCTGATTCAACTATCGGAGATCAACGTGCTTTGGATGATCATTGGTATGATTTTTTCTGAAGAAAAAAATGCAAGTGATACTACCATATTTTTCAAAGAATAATGAGTACCTCTATACCATTCTCTTGCTTTGAAAGAAGATAATGAATTCACCACTGAAAAAGAGTTCCTAGTGGACTTGCCTGAAGAGATCGTATTTTAAGATGACCTACACGAAAGGTAGGATTTTTATATTGATTGTTCATGTTTTAATCATATACAATTGGAACTATTTTCTAACTTCCCTTCTGAATTTTTTGACCCAGCATCACATGATCAAGCCCTGGATGTTGAAGTCGAATTAGCCAAAGACGTTGTGGCTAAAGAAGTGGTGGACTTGTTCTCTATCCTTCTCCCATATTCTAGGTTTTACCACATTGAACAGGGGGAGGAGCTGATGTACTCTATTAATGGGTTCCACCATGACTGTTGTAGGCTGAATAGAACAAAGAATAGTAAAATTTTGTGGTTTCTGAGCAAGAAACCTCATCCACCAATAGATTAGCGTTAAACCGCTGCAACTGCCTACCTAGGGGTAGTAAAAACCTGACACCTACTTGGGGGTAAAACCAAGAATTATCCCCTTTCCTTTCACTGCCTATTTCTTTATATTTATTTTTCTCATGATTTATTTATTTCATGAATATTAAGGCATGTGGTAGTAGCTAAGAGCTTAACTCGGGGTTGCAACTAAAAACTAAATTCAGGTTGTATCTTTCCCTCCCTTTTATTTTTCTTCCCTTTCCATGCTTTTGTTGTGCTACAATGGGGGTAGTGAAATCTTGGTGTGGGGGATTGTCAAACTATTTATATGTTTTGTGTTCTATATTTTATATTTTGGTTTTAATATTTTTATTATCATTGAACATTAATTAATATTATGATTAATTTTTCACACTAGTTGATTTTATGAAAGTTGAGATGATTTTTGAAGAAATGTTTTATAATGGATTGTTGATGTGAAAACTTTTTCTTGAATTAGATTTTCAATCATTTTTATGTGTTTTTCAAATTTTTGAAATCTATTCCCATGAAACACTAATTCATGAGACCTTTACTATCATGTGAGGTACTTTGAACTACTTGAATATATTCATTCTGATACCCAAACGTTCTTCAGAGAGGCTTGGATTTGGTGTTAGAAACAGAACATGTGACTTTTCTCTTTCGAAGCATTGGATTTCATGGAATGTTCATGATATAATAGAGTCATTTGTTTGGCTACAAATAATTTATCTTGAGACCTAACTTTAAATCTATACTTCATTAGCCCTTAGATTCCACGAATCACCATATAGGATTAAGGAACATTACAAGCTGATTTTTCCTAACCTACCTTCTCTCTTGGTATATTTGCGTGGATATTTAATGTTTGATTATAGTAGAAGGGCCTTTAATGTGTGTTATTTGGATGTGATTCATTTATGGGGGATGTGATGTCTGTGTAAAAAAATTGGGCAGTGTATTGTAAAAATAAAATTGGGCATGGGTAATTCTTTCTTTTGCTTTATTTGTTTCTTCTGGTTTTCCTTCAAAAAATGAAAAAAATAGAAAAATGGATATTAACTTGAATTTATAATTTTATTTTGTTTTATGAAACATGTATCTGTCTAAAATAATGGGCATGATGGTCATTATTTAATTATATTCAATTGTCATCTCAACCTCTATGAAAAAAATAAAGTTATGCCTTTCATTAGCTTTACAATAAAAGGAAAAAAATGAAAAAAGGGGAGAACATGGATGCAATCATTCATTAGAATCATTTATGGTCATATAATTAGGAGGTAGTGTTTTGTTTCACATTTTAAATGGTATTTTTTGAGGTTCATCAAGTGTTTTGACTTGATTATTTATGTATTATGCTTAAGAGTCCAACCTCCTCTTTCTAGACTTAATTTTTCAATCATTTTCCTACATAACCTAAGCCACAGAATTCACCGAAAAATTTCCTCATGATCAAATTTATTTTCATGTTTCACACTGTGGGTAGATGAGAATTGTCACATGCCTATGGTGATACATTCATTTTCCAAGTATGAGCATAACTCCAGATACAATTTCTCTCGAGTGAAGAGTGACACAAATTTCATGGTGGGGTAGGCTGTGATTGGGCCATGGATGAATTTATGAGGTTTAATAAATTTGAATGTGATTAATTAAAATGATTTGGAATTGTTTTTAATGTAGGAGACAAGATGGAATTTCATTTTGGAAGAGATCATTGATGTTTTCTCATTTTTGATTTTTGTGTGAATTTTGATTCGAATATATGATGATTGCCTAGGAGTGCAATGATTATGTGTGGGGGAGTAATGAAGCTATAATTTTCACATATTTAATACTGTATTTCAATGTTCTAATACCCACCAAAGTGTTATTTTATGGTAAATTGTCACATTTTTATGTTTTAGTGACATTTTGAATTCAAAGGAAAAAATGGCTTAATTTTGGGATTTAACTGTTTTATTTGTATTATGTATTTTGTCCATAACATTTTCCACAAAACAAAAAATTGTGAAATTCCTTTCTTTAGGTTTCCTTACATCATGGGATGAATTTCATACTTCTGGATCCATAACACAATCAATCGTTTGAAGTTCCAACCTAAGCTCACAATTCGTGCCTTGAAAACTATGTACAGATACAAAATGTTTTAGAGATGAGCTTGTATCTAGAATTATTCCAGTCCATTAGAGCTTAAATTCAACAATGATATGTAACACAAAGTAGTGAACATCTTGAATTAAGGAGGTCATTTCTAAATCAGCTGGATGAAAGGTTTTAATGGAATTGGAAGTTGGAGTATTGGAAGACGAATAGTCACATGGATAGATTTAATGCACCGCTTTAAAACAGCTATTACTCCTTCATAAGTGGACCAATGAGGCTGATATTTTTTTGGTGGTATGAGGGAGGAATAATGGAACATCTTTCAAGAAGGTACCATTAAAGAATTTGGTCATTTAATGGGGATAACAGTCGATTACTTCCAGTGGACATAATTGAAGTGAGATTTCTACACGCATTTCACCTATAAATATGTGTCTCTTCTCCCTTTTACAAGGATATAAATTTTCAAGGGGAAAGGTTGAGTATTCTTGTTTTAATATTTAATTTTATTTATAATATATATTAGTTTATCTTTCCTCTTGATACCTCATATCTTCCATTTATTTTATTTTATGTGATATGTCACTATTATTTATTTCTCAACTACACTAAAAATGGAGAACTATCATTGACAGTTGTTCGAGGGAGGGAATGGTTGTTTGATTTAGTTAATTGAAATTTAATTTCTAATCCCATTATTCATGTCTACTAATTTTGGTGTTGGATTAATCGATTACGGTGAGCGGTCGCCCTGTTTTCTCTACCATCAATTCCACCTTCTCGTTTATCAATTTTCCTTCCCTTTGTTATTTATGTTGTTCATACGGTGGAGTATGGCCTGAGTATTGATGGTAAGCAAAGAGGTATCCTAGCTGAATTTTAATAAGAGAATTACCCCATATGTAAAGGTCTTGGTATGGGGTGTTTAAATTTCAAATGAGAAGGTGATGTGTGACAGGTCTTGATCACCTCATTGAGTTGAATAATGAGATTTACTTTAAAAAATGATATCAACCGCTACAACCTCCTAAGAACAACTGCCTACTTTCTTTCTTAAAACATCATTTTGTATTTCATATCATTATTATATAATTTATTAATATTTTATATATTTCAATTTTCCCCCAATTTATATTATTATCATATTTTATATTAGTTAGTTTATAATAGTGACAATAGGAAAATAGTGTGTGCTAGTGGCCCCCTTGTGATCGACCCTCGGGTGTACCACTATGGTACATTATTAGGTTAATAAGAATTTAATTAAATTGTGGTTTGTGACAAAACCACTCTCATCATGGATTCATCCCCTTTCTCTTGTAGGTAGATGAGATACTGTTGGTTGGTCTAGAAATTAGGACGATTTGTGAACTGAAGCATAATTGTCCAGTTAAAGAACACTAGAATGACATGAGGTGTTTAATTTAGTATCATAATTTTTTAATGTTATTGATATTTAATTTTGGAAGCATAATTTTTTTATATGTGACATTTATAATGATTTTTTGATACTTCGACTCCCTAATGAGTACCATAGGTTTTTTCTTTACCAATAGGGTAATAATAGTTAAAAATATAATATGTTTATAACAAGTAGTTACACTGTATTCCATGAACATTGAGTACATAGATACAATGCATGCTATAAAATAATTCGTTGGATGATGCCTCATTTGAAATAGGTTAAATTTATTCAAGGGGGGTGAGTGATGTTTTGTGATAATTATATTGAAATCCCTTTACATCCGAAAATCATGATTCCCCTGTGGATGATGAATATCATCCTATAAAACAATGTCATCTAGAAATTGTTTGAGTATAGAGTACATGAGTAATAAAAGATAGTTGGAAAAAACCACATGATTTATGGATTGAATTTTTATCATTTTTTGAAGAGTTAAATGATACTATAGTCTTCATCAATTAGTTTTCAAGCATTAAAAATATTTGGAATGTGAATATTTACTCATTTTTTCATTAATTCAGCCAAAATGAGAGGCTCCAAAAGATAACGGTGATTATTCAATATAGGAATTAGTTACCCGAGGGTCGACTGGGAATCTTCCAGATTTGATATGCTAAGAAGGCCTTAACCAAGATTTTGGTATGGGTCTTTTGCTTAGAAGTTCATGAGAGATCAATCTAAGATAATAATGAGCAATTGATGAAAACACCAATATATATAATAAATGAGATTGGTAATGAGTATGGATTTTATTGTGATGTATTAGTAGTCGGTATTTGAACAGTTCTAGTACATGATGGTCTCATGGTTTCTTATTGTTCTAGGTAGTTAATAACACAAAATAGAAACATCCGAAATCCATTCATAGATTTGGAAATAGTCGTTCATTACATGAGGTGCTATTGGAATACACTAAAAAAAGTTTTCTGAAATATATTTAATCAGTAAGTGAAATTAACCATTGATAAGAGATAGATTATAAGTACATATAGAACATTAACATAGACTTAATGTATACCTTCAATAAGGGGGGGGGGGGTTAACTAATGTACCATATTGTATGGATCAATCTTTTGTAGTACATGATTGAAACATCAAGTGGAAGATGGATTCCCCCATTTAAGAGATGTGACATTATGGTCAAAAGTATCGTGGAAAATTGAAACATATGTCTTTATCTATAACATATTCACTCCTCAATAGTGTTATGGGTTTAAACAATATGATTCATACTATTTATTCATGAGATACATGATAATCCTTTTATAGGTGTATATTTTATATCATTTTTGTAATTTTTTATTTGAGTATCCTTTATAATGTGCCTCTATTGGGATTTATGCCTTTTTGAAAATGCCTAAGTGGATCTATTAAAATGATTCATGTTTTTTTCAATATTCCCTAAAAAATTGGATGCGTTCAACAAGCCTTTTTTGTGTTTTTATATAGATTAAAAATTATTTAAACACATTTCATTGTCTTAGGTTGTATGTCAATAGTTTTTCTACTCACCTAATTGACTTTCATTAAGGGATGTGACTGTTTGGAAAGCGTATGTAATGCCAGATTCATTTTAACAATGGGTGTTTGAATTTATAAATGAAAAAATTTAAAATATAGGGGTTTTCTGTTTGTTTTAAAGGATTAATATTTTTGGGAAAAAAGGAATCCTGGAATGCTTAAAAAAATTAAATCGGGTTTTTGAGAAATAGTGTCTTAAAATTATTGGTTTATTTTAGAAAAGGTAAGTAATTTTGAAGTTGAATTTGTGCCAATGGTTGTTTTTCTAATTGGATTTCAAATATGGTTTTTATAAATAGTTTTAAATGGAGACGTGTTGTCTATAATTTTTTTCCCTTGGTTAATTTTAATATCAATATTTAGTGTATTTTTTGTAAAATATTAATATCACTGAATCAAATAGGATGTATATGAATAATGAATTGGTGGATTCCAATCTTTTGAAAAAAAGTTTGAATATGGATAGAAGGAGTTAATCAAGTTTACAAATGATTATGAATATTAACCTTTTTAAATACATTTTTTATATTGATGTTTTAGTAATTTAAGACATGTTAGTCCATATGATGTTGAAGAGCACTTGATCTATCATAGAATATATCTAAGTAATAAAAATTTGATTAATCACAGGGGAAAGAGATTGTAGCTAGTGGATGGGATATCATGGAATTTTATGGATCATATGATTTGATTTCAAGTGTATAAAAATGAATAAAATCATATTGAGGACATGATTACATATGTGAATGATTATGTAGATCATACTGAGGAATTGAAAATAATAGTTGAAGATGAACTTTGTAATTTACCTAAATCGATTTAGTAGTAAAAGTGTTATACAAAGACACCATTGTATGGTTGTTTTAGTAAATTTAAAACATTATCGTCCATACTGAAGCTGTATAATTTGAAAGTAGGAAATGGATAGAGTGACACTAGTTTTATGGAATTACATTCTCTCTTGAATGACATGATCCTAGAAGAAAATGAGGTCCTGATCCGAACATATGACACCAAACGAATGATATGATCGATGGGTATGATATCTGAAAGAATTAACTCCTACCAATATGAATGCATACTATTTCTGAAGGAAAAAAAATCACCTAGATAATGCTGAATGTGTGGTTCTTCTCAATACAAGAAAGTTGAATCCCACCCTAGAAAAGTTTTATGGTACAATCCAATCATACCGTGGTTTAATTTCCTATATGGAAGTGTGGAGACAACAAGGAAATTAACATGGCATGCCGACACAGGAAATAAAAATGGGAAACTAGGTCAAAAAATAAAATCTCTTCAGTTGTAGTGAATTGATCATGAGTATCCTGAATTTTTAAATGATCCATGAAAAATTAATCTTGTGTTATATAAAGATAAAGTGAATCGTTTCTATTTTCAAAGTAACACTAATATTACATGGTTAGTTATGTTTGTAAATTTTATCTTTCTACTCCAGTTATGCATGAGACAAAAATACATCATGTTAAATAGGCTTATGTCAAGTCCAAAACAACAAAACAATGATATTAATGTTTATTTGGCTCCATTGATTGAAGATTTGAAATTAGTGTGGAATTCAGGTGCTACGTTGTATGATGCTTACAAAAATGAATATTTCACATTGAGATCCATGTTGTATGAGGTGATAAATGACTTTACAGCTTATAGAAAATTTTCAGGATATAACATTAAAGGAACTCAAGGGTGTCCCACCTAAGAAAAAGTTAAATGGTCAATAAGGTTGAAACATTCATCGAAAAAGATGTTTCCATGAAATCACATATTTATACCCCAATGACTTAAGTATCGATCTTGGACAAAATCTTTCAATGGATGTTCATAAGAATGTATATAACCATTTCCACTAACAGGTGATCAACTACTTGATAAAGTTAAAAAAAATTACACAAATTTCATAATTTTTTTTTGAAAAACCTTACACAAACCGGTTGGAAAATAGATCAATTTTTTTAATTACCATACTAGATTTTTTTGTAGGTCAGAAACATTCCTGATATTTTTCATATTGAAAAAAAAATGTACGTGACCTTATCATCAAGATGTTAATAAATTCACTCGACCAAACAATGGGTGAAATCAAGGCTCGGTTGGACATGGTTGACATGGGAATACAAGAAGAGTTGGTGCTAGTGAAGGGAGAAAATAGATTTTTCTTCCTCCAGCTTCTTACACTCCTTCCAAGTAGGAGAGATATCATTTTTCAACTTCATTAAGGTAGTAAAGTTTTTAGAGGGGTATTCATCTAATATCAAGAACATCATGTCAATCACCGATTTAATTTTAAAGGGTTTGAAATCACATGAATAGCATGTTTTGATACAAGATCTAAGGTCTATAGCTTTGTGTTACATTTTCCCCAAGAATATACATCATACAGTATCTGTGATCTGTATTTATTCACAGCTATATGTAGAAATGTAAAGGATCCAATGAAATTTCTGAGTATAGAAAGGGAAATTTTTTCCATATTATGTGATTTGGAAATGTTCTTCCTACCAACATTATTTGATATGATGGTTCATTTCGTGGTTCACTTAGTGAGAGAGACTAAACTATGTATTCTTGTACACTATTGAAGGATGTACCCATTTGAACGATATATGATTATTTGGAA
This sequence comes from Viscum album, assembly GCA_963277665.1. Lineage (NCBI taxonomy): Eukaryota > Viridiplantae > Streptophyta > Magnoliopsida > Santalales > Viscaceae > Viscum > Viscum album. The sequence continues at coordinate 235,942,626 of OY728141.1, forward strand.
AAGGAATGTAAAAAATTAAAGTCGATTAGAGGGTTGTGTTACAGAATGATATATTGTAGAGGAAACCATTGAATTGTTTATGGAATACCTATTTGGTCTGGAAAGTATTGGTCTGCCAAAATATCATCACTCTGGGAAGATTTTCTATTATAGAATATTGTGATGATATGTTGTCACAAAATATATAATTTATCGGGAGTAGGACTACCGTTACTTTTTTCATAACAGTTTGGAAGATTCCCCATATGTTAAAACAAAAAATGAAATTCTTAGGTATGTTATTCCATCACGGGATAAAATATAGATATCCAATAAACATAATCAATATTTTATAGGATTGTTTTGGGACTATCTTTTAAATGAGTTATATGAACATCTAAATTCAATTTCATAATAGATTTGATGGGTAGATGGATGAACCAATGTGTATGTATTATTTTAAAATGGTTATGTAATTAATGGTTATACATTCTATAAAAATGAGCATGATAAATACAATACCCTATACAATATTGGAGTTACAATCATTGCTAAAGCAATTCATTTTTCTGGTACTAAGGAAAAAAATCCAATTTACACGAACATGTTATACATGGCATCATAAAAAAAATATGGGAGTTGGATTATATAACATTCCATGTGACTATTTCTCAATAAAAGAGGGTGGATAACATAAGCGTTGTTAAAATAGACGAATTGGGGTTCGTGAAAGTTTATTTTAGTAAGGAAGGGTTCAATGATGAAACATTCATAATGGAATCACATGTATTAAAATTATTTTATTTTCAAGATCCAGTACACCTAAACCGGTCAATTGTTCTGTTATCGACAAAAAAAAACCGAAGGGTCGGATGAAAATTCAAATGAGTATGACCCTTTCATTAGGACATAATAATAATTTCATAGCAGTCCCGATGTAGATGGAAATTTATATGTTAGAGGATACAATAATGAAGGGATTTGGATCACCGATAGAGTGGTCGAATCCCTTTTTTCCTTTTAAAAAGAAAAATATAGTTCAATATTCTTGTTATAGTTTTTTGTAATATACATCATGTTACCTAATGTTATTATCCAGGTACTGAAAAATATATGTACTCTAAAATAAATGTTATAACATTTCAACAGATAATGACTTACACATGTACTGGTTATCCCAATACCAAGGAATTATAGGTCTGTCAACTTATTTCTACTCGTAGTGCAGAGGAGAGACCTTATACACGTGTTGGAGCTCTCATTCTTGAGGAATAGAAGGTATTTAAACGTGATACTACTTGTAATGAAGAGGTGTGACCGTCTGCATGTCATGGTTCTCCAATACCAAGGAACAGCAAGTCCCTCAACCTATTACTTCTTGCAGTGCAGAGGACCTACCTTCTACATGTGTTTGTGCTCCCATTCCTAATAAACAATTGGTTTCTCAACCTGTTGTTGATTCCACTGTAGAGGAATAATGACAATATGAACATGACGATCCTTCCACATTAGAGGAACATATTAACGATGCTGATTATAGGGGAAATGGTAGGAGATGAAGGACTGAATTCACAAGAAAAAAATGAGCACCATAGTTTGACGGTGTTAGAAAAAATATTTAAGGATATAGTAAAAGGAATCAAATTCAATGTGGCATGGAATGTGAGGGTCCAAAATGATAACTCCAAAAAGGCCATGTTCATCAGTTATATTGGAATCATCACATGGAAACATGTGCCTATTGATGTAGATTCATGGAACCATGTAGTGTTTGGGATTAATACATTTATGTGGGAAGAGTTTACGGTAACATTATGATATCATTTGTTTATTTTACTAAAAATTAATAGAATAAAACATTGACTTACTCTTCATCATACATTTTAGATTGGATATATATTACATTAATACCACAATAAATATGTAATAATACTCTCTAGAAGGATTCATCTAGGATTTCACACAATATAGACTAGAAATTTTCTGAAAAAAAGTTGAAGGGAAAATAAACCACACCCAACAATAATTTATGCACATTTGATATCCCAAGAAGTGTGGGATGCATTTATTGGATGACGTGTAGATGCGTCTTTTCAAGTATATTGCATATAGTAACACGTTGTTTGACGATACCTGTATTAATTTTTATTTTTCATTACATTGATGTTAATTAACAATGATCACTTATTTTCATGTATTTTTTTATCCAACACAGTCATAGGAATCAGCAACACCTATTGAAGATATTCACATACTATCATTGGCCTTTATGTGGCCATTATATTATGGCCATATCAAGGGTATGAGTTTTTGGGTTTCACCCTTAACATATTTTGAGAAAAAACAAACACAAGGACAATCAAAGTTAATTAATAATATAGATGAGAGAAATAGTATCTTGAATAGAAGAAAAATTCTAATACCATAGTTTGATGATGGAAACATTAATAGTGGAGAGGAAAATATAAGAAACAACTCAATAATAAATGTTGTGTGGAGATCCCCCCCCCCCCACCATCTATTTAGCTAACCCTTCCCCTCAAAGAGATGTCTTAGTATAGGTAATAAATGTTTCATGGAAATGTGAATCAGAAAGACACGAATACCTTTCCTGTACTGATATTATACATTGTGATAATGAATGAGATTTATATCTAGAAACACCCACCCATCTCCCTTTGGTGAGGGCTACTGTGTTCAATATTCAAAACGGCTCGGTAAACACTAGACCACTTCTAACAGGGCGTGCTTGAGTGTCCATTAATGTAGCCCATGAGATGATCACAGAGGTAACTATTCCAATTAATTAGGATGACATTAATATAATCAAAATATTTGTTATAAAATTAATAAAATGGTTATCATATCTTGTAAACAAACCTGTCTAAAAAGGTGTATTCATTTCCAATTAAAATTTGAAGATAAACATTTAACAATTAATGTAAAAATTTATGAACTGATAAATGTTGTTGAAAACAAACAAATGGAAAGGGATGAAATAACATACCATCTCAAAACCATCTAAATCTTTATCCAACTGATAAAAAATATCTTTTAGAAGCAGCGTTACCCCACCAATTCTATGTCCACATCTACTATCATTCAAATCCCATTTGGATACAAATTTAAAAGATTGCAGAAACCACTTAGTTGATTTTTATGAAAATATGTATGAATAGAAAGATCAAGACCTCATTGGTCTTGAGAGTGCATCTAAAATCCTCAACTATTAATTTCAAGGTGCCTCAGTTATAAATGTTTACCTGAAGTATGTTGTAATGATTTCATTTTCCAAAAGTTTTGATACTGGGTTAATTATGAATAAATAAATTTCCTAATTTTGTCAGGAGTATATTTGAAAAACAATTAAATGTATTTTACCATGAAAGAAAATATGTACACATTAGTACTCACATGTCCTTTATAGAAAAAACCAAAATAAATACAAAAAAGAAGGCTAAATTAGAGAAGGGTCTAATCAAATTGTTTAAAGGTAAAATTTTAGAATATAGAATCTTTTAATAACGTTAATTAAAGGGTAGAACTCTATAATTTAAAAAAATCATTTATTTCCTTATTTATTTATTTATTGTTTTTAGCCAGCATTGGTTGCTCATTTTGGTAAATTTGGACACTCTAAAGATTTATTTCTTGGATTCAATTCTTAGATATCCAAAAAACAATCCACACATGATGGTGGTTTTTAATTTTTAATACAACACATCTATTTTTTAGAACTAGGAATCAATTTTTATAATTGATATTTTATTTTAATAGGTATTCTGTTTTGATAGGGCGTTGTATCAATATCATTAGAAACAAGTAATGAGGCAAGGGGAAAAGCACAAGGACGAAGAAAAGTACTATGAATATATGAATATGAGGGTATATATAATAAAAATTTACACTGAAAAATCATATAAATTTTTTTTCTTATTCTGCTCAATGTTTTTTGCAGTTTCCAAAATAAATCAATGGAAAATATTATAGTTATTATGTTTGTAAATTTAGTAGATAGATCATTTTACATGAACAAACAAGAATCCCCAAAGAGGTATTTTCAAAGATAATTATGATTTCATTTAGAATATTTACTAAAAAATTGGATATTTATATTTTCCCAGTACTAAAAATACTTTTTAAAAGACATTTATTCACAAGATGATATAGATGTGTTCATAAATGAATGAGAACAATACCTAATAAATGAATATTAACAATTAGCATGAATATGTGACTCAAAGTGTGTGTTTTTAGTTTATAATATTATTTGATCATTTAAGATTCATGTATTTTAAACAACCATGATTTGATCCATGACTCATGATTATGATATATGATATATAGGGTATGAATTTCTAATGTTAATATCACATACTTGTATTGATATGCTTTTGTTATCCTTATATGATCATTTTTATACTCTATAATTAGACCTATTGAGCATCTATGATCACCCTTTCTTAGGTTTAATGTCCTTATGTTATTAATAATGGTTCAATAAATGATATTTCTAATAAGGATTCTACTAATGAATAACTTTTTGAGAAACTCTTAGTTCTTTATGTCTTAACATTTTGAAAATCACTAGACCTAATTTTTCTGGCATGAATCGATATGTTATTTAAGGAATATTTATCAAATAATATGTGATATGAATGTATTAAATGTCTGGGTAAATATAGTTGGTATCAAAGAAAATAACCTACTAATGATTGAGAAAAAATAACAAGTGAACAGTATCATTCAAAGTGCCTTTTTATTTAAAATTGACATTACTTTTAGTAAAAAGAACATGTGACATACCAAAAGCTGAGAAAATGCATTCACATTGTTTTAATATTTTATAAAAACGATCCATGAGTCATTTTTGACATTTATAAATAAATTTCACCTCAATCTGATGCACGATGTGGCCGATATTATTTTAAATGTGTATTATTATATTAAAATGACATTAAATTGGGAAAAAAGAACAAGTGACATTATGAAAATTGAGAAAATGCATTAAGATTGTTTTAATACTTTTTAAAAATGATATATGAGTCATATTTGATGTATAAGAGTAAAAAAAACCACAATATAACACATCGTGTAACCGATATGACTAAAAGTGCGAATTTTTATTTAAAATTGACTTTAATTTAAGTAAAAACATCAAGTTACATAATAACTACATGGAAAATGCATTTGTATTTTTTTATATGTTAAGAAAAATATCCATGAGTCATTTTTGACATGTATAAATTAACAATAACTCAACATGATTCCTAGTGTGGCTGATATAACTTTAAGTGTCTATTTTTATATTAAATTAACATTAAATTGAGCAAAAAGAACAAGTGAAAAATTAAAAACCCTGAAAAAATAGATATTTTATTTTGATATATTAGAAAAAACATCTATGAGTCATTTTTGATATGTATGAGTCAAATTAACCTCAATTTGATGCATGGTGTGACAACAATGACTAAAATTGTCTCTTTTTATTTAAAATTGACATTAATTTCATTAAAAAGACAAGTGACACACTGATAACTAAGAAAATGCATTCAGATTTTTTTTAAAATTTTTTAATAAAGCAATATTTTAGTCATTTGTGATGTATATAGATTAGCAACATCTTAATATGGTTCATGGTGTGGCCGATATTACTTAAAGTGTATCTATTTATTTAAAAATGACATTAATTTATGTAAAAACAAGTGACATGATGAAAAGTAAGAAAAAAAATTAGAGTATTTTTATAAATTATTTAACAAATCCATGAGTCATTGGTGACATTTAAGAGTCAACCTCACCTAATTATGATGCACGGTGTGACCTATATGTCTAAAAGTTTCTCTTTGTATTTAAAATTGACATTAATTTAAGTAAAAACAATATGTGACATACTAAAAACTACAAAAATGAATTTTAATTTTCTTTTATTTTAGGAAAACGATACATAAGTCATTTTTGATGTGTATGAATCAACTTCTCCTAAATCTGATGCATGTTGTGTCCGGTATGACTTTGAGCATGTATTTTTATATTAAATGGACATTAAATTGAGACAAAAGAACACATAACATACTAAAAACCATAAAAACACATTCATATTGTGATTAATCTTTATGAAAATGATACATGAGTAATTTTTTATGTGTATGAGTCAACCAAATCTCAATCAGATGCAGAATGTGGCTGATATGACTGAATGTGTCTCTTTTTATTTAAAATTTTCAGTAATATATAAAAAACAACAAGGGACATACTAAATACTAAGAAACTGAATTCAGACTATTTTTATATTTTATGAAAATGGATTTTGATTCATTTATGATGTTTATGAATCAACCACACCTCAATCTGATTCACAGTGTGGCTGGTATGAAATTAATTGAATATTTTTATATAAAATTGGAATTAAATTGGAAAAAAAAGAACTAACATATTAAAAACTGAACAAACACATTCATATTGTTTTTATACCATAGGAAAAATTAACCATGAGGCATTTTTTATGTGTAGGATTCAACCACACTTAAATATAATGCACGATGTGATCGTTTTGATTAAAAAGTGTTAGTTATTATTTTAAAATTTCCATTTGAGTTCAAAATGTATCAGTCATGGAAAACCAAGAAAACATGCTCACATTGTCATTGTAATTTTTGAAAGTGATTCATAATTAATTGTGATGTGTATGATAAAGTCTCATGCCCAACCAAAGCACGCTACAATTGGAATGACTCATAATGTGTGTTCTAGTTTGAGATTACATTTTAGTAAAAAAAGAAAACTAAAAAACTAAAAATTGGGAAACAATATTTCAATTGTTTCAATACTCTATTAAACAATCTATATTTCATTTTTGGTGTTTAGAAATTAGGCACTCCTTATTGTGATGCATGGTGTGTCCAGTATAACATTAAATATGTCATTATATAAAATTGACATAAATTTTATTATAAGAACAATTAACAAACTCATAACCAAGGAAATTCATTAGTATTATTTTGACATCTCAGGAAAACGATCCATAACACATATGTAATTTGTAGGAATCAACCACACCTTAATACGACACCCGGTGTGATTAGTATAACTCCAAATGTGACATTTTTGTAAAATATTGACATTTTATTAATGTCTTATTTCATATTAATGTTTAATTTATTTTTTTACAGTATTACATACATAACATTTGTTTTCATATATATGTGAAATTTTTTGCCCGTGATGAGATGATTTTTTTGTAAACTGATACCATGGGTTATAATTTTTTAGATGGGATAACATACATCATAAGAAGAAATATTAATTTTTTTAGAATGATTGTTGGATAATTATAATTATAATTATATGAAACTTTTTTTTTGAAATGTAAATATCAATGATTATTTTTTAATATAAAATTAGAAGATGATTTTTTATTCATTATTTTAATTAAGTTTATATAGAGGATTTTCTTTTAGTGTTCAATTTAAATTCTAGTACAATTTTGGTGTGCTGAGATCACATCTGTCAAAAGGTGAAAAATTAATGTTTTAGAAGGTTTGTTGGATAATTGTTATGTAATTATATGAAACATTTTTTTTAAATGTAAATATCAATGTTTATTTATGTATATAACTGGGGAAGACCATTTTTTATTCATGATTTAAAATAAGTGTATATAGTAGGTTTTCTACTGGTATTCTGTTTAAATTGCAGTACGATTTTGGCCTGTTGTGTTTAAATTACAGGATTGATTGTAGGTTTTCTTCTACTAGGTGTACTGTTATATATACACCACCCTGACGTGTATCCCATTATCATTTATTTTTTTAGTTTTCTTAATGTACCCCTTTATCATCACTACCATTAATAGTTCTTTTCCTCGTTCTATTAAAATCCATTTGGTGCACTGTTAAAGGCAATATGTGTATTAGTGTAAAAAGTTGGGAACACTGATTCCCCCATATAAGTGTCCATTCATGATCGATATGGGTTCTACAGATATCTTTATTAAATATATACTCCCATGAATAAAAGTGTGATCCCATCATATTCATTTATATTTTTTTACTCATTTTATAATTACCTCGAGTTCTACAAGTCATTTAATCACTATGCAGCATCTTCTCTAATTAACACATGCTGAATATCCCTTAATGATTTAATTTCCCTATGTGTATCATACTATATATACATAAATTGAGTACCTTTATTCATATTCCCCCTTATATTTGTCCTTTAATGGACAAGGAAATATTTAGTGGCTTTTTATTTACTCTTTCATAATGCTTAGGACTACATTTTCTTTGACTTCCAATTATATGAAAATAAAACATCACACTATTTAATTGTACAAGGTAAATTATATTATGTTATGTATGAAAATTATCCTCTAAAATTATCTTATATATTTCTTGGATTATTTTTGAATATTTGAAAAATTCATTTATATTATGCACTTCTTTTTTTGGGAAATAATGTTATTTATGGGATCTTTTCAACAGTTTAAAATGGAAAAAACTTATTCCTCTCCCACTCCTCTAAGAAATATGTAATGTAACATCTCTATTACCCAAAAATTATATTACCCATGGGCATGTAGTGGAGAAAATATTCTACATTTCATGATTTAGTAAATTTTTCAAACATAAATTGTTATGTATGATCTCTCTTGGAAATAATATATTACATATAAACTAGAATATGGGAAATAATATTGGTATCACCTAAATTGAACAATTTTTTACATTACCAAGGAATAATATGTTATGTATCACCCTTTAATGAATGTTTAAATACATAGTAAAATGTCTCAACTCTTTCAGAATTAAAAATTTTTGATTGGAAGAACTAATTTTGAAACCAAAATAATTTAAAAAAACGTAAATGTATTATTTGAATGAATGTCTCCAAAAAAGTAAACTATTTTTTTCTTGAATTATTTATAAATTAAATCAATTAACATTTAACTATTTTAAAACAAAAAATAAATATTTTGAAAAAATATTCCTATAGATATATTCCAACGTTGAATGATCAAAATTATAAACAAATCAAATCAAAACCCATTTAAAGAATAATAAAATAAGAACATTATAGAAAATATGTGAAAAACACATATATCGATAAATCAAAATCAATTAACTTATGGTTGTTCAATCAATATAGATTTTTGAGTGTCATTTTATATAACAAACATTTGAGGTGGAGTGATACATCCTGGTCGAGATTCTATGGTTGATTTTTGTTGGAGAATAATGTTATAGTATCTTATGAATTTTATGGGCACTAGAGGTCCTCAGGATATATTATATTGGATTGAGACTATTGAGAATTGTCTTTGAGTTGGTGGAAACACTATATTTGTGAAGGGAGAAGTTGGCGACCTATATTTTTCATGGACCCATTAGGAGATAGTGCGGTGTAATATCTCAAGTTAGGATTCTGGAGGCCTTAACATGGGATGATTTTATGGACTTATTTTTTTTGGATTTTTTCCTCATGCCTTACAGTTATAAATGTCTCATGAATTTATAGAGGTTCATCAGGGGAATTATTAGTGATAAATTATACCACTTATTTCATAGAGCTATGATTATTTTCTCCCATTCTTCTTGGAATTAATCCTAATAAGCATGGATATTTTCAGATAGGATGTCATCCCAACTTGAGGAATCGAGTATGGATATTCAACCTAATATCTTACTCATAGGTTTTTAAAAAGATTCTTACCATTTAGAAGTGTGTTATATAGGAGAGTGATGTTAGTCTTATATAATTTATTGGTTGTCCTAGTGGTGGCACTACAAGTGGTTCAAGAGACTCCCCATAAAATTGTAGGATGTGGAGGTTTTATGAGATGTACTCAAATGGCAAGAGGTAATCAAGTTAGTGTAGAGGATCTTCAATCCATCCATTTATAGGGTATTATTTTTCTATGAGTGTGGGTTGGGAATTCCATTCCTATAGTTCATATACTTCTTGGCTAAGAGTTTTTCACTCCTATGGAAGGTTTGATAGTATATCAATATTAGGATTCCTTAATAGAGTTTGGGTAGAGGATTTTAGAAGAATTTTTTTTCTCAATCCTTCTCAGGGGGATCCTAGATAGAAATTGTGGAATTTTTCAGAAGGCCAATCTAGTGGTCGTTGTGGTATTAGTAGTTATAGATTCCATAGTAGTTATTTTCTCAAGTCGGTCAGTGGTTAAGAGGTCAATTCCATGAATCTGTTATTGGAAGGTTAAATTATTTAAACATTTTCTATCTAATTGTGTGGGGGTCCTTCTACCCTGATAGGTATGGTTCTATTTTAGTCTAAAGCAATTATTACATTTTTCAATATAACAACTTCATATTATTTATTATATACTCACGTTGTTCTTGTTTTGTGTATAGTAATGGAGTTTTTCACTAGTGTGATGGATCTTTATACAAATCTATTAAATAAGTTTAACCAAATTTGGATATTCCCAATGTGTACGATATTTTTTGGAGAAATTGGTAACTTGTTGGTTTCTTCATTTTAATCATGGAATGTTTTTAATTTAACTTTATGATGGAATGGATGATTCAGTTTTCCGGTCACATTAACTACTATCAAATTTGAGTAGATTTTATATACCTTATAGGGAAGGAGAATTCAGTTTTCTATTATTTGGATATAGATAGATGTTGAGTTATACATGACCTTATTCATATATGGTATAATATATCACAATTTGTATGTTTTTTCCATGAAACTATGAAAGTGATGAATCCTTCTTTCATTCCAATGTTAGTGGACTATTTCTTGGATGTGTATCACAGTGATTTCATTGTTTTAACTCTTAAGTGGGAGATTGATTATATAATCTATTACATAGAAGGTGTGGATTAAAAAATTGACACCTTATTATGATATATCATTGACCAAGTAGTGGGAGATGATGGTATAGATGAGGAATCTTGTGGTGAAGGGTTTTATTCATTCCATTATCTCTATCAGGGGGTATTCCAATTTATTTAAGAATAAGTCTGATGGTGTATTGAGATTGTGTGTGGATCATCAGAAGATAAACGAGGTTATTATAAATAATGGGTAACCTTTTCCTCGAATAGATAAATTATTTTATTAGTTTATAGGATCCTAATGGTTCTTCAATATAATCTAATGATTAGGCTATCATAAGTTGTGGATCAGGGAAGAGGATATACCAAATAAAAAGTTTATAAGTGGGTATGGGATATATGAGTTTTTAATGATTCTAATTTTATTTATGAATTCACTAATGATTTTTATGTTTCTGATGGATCATATTATTCATCCACACCAATAAGCCTTCAACATGGTGTTCATTGATGAAATTTTTGTATACTCATAGACATAGTAATTTCATTCCTATCACCTAGATATTATATTCTGTATGATTCAATCACATTAGATTCATGAAATGTAGTAAATATATTGATTCTAGATTCATGAATTGTGAATATTTGTGAATGTTTTATCCCAAAAAAAATTTATCCCAAAACTATTTTTAAGATAATTAGTTTCAATGAATTAACTGGTTATTATATGAATATCATTATGGATTTCTCTTACTAAGAAATGCTATGGATGTGACTGACTAAGAATATAGTGAAATTTGAGTTGAATAATCATTGTGAATCATCCATTCACGAGTTGAATGAAAAATTAAAATTTTCTTCAATTCATATTCTTTCAAATGTAGAAAAGGGTTACTCCATGTAGTTGGAGTTTTATTGATGCATGGATATCAGGTTGTGTTGTATCGGTATTTCATACTGTGAGCTCACTAGTAAAACTACCACTCTCAAGAACATGAGTTAAAGGTTATGGTCTTTTACTATCTTGTTTTTCATAATTAACTATTCAGTGAGAGTTTTTTAATCGACAGAAAGTTCATGACTTGTGATACTTCCTCTCCCATGGGTACAAGAAATTATAAATGTGATTTTTTGGAGGGTAACTATATATATTTGTTTTCGAGATGGTTTATTCTTCCTAGAATTGGAGCATCATTGTAAACACTCTAAGAAGAATGACTAGAAATTATATAGTTATGGGATCTAGTAATGAATGTTTATTTATGATCCTTTTTAATGAATGGTTATTGATATGAATAAGGGTTATGATTCCTTGAACTTTTCTCCTTTGTTCCTTAAATTAATCTCTAAAGGATAAATTTAAGGTTATAAAAGAACCTAATTCCATTTTTATGTGAGAATGACTCATGGGAGATGACCCAATTCTGAGATACTCCCATGATGTAGATGGTGTGTTATTCATCCATTCGATATTTGTGATTCCTTCATCTATGATAGAGGATTTCATAAGAGACTCGTATGCATTATATTGGGTGATGGACATTAGGTCGACCAATATATACCACAATATTAGGTTCCACATCTTGTAGGTTAGTATAAATAATGAAATTATACGTTTCATGGATGATTGCTTTAACAATAAGAGGGTAAATCCAAAGAATCAATGACCATGTGGGTTAATCTGATAACTTCAAGTGATTCTGTGAAAATAGTTTGAGGTGACCAATGAATTCAAAAATTGGATACCACAAATTTAGTGGTGGTATGATGGGGTATGGGTCATGGAGAACTAGTTTATGAAGCTTGTATATTTCTTAGCTAGTTGAGTGATCCAGTGAGTGTATGATCTAGAAATGTTGAACAAGAGGAAGAATGTATGAATCATGGTGTAGCTATAATAATAGTCTCATTAAAGGATTCATGTTTAATAATCTACATTAAGTAGAGTATATAAATATCTATTGGATCATAACAAAAGATATGTGTAGCATATCCGTGATAAATAGTTGGATATTCTTATATGATTATATTGAAACTTGTTGATAAGAAATGAGAATGTGTTTTGGATTTTTTGTGCAGTATAAGATGAACATTAGACCATATAGAGTTTTCATATAAAAGTATATTTTATTCATTGGTTTATATAGGTACCTATGGGGGATAATATAGTCGGCCAAACTTCTCACCATTATACTAGATATAGTTGTGTGAGTCACTAGTTGTAAGGTTGAGCTTGGTGTAATTGATCACTAATTTTAAGTTCACCATCGTTAATTGTGTATTCATACATGATAAACCTCAGTAGGGTAATAAACAGATAAGGGGGAAAGGAATGATTCTGCAATGAATTTTGTTGTTATTTTGGATTTTGGATCAGTTCAGGATAATGGAATACCTATGGGATATTCATCCATTGAATTAAGTGGTGAATTATGTTGTTTGCATTTCATAGATTTATAATAATGATCCAGATCCCACACACATGATTGGTGTTGAAGTTATTAAATTAAACATGTTCGTTTCAGACCACCATGTGTTTGTTATAGAATGGAGAAATATTGCATTGCGAGGGAAGTAAATACATCTTATCTTGGTGTTATTGAATAAGGTATGTGTCTAGGAGGAGGCTTGAGAGTTTTAATTAGATATAAAATCATAGTGACTAGATCTATTTGAGGAGAATGCCTATAAATTTTTCTTAAGGATGAGAAGCCCTTAGGTGGGGTTTTATAACACCTATTAAATTTATTATATAGATTCTATGATTTATATTTTGTTTAAATTATTTATTTCTCAATTTATTTGGGTGTTTTTAGATGGGGAGTTGTCTGGGATAATTTTTCATAGTTTTAGCAGGTACGCATTTTAAAAAAAGATAAAGAGGGAACTAGTGCTTGGTGGGATATACAGTAGACCAATGATCCTAGAGACAACAAGCCATCAAGTTCGGTTGTGTCCGGTGGATGGAAAATAATTTATTTCACATTAAAATATGAAAAGGTACCTATTAATAAGTATAATATTTTATAAAGAAGTCTCATACATTCACATTAGACCTTATTTATCTCCATCTATATTCCTCTCTCATCCCTCACTCAAGTAGAACCTTATTTTGGGGTATCATTGAGCTTCTAAATCCCATTATACCTTATTGTATTACTAAATAAATGTTTAATTGGTAGTGATGGTACATAATTGAAAATAATAGTCCTATCTATGTGTTATTTATAACATGTTATTTTAATTTTATCTTCCTTGGTCAGAAATCAAAATTTTAGATGGATTCTATCAGATTTTACTTATTCTATGAATTAATCTTGAATCAACAAAAGAATCTTGTAGAGGGAGATCTGAGTCCTAATGTAGGAATTAATTTTTATTCTTTCGCATACATATTTGGTAATATCAGATTTCATGAATGAATGTGTGTGTGTGTGCTTGTAATTATTCTTCTTATGGTATTTACATGTTTAGATGGGTCCAGATAGATATAATTGACCCTTGGTTGGGTTGAGATTGGTGTTCTAATTTATTATGATGAGCTCTAGTGGGTATTTCATCTTTGTATATGGGTTTCTTCCTAGATTGGTTAGGAATATAGACATTTTCATTTTCTCTATTGTTTCGTGGATGGCATTATAGTGTGGATAATAAGAATATGGGTTTTCTCTTTTCTAGAATGAAGGTGTTGAGGTGTGGGAATGGATAGTATGAGAGGAATTTCATGGGTTGGGTAATGTAATTGAAAAAGTACCATGTTTTGAAGGTTTATCAAATGGTATATATTGTTATGTTTGTTTTTAACCCTCGTGGTTTGGTATTTATTATTTTATGACACTGCTATGATTTTTATGTGATATCGTAATGGAGTTTATCAATAAGACATTGCCTCAATAAGATGAAATTTTTCCCATGGGATTCTTTCTATGTTAAATACTCCCTGTAATGTTGAATACGATTCTTGTTTTATGCATGATTCTTCCATGGGACCTTACATTCGAGGCAGTGCTAGTTCAGCTTGTGTGGGAGGTTAACACTGTTATACCCCATTTAGACCACTTCATATAAGATGAGAAGATGAAAGACCATTGCAATGGTACCTCAACATGAAGGAATGGTTCATCTAGTTTTAGATATTGGATATTTTATTCCCTCCTCATAACATAAAATATGACATCAGAGATGATTTTTCATAGGATGACTTCCTCTATATGTAGTTTTCCGCATCATGTATGGTTTTAGTTTTTAGTGGAATAGTTAGTGAATGATGGCCTGACATGGGTTAGAATTTTATATTTGTTATTAGTTTTATATTATAGTATACACTCACATATATATACCAAAATTATGATAATAATATGTTAGTGGCATCCTAGTAGGTTAAATACTCACACTATACATGAAAACCGTAATGTGTTTGTTGAATTTGTTAAGATGTATCCATCCATGGAAAAGTGACATCTGTTAAGAACATGAGAAGATGGAGTGGGTATGGATATATTTGATAATACAATATACGATGGTATTATTTTGTGGTGGTTTCTATTTATTCATTTATTTATTCTTTAATTAGTGTATACATTGGTCTGCCACCTAAGGGGGTCCTCTTTTGAATGAATTTATTTCTGTAATATACTCATTTTTTTCTAGCATATGATGTTGTTTATATGGACATCCTACCATTATGATCCTAGGATATTTACATATTGAGTACTTCTAATTATTCTATTTATATTGATAAGAGTTATCTAATACTTAATGCAAATTATACCCAATATATGGTTTAGGCCCTTACCATATGTTGACATCCATTTGTATATAAGGAGGAATTAAAAAGGCCACGTATTAATCAAGAATAGTCCAAATTAACCATGATAGGTAATTAAATATGAGACTGTTTCCTCTGGAAATGGGGATGACCTCATTTGTTTATGGTTCGAACATTCTAATCGGTTTCTAGCGGGTTTATTCCTTGAACCAGAAACATTCAATGATTTTATATCCATTTGGACCTACATTCAAAAGTTAGGTGCTCATTAGTTCTGGACTGATAAGGCTTAAGAATTTGAATTGGTCGAGATAATAGGAGGTCCGACTCATCACACCTTTTTAGGGGAATTATTGTCTACTCTGGGACACTCTTTATAGATTTAAGACATGTTCGTGAATCCTTATTAAATTACCAACTATGAAAATGTTCTTTCTTTATATATGACATTCAATTATTGATATGAATGAGATTTATAGAATCTTTTATATGTATTTGAGGTTATTCCTCGGTAGAGAATCATCTGTATTTGCTAGAGAATCATAGTCAATGAGACCCTTCAACACATTATATAAAATCTCTTGGTCAATATGATAACCATACTAGCTTCAAAGCCACTCAGTGGGGCACTTGATGTTTATTGTCATTCAAAAGGACATGGATTATTTCAGAGTTGACATCGTACCCACATATGGGCTACCTACGTATCCTTGTTTAGAAAAGGAATCAGAACCCACGTAGTTTGAGTAAAATAGTATGAGGTTTATGCATGTTTGATGGCTCAGTGAAATATTTCATTATTACTTTTACACTCTAAACTCACGTGAGACATGCTCGGTGTGAGAAATAAGAGGTATTAGTTAAACCTGACGATTGTGCCATGAAAGATGAAATCATAAAGAATGATTTGGGGATTATGTATGTATGACTACCCAGATTGATGAGGATCATGACTTACTTCGTAGAAGAATCCTGGAAACAAGGTCCATAAATGTATGGGTTCTTTATGGAGATTTTGATACTTAAATTGGGAGTTAATCTTGAGGAGGATGCCCAAATAATAGGGGACTTATGATTGGGTTTTATTCCTAAGAAGGAAGCTTAGTTTAAGAGAAATTATTACTGGTAAAGAGAAATTATGACCAGGGATTATTCTTGAGAAGGTGGCCCGGGTTAAAGGGACTTGAGAACTGGGGATTCTTCCAGAAAATGAGGCCTAGGATAAGAGGAATTATGACTAGGGCTTACTCTTGAAAAGGAGGCCCATGTTATGGAACATGGAATTTGGGGCTTACTCTTGAGAAGGAGGCCCTAAATTTGGGAACATGGGGATTACGTGTAAAGGGGATGCCAAAAATTAAGGGAATTATGATTGGGGATTACTCCTGAAAAGGAGGCCCATGTTAGGTAATTTAGGGCGTACTCCTAATGAGGATTCCCATATTATGAGAATTTGGACTGGGGCTTACTCCTAAATAGGAGGCCCTGGTAAGGGAACATGGACTGGGGATTACTCTTGAAAAGGAGGACCAGGTTAGGGAACTTGGGGCTTAATCCTAAAGAAGATTCCCATATTAAGGGAATTATGCCTGGGGATTACTCCTGAAAAGGCGGCACAAGTTAGGGAACATTGGGATTACTCCTAAAGAGGATTCCCATATTAAGGGAATTTGGACTAGGGCATACTACTGAAAAGGAGGCCCAGGTTAGGGAACTTGGAATGGGGAAAACTCCTGAGAATGAGGCCCGAGTTAGGGAACATAGGGTGTACTCCTAAGAAGGATGCACATATTAAGGAAATTATGACTGGGGCTTACTCCTGAAAAGGAGGACCATGTTAGGGAACTTGGGGCTTACTCCTAAAGAGGATGGCCATATTAAAGATCTTCTCATTTTAGATGATGAGGATGAAATGAATTAAATCTCTAATCTTAGTGACATATAGATAGGTAAATCACTTGGTTTTGAGGGATTTTCCACATAATTATTTTCAAATAAGGAAGCCAACAAAGAAACCATGCCAAAAATGGATTTTAAGTGTGTTTTTAAGGAAAAATCTTGAAGAGGAGAGGTGGATTTGAAGAAATGATTTGAATATGCAAGAGAGGCACCCAAAAAGATGCAGGTGCGTAGGTTTTTTTTGGCCGTGCAAGTCTTGGGAGCGCAAGTGTACTTGCACGGCACACGTGTACCTTCCAGACATTCAACCCATAGGGTAATACTTGGGCGAGGCATGGATCACTCCCTTATTATTATCCTTAATGTCTTACAAAAGTGTGACGTGCAGGTTCTGTTGAAGGGATAAGGTGGCGCAAAGGTGTGACCATTTCTATTTTTGGATAGACACTTAGGTGCCCAAGTGTTGATGAATTCTAACACTTATGCATTGTTCCCCCTCTTTAGATCTTTCAATATAGGTAATAAATTACATTATAAGTGTTCAGAAGACTTCAAGAAGAGACTAGGGTGCTGGGAGCTCAAATCTGACTTTTGGATTTTTTCCATCCTCGAAATGGAGGGCCCACAAGGGGTATTTATAAGCGGCTGAAGACATTGCGCAAAAGTCAAGATAATGTCACTTGCATGCCTAATATGTGGCGAGTAGGTACACCTATGTGACTATTATGAAACTTGTGCGGCCCTTACTTAATGGGATCCTTGTTCAATCCTTTGTCAAATTTTTATATTTCTTCAATGGATGAATCTCTTTATGCTAATGTATTCCCCTTCTTCAGTCATTAGACACTGTGATGAAAAGGACCGTCAACAAAAGTCCCCCCTTAGAGTTGGATCCAAAAGGAAGGAATATTTGACCTTATGGTAAAGGAGAAAACCAAGGAAGGGCAGCGCACAAGTTTTGAGCGCATAGGTCTTGGTGCGCAGGTGAGAGTCGCATATGCTTCGACACGTAGTGGTGCGGCATGGCCTATAAATATGCACGACATTCTCGCGCTAAGAACCTAGCTTTGAACACTTCTGAGCTCTCACCGTGCAGGTTTCTCTCGTCGTGCAAGTAACTTGTTTTCCACGATTTCATTGCTACTATTTTCTTCGCGCTTCTGCAGAGGTATTTGGAATTTCACGGTGATACCTGCGCGCCAAAACATGCGTGACACAGTTGTACTTGCGCGCTAACATTGGACTTCTGTGCATTAATGCCTTATCCATTTTTTCACTTTTCTTCACAAATTTTATGACAAATAAACTTCTTTAAGAGTTTATTATTCAACCTTTGTGCAGATTCAATGGCTCCTAGAAGAATTTGAACGGCTGATGATCTAGATAGTAAGCGAATTGATGACATGATGAGCATCATTGGCCATGATTATTATGATATCTATGATTGCACTCTCCCAAATTTGGCCAAGTACATAAAGAAGTATCATCATAATTTCCCACATAGTATCTACCTACTTCTGTATGGCCATGGTCATATGCAGAAATTCAACATTCCAAAGGAAAAGAACCATATGTTTGAGATGAAGCCGCACTATTACTCCTCTATTTTGGTTATGATGTGCATTAAAATTAGTAACAATTGTGTGAACTTTAAAATTTTTCCTCCATGCCATTTCCATGCAGATATGAAAATGGAAAACCCATGGGCTGAAATGTTTTCCTCTACTGGTTGGTGGAGAAAAGACTATCATGGCATTAGAACAATATATAAAAAAGAGTATTCTCTCTAAATTGCTCTTTACATCCAATGCTCCATTCTCAAATCCATGTATCCATCTTCCAAGTCTCTTTAACAGAAACAGATTCACTGTTTGATTAGTAGAAATTTTTTTCAAACCACAATCAATAACATTCTTCGGAAATTGTTCCAAGAAGAGCTGGTATCACTGGGCCTCTTATTGTATCTAGTTGAATGAATGAATTCCGGGTGGCTACTGATGAATCTCGGGATATAGTAAATCAAATGAATAGTTATTTTGAAAGCCTCTAGTAACTCCAGAAAAAGAGAAGAGACTCTAGTCTATGGATGTCCTTCAAAATCATATGCATCAATGAAAAAAACTTTCATCATTAATCATTTGTGTCTGCATTCTTTTGCTATCTGCTTTAAATCATTACTTAAGCCAATGGGCCTAGTAAGCATAGTATCATTTTTTCAACGATTATAAAAATAACCTTACAAAATTTGAATCTTTTTATTTCTCAATATTACATAAATAATACAAAATATATGTTTAGTGAGTTGGGACTTGAATTTTGTTCAGAGTTCCCTTTTCTTTTACGGGCAGTTTAAAGTCATGCATGTCAGACAAAAAAAGGCTAATGTTTATGTTCGAAATAGTTTTGATCGAATGGATTAAAATTGACTTCATTCCTTGACAATTTATTTGATAACATATTACCATATTCAAGTACTGGGAAAATGTAAACGATGACTTAAGAAATTTTGAATCTAAGGAATGATATGAAAAAAGGGATAAAAGGCATTAAAAGATGTATTTCTCAACAATGAAGTTACCACTATTTAACAAACACTTTAGGGGGTGAATTATGTTGGGCCACATAAGGGCATTGGCTGCATAGTCAAATAATAGCATCTTTTGGCAGATATGTCCGTTATGTAGACTACTTATGCAAGGCCGCCTAAGGGCACATGCTGCATTGTTAGGAAAAAGAACTCTCAAAAATTTTACTTCTTTATTGCTAAAAAGCCAGTGAATGTTTATGGAGATTCAAATTTTCCAAAGCACAGAGTCTGCTGTATGGAGAGAGGTACTCGAATATATAGACGATATTTTCAATCAAGATTTTCAAAGAATTGGTTGAATGTCACTCCTTCGAAGGTATGACCCAAACGTAGGGAAGGGAAATATAAACCATAGACTTGAATACTTTCAGATCATGAAAAAGAGTATGAGACAAATATGTTAAGGATGGATATTTTGTGGAACCCTACATATTGTCGTTAAGACAAATAAGGACAAAAGTGGCTTTCCTCCCAATAATGAAGTTAAACCTATTTGAAATGCATGTTAGGGGGTTGAATTATGTAGGGCCTATTAAGGGCATTGGATGCATAGTCAAATAATAGTATCTTTTGGATGAGAAGTCTGTTATGTGGACTATTTATGATAGGCAGTCTAAGGGAAAGTGCTACATAGTCAAGCAAAATAATTCTCAAGTATCAGACATTTTGTGACTAGAAGTCAAGAAAATGGTTATGGAGATCTGGAAGAATTTAAGGTTAGGAGTATGACACATGAAAAATGAGTATTGACCAATGCATAAAGAAAATACACCGGCCAATGCTAACCATAATCATGTTTTGGATGGGTCTTGGATTAAGGTGTTGGACTTCACTACATATCCCATAAGGATGGGAATCAAACCATACATAGTTCTTGAAATACATTTAAATGTCATGTGGTATGAGAGTGTAGGAGGTCTTAGTTTAGGGTCATAGAGCTCGGACTATAATAGGGAATACATAGTGTGTTTTATAAACATGATGTGAATAAAGACCAGAGTTTTCATACCACATTCATGTTTTCACTGGGGGGATTTTTAGCCAAGGGACTGAAAGTGGAATTTGGGGTTAGTCCCAAATACTTGGGGCTAGATTCGAGGGACACACCAACATTCCTAACTATCCCATAAGAATGGGAATCACGCCATATATAGTTCATGAAATACCCTCTGTACAGATATGGTTCGTACATATAATGGGTGAAAGGGGACTTTAGTGCAATGATGGTTTGCACCAAGATTAAGGTTCAGGAATTTCCATGTATTCACGTAGTCTTTGGAATATTACATGATTGGAGATAAATGTAAATAATGATTCCCTATTAGGTGAGGGTGTCAAATAATGATGAAGTTTATTGTCATACATGACAAAATGTGCGAATAGTTTAATGTCATATAGCAAGGACGATGGTGAACCGATGTAAAAAATATTGGTTCTGGGGGTGGCTTCATGAATCAACATCATTGGAGAAGGAGGTGAATTGATGTGAAGAGATTTGTTTTGGGCTTGAACCTCATGAGGTTGCCTACGTACCTTGCCTATAAGGCTAGGATCAAAGTCTGCGTAGTTCAATTGGACAATGAATTGGTGATCAAGTTGTTCTTGATGACAACGACCTGAAAAATGGTGTTGGGACTTACACATGGTTAGCGGCCTAGAGTGCGTGTTATGGTTGAAGTTTACTCTAAGATCATGTGAGTCATCATCGGTGTGAGAAAAAATAGGTAGCAACAACCTTAATGATGCATAGTTTAACGTCATGCTGGACAAAGAAAGGACTGTACAGTTCAACGTCATGCAGTAAGGACATAGGGGGGGACTATGCAGTTTAATGTCATGCAGTAAGGTCAAAAGAAGGGTTGTACAGTTTAGCGTCATGTATCTAGGACGTATGGTGATGCAGTATAATGTCTTTCTGTGAGGACAGTGGGGACACAGTTTAACGTCATGTTGGACGTATTAGGGACTTTTTCACATTTTAACATCATTTTGGATGTAGATTTACATTTTTTAACGTCATATATCTAGGAAAATGTTTATGCAGTATAACATATTACTGGACGTAATATGGAAAATATAGTTTAACATGAAGTTGGACGTATGAGTGACTGAACATAGTTTAACATCATGCTGGACGTAATGGGGAATATGCAGTTTAAAGTCCTGCAGCAAGGGCAACCTAGTTTAACATCATGTTAGATGAAAAAGGGAAAATATAGTTTAACTTCTTGTTGGAGGATGGTTATGCAGTTTAACATCTTGTTGGACATAAGAGGGACAATACATTTTAACATCATGTTGGACGTATGGCTGAATAAACACAGTTTAATTTCATGCTGGATGTATAAGGGACTATGCAGTTTAAAGTCTTGCAGCAAGGACAACACAGTTTAACGTCATGTTGGACTAAAAGGGGACAATACAGTTTAACATCATGTTGGATGACGGATATGTAGTTTAACATCTTTCTTGACATAATAGGGACTATACAGTTTAACATCATGTTGGATGTATGAGTGATTGAACACAGTTTAACATCATGATGGACATAAAGGGGAGAATATAGTTTAACATCATGTTGTAAGATATTTATGAAGTTTAACGTCTTGATGTACGTAAGAGGGACAATACAGTTTAACGCCATTTTGGACGTATGGTTACTGAACAGATTTTAACGTCATGCTGGATGTATTGGGGACTATGCAGTTTCAATTCATATAGCAAGGAAAACACAGTTTAACATCATGTTGGATGAAAAGGTAAAAATACAGTTTAACGTCTTTTTGGAGATGGTTATGCAGTTTAACGTCTTGCTGGACATAAGAGTATTTGGGTTATAAAAAATACTTCTTCAGAAATCTGGCATTGGTTGTAGTCATGATGAGTTCCTCATCCATTCAGATTAAAGAATAAGCTCCATTGTGGTAGACCTTATGTATTGAGTAAGGTCCTTCCAACTTTGGCTCATGCTTCAGAGGTTTCTTTCCTGGTATCATTATAGTTTTGAGAACCAATACCAATTCTCCATCAATGAATGAATGTAGATGAACTTTTTTAATGAAATTTCTTTCTCTTCAATTCTGATATACTTCCACGTAGTGTAGGGTGCACAATATTTTATCATCTAATCGTTACAATTCATCCTATCACTTTTGAGATTTTTCATATGTAGATGACTAATCCCAAATGGCTACTCTGAGAGAGGGTAGTTGAACTTCAATGGGAAAGACTGCTTCTGTTCCATATACCAATGAATATGGAGTTGACCAGGTTGCAGTGCGTGTGGTGGTCTGATATGCCAATAAAGCATGATAGAGTTTATCAGGCCATGATTTCTTATCTTTATCTACCATATATTGTATTATATTAGAAATTGTATTATTGAAGGCTTCTATTTGTCCATTGGCTACTGCATGATTCTGAGAATAATGTTTGGATTTTATGTTGTATTCTTGATACAACTTTCTTACCTCGGATGAAAAGAAGTTTTTTCCATTGTCTGTCAATATGGTATGAGGGACACCAAATCTGGTAATGATGTTAGACTTGATGAAGCTAACAATACTTTGAGAACTAACTTCTTTGAGAGGTATTGCGACTTCCCATTTGAAAATAAGTTAGTAGTAGTAAGAATATACTTAAACTGTTTAGCTGTAGCTGAAGGGTAAGGTCTCACTACATCCATTCCCCATGTGGAAAATGGCCAAGAGTATTTAGCTATATGAAGCAACTATGGGGGTTGATGAATGAAGCTGGAACATACATGAAATGAATGAAACTTATTCATGACATCAACACAATCTTGTATCATTTAATGCCAAAAGTATCTGGGCCTTCAAATTTTCCCAGACAGTCTATGTCCAGACTGGTGGGCACCACAGACTCCTGCATGTACTTCTTTCATGATAGTCGTTGTCTCTTCACCATCAATGAATCTGAAGAGAACTCCATCAAAACCGCTTTTGTAGGGAATTTTTTCTAGGTGATATGGGCTTTCATAAAGAGTAAAATTGACCACACATTTCCAGAACTGTTCATTCCCGGATCTATCTGGTGGGAGTGTTCCATTTTGATGGTATTCCCTAATAGGTTTCATCCATCCAGTAGTATGACAATATGGTTCAAATATGGGACTAATTTCATTTATTTCCACTGTTCTGATTTCAAGATAAGGTGAAATTTTATGATGATGGGAAATATTGATGATTATGTCTTCCCGATTTGGATCTGCATGATTTGTGGCTATATTAGCCAATACATCAGCTTGGGAATTTTGTGATCTCAGGACATAAGAAAATGTTGTTTCCAAGGAAATTATTCCATTAAATCTCTAATGTAATCATACAAATGGATTAACTCTTCTTTTCTGATGGCATAATCCCCATTGGCTTGATTGATTACAAGGTCTGAATCGTTGTTCACCTTTAAGTGATTCACTTGTGCTTGAAGCACCAACTCCAATCCTATGATGAGAGATTGATATTAAACTTCATTATTTGTACCGCCTTCCCACAATAAGAAAGAATAGGGTAGAACATCCTTTTCTGGAGAAATAAGTACAATTCCTAACCAAACTTTGTTGAATTTAGGATCTTCCATTTTCTTCCCTGTTGGACTTCTGGAAGCACCATCAAAGTACATTTCTCATGTTTGAAGATTATCTTGAATGGAAAAGACTTCCTCATCGGTACGTTTAGTATCTAAAGATGTATCTTCCACTGAAGGGTGTTCAATAAGAAAATCAGCCAGATCATGGCCCTATAATTCATTTTGAGACACTTACTGGATATCAAATTGCTGCAAAATAAATTCCCACCTTGCTAGATGTCCGGTAAGCATTGGACATCTATGGATTAATTTGAGAAGTTTATTGCAAGATACCAATTGGACCTCATGATGTCGTAGGTAGGGTCTCTATTTCTGAACTGCAATTTTTAACACTAGAAAACACTTCTCAATAATTGAATATCGGATTTTTTCTTCAAGCATAGTCCCACTAAAACAGTAAAGGCTGTTTTCATTCACAGAATCAATCTTCTGGAAAATGAAGGCACCCGATGATTTCTCTAAAGCTATCACATAGAGGATAAATGGTCTTCCTTCAACAGGGGCATTAATACCGATGGAATCAAGTGATATTTCATTAGAATATTAAATGCCTCTTGACATTAGTCATTACACTGGTAAGTGACTCCCTTCTTCATCAATTCGGTGAAGGGTAAACTTTTACCAGCGAAATTGGCGTTGAAACACCTAATATAGGTCAAATTTCCTTGAAGTCCTCTCAATTCATTCAAATTTTGAGGAGTTGACTTACCAAGGATTGACTTTGTCTTCTCAGGATCGACTTCGATGCCACGATGGCGTACAATAGAGCCGAGAAATTTTCCTGAGGTTACCCCAAAATCACATTTCAAGGGGTTCATCTTCAAATTGTGTTGTCGAAGTTTGTGGAATATGACATCCAAATCAGCCAAGAGATTAGAATGATTTTTGAATTTAGCCACCAAATTTTCCACATATCATTCAACAAATTTCCCTAAAAATGGTTTGAAGATATGGTGCATGGAATGCTGATATGTTGGGCCAGCATTTTTCAGGCCAAAGGGCATTACCCGATTTCAAAACAATATATGAGGGGCTCAGAAAGCTGTAGATTCTTCATCTTATGGATCAATTCAAATTTTATTATACCAGAATATCCATCCATGAAGGAAAGTGCTTCATAGCTAGATGATGCATCAATTAAGAGTTTTGTGATCGAAATTGGAATATCATCATTGGGACAATTCTAATTAAGATCTCTGAAATCAATGCAGACTATAATTTTTCCATTTTTCTTTTTCACTAGGACAATATTAGCCAACCACTTGGGATATTGAACATCTATAATGATGTTAGCTTTGATAAGATTATCCACTTCAGCTTCAATTTTGGAAGAATAAGTTGGGTGTGTTCTTCTTACAGCTTACTTAAATACTCGATGTTCTTCAGGAAAACCCAAACGATGAGTAGAAACATTGGGATCAAGCCCTGGAATTTCTGTATAGTTCTAAAAAAATATATCTCGATTTTGCATTAAAAGTGAAATATACATTTCTTTCTCTTCAAGAGTCATGGCCACACTAATTAAAGGGGGTCGTGGATCTTCTTTTGTACCCAGATTTATTTCTCTGAGGTCATCCATAGTGGTAGAGATACCCTCTTCAAATGCTGGAGGATCATCTCTAAGATCTTTCTCTTCTTCTTCAACGTGTGTTATCTCTTATACATATACATGAATAGTAGATGATGAAGTAGAATTTCTATGATTAGAAGAGATGTTAAAATATGAACATCTAGAAGAAGAGGCTTTAATTTATGACCCTATTGATGATGAAGGGTCTTCCTTGGGTAATAAAGAGGAGATGCTGGTTTGAGAATCGACATCATCATTCACCTCTGACATTGCTATAACATCTTTTGGCCTTGTTGGCGAATTATAGAATTGCTGAATTTCAGTGGATGAAATGAAGACATCTCCATTTGAGCTTTCATCATTTTTTCGTGAATCACCAATTTCTCCCATGTTGTCTGACTTGATTGACGTAATTGACATTATGAAAGTTTCCATAAGAGTATTTGGATTTGGGTCTATCGTGTCAATTTGAATGATTGGAAACACAAAATCTATACTCACATGTATGAATGGATTTATTGGAATCTTTTTCCAAACCATATGGAGCATTAATTTTGGTGACCTCCTTCGTCGTGGATTTTTCTTTCCCCTCCATGGGGTAGAATTCCGCCTCAATATATTGAGATTCACATGTTTTGAAAGGTGATTTCTCACCGTACAATGTCCCAATTTGACCATTGAAACAATATTTGAGACATTGATGGTATGATGAATGGATAGCCACATGTTGATGTTGCCAAGGTCTTCCAAGAAAAATATTGAAGGTTGTGTCATGTAGAACAACCATGAAATCTGAATTGGATACAAGATCTCCAAACTGAGTTCTAAGTGTGATATCACCCAGAGGTTCTTGTTCATTTTTATCATATCCTTGCAACATAAATGTATAAGGAGATAAATCAGATTCGGCGAGACCCAATCAACAAAGTGTACAAACGGGGATGAGGTTGACTCCTGAACCATTATCAATGAAATCTCTTTGGATGTCAACATCATTGACCATTCAAGATAAATACAAAGGTCTAATATGTCCATGCAAAACATCATCTTCATCTTGACCTGTAAAATATATCACTGCATGGCATTCTGTAGGATCATTCTCCACATGGTAGACTTCAGCCATATAAATTTCAGTTTTGAATTCCTGAGTACTTGACAAAGCCTCAATGAGTGCCTCCCGAAGATCCTTGGATAGATTCAAGGCATCCAGAATTAATAAATTGGCCGGTACTTGGGCCAAATGTTTTAGGACACCATATTTTTCATCCAAAGGACTGCATTTTCCAACATGAACATGTGGTTTCACAGGTGCCTTAAGTGTTGATGCTTTTGAAGTAGATGCTTCTTGTATCAGGGTAGGTGTTGGAAATACTCTTGGATTTGGAATATTAGAGAGAATAGGTCTATTTACATGCTGAGAGAAAGAAGGTGTAACCTCCAATCGATCCCCCAAAATAATTGAGCCATGAATGAATCTGCCATGCATGGAAGAACTGTCTTATTCTTATTGAGCACACTGAAGGGATCTTCCACGAGTTTTTGCTTCATAGATAGTTCTAGTAGGGGTAGAATTGAAATAGTGTCTTCTGGGATATCCATGTATTCCTCTATATCCCAGACCTCTGGAACTCCCTCTAATTCCTATTTTTGATACATATAACTTAGACTCATCATGATGAAAACTATGATTGGCATAAGGATCTGTAAAGTGAATCATATTAACAGAACCAAAGATCAACTCTTCATCTGATGAAGACTCCACCTGATTATCCAATTTAGGCTATGTCGTTTGATGGGGCGGTGGCCGTAACATTGAATTAGATAGCATAAAATCTACCAGAGTCAATGATAACTTGGGGTTTGACACAATCTCATCTTCTTCTGACTGAAATTATTTCTTTGAATTATGTCATTTCATTAAGGATTTTTCTTTTGATGAAGGGGGATTTATTATGGCATTCATAGCAGAAGACATAATTGGTTTCTTCAATTTTTTTTATAAAATGACAAGAGTTCGGTTGATCGTTTTTATTACTATCCAATCATCATATTTCTACAAAAAAATTATAGCTTCTTGCCACTTGCCTTTTTCCTATGGATCTGTAGCAGTAACACATGTTGTCTGAGCTGAATAACCTTTAAGTCTGATCTATCTTGAGTCCACTATCTTTTTATGGAGTTCTTTGAAGACAAAACACTTGAGAATGTGATTCCCCAACATCTGATTAAATCGGAAATAGTTGGGACGGTCTTCATCTCCTTCTATGTTAGGCCTTTTAGACCTTGGAAATTGAACCAAATTATTTTCTGGAGGCGAAATGAAGAAACCAGGAACTTGTTCATTTCAGAAAGAATATACATTGTTCTTCAACTCCTAAAATTGTTTCTGTCTTTGATCTCTTTGATCATCTTGACAAAATGGCCTCTGTTGCTGATGCTCCGAAGGTGGAGACCATCGAGAAGATGAAGGTCTTGAAATGGAAGCAGGTAGAGGTGATTGTTTAAGCGTGATTGTAGCAGTCTTTTCTTTAACCAATCTCATTCCTAGAGCTGATAGAATTACATGAGTTTATCCATAGTCATTATAAGAGAGTCTTCAATCTATTGAGCGATTTATGTAAGGTCTCGAAACCCTCTTGTGTATTTCCCAGGGATCAATGGTGTGCATAATTCATCACACAAATTTGACACACAGATTGGCAACAATTATTCTTGAGAAAGTGCTAAGCATTAAAAATATGTTATTTCTTTCCGGCAAGCAATGAAATCCGAAACTCTTTCATTATCATTTTTATTTGAATTTTTAAGTTCAAAAACAGTTATATTTGGCAACATTGAGCTAAATTAAGGAAGGAATTATTGACGGAGATCCTCCATTATAGTAATTGATAGGGATTGCAGGCTTGTATACCAAACAAAAGTAGGCCATTGTAACGACTGTACAAAACACCTGCGCTTAACTGCTTCTTGTTATTGAGAAGTTTCCATTATGGGTTCACAATGAGAAACAAAATGTGTTTAGTGTTGCTCCGGGTCTCCTGAACCATTAAAAATTGGGAATGTGGTACTTGAAAAATTTAATGGGGGAGGAATTGCATCATCCCATTCATGGTAAGATCTCTTCTCCGGTTGAACTGGTGAACTCTTTCTATCCATAGATTCCTACCAAGCTGTTAATGGATCAATGGTAGTCATTAATGTTTGAGTAACATATGGTTGAGCTTGGGCCTGTACAGGTTCAAGAACTGGAGTTTGGACAGGTGTGGTAACTGGGACTGGCACTGATGGTAGTATTGCCGGATGTTGTTGTGTATAACCCATAGGATTAGACCTGTGAGGCTGTACTGGTAATAGAGTATATTCTTGATCCATCTCATTTCCTGCAAAAAATTCCCTTGACTGACTGACTCCAACACGCTTAGGGGGAAGACTAATTTGAAGTAGTTCTGCATTCAACCTCCTTAACTCCTTTATTTCTGGCTCTTGTTGTGCGAACCTTTCCTCCAATGAGAGTTATTGTCCTTCTCCAGAGGTCGGGTTGAATGTAACATGATTATTCCCTTCCCCTTGATGGAATCCTTTCTAAGAGTGGGAAGTTGGTTATTGGAAGGAATACCTAAATTCTGGGTAACCCTTTGATTCTGGGTACACACACCTTCATCATTTGCCTCTGTGTGCAAAGCCTCTTGAGAGGGAACTTCATCATCTCATCCCTCTAAATGAGCCTCATGTTTTTGAGGATTAGAAACAATGGAATTGATGACATTTACTGATGCATAACGCATTGCATCTCTTCTATAAGCATTTCTGTGATATTTTCTTCTTCCATGTCTTTGAAGAGACACTGCCTTTTGTTGATTTGACCCCTCAAGAATTTCTTGACAAACTGTAATTTGGGGGGAATCTCCTGATAATTTGGATCTTCATTAATCTTTTGGATTCTTCCCTAATCGAGAGAAGACTAACTTCTACTAAGGAAGAGATTGAGGATTTGAAAAAGTCCCTTGTGCGGTGGACTGGGGCTGTTCCTATTGTTCATGCTTAACTCATCGAATACTATTTGTTGATTCCAAGGGATGAGCTAAATGAGTCCCCAGTATGGAAAGTTGGGGTGGTTCTTGAGCTGCTACATTTGAGAATTTCCTAAAAGATCTCTGTATTTTGTCGACATTAGTCCCGAAATTGGACTGATGCATCAACCTACATCCACTGAAATCACCTGGCTCAATAGACCATTGGATGATTTATGACACTTCTGACACTTGATGACGTGCATGCTCTAAACAAGAAGCCTATTCGATATTCTCATTTTCTTGATGCAAGATTAATTCAAAAACTTTTTCTCTATATTCTTGCCTTTGGGAAGAATTATTTTAGGCCTGTTCCTGAGCAAGCCTTTGATTACAAACAAACCTGATTGACTATTGCTGGACGTGTGCAACAACATTTCATGAGACCAGTTTCGGTGGGCTTTCATGACTGGAGAGTACACTGAAATGTAGTGCTCCATGAACACCCCATCCCCAGATATGAATACCAGATGAGGAATTGGAAATTCACTAGTGAAACCTTTTTAGTGCGCCAAGGCATTAATGGTGAAAGGATCTCTATAGCTTTTCAGCCTTCGGAGATCGAGAAACTGAGAGAGATGCCAAATCAATTTGGTGTTGTAACCCTTATATTATCTTGACATGATTTTCATATTCAACATAAGATAATATTTGATTTTTCAATTGACAAAGAGTTTTCGACATGTTGAGACAGATATCGTGAATACAATCTTCCATCAATATTTCTGGGAATTCATACTGAGAGTCAGCCAAAGTCTAAAACATGACTGGTACTTCACCTTTAGTCATTTGTTTCCTCATATTCAGTATTTCTTCTTTATCATTTGGTGAAGATTATTCCACCTGATTTGATCAGAGCTGGTGTTTCCATGTTCCTTCATCAGATTCAACAAGATTGGTAGAGAATTCATTTATCAAACTAGAATATAAATGACCCAGGGGTGGTTTGGAGAATGACCTATATCCCAGGATATCTTCTTAATGAGAAAGTATTTCACCAACTAGCGGTAAATAATCATACTTGACTGGCTTCACATTTGAAATAGCCTCAAGATAAGAGTTTTTTCTCGTTGCTACAGTTTCCTTTGAAAATTTTTCCAGGAAATGAAAATTAATAATATGGAGAGAACATTCACATCTAAATTCATCATCATGGTGAGGACCACAAGGGTGGGTTACAATAATTGATGAAACCTTTTCTCCTTGATCTTCTGGCCACACAGAGGGTTCTTGTGGCTCTCATCTGAAGATGATACTTCGAGATCGACCGAAATGTCATGAAGAAAGCCTTCATGAAGAAGTTCCTGGTCAATACCTTCAGAATTAATGTTCCCACCATTGGTAAATTAGAGAGTATAATCTTGAATTCCAATAGATAATTGTCCTAGGGCTTCAAGAACTCCATCATAGAACAAGGCCTTATTACAGATTGGCTCTTGATTTCTTGAATCTGTAGGACCATTATTCTTCTTAGATGACTTCTTACTCACTTTAGGAACCACTTGTTGAAAAAATAAGTTATTATGGGAATGTTTATGTTCCTTATGAGGAGAAATAGTCAGGTTAGGCTGATTATCTCCACTCAAATCAGGTGTATGTTCCTGACTTGGTTATCTGTATGATATGGGGGAGTATGCCCCACAACCCTCTTGGACTGGAACAAAGGTGTGTATCTATTCCGGAGTGATATGTTGATGTGTCACTCCACTTGTAGGGACATATTTTCATTTCATTCCATGTGATGCGGCTGATGCTATTATAATATTCTGACAGGAATCCAGAATAAGAGCAGGGATTTGCTTCTCCTCTTTCACCATTGTCAAATTGTGCTTGGTGACTTAAGCTGCCAGAACGAGAATATACGTCCATTCCGTGATTGGAGTAGGTCTGCATTCCTGATCATGTCATCCTTTTTCTGTTAGTGAATTCTGACAGTAGTCATCTATCGGGGCAGAGAGTTGAGTATGCTCTAATTTTGTCGTTGGGTCTTTTCGACAGACTTCTCCGCATGATACCAAATGATACTGTTGGAAGGATTGAGGAACACTGGCAGGTGTATGTTTCTACTATGTATTCTTTGACATGTTTGGTTGATGATTTTCCTTCAATACTGGTAGACGAGACTACTGACGTAATTGTTGATTGTAAAAAGGTGTATTTTCTTGCTTATTAGTTGTCACCATATTATATTGGAGACCTTATTTGGGTGCAGTCAGACAAGCCTGCTGACTATTTAATGAATTATAAACAGGTGTATATTCCTGCCTATAATACTCCACCGGAATTGCCTGACAGGATTGGTGAGTTGCTGCTCGACGAGTCTGCTGGACATCAGGATTAGAACAGACGGGTGTATGTGCCTGCTCGTTGCTTTCCATCAAGTTAGGTTGATGGACTTCTCCGGAGGGGATAGAGGTAATAACTTGCACCCTTTTGGCTGGATTTTGCCTCATGTAGTTCATCTTGTATTCTTTTGTTTGAGGAACCTGAGCCGAACCCCTAAAGTTGATACCCTCATCATGTTGTGGGCGCACTACAGCACGAGTCTGGCGGCGATTGTTTGAGTGAGCCCTCGGGAAAGACTCCTGATTTCTTGAACTGAGGCCTTGATTGACCTGTTCATTCACCTCTTATTAATATGGGATGGACTGGTTGTTGTGTTTTAGGGATAATGATCCGAAACGGTTGGGTATTGTGGTTAACACTGCCTGCTTCCTGATCACTGGTCGTCGCTGTCCGGACAACCAGGGGGAATTATTGACTTGCAGGGCTTTTCAAGCAGCCTCCAGATGCGGAATGGTACTATGTTGATGGTATTCCTTAACCAGTGCATTTGAAACCCAGTGTTGCAGACGCTGAGTAGGTGATGTCATTCTCAGAGCGGAAGAAGATCCAGTAGGAGTAGCAGCAGATGCATTCATAGGTGTGAACTTTAGTTAATTAATTTATGTAATGCAGAGAGATCTTGAAAAATGAGTTCCTGTTTGATAAAACATACATAATCAAGATAATCTCGGCCACTAAATCTTTTGGATGAGCACATATGTTATTGATTTCTTTGTTGTCCCTCACATTGATTTAAAGAGGGTCCTAACAAATAAGTAAAAATCATTTAACTTAGATAAGGATTCACCTCTAGTTCACCATTTTTTGTTTCCTCTGAAATTGGGGATGACATCTTTTATTTAAGGTTCACATATTCTAATTAGTTTATAACGGGTTTATTCATAGAACCGGAAACATCTGATGATTCTATATCCATTTGGACTTACATTCCAAAGGTAGCTTCTAATTTTTTATGGACTGATGGGGCTTAAGAATTTGAATTTTTCGAGAGGATGGGAGGTCGGACTCATCACACCTTTTTGAGGGGAATTATTGTCTACTTCATGACTCTCTTTATAGATTTATGTTATGCTTGTGAATCCTTATTAAGATACCAATTATGAAAAGGAGCTTTCCTTAGATATGACAATCAATGATTGATATGTATTAGATTTACATAATCTTTTATATGTATTTTAGGTTCTTCATCGATAGAGAATAATCTGTATTTTTTAGAGATTCTTAGTCAATAGGGACCTTCAACACATTATATATAAATCTCTTGGTCATTATGATAAGAATATTGGTTTTAAAGACACTCAGTGGGGCACTTGATGTTTATTGTCATTCAGAAGGACATGGATTATTTCAAAGTTGGGATCATACCCACAGATGAGCTACCTATGAATACTTGTTTAGAAAAGTAATTAGAACCCATGTAGTTTGAGTAAAAGCGTATGAGGTTTATGAATTATTGATGGCTCAAACAAATATTTCATAACAACGTTTACACTCTAAGCTCACGTGATTCATGCTCGATGTGAGAAACAAGAGGTATCAGAAAAACATGCCAATTGTTCCATGAAAGATGCAATCACAAAGATTTATGTGGGGCTTATAAATGTATGACTATCCAGATAGATAAGGATTGGGACTTAATTCGGAGAAGAAGCCTGAGAAAAATGTCCATAATGGTATGTGTGCTTTACGGAGATTTGGATACTTAAAATAGGACTTAATCATGAGGAGGATGCCCAAATTAAAGGGGACATATGATTGGGTTTTATTTCTGATAAGGAAGCACGGGTTAAGAGAAATTATGACTGGTTAAGGGAAATTATGAATAGATATTATTCTTGGAGAGGAGACCCATGTAAAAAGTACTTGAGAACTGGGGCTTACTCATGAAAAGGAGGCCCAGGTTAGGGAACATGGAATTTGGGGCTTACTCATGAGAAGGAGGCCCTAAATTTGGGAACTTGAGGATTAATCCTAATGATGATGCCCAAAACTAAGGGAATTATGACCGGTGATTTGTAACGCCCTGACCCCAGTTACCTAGATTTGGTGCATTTTACACAACATTGGCATGATCACAAGAAAGATCAAATCTTGAAAGAACGATTGGTTTAGTAGCCTTGGAAACAATAGATATATTCATAAAGTTTTACATTACATCATAAAGTGAAAAACTACTACAACAACATATTGTCTCCATAGTCCACACTATTATCCCCACATAATATCTCTGCAAGTCATTCATAATTTACTTCTTCACATCCTGGGAAAAATAAAACATAGAAAATGGGTGAGCTCAAATGCCCAGTAAGGATAACAATATAGTAGAAACTTTCATAAATAAGAATAAACATTTAAGGCAATGTATAACTAAAACAAAATCCTTTTAAACTTGAACTTCAACATAGTATGGAAAAATAAAATTAAATAATGCCATTTACTTATTCACATTGATATTATACTAATCCAATAATCACATGCAATATCAATAACCACTTTCATAATGATGGAATGCATAATGCCAGACTATCATAACCACCTAGCCAAGGCCTCGTGCCAAGACTACAAATAAGATTTTTCCAAGGCCTTGTGCCAAGACACTAGTTTGTCTCATGATACCTACCGATGCATCAAGGAGCTATAGCGGGCTCCACCCGTCACATATTAAGTCCAACGCATTCCTCATATGAACAGATTTAAACATAACATAAACATTCGTATTAAAAATATCATACGAAATGTCAATACATTCTCCATAAACCATGAATGGTATAAAAATAACACATCCACAGTCAAAAATATCACAAAACCTTCAATAAAATATAAATGTTTTGTATCATAGTAAATTAACTTCAAATAAGCGTAAAATCCATCAAAGGATGTTGACATAGATGAAATCAAAACTCTTTTTAGAGAAATATATCATTCTATTTTGAAATCATATATTTATAAAATAAAACATTTTCTTTGAAAATATTCTTATAAGCTTGTAAGGGAAGCTTCGACGAATTTATAATGGCGTAAAATAGCCGCACCCGCCGTATAAGTTAAAAAAACATTCTTACCTTAATTCTGCCAAAAAGGTTAAAAAGCACCTTGTTTGGAAAACGACAGAATGATTCCTTTATAAATCACTTATAACAATTCAAACAAGGGTATAAATGACTTTAACCCATATTATTTTAAATAGTAAAAATGTTTTGAAATACATTTTTAAGAAACATGGATGTGGATGATAAAGAGATCCCAGTAGATTATTACGTATAAACAACCTCGGATAATGAAGAGATTGAAAAATAAACCATTACGTTGTACTTTTCCTTGGTTGGGGGTAGGATAACCTCCTTTATAATGGTTAAATAATTGTTATTAAATTATACAAGAATCATATACATTAATATGATATCATATATGATATTTTAACATTGATTTGTTAATAATATCTTAGTATTATCATTGTTTCAGGTTTTAACTTGATCGTTTTCTTTTATATGTTTTGTTATGTAAGTCATGTTTTTCATGGATATGTTGTATAGTAATCATATCCATAATGATATCAAGTCCTTATATACTATTATTAGTCATCAAATGAGAATTATACTTGAATGGATACGATGGAGAATGAATCTCATCGCGTTCTTGGAGACGGTTGTCCGTACGTACGCACGAGCGACAATATCATTCTTTTGATATTAAAATAATATATAATTGGCTGGTATATTATATATACAGAATAATTATCATGTTACATTTATTATTTAGAAGAATCACACATCATTATTATACCCATCCAAATAATAATTTTTTGAATAACAATTACACCACGACGTGGAGATGGTAAGACGTACGTACGCACGTATGGTGACATGTTATTCAAAGGACAGATAGAATACTGAATATGATTGTACCATATTTATAATAACATCACAATATATATAATATACTGGAGTAATTATTTTATATTGGTAATAAAAAATAAATAATAAGTGGAAGAAGAAAGGAACTTGAAAAAGGGTGGTGAAATCATTACCTCTTCTTTGGGTTCTTTCTTTTGATTTGATCAAAAGGGCTCCTTAAGTTGTCTTTCTGACTAAATGAATGCCACTAGGATGAAGTTAGGGAAGTTTAGAGAGTATTTGGGAAGTGTATGGCTGAACAGAAATGATTTTAAGGTGTGAGTTAATGAGAAGGGAGAGTTCCCTTTTATAAGAGGGGTGAGGGGCACCTTTGGAAAAGCTAGAAATATTATTTTATAATAAATTCATATTCGGTTTCTAATGGATAAAAAGTTTATTATTTAAATGTTAAGGTGGGGTTAGGTCGCAAACATCCCAACCAATAGAATTTAGACAGGTTTGGGTCATTATACTAACTGTATCATTAAGTATTAACTCTTAGTTAATTAGTTTCACTTTTACAATGTCTCTTTGTATTTCTATATTATATGGTTAATAAACATACTATATACATCCAATCGACCCCCAATTGGTCCATTAATGATAAAAATATCATTATATAAGTCTGTTGGACGAACCTTAGATTTTTAAGAATTTAATATCAATTAATAATACACTATTTGTTTTAAAAACTCTTTTATGTCAATTTTGACACTATTAAATAATTGATTTTTGTAAAAATCATTACAGAATTATTATTTCGAAAAAAGTTAATGAAGTCAATCTGAACTTGTCATATTAACCTATAAAAATATTTTAATTCATTAAAAGTCTCAAATTATATTTATTTGGGTATTTATAATATCAATTATTTTAATTTTTCACTATTATGGTAATTACTGCATCATCATTATGTCATAAATAAATTAAATTATTTAATGTCTAAAAATTATTAAATAAAATATCATTATGTTGGAATGATTTTTATCTTTCTAATAAATATTTATAGGCAAAAATCCTACAAATATAACCCTTTGTAAAAATTGTTTTTCTAAAATATATATGCTTTTGTCATTTTTGTATTTATTTTAACTTAATTAAAATAAAGTGTCCCTATCACTTACAAGTGGCACCATGGGGTCCCAAAATCGACCTCAAGATTCCCATGGTCGAACATATATCAACCAATAAGGTTAGGACACGTTTTAGGGTAATTTTGTTATTATTATAATATTATTTTTTAACCCTTATTTACCGGATTTACCCTTTAACCATGGTAAATAAAATATTTACCAAAGTAATTATTCAAAATGTCTAAAAATAAAAGATACCTATTTACACAATTTGAACATCATGATTCTATATATGTAATCCATTTTTCCAAATTCAAAACATAGAAGTGGCAGAAATTAATTTAAAATTAATTCCCGCTGTCAAAACAAAAAGCGTGTTTTTAAGATATAATAACTATCAAAAGATTAATACTTGTTTATGTTCGGTTTATTTGTGAAATTATGTCCAATGACCAAAATTTTATTAAATGGTTAAAATATATTCTTAATATACTTTAAAACCACTACGATTCTTAATTTATCACTATTAATTATTTTGATTAAAAAAGTTGTTTTTAATTAAAATTTAGTAATTTTCACTATTCATCAAAATATTAAAGTTATCCGAAAAGTACCAAAATTTCTCCTTAGGCTAAATTCGATACTCCGAATCCAAAAATGAAGTCCATTTTGAGATATAAAATTTCTAAAATTTCAAAAAGTAGGTATTACTATTTATAATGGCTAGTTTGATTGGTTGTGGTTTATGTTAGAACTCGATGTTGCGTACAACACACGCTATTGCATTATTAAAAGAGAAACGTACCGTAGAAGCTTGGGGTGTTACATTCTCCCCTCCTTCAAATAATATCATCTTTGAAATTTCTAGAATACTACCGCATGAAAAGACTCGAGTTGTTCTTCATCATAAGTTCCTCGGGTTCCCATGTTGCCTCTTCCATCTTATGGTTTCTCCACAAAACTTGTACCAGATGCGTCATCCGGTTTCTCAGTACTTGTTCTCTCGTATCAAGAATCTTGAAGGGCTCTTCGCAATAAGACATATCGGGTTCCAGTTCTAATACCTCATAGGTGAGTACATCCGTTGGGTCAGGCATGTATTTCCTCAACAGAGATACGTGGAGCACATCATGAACTTTGGGGAGACTTGATAGCATTGCCAATCGGTAAGCTACAGCCCCAATTCGTTCTAGAATTTAGAAAGGTCCGATGCACCTAGGACTCAATTTACCTTTCTTACCAAAACGTATGACTCCCTTCCATGGAGATACCTTCAGGAAAACATGATCACAGACTTGAAATTTCAAATCCTTCCTTCGATTATCGACATAGATCTTCTTCCTACTTTGAGCGACTTTGATGTGATTTTGGATTAGCTTCACCTTTTCCATTGTTTCCTCTAACATTTCTGGACCTACAAGTTTTCTATCACCACTGTCATCCCAATAGGTTGGTGTACGACATCTCTTTCTGTATAACGCTTCATATGGTGCCATCTGAATACTCGAATGGAAGCTATTGTTATAGGAAAATTCTACCATAGGTAAATATTGATCCCACATACCCTAAATGTCAAGTGAGTAGGATCTCAACATTTCTTCTATGGTTTGAATAGATTGTTCTGATTGTCCATCCATTTGAGGGTGGTAGGCAGTGCTCAAATGAAGTTCAGTATCCAGGGATTTCTGAAGACTTTTCCAGAATCTTGAAGTAAAACGGGGATCACGATCAGAAACAATCGATAGGGGTACTCCATGAAGTCTCAAAATTTCATCAATATATAGTCTTGCTAGATGTTCCAGTGGTAGATCTTCTCTTATAGCAAGAAAATGTGCTGACTTGGTAAGACGATCAAAAATAACCCATATTGCATCGTTCCTTCTAGGAGTCTTTGGTAGTCCCATGAAAAAGTCCATCATAATATATCCCATTTCCACTATGGTATGGGAAGAGGTTTCATGACTCCTCCAGGATGTTTCCTTCCAGCTTTCACTTGTTGAAAAACCATACATCTTGACACAAAATCAGCAATCTCCCTCTTCATGTTGTCCCACCAAAAATGGTTCTTCAAATCTATATACTTTTTGGTTCTCCCAGGGTGTATAGAGAAATTGGAACTATGAGCATCATCCAGCAATTCCCTTTTTAGATCAGGTATATCGGGAACACAAAGTCTCTTCCCGAATTTCAAAATTCCATCTTCATACACAAAGTCTCTCAATATCCCATCATTCATAGCTTTAATCTTCTTTTGAAATTCTTCATCATCGGTCTGAGAACTTTTAATCCTTTCTAGTAAAGATGGTTTGGAAACCATTTGAAAAATCATTAATGTTTCACCTTCCCTGGTTATTCCCATGTCCATCTTCACTAGATCCATGAAAATTGGATCCCTTTCAATTCTCATATTGTTCAAAACTCCATGGTCTTTTCTGCTCAAAGCACCTTCCACCTTGTTTGCCTTCCCCAGGTGGTAGTGTATCGTGAAATCATAATCCTTGAGTAATTCCAGCCATCTCATTTGCCTCGTGTTGAGTTCTTTTTGTGAGAAAATATACTTCAAACTGTTGTGATCAGTATAAATCTCACATTTTTCACCATAGAGGTAGTGCCTCCATATCATCAATGAAAAGATCACATATTCTATCTCAAGATCATGTGTAGGATAGTTTTTCTCATGAATTTTCAACTGTCATGATTCATAGGCAATAACCCCATCATTCTGCACAAGGACACAACCAAGTCCTTTCTTCGATGCATCACTATAAATAACGAACCCATCATTCCCCGATGGTAGAGTCAATATAGGAGCATTGACTAATATTCTCTTCAGTTATTCGAAACATTATTCACATTCCTTTTTCCAAACAAATTTAACCCATTTACATGTGAGCTTCATTAATGGGTTTTCCAATTGGGCAAAATTCTGGACGAAACATCGATAGTAACCTGCCAAACCAATAAAACTGCGTACCTTACTTATACTTGTAGGTGCTGGCCATTCTTGGACCTCCTTGTTCTTAGAAGGATCAACAGAGATTCCATCTTTAGAGACAATATGGCCAAGAAAAGAAATCTCATGAAGCCAGAATTCACACTTGCTAAACTTCCCATATAATTCATGTCTTCTCAGTGACTTTAGGGTAATGCGCAAGTGACTTTCATGATCCTCGTACCTTTTAGATTATACCAAGATATCATTAATAAATACCACCACAAATTCATCAAGATATTCCTCGGAAGCTCTATTCATTAGATCCATGAATACATAGGGTGCATTAGTCAATCCAAAAGGCATTACAGTAAACTCGTAATGCATGTACCTGGTTCGAAATGCTGTCTTCGGAATGTCTTCTTTCTTTACACACAACTGATGGTATCCAGATAAAAGTTCAATCTTTGAAAAGTATTGAGATCCATGAAGTTGGTTAAATAAATCATCAATGCAAGGTAGGGGATACTTGTTCTTTGTTGTTATGGCATTGATCTCCCTGTAGTCGATACATAACCTCATAGATCCATATTTCTTTTTAACAAAAAGAACAGGGGATCCCCATGGAGAAACACTAGGGTGAATAAATCCCTTATTACTCAATTCCTCTAGTTGTTTCTTTAGTTCAACTAATTCTACATTGGCCATTCTATAAGGGGACTTCGATATAGGCCTTGATCCAGGAATTAAATCAATGGAAAACTCAACTTCTTGTTCTGGAGGATGTCCAGGTAAATCTTCCGGAAATACATCTTCATATTCTTTAACAATAGGTACATACTCTATTTGAACATTCCTTTCCTCACCCACAGTCATTTCATTCTCTTCCTCCCCAATAATTGAATTTAGTTGAGCTACAGGGGGTGGATCTAGATAAGAATTAGGTGGTGACGATTCTGCTCTAATGATAAGGTGTTCCATATCAACATCATAAAAAATCGTGACCTCCTTCTTCTTACAATAAATATTCGCATCATAGTCCGAAAGCCAATCCATACCGATTATTATATCAAACTCATTCATAGGTATGACGATGAGATCATCAGATAAAGAACATTTATGTGCTCTAATGGGGACTGATTCAGAAAACTTTTTTGCAATGATACTTCCCTTAGGAGTTTTAACTGACAACTCCCTTGTTAAATCAAATTGGAAATATCTAATTTTTGTAGAAAACTGGGAAGATATGAAACAATGCGATGATCCAGAATCAAATAATGCATCTTCTAAACATGAGGAAACCATTAAATTACCTACCACCACATCCTTTGGAGCTTCTACCTCAGCAGTAGTGATAGAAAAAGCTTGGCCTTGATCCTTTGGACTTTTCTGAGGTAAGTTCCACAGATGATTAGGACATTTATTTGCATAATGTCCCATATCCTTGGAATTGTAGCACTGGACATTAGTAGCTTCCTTCTTCCCTTTGCAAT
This sequence comes from Viscum album, assembly GCA_963277665.1. Classification (NCBI taxonomy): domain Eukaryota; kingdom Viridiplantae; phylum Streptophyta; class Magnoliopsida; order Santalales; family Viscaceae; genus Viscum; species Viscum album. The sequence continues at coordinate 235,984,655 of OY728141.1, forward strand.
CATGAGCTTGGTGGCCTTTTCACCACATTTGTAACAGATTCACATTCCCTTCAAGAAAGTACCAGGGTGTTTCTTCCCACATTTACCACATGATGGATATTAAACCTTTCCCTTCATCCCCTTATTTCCATTCCCAGATTGATCAGTAGATCTCTTCTTCTCTTTATTTTCTTTAAAGACATAAGACTTAGAGAATTCCTTTTCAGTTTTGATAGCACATGAGACAATGTCTTCATACGACGATAAGGATTATGATACTAATGCTCGATAGAGAAATGGATTTAACTCATCAAGAAAACGATCAATCTTACCTATTGGGTTACGTATATAATCTCTAGCGTACCGTTCTATCCTTGTAATGTTGGTCTCATACTTTGTGACATTCTCATCCTCCTTTTGTCTCAGACTCAGAAATCGCCTTTCCCTATCTGCTCGATGGTCACGGGGAAATTATTTTTCTAAAAATAGATAATTGAACTCCCTCCATTCCATATTTGATACTTCATTATCTTCCTTCGTGTTTTGAATCAAGGACCACCATTGATCAGCATCTCCAGTGAGGCGGTAAACTGCCATGATAACCTTTTCTCTTTCAATACTCCCCAAAGCCCGAAATATTTTCTCTAGGGAAATTATCCATTGCTCAGCTACTAAGGGATTAGTACTCCAATTGAACGTTGGCGGTTGTTGCCTCATGAATCGATCTAACATTGATCCTCTACGCTGCAAATCAGGGTGCTCCATACGGGTAATGTTATTATTCATAACCTGAGTGAGTTGTCCCAGTATTGTGATTAGATGATCGGCACCAGTTGCGTCACTGGCTCCACTATAATTATCTTGAGTAGGAGGGAAATCCCTACATGGAGTGCATGCATTGATACGGTTTCCATTTCTTCCACTAGGTGCCATTTCTAAACAATGGCATAAACTAGATTAGTTTATGAATCAAAATACATAATTCCATAATTATAAAATACTTAACATAAATTGAACTATTTATGGATATAATCCATAATCATAAAACAAATTTCTTTGAGGAAGTATATACTCATAAACCCTTCATAATGATTTGTAATGAAAATGAGAGTTATCCAAATAATATCCCCCGAGAGTGCCGTAACCAAGAGTGCAGCAAGTCCCGTTGTCGTGCACCAATTCCCGTTCGAGTCTAGCTCGAAGCGGTGTTTTCGGGTTTTATCCCTAGGTACATCTGTGCCAAAGCCGCCTCTACCTGATCGTATCCAGACAAGGATGTATTGCTCGGATAACTCACAAAATCTCTACAATACCAAAATTCTAGGAAGTTCTTCTATACTAATCCTCAAAGTTCATCTTAGGTCTATGTGCTCTAATAAAAGTTTATCTAAATCTAGCGTCCAAGGTTTGTGCTAAACTTCCTCTGATACCAACTGTAACGCCCCGAACCCAGTTACCTAGAGTCAGTGCATTATTACATAACATTGGCATGATCACAAGAAAGATCAAATCTTGAAAGACCGATTGGTTTAGTAGCCTTGGAAACACTAGATATATTCATAAAGTTTTACATTACATCATAATGTGAAATACTACTACAACAACATATTGTCTCCATAGTCCACACTATTATCCCCTCATAATATTCCTGCAAGTCATTCATAATTTACTTCTTCACATCCTGGGAAAAATAAAACATAGAAAAGGGGTGAGCTCAAATGCCCAATAAGGATAACAATATAGCAGAAACTTTCATATATAAGAATAAACATTTAAGGCTGTGTATAACTAAAACAAAAGCCTTTTAAACTTGAACTTCAACATAGTATGGAAAAATAAAATTAAATAATTACATTTACTTATTCACAAGGATATTCTACTAATCGAATAATCACATGCAATATCAATAACCACTTTCATAATGATGGAATACATAATGCCAGACTATAATAACCACATAGCCAAGGCCTCGTGCCAAGACTACAAATAAGATTTTTCCAAGGCCTTGTTCCAAGGCACTAGTTTGTCTCATGAGACCTACCGATGCATCGAGGAGCTATAGCGGGCTCCACCCGTCACATATTAAGTCCAATGCATTCTTCATATGAATAGGTTTAAACATAACATACACATTCATATTAAAACTAGCATACGAAATGTCAATAATTTCTCCATAAACCATGAATGGTATAAAAATAACACATCCACATTCAATCATATCACAAAACCTTCAATAAAATATATATGTTTTGTATCATAGTAAATCAACATCAAATAAGCGTAAAATTCATCAAAGGATGTTGACATAAATGAAATCAAAACTCATTTTAGAGAAATATCACTTTCTATTTTGAAATCATATATTTATAAAATAAAACCTTTTCTTTGAAAATATTCTTATAATATTGTAAGGGAATCTTTGACGAATTTGTAACGGTGGAAAATAGCCGCACCCACCGTATATGTTAAAAAAACATTCTTACCTTAATTCTACCCTAAAGGATAAAAAGCACCTTGTTTGGAAAATGACGGAAAGATTCCTTTATAAACCTCTTATAAAAAGACAAACAAGGGTATAAATGACTTTAACCCATATTCTTTTAAATGGTAAAAATGTTTTGAAATACATTTTTAAGAAACATGGATGTGGATGATAATGATATCCTAGTAGATTATTACGTATAGGCAACCTTGGATAATGAAGAGATTGAGAAATAAACCATAACCTTGTACCTTTCCTTGATTGGGGCTAGGTTAACCTCCTGTATAATGGTGAACTCATTGTTATTAAATTATACAATAATAATATACATTAATCTGATATCATATATGATCTTTTAATATTGATTTATTAATAATATCTTAGTATTATTGTTGTTTCGGGTGTTAACTTACTCGTTTTCATTTATATGTTTTGTTACGTAAGTCGTGTTTGTCATGGATAGGTTGTATCATAATCATATCCCGAATGATATCATGTCCTTAGATAATATTATTAATCATCAAATGAGAATTATACTTGAATGGATACGATGGAGAATGAATCTCATCGCGTTCATGGAGACGGTAGTCCGTACGTACGCACGAGAAACAATATCATTCTTTAGATATTAAAATAATATATAATTGGATGGTATATCATATATAAAGAATAATTATCATGTTAAATTTATTATTTACCTGAATCAAACATCATTATTATACCCATCCAAATAATAATTTATTGAATAACAATTACACCAGGACGTGGAGATGGTAAACAGTACGTATGCACGTATGGTGACATGTTATTCAAAGGATGGATAGAATACTGAATTTTATTGTACCATATTTATAATAACATCACATTATATATAAGATACTGTAGTTATTATTTTAGAATGGTAATAAAAAACAAAGAAGAAGTGGAAGAATAAAGGAACTTGAAAAAGGGTGGTGAAATCATTACCTCTTCTTTGGGTTCTTCATTTTGATTTGATCAAAAGGGCTCCTTAAGTTGGATTTCTGACTAAAGGAAGGCCTCTAAGATTAATTTAGGGAAGTTGAGAGAGTATTTGGGGAGAGGTTGGCCAAACCAAAAGGCTTTGATGGTTTGAGTTAATGATAAGGTATAGTGCCCTTTTATAAGAGGGGTGAGGGGCACCTTTGGAAAAGCTAGAAATATTATTTTATAATAAATTCATATTCGGTTTCTAATGGATCCAAAGTGAATTATTTAAATGCTAAGGTGGGGATAGGTCGAAAACACCCAACCAATAAAATTTATACAGGTTTGGGTCATTATACTAACTGTATCTTTAAGTGTTAACTCTTAGTTAATTAGTTTCACTTTTACAATGTCTCTTTGTATTTTTATATTATATTGCTAATAAACATACTATATAAATCCAAGATACCCCCAACTAGTCCATTGATGATACATATATGATGATATAAGTCTCTAGGACGAACCTTAGATATTTAGGAATTTAATATCAATTAATAATATACTATTTGTTTTAAAAACCCTTTTATGTCAATTTTGACACTATTCAATAATTGATTTTTGTAAAACTCATAAGAGAATGATTACTTAGAAAAAAGTTAATTAAGTCAATACTAACATGTAATATTAAACTAGAAAATTAGTTTAATTAATAAAAAGTCTCAAAATATATTTATTTGAGTATTTATAATATCAATTATTTTAAATTTTCACTATTATGGTAATTAATGCATCATCACTGTGTCATATATAAATTAAATTATTTAATGTCTAAAAATTATAAATAAAATATAATTATTTTGGAAAGCTTTTTAGCTTTCTAGTGAATATTTATAGTTGAAAATCCAACATATATAACCCTTTTTAAAAATTGTTTTTCTAAAAGATATATGCATTTGTCATTTTTGTATTTATTTTAACATATTTAAAATAAACTGTCCCTATCACTTACAAGTGGCACCATGGGGTCCCAAAATCGACCCAAAGATGCCCATGGTCTAACCTGTATCAACCAATAAGGCTAGGACACGTTTTAGGGTAATTTTTCATTATTATAATATTATTTTTTAACCCTTATTTACCGGATTTACCCTTTATCCATGGTAAATAAAATATTTACCGAAGTAATTATTCAAAATGAATAAAAATAAAAGTTACCTTTTTACTCAATTTGAACATCCTGATTCCAAATATGGAATCCATTTTCCCAAATTCAAAACACAGAAGTAGCAGAAAGTAATTTAATATTAATTCCCGCTGTCAAAACAAAAAGCGTGTTTTTAAGATATAATAACTATCAAAAGATTGATACTTGTTTATGTTTGGTTTAATTGTGAAATTATGTCCAATGACCAAAATTTCATTAAATGGTAAAAATATAATCTAAATATACTTTAAAACCACTAATAATCATAATTTATCTCTATTATTTATTTTGATTGAAAACGTTGTTTTTAATTAAAATTTAGTAATTTTCACTATTCATCAAAATATTAATGTTATCCGAAAAGTACCAAAATTTCATCTTAGGATAAATTTGATACTCCGAATCCAAAAATGAAGTCCATTTTGAGAGATAAAATTTCTAAAATTTCAAAAATTAGGTATTACTATTTATAACGGCTAGTTTGATTGGTTGTGGTATGTGTTAGAACTCGATGTTGCGTACAACACACATTATTGCATTATTGAAAGAGAAACGTACAGTAGTGGCTTGGGGTGTTACAGGATTACTCATGAAAAGTATTCCCATGTTAGGGAACTTGGGGCTTACTCTTAAGGAGGATTCCTATATTAAGGTAATTTGGACTGGGGCTTACTCCTAAAAAGGAGGCCAAGGTTTGGGAACTTGGACTGGGGCTTACTCTTGAAAAGGAGTCCTAGGTTAGGGAACTTGGGGCTTACTCTTAAGGAGGATTCCCATATTAAGGAAATAATGATGGGGGCTTACTCCTAAAAATGAGTCCTAGGTTATGGAACTTGGGGATTACTCCTGATGAGGATGACCATATTAAGGGAATTTATACTACGGCTTACTTCTGAAAAGGAGGTCCAGGTTAGGGAACATGGATTGGGGATTACTCTTGTAAAGGAGGCCCAAGTTAGGGAACTTGGGGCTTACTCTTAAGGAGGATGTCCATATTAAGGGAATTATGACTGGGGCATACTCCTGAAATGGAGGCCCATGTTAGGGAACTTGGGGATTACTCTTAAAGTGGATGCCCATATTAGAGATCTTCTCATTTTATAGGATGAGGCTGAAATGAATCAAATCTCTTACCATAGTGACATAAAGATAGGTAAATCACCAGGTTTTGAGAGATGTTCCACAGAATTCCTTTCAAATAAGGAAGACAATAAAAGAGCCGTGCCAAAAATGGCTTTGAAGAGTGTTTTAAGGCTAAATCTTGAAGAGGAGAGGTGGATTTGACGAAATGAGTTGAATAGGTAGGAAAGGAACCCAAAAAGAGGCAGGTGTGTAGGTTGTTTTTGGCATGTAGGTCCTGGTTGCGCAAGTTTACTTGCGCGGCACATGTGTACCTGCGTGCCGGTCAATACATAGGGTAATACTTGGGTGAGTCTTTTCTGAAGCCCTTAGTATTATCCCTAAAAGCTTACAAAAGTGTGACGCGCATGTTCTATTGAAGGGATAAGGTGGTGCGCAGGTGTGAAAATTTCCCTTTTTGTTTAGATAATTAGGCACGCAAGTGTTGATGAATTTCCACACTTAGGCCTTGTTCCCCCTCTTTAGATCTTCCATTCTTGGTAAGAAATTACCATAGAAGTGTTTGGAAGACTTAAATAAGAGACTAGGATGCTGGGAGCTCAAATCTGACTGTTGGAATTTTTCCATCCCCTAAATGGGGGGCACACAATGGGTATTAATAGTCTGGTGAAGACCTTGGGTGAAAATCAAATAGTGCACGCAAGTCACCTGCGCGCCCAATATGTGGCGCCGAGGTATACCTACGTGACTATATTAAAACATGTGGGGCCCTTAATTAATGGAATCCTTGTTCATGCCTTTGTGAATTTTTGATGTCTCTTCAAAGGATGAATCTCTTTATGCAAAGGTATTCCCCTTCTCCAGTCATTAGACTCTGTGACGAAAAGGAGCATCAACAAGGACTTTACCCCTTTATCCTTAACCAAGTCTATCATATTAGTATCTCAAAAATTATATAGAGCTGTTAGTGATTACACTAAGTGAGATTTATCTATTTCCTAAGCTCTATATGAATATGTTCTAGTTTAGTGTGGTTTTTTTCTTGGGGAAAAAGGTTTTAGAGGTCGATATATCAGTAGGATGAATGAAGGTTATAGACATAGTTTCTTAGGAGTGTCCCAAGAATGTTTTTCATCTTCATAAGAACTTAGGATTTGAAGGCTATTATAATAGACAAGTTCAGTGATTATTTTTTTAGTTTTAATTACTACCTTCACCAAGAAGTTGGGAGATTTTAGTTATTTGATCCATGTGAGAGGGAGCCTTCCAGCAGCTAAATATTAAGTTGACATTGACATTGATTCTAACATACCGGATCTGGGTGAGGATTATACCATATGTTATGATGCATTTGGGGTTGTGTTTGGAGTAATGATAAAGCAATATGGGTGGGTAGTTTCTTATGGATCTAGGCTGAGGAGGTCTCAAATACAATTATACAATTGAAAATCTGGAGTTAGTAATGGTGGTACATATTCTATTTAATTTCCCTCACTACCAATTGGGTCAGAATTTTGTGTTATATACATTCCATTTTATCCCGACTATTATATTTTCCCAATGTGACCTTATAATTTAAAAATTTTGGTTTGTTGTGTACCTATAATATTTAGAATTTAGGATGAAATATATCCCAATGAAGAGGAATGTGTTGGCTAAGGAATTTATTTGTAAGACACATGACTAGATAATCTATAATACTATCAATGACTGGTATTTGATGAGACTATTCTTCAAAATACCCTTTCATTTTCAATAGTGTTATATAAGGGTGACTATAAAATCCTTATACATTTCCTCTTCACTCAAATATATGTTTAGGGAGTTTAATTTTTCAAAATAAGACCATGGAGTTATGAAGTAATGTATATATAATTTGGAGCCTCAATGTGATTCATCCTAAGAAGATGATGGGATATTGTACGTATGTGGATGATTTTTGGATCCTCAGGAATGTGAGAGGAGTTGATGAAATATTTATTGGAAACAATATGATCCATTCACCCAAGGTTTTCTAGGATATACTATGAAATACATTGACAGTATTGGGGAATAATTATGAAGAAGTATATAAAATGTTTGTTACTTCATGATCCACCCATGAGAAGGTGAAGGATAAGAATATCAGATTCTCATTACCACTTTAGCCATTTCTGATTTTCTAGTGGAAATGGGTTTATGTTACATTGGATTTTATGACATGGTTATTATGTTCTACCAAATAGAATGTTGTCTAATGGGATATTGTCTACAAATTTATGAATGTCACATATTTTTTTATCGATATAGGAGACCCAGTCTATCAAAAAATTAGGATGGTTATATGCGTGAGATATATTTTATTTTCTTGGTGAATCAGGTGTTTAATTATAAATTGGGACGCACAATTCATATATCATTTATGATTGGGACTATATAATGCATATCAAACATGATTCCATTTTAGCATAAAATACCAACCCCAAATTGATTGGTAATATGATTATATCCACTATATTTTTTGGGAAATGTTGCGAGTATATGCTTTTAATTTAAATATGTTATGGGTGATCTATATCAACATAGAAGAATTCATTTACAATAGTTATTTTTATGAATATATTAAAATAGTTCCATTGGAAGTATTTTATGCAATTTTGTTCCATTAAACTAAATGTTTGATTTATGTTGGATAATATGAAACATTTATACTAAGTCTCATTTAGAAGAAGTTGGAAAATATTAGATTCATTTATAAGTAGTTAAATATTATATAAGGAAATAACTAATCATGTGTATACTGGTGATATAACCCTATTGAGTTTTAAGTAGTGGGTGAGGTTTTATTGATTGTATTTCCTCAGTTGGGACACCATAATTTCCAATGGAATGGGAAGCTGAAACCAATGTATATATGGAACTTTTTGGTTTTTGAGATGATCAATACCAAGTATTATTAATTTGTAATTTTTTGGAATTTCCATTATATTCGTGATTTACTCCATGTATCTCATCAGATGAGAAACCACCTTCTTCCCTTCACATGTGGTCAGCATCAATGATTTAATCAGCAAATATTTTGTGTTTTCTGAGGCGTAATAACTTCATGTAGTATTCCAAAGTCAAATTAATCTATTTGGTATGGTGTTACCTATTGCATTCCTGAATTTTAATAGTGGACATATCCAAGAGGGGACTTGGGAGTGAGAGAGTAGAAAGAGTTGTTTCACAAGGATCCACAGTGATGCATCTCACTGACATGATGGAATGTTATATATAAGTCTTCACACCTCACCCATTTCAAGGAACAAATAAATCTCATATTTTCCCAAACCTCATTTATTTTCGTGGTTTTAAATGTTTTCAGGTATTGGAAGGGGAATGATGGTCGTTTTCATTGAGTTAGTATAGGTGTTGGAGTATCTTTCACATTAACCTATTGAAATGAGTTCATAGTTTTATAGTACTGGGAGGTAATTGTTAAAAAAAAATTCAACATAGTATCAAGTGGGCCATTTACTGGTTCTATGACCATGTGTTGGGTACCCAGTAGGGAACCATGTGCTCAATGTGGTCTGGTCAGGGATCATATATAAGGCCCCATCCTTAAACCTTACACAATCTTGAGTTATTACAAGATTACACGTTGAGGATCTTTTCTGGTTTAGAGTTTTAGAGAATTAGATCATAAAACTTTCATTACATTCCACATTTAATCAAAGTGGTTACATAAAAGATAGAATTCATTTTTTTCCCATCAACGGAAACATATTTAAAATGAAAGCGTGGATTCTTTATTGACACTTCCTTGACACTATCATCATATCATGTACCTTTCCCTTGACCTGTGAAAAAAATTTCAAAAAAAAACATGGGATGATAATAAAAAGCTCAGTAAGGGTTATAAAAATATGGAAAGGAAACATGACTTCATATATACATAAGAATGAAATCATACTTTACCCATAAAACATAGGCATATCAAATCCTGAATAAATCATAGAAATCATAAGACATACAAGGTAACTTGGGGGCATTCATGCCATTCTTACGTAGGGAGTAACCCTCTTGGTTACGTTTGGAATACCCATCACAGTATATTCCCTAAATCTCTTCGGAGAAACCTTAATGTTTCACTCCTTCGCATTACCCAATGCATTGGAGAGCTATATCGGGCTCACCCAACCTTAGTTTATCACGGAACCACCCGTACTCATAAATAATGCCCAAGAACCATAACATAATCATAGAACACAACCTGAGTACAAAAAAAGATAATATTCCCACATTGTAATAACAATATAACATTTTAAGATATTGAAATAATGAATCCATTCTAAAAACCATTTTCACAACCATATAAAACATTTAATAAAGAGATTTTTGAATTAAAGTGTCCCATAACACTTTGAATATTTTAACATTTTAAACCATTAATATCCATATAAATAAATCCTTAAAACCATTTTGAAAACATGGATATTAATGAGAAATATTTATAAGAATAAATCATTAAATCATTTAAAACGATATTTTAGTTAAAGTGTTTTTAACAAAATGAGAGACACTTGAATACAATAATTAAGGAATAAAATTTCTTTAGAACATTATAATATCATGAGAATAGAGGGATTCATGATATAATATTCCAAAGGACAGTATATACACCATATAAGAGTGAACTGGTGTATAAAAACAATGAAGTCTCAAATGAAATGTCAAATGAGATGAAATCTATAATAAAGAAGGTATCCTTAAATCAAGTGTAAATCAATCTCATAATTATGTGTGAAAAATATAAATACACCCAATATAAGTGGATATTGAGTGTAAAACAATCAAAGGTCATTCACACATATTCAAAGGATGACTTATTCAATAACTACATGTTGAACCCAATTAAATCGAAATTGGGTTAAGAAGTTCCCTTGGTAAAATTCGACAGCCTAACGGCATCACATAAAATTTTAGAAAAATAGTTGATGAGAGAGATAAAGGGTATTCCATCACTTGGACATAAAATTTACATCAATAATGATATAGAACAACATATCCCAACATTACAATATATAATTTAGAAGACCTAACAAAATAAGTCTTTTAAAAAGAGGAGGGTGAAAGGTTCCCTTACTGACTTGGGTATCTTTCGAAACATACACCCCATGAATGAAGGACAACACAAAATTGATGTAAATTCTCATAAACGAGAGTATATTACACAAAGAGTATAATCATGGGCAGTACATATACCACTCAAAGGAAATGGTGGCAAATGTAGCACAAATCTCACAGGAATAAAAGTGAGATGACAAATCCCTTACGAAAACTCGGCAGCCTATCGGCGCCACTTAAAACATACAAAAATGGATTGATGAGATCAAATAGGGTCTATAATCATATTAAAATAAAATTTACAGCAAGAGGAATATAAACAAACATCCCCCAACATAACAAAGAGGAGCTTAATATAAGTGACATAAAGGAGAGTACTGAAAAAGAAAGAGAGAGGTTAGATCTCTTACAAAAATTCGGCAGCCTAACGGCACCACTCAAAAATTCCAAAATAGATTGATGAGAGAGAATAGGGTCTGTCATCATATGAACATATAAATTAAAGTAAGATTAATATAAAATAACATCCCAATCACAAGAAAGATGAGCTTAAAAGGAATGACATAAAAGAGTGTACTTAAAAAGAAAGAGAGGAGTAGGATCCCTTACCTCGAGTCCGACTTGACTTGATTGTTCTTTAACGTCTTGAATAATAAACCTGAGTTAATTTATACTTACTTAAGAACATTTTTCAAGTTAATTATTCCTTTTATATCACTTATTACTATGTTATAATCATTATGTAAACATATAAGTTAATAATGGTTGTTTTGTCAATATTTGGTTCTTAAGTCGAAAGTGGACTTCTTACAATTACATGTTGTTCGTGTGGTCAAAGGTTCATTATATCCAGAATTATATTCATGATTTGGATATCATATATATCATATATATCCATAATATAAATGTATTTATAATATTACATAATCATTTAGAGATAAGAAATGAAATGCACCGTTAATGGAGACGGTAAGCTGTACGTACACATGAACGCTACTTTCATTTCTATGTCATATTAATGGAATTAAAACTAAATGAGAGGTGTGTATATTTTAATTCCAGAATTATATTAATAATTTATATGTAACATAAATCATATATAATAACTTTAAATCCATCCTTTATACATCCCACATATGGCATTAATGAATCAAATCACTTTGAGGGGGCGGTAGTCCGCACTTCCTAAAAATGAAATTATCGTGTTTACCCACAATGGAAACCATAATGGTATGCCAAAAAATAAAAATACAGAAGCTTAGGTAAAACATTAAAATATTATATATCATATATAAATATAGTGACATCTTAATGGCCATCTTTGAAGGTGTTATATGAGTGTTGAACAATCATCTTTTCGTGAGGCAGAAATTCGCCATCCACGGAAACAGTATGTTCTATAACCATTAGATGTAGGTGTGTGTAAGTGTAGCTCGAATCCTTATTATAACAGCATCCTATTATATTTAAGATACTGGATTTGTTACAAAAGAAGAGAATGAAATTATTTTAGGGGGTTGGAGAAACAAAATAAAACAAAAAGACTCAAGTGAAGACATTACCTTAAAATCAGGTAACTCCCTTTGGTTTGATCTCAAAGGCTTCCTTGGGAAAACTTCTTCCCAAAGTGAGGCTTCAAAGAGTAAGAGAGAGATGTGGAGAGACAAAATGGTCAGGGGTTTGCCGAGCCAAAGGCTTTGGAAGTGTGGTTAAAGAGGTAGAGGTGGGGGCCTTTTATAAGAGGAGAGGAGGGGCACTCTTGGAAAGTAACGAAAAGTTACATTATTTTAGAATGAGTTTCGGATTTTAGTGGTCCCACATTGATGTTTTTAGAGGATAAGGTGATAAGGGTACGAAATCCACCCACCCAATAGGTTTAGGACATGTGTAGGTCTTATATTTTACATTATCTTTTCATTTTATTTAAATCCTTTATTAATGAGGTAATTACTGCATCATCATGATGTCATAAATAATTTAATATATATTATTTCTCAAAATTATAAAAAATATATATAATGATGTAGGAAATCTTTTTATCTTTCTAATGAATATTTATAGTCAGAAATATAACATTTATAACCCCATGTAAAAATTGTTTTAGTAAAACATCTCATGTTTATGTCATTTTTACTTTAACATTTAATAAAAAGCTATTTATGTCATTTCCCAACCAAAGTGGCTCTATGGGGTTCCCTAGTTGACCCATGGATTGTCTTGGTCGACCATGACACATCCAATGAGGCTAGGACATGTGTCAAGATCATCTCATATCATTAAAACATTATTTTTACCTTAAACTACACTAATTACATCTAATCGCGATTAAAAACTTAAGAAGTTACTATTCACAAAAAAAATTATTTTAATCCCATTGAACCAAATTTTACTTCTTAATTACAACCATGTATATCGGATTTTTGAAATTCAAAACACAAATATTGAAAAATTTCATTTAAATGGAAAATCAGTTTTTATAAGTACCACTTAGTGGTTTCACTATTCATCAAAAATTTAAGTTTTTCAGAAAATTACCAAAAATTAACCCTAAGCTATATTTGATATTCCAAATTAGAAAATGATTTATATTTTAAAAAATTAAAAACATATAAGTTTCATTAATTAATTTAATAATTAATTCCCTCTGTCAAAACAAATAGCGTGTTTTTATGAAACAAAATGTATCAAAAGATTGACACTAGTTTAAGTCCGATTTCAAAGTGAAATTAATTTCAATGACCACTATTGGATTAAATGGTAAAAATATATTATAATTTCACTTTAAAACCAATTCAAAAGATAATCTAATCATATAAGTAAATTATATTAAAAAGTGGTTTTGAATTAAAATACAACATTTTTCACTATTCATTAAAAATTGAACTTTTTCGGAAAAATACCAAAAATTTACACAAAGTAAATTTTGATGTCCCGATTATAAAGAAGAATTATATTTAGTCAAATATAACACATAAAACTTTAAAAAAGTGGATTTAAAAGAGGTTCGCCATCAAAAGGCGTTTAATCAACCTTTTAAAGAGTATTATGATGTTTACGCTTAAAACTGAATTCATTCACATTTTCAATCCTCTAACATTTATTGTAAAAAATAAAAATATTTGAAAAACATATATAATCATTTTGTAGTTAGTTCTGTTCATTCCCTCCAATACAACGACTAGGCGTTAACTACCATTTAAAATAAAATTATTATAGTGCAACGTAAGATTTCAAAGGAACTCGTTGTCGCGTATTGGGTACGCGATCGAGCATAGAGTTCCCTTTAAAGTAATATTAATATTTTATTCACAAATATGGATTAATGTGAAAATAAAATACTCTTTATTTACCTAGGGTGTTACATCCTTCCCCCCTTTTGGGAATTGCGTTCTCTCAATTCTAAAATTGGGCTTGGAAACTTCATTGAAAATCTCATATCGGAACAAGAGTCAGTAAAACAATCACTTTAAAATAAATAAAGATAAGTACAAAGGTCACCCGAGTTAACCCATACATGGATTCCAAGTATGAAAATATGGACATGGAGGAAAAAACAAAGGGTCATGTTCTGATGGAGAGTGATAGTAAACATGTCTAGGAGAAAGTTAACCATAAGAAAATCACAAACTTGTGATGGGTTAAACGGTATTCGATTCCTCAGTAGGAAAAGTTAACAGACAACATTTTTTTTAAGTTACTTTTCATTGAGATATTTATTTTTGAGCCTAACTAAATCATAATGAAACATACTTACTTGTCATGTAGACTTTCAACTTCTACTAGATTCCTTAATCAAACTCATATTTTCTCCAAAAGATGAGTATTTAGGAAGACTTGTTCACATTAAGAGTACTATAATCAATTTCGAGGGAATCACCTAATCCAAAAAATAGAACTATATACTTCCCATGTCTTTAGACTCTAACCAAAACCAAAACCAAAAAGGTTATTACAAGATCGGATAATCTATAAAAGGATAACCCTTTATAAAAAAAATCTATTCTTAATCTCCAAAATTTGTCCAACAAAACCTAAAGATCAACGAGGACCATTCGATAAACAGCTTGTCAATAAAATTATTCAAATTAAACCAAACGAAGATTGAAACCCAAATATTTGAAGGATTTAGTCACATAGTCTTCCAGGGTACAAGTTATCTTTTATCTCCAAATAACATCAGTTTCTCTTAAATTCTCATATTGAAAAGTAATTAACCTAATCACATATCCTCGATGACAGGTTAATCATTTCCATATATAACCCAAAAATAAACTTACTCTTGATTCCTAACATCATCTAACTAAAAATAATTAGTCAAACTTACCAGGGACATCACGTAGACTAGTGGTAGGCGATAAATACCAGTCGCACTTTGGTTGTGGGTTCGATTCCCACAGCTTTGTCCGACGCGACGGGTTGCCACACAGTCTGCGTGTTGTCCTTTTTCCAAAACTATATAATTCTAAAAAAATTCCCCAAAATGAGATAAAATCTTCAAAAATGATTATAACATATTTGAACATCAAGTTTATCTCATGCCTTTCATTTTCCATCATATCATATAATAACCCATAATTACATAAAAATGAAGGATCATATAAACTATAATGGTTACCTTTATAACTATTACCTGAACTTCCACATCGATTGGTCATCTCATACATGATTCATTACAGATCATACGAAGGTTCAAGTGGTAGATCATGACTCCTTGATTGTTGGTTTATAACAACCATGAGTTTCCTCATTGAATCCCCCATTTCATCCATTCTCTTAATCAGAGAACCACCATAGTTTCCTTCAAACCTATTGCCACTTTGGTGCCTGCTAGATCCATCCATTTACTAAAACCAAAAAGGTCAGTGTGAGTATATCAAAAAAACCATCATGTACTAATGAGGATTATATACTTACTCATTCACTTTATCTAAAAAATATGACTCTTTCTGAAATCTTAACCATTTTGGTAATGTCACTTATGCTTAAAGAATACCCTAACCTCTAAAGTTATCTAAACCGACCTTTGATACCAACTATAAGGCCCCAGCCTTAAACCTTACTTAATCAGGAGTTATTACAAGATTACACGTTGAGGATCTTTTAAGGTTTAGAGTTTTAGAATATTATATCATAAAACATTCATTACATTCCACATTTAAAAAAAGTGGTTACATAAAAGACAGTATTCATTTTCTTCCCATCAAAGGAAACATATTTAAAAATAAAGCATTGTTTCTTTCTTGACACTTCCTTGACAATATCATCATATCATGTACCATTCCCTTGACCTGTGAAAAACATTTCAAAAAAAAACGTAGGATGAGCATAAAACGCTCAGTAAGGGTTATAAAAATATGGAAAGGAAACATGAGTTCATATATACATAATAATGAAATCATACTTTACCCATAAAACATAGGCATATCAAATCCTGAATAAATCATAGAAATTATAAGACATACAAGGTAACTTGGGAACATTCATGACATTATTACGTAGGGAGTAACCCTCTTGGTTACGCTTGGAATACCCATCCCAGTATATTCCCTAAATCTCTTCGGAGAAACCTTAACGTTTCACTCCTTCGTGTGACCCAATGTATTGGAGAGCTATATCGGGCTCACCCGCCCTTAGTTTATCACAGAACCACCCGTACTCATAAATAATGCCCAAGAACCATAACATAATCATATAACACAACCTAAGCACAAAAAAAGATAACATTCCCACATTTTAATAACAATATAACATTTTAAGATATTTAAATAATGAATCCATTCTAAAATCCATTTTCAAAACCATATAAAACATTTAATAAAGACATTTTTGAATCAAAGTTTCATATACCACTTTGAAGCTTTTAACCTTTTAAACCATTAATATCCATATAAATAAATCATTAAAACCATTTTGAAAACATGGATATTAATGAGAAATATTTATAAGAATAAATCATTAAAACATTTAAAATTATTTTTTAGGTAAAGTGTTTTTAACAAAATGAGAGACACTTGAATACAATAATTGAGGAATAAAATTTATTTAGAACTTTATAATATCATGAGAATAGAGGGATTGATGATATAATATTCCAAAGGATAGTATATAGAACATATTATAGTGAACTGGTGCATAAAAACAATGAAGTCTCAATAGAAATGTAAAATGAGATGAAATCCATAATAAATAAGGTATCCTTAAATCAAGTGTAAATCAATCTCATAATTATGTGTGACAAATATAAATACACCCAATATAAGTGGATATTTAGTGTAAAACAATCAATGGTCATTCACACATATTCAAAGGATGACTTATTCAATAACTACATGTTGATCCCAAAGAAATCGAAATTGGGTTAAGTAGTTCCCTTGGTAAAATTCAACAACCTAACAGCGTCACATAAAATT
The DNA here is from genome assembly GCA_963277665.1 of Viscum album. Lineage (NCBI taxonomy): Eukaryota > Viridiplantae > Streptophyta > Magnoliopsida > Santalales > Viscaceae > Viscum > Viscum album. The sequence continues at coordinate 236,001,846 of OY728141.1, forward strand.
TTAGAAAAAGAGTTGATGAGAGAGATAAAGGGTATCTCATCACTTGGACATAAAATTTACATCAATAATGATATAGAAGAACATATCCCAACATTACAATATGTAAATTAAAAGACCCAACAAAAGAAGTCTTTTAAAAAGAGGAGGGTGCAAGGTTCCCTTACCGACTTGGGTATCTTTCGAAACATACACCCCATGAAAGAAGGACAATACAACATTGATGTAAATACTCATAAATGAAATTATATTACACAAAGTGTATAATAATGGTCAGTGAATATACCACTCAATGGAAATGGTGGAAAATGTAGCACAAATCTCACGGGAATAAAAGTGAGATGAAAAATCCCTTACGAAAACTCGGCAGCCTATCGGCGCCACATAAAACATACAAAAATGGATTGATGAGATCAAATAGGGTCTCTAATCATATTAAAATAAAATTTACAGAAATAGGAATATAAAATAACATCCCCAAACATAACAAATAGGTGCTTAAAATAATTGACATAAAGGAGAGTACTTAAAAAGAAACAGAGAGGTTAGATCTCTTACGAAAATTCGGCAGCCTAACGGCGCCACTCAAAACATCCAAAATGGATTGATGGGAGAGAATATGGTATCTCATCATATGAACATAAAAATTACAGTAAGATTAATATAAAAGAACATCCAAATCACAAGAAATATGAGCTTAAAAGGAATGATATAAAAGAGTGTACTTAAAAAGAAAGAGAGGAGTAGGATCCCTTACCTCGGGTCCGACATGACTCGATCGTTCTTTAACGTCCTGAATAATAAACCTGAGTTAATTTATAATTCCATAAGAACCTTTTTAAAGTTCATTATTCCTTTTATATCACTTATTACTATGTTATAAACATTATGTAATCATTTAAGTTAATAATGTTTGTTTTGTCAATATCTGGTTCTTAAGTCGAAAGTGGACTTCTTACAATTACATGTTGTTCGTGTGGTCAAAGTTTCATTATATCCAGAATGATATTCATGATTTGGATATCATATATATCATATATATCCAGAATATGCATGTATTTAAAATATTACATAATCATTTAGAGGTAAGAAATGAAATGCACCGTTCATGGAGATGGTAAGCCGTACGTACGCATGAAAGCTACTTTCATTTCTATGTCATATTAATCGATTTAAAACTAAATGAGAGGTATGTATATTTTAATTCAATAATTATATTCATCATTTATATGTAACATAAATCATATATGATAAATTTAAATCCATCCTTTATAAATCCCACATATGGCATTAACGAATCAAGTCACATTGAGGGGGCGGTAGTCCGCACTTCCTAAAAATGAAATTATCGTGTTTACCCACAATGGAAACCATAAAGGTATGACACAAAAGAAAAATACAGAAGCATAAGTAAAACATTAAAATATTATATATGATATCTAAATATAGTGACATCTTAATGGCCACCATTGAAGGTGTTATATGAGTGTCGAACAATCATCGTTTCGTGAGGCAGAAATTCGCCATCCACGGAAACCGTATGTTCTTTAACCATTAGATGTAGGTGTGTGTAAGTGTAGCTCGAATAATTATTATAACAACATCCTAGTATATTGAAGACACTGGATTTGTTACAAAAGAAAATAATAAAAAGAGTTTAGGGGGTTGGAGAAACAAAATAAAAAAAAAGGACTCAAGTGAAGACATTGCCTTAAAATCAGGTAACTCCCTCTGGTTTGAGCTCAAAGGCTTCCTTGGGAAGACTTCTGCCCAAAGTGAGGCTTCACGGAGTAAGATAGGGATGTGGAGAGAAAACATGGGCCGGGGTTGGCCGAGCCAATGGCTTTGGAAGTGTGGTTAAAGAGGTAGAGGTGGGGGCCTTTTATAAGAGGAGAGGAGGGGCACTCTTGGAATGTAATGAAAACTTACTTTATTTTAGAATGAGTTTCGGATGTTAGTGGTCCCACATTGATGTGTTTTAAGGATAAGGTGGTAAGGGTTCGAAATCCACCCATCCAATAGGTTTTTGACATGTGTAGGTATTATATTTTACATTATCTTTTCATTTTATTTAAATCCTTTATTAATGAGGTATTCGCTGCATCATCATGATGTCATAAATAATTTAATATATTTAATGTATAAAAATTATAAAAAAATATAATGATGTAGTAAATCTTTCTATATTTCTAATTAATATTTATAGTAAAAAATCTAACTTGTATAACCCCATTTAAAATTTTTTTAGTAAAACATCTCATGTTTGTGTCATTTTTACTTTAACATTAAATAAAAAGTTATTTATGTCATTTCCCAACCAAAGTGGCTCCATGGGGTCCCCAAGTTGACCCATGGATTTTCTTGGTCTGCCATGACACATCCAATGAGGTTAGGACATGTTTCACGCTAATCTCATATTATTAAAACATTATTTTTACCTTAAACTACACTAATTACCTCTATTCGCGATTAAAAACTTAATAAGTTACTATTCACCAAAAAATTATTTTAATCCCATTGAACCACATTTTACTTCTTAATGACAACCATGTATGTTGGATTTTTGAAATTCAAAACACAAAGATGGCAAAATTTCATTTAAACGGAAAATTAGTTTTTATAAGTACCACTTAGTGGTTTCACTATTCATCAAAAATTGAAGTTTTTCAGAAAATTAACAAAAATTCACCCAAAGCTATATTTGATATTCCGAATTCAAAAATTATGTCTATTTTACAAAATTAAAAACATATAAGTTGCATTAATTAATTTAATAATTAATTCCCGCTGTCAAAACAAATAGCGTGTTTTTATGAAACAAAATGTATCAAAAGATTGAAACTAGTTTAAGTCCGATTTCAAAGTGAAATTAATTTCAATGACCACTATTGGATTAAATGGTAAAAATATTTTCTAATTTCACTTTAAAACCAATTAAAAAATAATCTAATCATATAAATAAATTAGATTAGAAAGAGGTTTTGAATTAAAATACAACATTTTTCACAATTCATTAAAAATTGAACTTTTTCGGAAAAATACCAAAAATTTACACAAAGTAAATTTTGATGTCCCGATTCTAAAGAAGAATTCGATTTAGTCAAATATAACACATAAAATTGTCAAAAAGTGGATTTAAAAGAGGTTCTCCATCAATAGGTGGTTAATCGACCTTCTAAAGAGTATTAGAATGTTTACGCTTAAAACTGAATTCATTCACATTTTCAATCCTCTAACATTTATTGTAAAAAGTAAAAATATTTGAAAAACATATATAATCATTTTTTAGTTAGTTCTGTTCATTCCCTCCAATACAACGGCTAGGCGATAACTACCATTTAAAATAATATTATTATAGTGCAACGTAAGATTTCAAAGGAACTCGTTGTCACGTATTGGGTACGCCATCGAGCATAGAGTTCCCTTTAAAGTAATATTAATATTTTATTCACAAATATGGATAAATGTGAAAATTTCATACTCTTTATTTACCTGGGGTGTTACATCATATGTATTCATCATTAGTTTTTTAGAAAACACATTAATTAGTTTTATTTAATTGATTATAATTATATTTAAAAGTGGGTACCCTTTATTATTTTGAGACACATGACTCCACTCTCATCATAGTGTCTTTTACCCATCTCCATATTTATTCTCATTCATTCATTATTTGCTTCCATTTTCTTCAGTATCAACAGATATAAATAAATTCTACCACTCTTCCTGCCATCATTTTTGGGTTCTATTATTGTTCAAACATTTTTCATTTATAATCCTCTAATTTTAGGGTTTATGTCAGATTATATATTTTTTCATTTGTGCTCAATTCTGTAGGAAATGTTACATGGTAATTATAATATATTTATTAGGTTAGTGGTTCTTAACCATTCATGATGGCTTGCAAATTTTTTTAATACGATGTATGATATGCAGTTTCATCACCGATGTGTGATTGAAATAAAATTAATCTGAACAATATGAGTAGGATAAGAATATAAGGGTCGCAATGGGACCTTTTAAAGTTATTACTAGATGTTATAGAATCTAATTGTAATGTCCTAAACTAGAATCCATTATGTGGGGCCCGGATCTATTTAGTCAAATGGGGTATTGTAGGCCATATCGTACTCTAGAAGATACTAACAAGAAGAAGGGGAATTAGTAGTATAGTAGAGAGAATATACCCTCATAATCAATGTAAAAAAATTCTTCAATAAATTATTAAATAGTGGTACCATAATGTCAACTAATCGTGAAAGGAAAATAAGCTATATTAAACAAACAATCATCAGTAGAAATGTCACATACTATAAAAAAATGATGTAATGTCTCCTCTCTAAATAAGAAACTGTGACATACAAGAAAGCCTTCATGCATATATAAATTTATATCAAATGATACCAAAAAGAGCAAAATACTATCTCATACTAGCATCATGATACATAGCTTAGTCATGTGCTTCCCTACTCCCATGCTGATATCAATCTAGCATCGATGACCTGGTGCTTTCTGTCATCCCTTCCCACTTATATGGAATATATTTAAACCAATCGTTAGACCAAAAAGGATGTAAGTTATACTCTGTAGGACACACCACTATCAATACCTATAAAAAATACAACATGTTCATATAAACTAAAATTATGTTCAAGTATATTGTTAATATATATTAAATAAAAAATATAAATGATCCTATAAAATAAGAAATAATAAAATTATGCTATATTTTAAGATAATACATGTATATAAGAAGTGGAAATAGAAGGTAGTAACTATATTAGAATACACTGTATATAAATAAATTATCTGGCCTACATGGGGTAGGTCCTAATTTGATAACAAGGGAAACCCAGATCAGAGATATGAATGTACATGGTAGTCATATGTACCATAACTCGATTTCACACATCATTACCATACTATAAGTGATCATAACATTGGGGTCATAGGTTCCTTACCTCAATCCCAAAGTAAGATCCATACAATTATGAAACAGGTGTCACACCTTTCTAAAAATTTAGTTCCATTCCAATATGTTGTAGATGTCATACCTTAATAAGATGTTAGTTATATACCATGATGTCAACAATCAATAAAGAAATATAAAAAACATGGTCTATGGTATTTTTTATTCCCATTTAAAATCATTGATATAAAATGGAAAAAGCTAAGAGATTATCAATCCCATTAAACCATTAATTTATTCAAATAATATAACCATATTAATATAATTTATTATCATGGAAATTGAGTCACGACCATCACCAATTTTGTCATTAAAATTACAATAGGAACCCATTAACATATTGATAGATCATACACCCAAAGGGGTGGCTTTAACATAGGGAAGATAAAATAACCCTCATCAAAGGTGGTTCAGGTTGATGTTAAGAAACTCTAACCATGTCTTGATACTAAAAATTCAACATAACATAGGTGAAATAATTGATTTTAGGAATTTCATTTAATTTAGGAGAAAAATTTTCAAATTTGGGCATGTGGCACAATAGAGATATATTAATAAATTATGAAACAATATAGAAAATAATGTGCCACCCAACATATGCCCAGGGTAAAATACACATATAGTATCATCCCTTAGTCTATCCAAAAACAAAAGTGAAAAATAAAAATATTTAAAAAAACTAATAATAAAGAATATGATCTCCCACCAAAATAAATTCATAGATAGGAAGATGAATGCAAACAATGAGATAAAGTAATGAAGAGCATACCGGTGGTGATCCAATGCAATAGAAGAAACTTGAATCAGAATACATATGGATGAACAAATTCAATGACTAGCTTATCCCATGGTAGAGGAAGGTTTTTATATGTGGTAGAAAAATGAAAAGATGTGTGGGGGAGGTATTAAAGATAACAAGGGAAAACTGTTTCCCCTCAAATTTAAAAAAGTAAATGGATTCAATTCCTAATTAGTGAGCAAGGATTTTATAATTGTTGTCCACCCATGCACCCCCTTAGTGGTTCCCTACATCACCCATTAGGGTTTTTGTATACCATATGGCCTCCATAATACAATTTTGTAAATCTGTGTCCCTACACCATTTTCTCCATAATTCAATGTTTTTGGGATCAGAACAAGACCCAAACACTTGAAATTCATTCTCTAAGTGATTAGTTACAATTAAAGGAATAAAATAAAGGATTTATACATAATTTCACATACCTTATTGAAAACCCATTTCACATTTAGTACCCCAAACCCTAAAAGATATTATCCATGAGTTTTCCTTCCTATAAATTTAAAACATCATTAGAGAATAAATACATTAATTGATCATGTATATTACCCTCCCATGGAAATGTATCATCCAGTACAAGGCCATTATATAATAGAACTCATTCTAATGAAACTTAATTTCCTCTTATAGTATTCATTATATATTCCACGATCCAGATAAGATGATCCTCAAAGGACACATCATCCTCTAACTCTCCCTCATTTGTCTAAATAATATGATACAGATCTGATTATCATCATTGAATATGTGAAACAAAGAATGTGTAATTAATATCCTGGTACCTTTGAGGTAACTTCTATATATATACTGTCAGCTAGAGTCTATCTACAACCTCAAATGGTCAAATAAAATGAGGTGAAAACTTCCCTATATACCTAAATAGTTTATTCCCTTATCTAGAAGAAACATGTAAGAAAAAAAGACTCCCCACCTCGAACTATAGTGGTTAATGTTGAAAATGTCTATTTGAACTCTTCCTATATTGAGTTATATAAATTCCATTCCTAATAAGATGAACCTATTGTAATATATCCCACACAATATGAGGACCCAATAGCACTTCCTATCCTACCTATAACCATCACTGGGGTGAAATAAATGACATACCATATAGGGACTCATAAGGATTAAATTTGAATGGTATCCTAGAAGATTTTATTTTACAAAACATTAAGAGATGTATGTGTTTATCCCAAGAACCTCAAAAATCTAGATGCATGCTTAGAGAATATCCTCCAAAACATGTATCATCCATTCTGTCTAACCTTTGGGTTGTGGGTGAAAGGTTGTGCTCAAAATCATATGAGTTCTCAAAAGTATCTGTAATACCTACAAGAACGTTTATTAGAAATGATCATCTCTATAAGAAATGATAGCACGAGGTACCCTGCATAGTAATATAATTTAAAAAATTAATAGCCACCCAAGCTCATCAACTAACAGGGAATCTCAAATATGTATAAAGTGAGTGACCTTCACAAAACTATAAATGATCACCCATACTATATCACAACCTTGATGAGATCGTTGAAAAAATGTAACAAAATTTATAGTAACATCATCCCATTCCCAATATGGAATGAGAAACATCTATGATATCTCATCAAGATGATGGTGTTCTCACATGACCTATAGACAGGTGGAACACTGAGTAAAAAAACTAGTTATCTCCCTTTTTAGACCAAGCCACCATTATTTGTGATTTAAGTCATGATACGTCATTGTATGAATAGGATGTACATAAAAAGGATATGTATGATACTATTACATAAATTCATCCTGGATGTTGGTACGAACCCAGACACATCCATGGTTTCATAGGACCTCGTTATATTCAATGATCTAGCATGGTGTAAGATCCTTACATGAAACAATATCAATTAGGACTAGGCCATCAAGATCTTATAATTTCATTATATTCAATCTCTAAAAAAGAAATAAGTTACCATTGAGGCTGTAAGGAAATATGGTCTATGATTATCCTAGGCCTCTTTGTGCATCTAAAAAAATAAGACCATCATCTTCCACTTGGAATCAGACTCCTAAATATCCTATGTCTGACTCAATTTTCTTAGAGTATCTTCTACGAAATGGTTAGGAACAGGGAAGAGCAACAGAAGCTGATGGGGTGGGAAATTAAAAAATTTCACACCATTATAGAAATGTAACAATTTCAACTCTGGTGTTCTTATATTTGTATGGTCTGATAACCACACGTGGATTTGAGAGAGCATAAAAATAAAATTGAACATGCACCTTGTTCAGATTTGACATGTGATATTCCTTCGAAAGATTCCAGTGACCATTTCTTGAAGACTACAACGTCGAAGCCCTCTTCATTTTCACCACACACCTCTTAAATCTGCTCTCACGTCATTCATTGGAATCTGGGTGCTAGTGTGTTACACCAAGAGCTCTTCGACACAACAATGATCACTACAAGTAAGAGTCCTCGAACCCAAGAAGCATGAGCTTGATGATCATACTTTCCTAAGAGAATCAATCTCAAGAATATAGGAGGAGAGAGAGAGGATCTCAATTCCAACACATGAATAGTCCCATGGGAAGAGCCTCCCTCATACTTATATAGGGAATATTTAATTACCTGGTATGGGTTCCCAACCCCCGTTCAATAGATATTCATAGTATAAGAATTATAAATATTTATTTATGACCAATTAAATTATTACACAAATAATATTTATAATATTTTCACTATCTGAAATATATATTAAATATATATTACGTGGTAATAATGAGTCTATATGTCAACTCATGCCTCCTGAAAATATCAAATCAACCGTGGATTTTAAAATCTCTTCAAATAATATTTTCTCTTAGTACTTACTTAATCAATTTTAAATTCATGTTATAAATAAATTCAAAAAATTATTCCAAGATTGAATAATTAAAGAATTTATTTATTACTTTGTGATCCATAGAACTTGGATAATACTCAGACCCTATGGTGGGTCCCTTATGTTCTTTATTCCTATTCACAGAATAGGGAATTTTCCCCAAGCGCTATAGTGTGTGACCCACTAGAATCTTATCCCAATAGAAGTGAATAAAAATCACCGACCAAGAGTAGGCTCTAGCAACCCATCGAGGACCATATATAGATAAGGTAACTTCAAATCAATGACTACCTTCCTATGGACATGATCTACAAAATATAATCACTTTTTCATCGATATCTCAATAAAAAATAATTCATACTAGTGTCATCATCCTTTATATTACTTTATTTTATTTGTCGATTTGTCAGGACAGTGTTAACATCCATTACCAGGGCCATAGATTTAATGAAGGTGAAACCATTCTAATCAACCAGGCCAATGATATCTCTTCCTAAACTCAAAAGATAGAAATCCCATCTTGATCATTCAATCAATTTCATGTTACCAATGACGTACCCAACACAAACAACCTCACCATGAAATCATCTTCATGGTTTTTACCTTGCATCCATGTACATAATTAAATTACATAAAATGGGAATAATCTCATGTCTGTAGATGCTTACACATGTCCGTAGGTAGAAATGCCCAATGACACTTGAAACATGTGGTGTTCCTATTATGCGGGCCAAACCTAATATTCTCAACTGATAGGGATCATCAAGTGAGAACTTTACAAAAAAAAGGATCAATGATTATGATATCCCAACACCTTATGGTTATAAATCATGTCTGTCCATTCATAATGATGTAACTGGACCCTAGGATATTACATTAAGATTAATTTCAGGGCATTATAGGGTTCTCATTATAGCCTAGGTTCTACTATAACATTATGATATGAAATGTAATTTATGTACAATGCCATAAAATAGATGACGTAGATCTATCTACACTATTACTTAATGGTAAACACATGTATATCTTAAAAACTGAATATATTTAGTGGTAATCAAATTACAACACAAGTTAGGATGAGGTAACCCACTTCCAACCCTCCTACTTACACTAGATCCAACTATTAACATGTTTAAATCCGCTAGCTCTCACATGAGAATCCTGATTCTGCTGTGAAATGGCTTTAATATGGGGATTTACCACATTCTCCTCTGTGACTAATATACTATCGATGACTTCACCTCTTAGAGTAAAATCCCTCAAGAGATAAAACTTATGAATAATATGCTTTTTTCTTTGGTGATACATGCGCTCATTGGCATGCACCACTGCAGTAGTATTATGTAAATATACTAGAACATGGTGTACACTACTAGGAACAACACTAATTTTTATATAAATTTGTGTATCCAAACTTGTTCCATTGCTGAATTGGAAGATGCAATATATTTGGACTCTGTTGTAGAATCATAAACCACATCTTTCATTGAGCTTCTCCAGCTAACTACACCACCCTTCAGAAAAAATGTTATAGCCTGAATACGACTTCAAATCGTCATGATCTTTCTAGAATCTCAAATCACTGTATCCTCTCAATACTAGTTCTTCATCTCCTCCATACAATTGGAACACATAATTTGTTCACCTAAATTAATTTAGGATATTTTTAACAACTTCCCAATGTAGCTCTCCTGGATTGGCTTGATATCTACCCATCAGTTTTAATGAAAAGGAAACACCAAACCTATTATGTAGAATGAAAAAAATTATAGATCCCACTATCAAAGCAGAAGGGATTCTACTCGTTCTGTTAATCTCTTCCTTTGTTTTTGGATGCAATTTTTTGGATTTATTTATACCATGTGACTTATTTGAAAATGCTCTCTTGGATTGTTCCATATTGTACCTTTTGAGTACCCGGTCAATAAATTTACTTTGACTTATCTGAAGAAACCTTTGAGATATATCTCTATAGTTCATGAACCCTAGAATGTATGCTATTTAAAATATGTCTTTTATGGATAATAATTCATTTAACAACGTCTTAACTGACTGTAATACATTCAACTCATTTTCTTAATTAATATATCATCAACATATAACACTAGGTAAATGAAGGAATTCCTTTCAACTTTCTTATAAACACATGGCTCGCTTTCATTTTTGATAGATCCAAATTCTCATATGGTCTCATGAAAAAGAAAATTCCATGTCTTTGATGCCTACATCAAGCCATAAATGGATCTATGTTGGTTGAAAATATTATTGGGGTTCTTTTACATAATAAATCCTTTGGGTTGATTAATATAGACGTGTCCAACCTACTTCCCATTTAGAAAAGAAGATTTACCATCCATTTTGGTAATTTCATAGTAATGAAAAGCTACTTTTCCAAGAATTATTCTTTTGCTACTGGAGATATGGTTTCATCATTGTCAATGCCTTGAGGTTTCCTAAAACCCATTGTAGCCACTCTTGATTTAAATGTATTAAACTCACCATCCATGTCCAGCTTCTTTTTGAATAACAATTTTCATCCAATTGGATTTACATCAGTTGGAGGGTCTACTAAAATCCAAAAATGATTTTGGTACATGGACTCCATCACAGAATTCATGACTTCATGCCATTTATTAGCATTATTTCCTTCTACTACTTCCTTGTAGGTTACAGGTTCATCATCCTCACGGACTAATGTGTCACCTAACTCGGTGACAAGAGAACCATAATTATAAGCTTCTCGAACCTATTGTGTAGAACAACAGAGTATTTTTGTCTTTGGAACAACTTATTCTTCCACTTTCTAATTGGAAATTATTCCTCTAGCAACTGTTTTGCATCTAGAACATTAGCTTCATTAATGATAATCTTACTCCCTCTATTTCCGAAAGAAATGTGTTACATTTATAGAAATATGGCATGTCCTATCTCATCAACATTCCTATGCAAAGGTTTATATAGGTAGAATCAATTTTTTCTCTTAGGATAACCTATAATGAAGCACTTCTTACTTCTAGATGCTAATTTGTCAATTGTTAAACTCTTGAAAAAATCCTTGCACCCCCATAAATGTATGTGGGTTAAAAGGGGTTTATTTCCATACCATAACTTATATATAATCCCATATATATATTTAGTTGGTACCTGGATAATGGTATATGTTGTTTTCTAAAAATACCATCCCAAAAAGGATAATGGAAGAGTTGCAGGACTCATCATTGATCATACCATGTCAAAAGGTTCATATTCCTCATTTCACTAACACAATTCCCTTGTGCTGTATAAAGTGGATAGAGTTGGGATACTATCCCAAACTCCATCAAGTGATCAACGAAATCATGGTTAAGATATTCTCCACATCGGTCTAAGAAGAGTGCTTTTAGCTTCTTACCATCTTGGTTTTATAAATTGTTTTTAAATTCCTTAAATATCCAAGTGGAATCAAACATATACCGTACTAGGTAGATATAGCAATAAAAAATATAGTCGTTAGTAAAAGTAATGAAGTATGAAAAAGAACCCATTGCCTCGACTAGAAATGGACCACATACAAAAGTAGGTATTAATTCTAGTAAAACATTTTCTCTTTCTCCCTTCCCATACAAAAGTGCTTTGGTCAAATTTATTTGTAATAAAGCTTGACATACATCCACAGGTTCTAACTGTACCAAGTCTAAATAACCTTCATGATGTAATCTTTGAAATCACTTCTCATTTACATGACCTTTCCTGATGATCCATAGGGTGGTGATATATGAGTCATGTTGGCTGGTTTTTTCATTGACTTTCGTTATGGGGTTCTTGAGTTCTAGAATGTATAAAACAATGTAATGTTGTGACATTCCATAACATATGTTATCTCTATAAAATAGGAAACATTTACATCCAAACATGAAAAAAAATCTCATAGTGTCTAAAATCAACATAGAGATAATGTTCATGGTTGCAAAAGGTACGTAATATAAATTTTTAAAACTATAACCAAACCCCATGGCAAGGTTACATGATATTCTCCCACTGCCAATACTATATTACTTGCACCATTTTAATCTCAGAGATCCACTTCACCTTTTGCAATCTCAGTGAACTTAATTTCATCCTATATATGAATAAAAATATGTGAGAAAAAATCCATATGTAATACCCAAATTGTAGATAAATATACATTCCATTAAATCAAAATAATACCTGAAGTAGAAGAATCATTTTTCTTCTTTTTCCCTACTCTATAATTCTTCTTCTAGTGACATTTGTTTCCACATCCAAAGCAGATAACTTCATTCTCATTACTCAGCCTCTGAATCTTTGGTTTCATCGTAGTATGATGCATTGGTTTCTTCGACCATGAATTTTTCTTATACCCCTTTTCTTTTCCCTTGATTCACACTTTCACTAGAAGGAAAGATGAATTGTATTTTTCATATTCTTGTCAGCTTGGAAAACTAAAAACAAATGGTCTATGAGCAACATTGTCATATCATTCATGTTATAATTGAAAATTAAAGTCAATAATCTTGGAAGTGAAGAGGCAATAATGAGAACCACTACTAGTTATTTGTCCAATTTAAACCCATGGGCTTCAACCCTCTCAATATACCCAGTCATCATGAGTATATGAGGACCATTTTGGTTCCCTTCTGCAAGCCGATACTTATATAGGGAACATGAGATCTCATACCTTTCATTCCTGGCCCTCTCCTCATATAATTCATCATGATGTGAAAGAATCTTGTAGGAATCCTCATCCTCATGTGTTTTTTGCAATTTGCATGACATAGTTGACAACATGATGCATTGAACATCAAGTGCATCCTCTAAATTACTTTTTCAGTTATATTTTTCTTATTAACATGCTCTATGATGAGGATCAACATGAATTGGGGATTCCAGCACAATTAACTTCCTTTAGTGGCAATGTACTATGTGCAAGATCCTCTGCCACTCATATATGTTATTTCCTGTTAGGATATTTTTATTATCCATAATGGATTGTAGTGATAAAGTACTTGGGGAATTTGGGACATACATTTTAAATCTACATCAGATAAATATTAGCAGTTATTAATTTTTGAGTATTACCTTTTGAAATTCATAATTAATAAATTATTATATCATTTTAATGTTTCCAACTATTTTGGAGAAACTTTATAGCCCCCACTATTTGATTCATAATAATATATCGCTTGAGTTTTTTAGTGTAAATGATCCTAGAAACCTACTTCATAGTCTAGAAGCTATGGTTATGGCAGTACTCTGAGGGTTTCAAGGTAGGAACTACGCTTTCAAACCACTTGACTCATGGTTCCTTGTGTTATTGAGTAATTTTCCATCTTTTGGAATCTGAACCTGATTCCCTCAACATCTTGCCTCTACAGTGATAGAATGTTTGATATGTATAATCCTTAACTACTATCATTAGTTTTATCATCCCAGTTCTAAAATTAAAAGGCGCCAGTTGTAAGAGTTACTCTCAACTATGACTGATTAGAACCCTAACCACCTTGTTTTGTTAATATATGAAAAATGGAAGGAATTTGGCCTTAATATATCTTTGAGGGGTTTTAAATTTATTGATGAATATAATACATTTACATTTATATTTTAAAACTAGATTTTAGCACTCAAAACTGATCATGAAATAAAAATAAATATGTCACGCCTTTATGCATTTTTTTGTGTTGTTTACTATACTATGTGATCACAGAATAATCTTGGACTCATTTAAAATTATAAAAAAATAATTAAAGATAAATCATGAAATACAACTGGTCTTGAGAATTATATTATGATTGATCTATAATATATCAATCTTGACCTTGGGGCATCCATACCTGAGTCAACTCTTGACTCACTTCGTAGCAAGCCCTAGTGCAATGTGTATAGCTCCTATCTCGATTACTACCTTGAATTGGCAGAGTTTGCATCTCGTATCATCACTATATAATTACAAATATACTCACACGCATGCGAAGGGGTATCAGGATACAAAATAAAACTAGTGCATTGGATGTGCAAACCATTATACATATTTTGAATTAAAATATGATTTATAGACCATTATTTTATCTAATTAATTATTACAATCATCACATGCATTGAATAGAAAATTAAACAAATAAACCATACATGAATAGTCTAGTCGCTTTCTTAATACTAGATGGTACAAATAAAGCTCAATTAATATTAAACTACACTAATTTAAATAGTACGAGGCTTCTCTAATAAATTATATGAATTTAAATTAATTCAATTAATTTATTTAATCAATTCCAATTGTTTAATTTAATATTAATTCCAAAAATTAAATTAAACTGTAAATTTTATTATAATTATAAAAATTAAATTAAACCATTAATTTAATTATAATCCAAATTAAATTAAATTATTAGATTATAGTTAAACTAAAAAATAATCCCAAAAATAATTTTATTAATTTAGTTTAAAAAACTAAAATACATAAAACTAATTATCGGGGTTTCCATTAACTTGGGAAGGGGTACAGAAGGACTAAATACTTTTGTGAGGGTGACTTATAGGAGCATGGCCCTCTGGGAGTTTCCACGGCATTACCATAGTGTGACCACGGCGTCACCGCGGAGTGACCGCAATGATGCCACATTGTGACTGCAGCATCCAAAAATAGCACAGTAGTGCCACCGTTCTCCAGTGAGGTGTGAAGGCAGAGGCACATGGCTACATCGAGACACACTAGTCCAACAAGACCCTTAGATCTACTGGCATGCTGTTTCGGCAAGTTCGAAGGGAGGTGTTGCCTTGCAGCTAGGATAGTGAGGCGAGGTGGACTGAGGTAGCGTTTCCTGGTGTAGTCGTGACAGAGTTGGCATCCGGGGCTCGGGCATTGTGAGATGACAGTGGCGAGGGGGTCTAGGCAGTATGACTCGGTGGTGGAGAGGGGGTCCAAGTGGCCCGAGCAGAGGCTGCAGACCAGCTTAGGAGAGGGGATTCACTGCTAGGGTTCTATTGGGGTGGCCTTCTGTGCGTGAAATAAGTCCAACAGGTCCTCTTCCAAATTTATTTTTCATTTCAAAACAACCAACCCCATTTCCTTTTTTTATAAAATAGAATACCCAATTGGGTCTTGGTGTATCACTTTCTTTTATAAAAAACTATAGTATAAAGAATTTATTAAAAATGGACGACTTGGCGCCTAGTCTAAAAACTTCATTTTTTTAATTTTTATTTATAATACTTATTTCAGAAAAATAAAATAAAATAATAAAATAATGTATTTTATTTTACACCCAAAAATAATCCCACTGGAAAGATTTCGATGACTAGATTCCAGCCAAAGCAAGGCTTGATTTCTATAGTTTGAAGAACACACAAATAAATTAAAACACATTCATCAAAAATAGTAATTCAAATTTCAAAAATCCAACGACGTTGATCTAATTAAATTTTTCAAATGGCCATAAAATATAAACTCATAAAAAGATCGACATAAATTCATGTCCATTAGTACAGATTTAATTCCCCATATATAAATTTAACACAAATAAATTTTTTTTTTCTCTGAGAAACCACTTATCCCTTTGATACCACTATTTAGAACTAAGATGAGTAGTAGAAGCCGATGTGCTGGGAATTGAAATTTTTTCAAACCATTGGAGTAACGTAACAACATTGACTTTGGTGATCTATCTCTATATGGTCCAAGGACCACACATGTATTTGATATATCAAAAAAATAAAAATAAACATGTACCCTATTCGGATCTAACGTGTTCAAGTTTGTCATAGGATTCCGATGAATGTTTCTCGAAGACTCTTTCATCGAAACCATCGAGATCATCGACACACGCCTCTTAAATCTGATCACACATCGTTTGTTGGAATCCAAGTGCTTGCACAGTACACCATCAATCTATTCGATGCAACAATGATCATAGCATGTAATAGTATTCGATCCAATGAAGGACGATCTTGAAGATCTTCCATTATTGAGAAAATAACGATCTAGAATGGAGGAGGAGAGAGAGTCTCTTAATTCCAACACATGAATATTCTCAACAGACTATCCACTCTCGTACGTAAATATGGAATATCTAAAATACATTATATGGGTTCCTGACCTCTGTGTAATAAATATTCATAGTATAAGTATTATAAATATTTATTTATGAAAAATTAAATTATTCCATAAATATTATTTATAATTTTATCACTAACTACGCTATATACTAAATATATATTTCATTATAATCTTGAGTCTATAACTCGACTCATTTCTCTGGAAAATATTAAATGATCCTGAGATATTAAAATTTTTTACAATAATATTTTATCTTTATACTTACATAATCACCTGTAAATACATTTTATAAATAAATTCAACAAATTATTCCAAGCATGAATAATTAAAGAATTTATTTATTACGTGGTGATCCATAGAACATGGACAATACCCAGAGCCCATGGAGGTCCCTCCAAGTTCTATATTCCTATTCCCAGAATATGGATTATTCTTAATGCGCTATAGTGTGTGACCATCAATGTTCTTGTCTAAATAGTTGTGAACAATATTCAGCAACCAAGAGCAGGGTCTAGAAACTCATCAGTGCCCCTATAGTGATAAGGTAATGTCAATAAAACAACTACCTTCCTATAAACATTGTCTTCTTAATATAACATCTTCATCATCGATATATCAATAATGTTTTTTGCACACTATTTTCATCATCTTTTATCTTGCATTATTATATTTTTTGATTTTTCTAGATGGTCAAACCTTCAACTACCTTTCCTATGGATTTAATTAACATTCAACCATCCTAATCAACTAGGCCCAATATATATCTTCCTCATCTCAGAAGTGACAAAACCTATCTGGATCATTCAATCAATGTCATGTTACCAATGACGTACCCTACACAAACTACCTCGCCATGCCTTTTTCATTGCATCAATATACCCAATTAAATAATATATATTGGTAATTATATCATGTCCAGAGACCCTTACACATGTATGCAGAGAGGAATATACAAGGACACCTGAAACATGTATTGTTCCTGCTAGGTGGGCCAGTCCTCATGATCTCAACTACTAGATATCATCAATTTTCAACTTCATGAGAAAAAGTCTCAAGGCATATGATACCCCGGCACTCGATTTTCATACATCATCTGTGTCCTTTTAGAATGTTGTAATTGGACCAAATTACATTATTTTAAGATTATAGTCATGGAATCTCAGGGTTATGATCATATCCAGGGATCTGCTATAACCCTTTGATAGGACATGTAATTAAAGTAAATTTCTATAAACAAAGTGGATTCAGATGTCTCTACACTATTATGGAAAGGTAAGCACAAGTATAAATAAAAAACCGCATACATGTAGTGTTAAAAAATGCAAAGAACAAATTGGGTCTATGGAAACCACTTTCAACAGAAATTACTTTTTTGTAGAATATAGGGGAGATCAAAATTAAATACTATAGGTATTCAACCCACCTTCACTACCTTAGGATCAGGTCATATTGTGTCGAGAGGTATTTGAGACTTCTCTTATTTTTAAAAACCAAAAAATTCTCTCTCAAAAATAAATTCCTCTAATAATGAACGACATGAACAATGATTTATAACAAGAGATTGTGTGTTGGGTACTTACGCTCTTGAGGTCTTAGATTCCAATATATTATAAAAAAACCCGATCATCCAACATCATAACATCCCTTGGATTAATACATAATGCATCATAATAGACTGTATAGCTTCTTCCCATATCTAATAGAACAGGGATTAGTGTTGATGTATGTGTCCCTTTAAACTCCTAAAAGGATTTTTCACAGACTTATGACCATATAAACTTCAAACCCTTTTTATTCAATCTCAATAGAGGTGAATCAAAGAGTGAGAATTCCTAAATAATGTTCCACTCAATACCATCTATCCCCAAGAATCAATTTATGTAAAAATCATTCTTGGGCTGCTCCTAGGTAACTTCAACTCTGACCTTCTATGGGTCATCTGATACTTAATCTTATAAGAATATGGGACCTAGGAAGTGGACGTTATCATTTCAAAAGTGGCATTTAATGAGATTAGTATAACGCTAAAGCTATCATAGTGTATTTAATATGATCTCAAAATGGTTGAAATGGTAATGATGATTATGAGAAAATACAATTTATCGTCCAAGAAGAATATAATGAATGAATCCAAAATTGATGGAAATGCTGATTCATCAACGCCATGAAATCAATGAGTACGTTCATAAAAATGAATTGAATAACCTGATATTCATAAATAATTTGACTATAATGATTTGTTTTACATGTTTAGTTTAGTTTTGTAACACATACATAGTGATAGCCTGACCTCAAATGATTCTTTGAGAAATCCCAATATACTCAGAGCTTATCAAAGAGGACATTTATATGATGAAGAAGATATCGATTATTTATATTAAGTTGATTAAAATAATAGTAGTCCAAAAAAATAATTTTGATTCCAAATGAATTTCAAGAGAATAGGTCTTCTGAATCCCATTGGGAAGTATGTGGATATATAAAACATATAACGTCTAAGTCCTCTAGGGGCTTCTTGAGTGCCAAAAAATCAGAAGTGGACATCATGTAAACAGGAATGGACACATTTTCGTCTATTATAACCATCAAAATATAAATCAACACTTCTATATTATGTTGAATTCTAAAAAATTCATCCATGAATATGTCATTGATATGATCTCATATTAGATTAAAATCAACTTGATGTGTTCCCTAATCATTAATGTGAAGGATAGTTATCAGTGCTATGACTAGACAAGACTACGATGATCTAGTCCAAATATACTATCATGGAAATCCCAATCAACCTTTTCAGTACATGTACCAAACTATGGTGTCATGAAAACACTCTTCAGGGATTAAAATTAACATAGGCATGGTAAGGAACTAGTCTTTCCCTTCCAAGGATGACACCAATGCCCGTCATCTCGAGGGAATATAATTTTCATATAAACAGATAGCTCCCAAATTCAAGGGAACTACCCAAAATTGAATATAATCATAGGAATTATACCAAAAGGGGATTCATGGAGAGTTACCCCATAGAATAATTAATTTCAAGTATGAGGCATTCAATGGTATCCCCCGGGATAAATTAATTCAAATCCCCAGTGTAAAAAAACAAATACCATGTAGATGTTACTAATATCATAATGTAAACTATATAAGGTCAACGACTCTGATTCCCTAACACATTCCACACCACATAAACCTATCATGTTCATTGTCCCTAAGATGCAGCCTTAATACCTTGACGATGACTGGTTTTTTGATGTTATGAAATTGGTGTCAGGATCCCCTAGCCCTGAACAGCTCCTTAGCATGACCATCCAGTTGAACCCGTGCACCACTCCTAACATGAATTTGTTGAACCTACTCTAGCACCAGAATTAAATAGTGACTCTCTCTCACTATCTATTGTATAGAAGATTATGAAAAACCACTATAAATAGACCATCCTTCCAAATGATTGACACTCAAATGTGGATCCCTCACACTAAGTATTCACATTTCCCTACTTCCTACACTGATGAATGACTACCAAACAACATCTACGTTCACTATGACTAGTACTTCCCTCATAATAGTTCTGGAAGAAATTATTCCTATCTCCAAATACTTAACTTCCATGTTGAGATGTTGGTCCACTCTAATCCAAACCTCCAACTTCGACTAGGTTAGGTTCGGTAATACGATCCTGATTTACTATATCAATCATGACAGTCATTCAAAAGAATTTCATTCACGAACAAATAGGATTCCTAATCCCATACTAAAAAATTATTATTTTAAATGGATTATCAGTTGTATAAATAGGCGAAATGGAATAAAAAATTATAAAATAATTTCTGTAATCAATAATATTCCTAGTACACTATAATAGGATTATAAGGTCCCTAGAAACATCAGACCCCACTGTCTCAAGGAAAAATTGTCCATTTAAATTATGGAAAAAATATCTTAACCATATCCCAATACATGTCGAACTATCCAGTAACATCCCATCAATTCTTGAACGAACCCTTAAGTATATATAACACAAGGTTTACTATCCTATCAAGAGGTTCCTCTAAATACTAAAAAATATATAAGATTGTATCAATACATAAGTCAACCACATGGGGCCACCATTCCTGGAAATGTTAGGTTGATGTTACTGTGGGAACTCTTATGTTAAATTTGCCACAAAAGAGGCAGGTCAACGAGCACCCTTTATAGTCTGTATAATCCATAGGAATTCTCATTCATTCTTCACATGATCGATCACGTCGAGAATAATAGGAGGTTCCATTGGTGGTACTATTATAGGTAACATTTAGACTTAGGCCCCACCAACTCTCTGTCATGATCATCACCAACCTCATGGTTCCTATCTTTTGGACATCATGGAGGAATATATCTACAAATTCCAAGCACATTCCAGAACAGTAAATATTAAATTCGTAATAATAGGATAGGTACAATCCATCCTATATAAGAGTCACACCCCACTACCTTCTCTTATAACTATGTCTGGGTGATATGAACGATTATAAAGAACAAAAGGGGAACTTCCAAGTTCCCACTACTACGGTCTGTCTGAGTCATGTTCTATATTTTATATCTTGGTTTTATTATACAATGTATCAATTACAAGGTATTGAGGAAAACACCCTTTAAATTTAAATTGGAATCACCAGTTAATAACATCCATTTCCATTTATGTTTACAACTGAACAGTTCATAAATATATCATTATGTATATCTATATAAGTAAAGCATGGTCCAGTTAAGTTCATCTATCATTCTGATGAAATAATGTACAGTGATTTTTACATTGCAAAATGGTACTACATGAAAATGGAACATGTATTTTTAAAAGGATCAATTATATAGATCACTATTACCAATTTATAAAGGCACACACACTCTATAAATTGAAAATGAAATACATATAATTGCAACCAATTGACGTTTATGATCTTGTAACCAATAGTTAATGACTCAAAGTCAATATTAGTCTCTTTTTATTGTTACAGAATAAAACTATATGGAAAAAACCAATGTAGGTAATGATGAAAATTTATTTATTCTAATTATTATCCCTTTATGAAACGTTATCATGAATTTAATTATTACTATTAGGGCATAAGAAATACGAAACAACAATAAATTCATTATGTAGACATGACATGGAATAACGAAAGACATATAAATCGTCACATGCTGATAATGATTCATAATACACTACCACCTTTATATATTGGTAAAAGGGTAGAATTATATTTCATAATAATAAGGAAACCCAAAATCCTACAATCAGTACAATCGTAATAGGCATAATCTAGAACATTGTATCCCATACTATGAAATTTGTATTTTATCCAATAAATGGGTAAGAACATCCTAATAACAGGCTCAATAACAAATATTGGTACATCGAAAAATGCTTTTTACCATCCCAAATGAATATGGAAAATAAAATCAACCTCTGATACAAATTTTTAGCATGAAATCCTAGATGCCACAAATCAGTGCGTTAAGATGGTTTGTCCCAAGGCCTCAAGCATTCCTCCCTATGTTCCATAGGCTTCTGACTAGTAATGAGGGTCAATGGTGGTACAATGGGGAGACTATAACCTCATAATATATGTAACAGATGGTGTAATACATGAATAAATGGATAAATCATAATATCAACTATCAAATGAAGTTAAATAATCATGATAAAATAAAAATTCATCAATATAAATATCCATTACCATGTTGAAAATGATGTAATTTCATGTATCTAAATCAGAAACAATAGGTTGAAATAGATGTAGGTATACATACATATAGGTATATCAAAAGAACCCAAAAAATGTGAAGACTATATCAAAAAAACATCATTAGCCATATCTTAGTCCTTTACTCACCCTCTCTCATGGTAAAACCAATCAAGCATTAATGACTGATTTATTTACACTATCAACACCCGCATCCATAATGTATGCCCGGGTACCAATCCACAGGCCAAACAGGTTGTGAGATATAATCAATATGACATGATAAATGAAGTTAATAATGAATTCATCCTATGCATTTGAACTATATTGGTGTACTTCATTACTACTATGATATAATTTATGATAAATATAAACGATTCTATATTACATGCTATAAGAAAATTAGGCTATTATATATGAGTTTTGATATATATTTGATGTTTCAATGACAGTTAGTAACTGGATCGAAATATACCATATATAAATAAAGTATTAGAACTATATGGTAAAGGTCCCAATTAAATAACTTGGAAGAACTTATCAAGAATAAAGAACTCATCCAATAGTAGCTCAAAATAATATGAGACCTACATGGGCTATCTATTAAGGATATAACTAAGGATACCTAGATAATAGATATGATTTTATATGAGAGTTATTGGCACTATACCACGATCCCGCTCATTGGTTCCACACTCTATGGTATCATACTAGGGGTCATAGGTGCCATACCATGACCCCATAGTCAGCTCCATACCATTATGCAACCAGTTCCTAAATAATATAAGATGTTCGTTCCATACAAATATGTAACTTGTATTGTACCTTTATAAGAAGTAGATTCCATACAATGATTTCCAATATTAGGAATGTAATAAATTAAATACAAGGCATATGTTTGTGTCCATACCAAATTACAATTATTGATATAAAAGGCCACAATCTAATATAATATCAATATAATTCCAAATTTAATTTATTAAAACTATTTAAACATTTAAATAGCCTTTAATAACATGGAAAATAAGGAATGTACATCTTCAAGTATCTAATAAAAATTTTAATAGGATTCCAAAGATAGATGGAGAGATCATACACAAAAAATTAGGGCTATAACCCATGGAAGATACCCCCAAGCGTGGTTTGGGTTTAGGTTGGAAACCTCCACCCAAATATAAGATTCAAAAAGGCATCACAAACTATGTGAAATAATTAACTTAAGGATTATTATCTAATTTAACATTAACTTCAATGAATTATGGAATTTGAAAAAATGGTGATAGTTTAATAAATAATGAAACCATAGGTAAAGGTATAAACAACCTAACTTATTCTTGTAACAAAACAATTTTTCAATATTGTCACTTCGTTTGGTATAAATCATAATGAAATGGAATAATCAAAGATATCTATAAAAATAAGTCATATTATATCACACAAAATAATATTTATAGGAAGATGAATATAAAATGGGAACAATGGTTGGAGGGCCAACTAGTGGCATTCCAATGTGACATAAAACAATCAAATCGGGGTCCAGATGGAAGAACTAGTTCAAAGCCTATGTTAGTTCAATGGAAAACCTTAAAAAGGAAGAAGAGGAGGGATATTGTGAATGTGGAAAGAAAAAATAAATGAGAGATGATGTCTTAAAGATAATGTGGAAAAATGATATTTCCACCCAAATCTAAAAAGGTATATGGTTTAGTGGCATAGTTGGCCAAACCATGTTCCCACTTTGCACCTGCCACTCTCAATGGACAGAGAACCAAACTGTTGGTGATAATGGTTTTTATAACCTTTAATTACCCATTCATTACCCTATCTAGATCCCTGTATCACCCCTCATGATTTTGAAAAAACTGTACGCCCTCCAGTCCACAGTTTGAAAAATGTTGCACCAACCATATTTTCTCCATAATTCAGAGCTTTGTGCTCTGAACCTTCCCCAAAAACACCTAATTACACTTCTATATGATTAGGAAAAATATATATTAAATAGTGGATCTAAACTAAAACTAAAAGCATGAATACATCATATAAAAAACCAAATATCATACACATAGCATAAATTAATATTTGATGGTCTCATACATTGGTATGAATGACGCATACCTATTTGTAATATTGAGATGGAACAGACCTCATCAGTGGATAATTAAACTCTATAGATAATGGTTAATGTGATTTACTAGTGGTTATAGGTTTTTTTGACATTAAATTAATTTTAAGTTGTTTTATACCTCTTAGATAGTTGAAAAGTCTGAGGGGAAAATTTCTCACTAACTGACTATGTGGATCCAAGGGATTTAGGTCTTAGATGTGATTTATAAAAATGATTTTTGTATCAATATAATGTTATATAATTTATAATATGGGTTTTAGATATTTTTCTCAGTGTTATATAAAATAATATTCCGATTATAATGTAATCCGGAAAATTGCTAAAATGAAGGGGTATATATACCTATCAGCTAACACTATATAGACTAGTGTCTACATTCCTTATTTTACATGAATTGATATATCATGGTCAATATAAAATATAGATGATATTATTTTTGAAATGAGACCTCCAATATTATGATATTATAATAAATATGAGATGGATCGAGATACTAGTGAGACAAGACCACAATATTTATGGGTTCTGTCTCTCATTTTTCATTTTTGTTATGTCATGTAAGTATCAAGATGACAGAGTGATGAGATAATTATAGAAATTTATTTTTTTAACTATAAATAATTTAATTGTAATTATGTTTCACGATGCGTATGGGATATGATTTTATAGATAGAGACCTTCTTTCCCCATGGTTATGATATATAAATGCCAGAGGTTGAGATGTACATGGGGTAAAATTGAATTGATAGTGCCTTCCTTTCGCATTTTCCCTTCCATTGATATGAAATGATTGAGATAATATGTAATAAGATAATTATATAAAGGGATGTTTTTATAATTATACTTATTTTATACTTATATTAAGTTAATAATGATTAGAACCAACACTATGCATGTAGTGACCCCCACTCCCCTAGACCTTATATCATTATATTTTGATTGAGAATCATATAAGGTAATAAAAATATATATGTTTTTATACCTATAATATTGTATAATACTTTTTATAAGATATAGTTGATGAGTCTAAGGATTGATATCGATGAATGAGATGGTTTTTCTATCTTATTGACTTATATCATTATAAATGGAATTCTAGGAAGCCAGTGGGATAAGATCCTTATAGGTATGGGAATATAATACACAAGTGGCCATATGGTTTCTTTTTCTATATTCAAATATAGTCTAGAACTATCTAAAGTAGGTATTTTCACATCCTGGGGGGAGAGTATGGGTGAAAAACATAGGTCGTGATGTTATTTGGGATTAATTTTTAATTATTTTGGAATATTTCAACATGCGTGAACCTATATACTCTATATTTTATAAAGGACACCATTATGGGTGCATTGATGAGTTTAATAATTTCCTGATTGCGCTCCTTGGTACCTAATAACACTTCTTTATTCATTATCTTTGTAGGGAAATATATCTATTGTTGGTCAAAGTTGTTATGTTGATCAGGAGGTAGAGATACGAGAAAAATTGGTTGGGGACTCAAGTCTAATTTTTTGATACCTTTAGTATTTTTTTATGTTGGGACCATGGTATATATGACCAACCCTTTCCTGATGTTATTTATTTTTGATTAAATGATTCACCTTATAATAGATATTTTTTTTTAATTACATGTGAGTTTTTATTTAGTTACAGTTTGAATTTAACTATGATATCCTCCATTAAATTTATTTTGTAATGTGTTATTAATTTATTCATTTCTTTTTGTGTGATTTGGGGTTATTTATACTACAAAGGGTGTTGTCTCCGAAAGTTCCATTAGAATTGGTAGCCTCTATAATATAGGGTCTTACTCTTAAGGTATGTAGATATTAAATTTAGTAATGTAGGAGTTGAACCTGATTAGAGATACTACAGATATCTTATATGGTTTTCCCCTTATCGAACATCTGAGGTCACCCATTTTTCCTATGTTCCCATTCCCTATGTTATGAATAAGAATAAAACATAAGATATAAATATAATGGGTTCATGTTTGATTAATATGTGGATGAAATATACACTATGTTTTAAAATAAGACATTTAGTTTAGTAATCTCCCAAAAAACTAGATTTTTATACTTTTGTGATGGGATTTTTGTGATGAAATCCAATCACAAATAAATTTTTGAAAAAGGATTACATAAAAAAAATATCATCACAAATGATGGAATCCTAAATGTAATTATTTGTATATAATTATCACAAATAATTATTACTTTTAATGAATTGATTTCCATAAAAAAAATTCCATAAATATTTTTAAAAAATAAAATTGTGACAGATTAAAAAATACATTTAAATTACATAAGTATTTAAAATATTATAATTAATTGATTGAAAAAAGTTGAAAAAATTGGGAAAAATTAAATATAGTAAAACCCCTATATATATATTACACCATCTCAAAAATTAGAAGTTTATCAAATGAAAATACATAACTATCACAAAAATATATGAAGATCAACAGATACATGGGGGAGGAGGTTCAACTAAAGTGTGGGGGGGGGGGGTGGCTCCATACCATCACCATGTGCAGACCAATCGATACCCTCCAACATCATTCCATCCCCCAATACTTTTTTATCATGTTACTCCTCCCTCTCTCCCTATATCAAATATATAATCTTATCCTATAATTACAAACTCTCTTCATACTATACAACTGATAATGACTACTCTTTATGATCTCCCTTTTAAATGACTGATGACATCACATAAGTACCATAATAACTAGTATAAGTCAATCATGAACCAATAATTGTATCTCATACTTTTATAACACAATTCATAGCCACTATTATCAAATAACCCTTATCAAAACCCATATTTCTCATGGAATATTATTTGATCTTGACTTGACTCTCTAATGAATAGGAATTCACAGTCTCATACATTTCCATAAAATATAAATATAAATTAAAATAAAATTGATATTAATTTATGTGTGTTTTTTTAACACTACCTAAAATATGGTGAAATATGTAACTCATAAGTTGTCATGTACAAGGATTAGTGTACACCTTCCTGTAAAAAAATCTATATAATAGAGGGGTTGGTAAAGGCCTATATAATATAATTTATTATACATTTAAATTATATATATATATATTAATAAATAATATTATTTATCTTATATCATTGATGTATACCAAATGTATGACTTATAGCCCTATATGAGACCTCCTATCTCTTCTGGATCTAACACCCTGATGATGACCCCCTCTTAAAAGCCCCTCCCATCTAGTAAGAGAAATGCCCATCCCAAACCTAAGAGGAAATATAGTCAAGTGGATGTGAGTATAAAGTATAGTTGAAAAAAGTTAAATAATCTCAATCCATGGATCTCTTTCTTAGGGTGTTTAAAAAATGAGGAGAAAATTTTTGTATACAAATATATCATGCCTCTATAATAGAATCTATAATGGTACCATAGATTTGATTTCATAAATTCTAGAAGAAAAATAAATAAATTATGTTAATAATTAAACATAAAATTAAATAAAATACATATTAATATATAATACGTTTTTTGAACATGTTATTCTAAAGAAAAATGAGAACGGAATCCCATGACACCCACGGCACAAAAAAATAATTTTGAACAATCGCACCAGTAGACCCAAGAGATATATGTGAAAAAAATATGAAAATAATAAAAAATAAAAGGAAAATTATTTTTGAAATTTAATTAAAAAAATATTTATATTATAAATATATTAACGAATTTAAAATACCTATAAAATTCATTATTAAAATCAAGAAATATATGTCCATTTATACAGGGCATAGTATAATCAATATAGAATAGTCATACCACAATCTAATAGGATATGTTATAGATTAATTATGTCATTTAGATGAATCTGTTTCATCATAGGGATGAGTATCATCGGTGAGAGGATATAATGGATTATTGAGACCATCTCCGACTGTCTAAAAAAATTACCTATAATGAAACCTCAATACATATACTAAATATTAAAAACAAATAAATACCAGAATATAATAATATATCCTCTAAATAATTTTTAATACATTTATAAAATATTAAAATCTAAAAAAATAGAAGAATATAACAACTACCAATATATAAATACTAGAATATAATTATCTTACATATAATAAATTTTAATATAGGTATAAATTATTATAATTAAATAAATATAATTTATAATAGAATAATACTACCTTAAAGATGTTGTTAGTACAAATATAAAATATAGAAAAATAAAAAATTCAGCCATCAATGAAGGAATGTAATAGGTCATTGAGACTATCTATATCTATATGTAATTAATAATATTACCAATATATAAATGTTAAAAAAAATATCAAATGTAAATAACATGATAATACATATATATAATACAACATCCATCATGTTTATTTTCATCTTTATTGATGAAAACATATCCATATTCTAAATTATCATATTCATCTTCTATATGCCTTCCAGTTTCATCATCTCTTATTACTACATCAATACTATAATTATAATTGAATGTTTTATCATTGATATTTATATAACTTTTTTAAGTTATATATATGTGTTTTTTTCATAAATAATTGAATATTTTTCACTTCTATATAATAATTTTTATTTCCATGAAAATTATTATTAAGAAATTTCATTTTTATTACACTCCACCAACCATTTAAATCCCTTTGAAATACAAAACAATTATTATAATAAAAATTATTATTTTGATGTTCCAAAATAAATGGTTTATTTGAGGAAATAAGACTTTTGTATTTAATTTCAATGACTCTGTTTCTTAGAAAAAATGCAAACCCTCGATCAGTATTAAACCAACAACATTTAAATATTATTACACAATTTTGTCAAAGATAACATAACTCAATTATTTTATCCATCATGCCATTAAATTCAACATCCCTTTCATCATGGTGAAATCAGTTCTAATAAACATCATCAATCATTGATTTCTTTGATTCACCGTATAAGCATGTATGAAATCAAAATTAATTATCCACAGATATGTTATAATATTTTCCAAATTTAGATTGAGGGTTTTAAAACTACTAATAAATAATAAATTTTAAATTCATGTATCATTTCCTATAAATATTAATTCTTTTAATAATATATATCATTAAAAATTTGAATTTATTTTCTATAATAAATTAATTAACATTCCATTCCTTGTAACTAATTTTATAAATTATAATGGCGACATTTTTTAAGAGTTTCAAGGGTAATTTGTCATTTTTTTATTTTTTCATCATATGGTCTATGAAACAAGAAATGTTAATCAATTAATTTCTAAAAAAATATTAAATAATTATTCTAAATAGTTTAGGTTGTTCAAACCATGTCATTTATTCACAATTGATTAGAAAAAATGAATGTTCTTTATGTTGTTCTTTGGATTAATTCCATCATTCATGATAAACACCAAAACCAAGATGTGAATGATTAAAAAATTAAAATTGATAGTCCCTAAAATCACCAACATTTTCATTACTGTCACCCATGGGATGAAAATTTGAATGATATCTGGATTAAAAGAAATATGGAGCATAAACATTATATTTACTCTTATAAACATGATTTTGCAGTTTACCATTTACTGATTATTTGTTAGATAATATCTTCTTTAGTGTTTCCACAAAATTCCCAAATGGGTATATCCATACGAATTATATTTTCCCTCAACATTTACCTTTATATAGAAAATGAATTATTAAAAGGTCTATTGAGTCAAAAATCGTTTCTAGGAATATTTTATCTAATTTACATAAAATTTAAATACATTTTTTCAACATACTCAATGTGTCATAATTTTATGTTTCTTCACAAATATATAAAAAATAAGTATTATATTTTGGTCAACATATCTCATATCAAATAATTCAGTAACCCTACCTGACCAACATAATGTAGCCTTTCCGTTATGAAATGACATTCATGACCTTTTAACCTGGTTATATGCCTATTTATGATACAATTTGAAAAATTAGGATCATAACTATATGGTAAACTATAATTTAGAATCCATTTATAGAATAAAAAATGAAACTCTTTATAATGTTTGTTATATTTTCTTATCTACATTAAATTTTGTGATATTTCACCTTTAAATAATTAATGTTCTGGATGCCTATAAATTTTAGCAAGATCTAATCATTCCTTTACATTATCTTTAGGATTACAGGTTGTTTACAATATGGTATAAAATATGTTATGAAAAAATTCTTCTCAATATTCATTTCATTTAACATGTAACTAACCAAAATATCAAACTAATATTGAATGTCCATGAAAATACACAACTTTATCCAAATATAATCTCTTTTAAGACTAAATATATTTTTTCTATTTAGAGTAAATCTAAAAGTATTTGAGTTAATCAGGAGATGATATATTTTACATGAATACCTCAGAGCTTTTCTAGAGGTTCATCTTTATCAATTATGACTTTTATAAAATTATTTATATTTCATAAAATCCCGTAATTGGATAGAAGAAATATCCTATAAATGTCAGAATAACTAGTCTTTATTATATTGAAAATTATAAAAACATTGTCTAATTATTTCATTAGAGATATTATTTTAGACAATGTGTACTTCATCTAGATAATATATCATCCACCGAAATGTCAACGATAATCCACATTAACACAACATTCACTATGAAATTATGATATAAAACTATATCATATGTTTTTACACCATCATTGCATTATTTAATTAACCCATCAACTAGTTTCTTCACAAAATAATCTATATTCTTCCAATGATATTTAGGAATTAATAGCAACAAATATATATATATATATATGGTTCCTTTATCAATATAAAAGGAGGTATGTTATAAAGTGTTATAAAAACATGCCAAAAAAATATTCCATGTTTTAAGAACGAAATGGAGAAGTACCCATCATATAAAAGACTAAACTTTATTTTATGAGGTTTTAATGAAAATAAATGATGCATTAAATCAAATAGTTTCCATGAATCACCATCACATGGATGATTTATGATTTTACTAATGAAAATAGTTGATTTATGTCATTTCGTCAACACAATTGTGTTATGATACATAAATAGATTCTATAAATGGGGTGTAATTAGAAAACACCACAATTGATTCATGGGAAATATAGATATTCCATATTGTGGCACTTTATATCTTGATTCTCCATATATTTTCCAATTAATTTATGATTCATAGTCTCTAGAAAATTATATATAGTCATTTGAGAACACATGGATCTTCGGATAACCAAGAACCAATTTATCAAACATCTATTTACAATCATAGAAAAATACAGGTTATGTGTTATTTTATGTACAATGATTTAAACAAATAATTTTTTTGGTTGAAACAACTATTTGACATTAAAAAATATGATTTAATAAAAATAATTTTTATAACAACATCATGTTTTCTTATCTATCGTCCACAATATAAGGGATTCTCAGCACATTTTAAAAAAATTATAATTTAGATGGTTCTAATCTAGGATTTGAAATTCCATTCTAAGTTATTGCTTCCTAAATAGACTAGGAAGCAACCTCATTTAATAAATTATGAAATGATAGATCTGGAAGTAAATTTTATTTATTCTCTACAGAAATTCATTCACCCTACTAATATTTAAAAATTTGACAATTTCGAAATATAAAATGCAATAGATGAATTCCAAACATTTTTAATCTACTTCAATCGCATTTCTTACAAGGATATTTAATTCTTACATCAAAACCAATTACCAATTTGATGATGCAAGTGATATAAATGTTTCAACACCCTTAATGTAAAATGGATTTGTACAAATCCAATTGGAATTTTTCAATGATTTTTCCAATCATGTTCACTTAATAGATATATATGTCTATTTCTTGTGTCTATAGACATCTAAAAATCAATATTAAGAGTAATTATTAATCATTTTAAAAAATTATAAATTATTATTAAATTCTAATTATAGCTATTTTAGCCTACATTTCTCGAATTAATATAATTTTCACAAATTTTTTCCAATACTAAATAATTATTACTTGTTATTAAATATATTTGTTCATTAATATTAATTTTTTTTAAAGTATAACTATATTTTTAATAAGTATGACTAATTTTTAATAAATATTTGTGTTTTTTAAATTTTTTTACAATTTACTACAAATCATCACAACTCTGGCTAATATTTATGAATTATTTATAATATTTCCAAACTATTACCATCATTTTAAAATTATTTCTAAAATTAAAAAAATTAGTTATAAATTTATACAAATTATTTTATAATTTTAATTATTTATTTATTTATTTAATATTTTCACTAATTATTTAGAATATTTATTTATCATTAATATTTCATAAATTTTATTGCAATTTATTATAAATTATAATAAATTTAGTAATATTTACAAACTATTACTTATATTTACTAATTAATACAATCATTTCGTAATTACTATTAATATATTAAAATTATTTAATAATTATTACAGGTTATTTAATGATCATTATTAATTTATTATATTATTACAAAATTTTGACTAATTATTGAAAATTTTTAATATTATTTTTTAAATTTTTATAATGCATTACGAATTTTTTTACTAATTATTAGAAATAATTATTAATTTTTTCTAATTAATAAAATTATTTTCCACGTATTAAAAATTATTTATAAATTATTTCTTTCTTTTTAATCAATATATCTATTTTTATTAATTATTAGTATTTCATATTTTCTGCAATTTATTAGAAATTCTCATAGTTTACTAACAGTTAAATCATTTTAATAATACATGTAATTAATATTATGATTTAGTAATAATTACTAACATTTAACAATTACATAATAATTATTCCAATATTTTTAATAACTATTGATATTTATTTTTAAATATTACTATATTTTTACTAGTTATTACAAATATTTAATAAATTTTACTACTTTTTATATTTTTTTAAAAGTTATTAGATAAATTTATACTAATTATTCATAAATATTTTTTTGAATAAATATTACTTACTTTGAAATTGTTATTATTATTATATATTTTTTTACATTTAATTATAAAGAATCATAATTTATTAACATTTAATAATTATTAAAAATAAAAATTATTTATTTATTAATTATTAAATATTATTTTATATTTGATATTTTTTCTTATTTATTTTTTACCACATTTTTACAAAATATTGGTAAATTTTAATAATTAATTGTATTTTTTATATTTTTTACAAGTAATAAAATTTTATTACAAATTATTTCATATATTTAATATGATATACTAATTATTTATTTTTTATAAATTAAATTTTAATAATTACAATTATAAAATTTTAAATAGTATCAAACATGAGAAATTATAATATACCATAATATTAATAACCAAATATCATTGACGAATGATATGGCGAATTAAAATAATTAATATAATAAATATGAGGGAACATGTAGTTATAATATTACAAATATATCAGGCTTTGAAATAATTCATGTATAAAATGAATCATATAAGTAAACATATCAATAAATCAGATGTTGTCACAAATTTCAAATGATATAATCATAAATCTATAATTAATGACAACTCAAAATATACATATAAGATCAAATAAAATATAATAATACGAGCCTTGAAAAACATGGACATTATGCAAAAAAACATTTAAAAAATTCCAAAAAAAAGGTTAATTTAAATTCAATCATGAAAAACATGGAATATACCTTTCAAAAAAAAATTCAAATCACACTTTAATAGAAAATATCTATTAAACTACAAATAAACAATTGAAAACACCAAAATAGGAAAAATACCTTAATTATAAAGTATTAAAAGGGGAAATAATCGCAAAAAAATATGAATTAACCTATGCAGAGCCAAAATGTGTCATTATCAAGGGTTGGCATTGAAATATTGAATAATAATCCAATAATAACCCAAAATACTAAATAAACCCTAAAAATTAGATATTTTTTTACCTAGGTTATTACTAAACCAATTGCAAGGAGAGGGTAGGTGGAATCCATAAATAAAAGTTGGTGGAGAAAATAGGAGAATATACTTGTTTGATTTGATCCTCAATCAAAAAAATAGATGCGATGGAGGATGATAAGGGTGGGTTGGGAAACGACTACATGATGGGGGGATACATTACGAGGAAGGGGGATGCATTATGGGGAATAATAAGAAATGAAACTATTTACGAGTTATTTTAATTAATGATTTTGAGATGAAATAATAGTGACAAATAGTTCATTGCTAAAATTATATCAGAGAGTGATTTGGTAATGAAATGTAATTTGTTAAAGTAAAGAGACAAGGCCTTTTGTGATGATCCATGTTCTTCATTTCAATTAACCTTTTCATGGAGACTTGTAGTAATAGTTAATATGTTCCAACACTATTGTCATCATAATTTTTTTGGTTGATGAATAATATTTTTTATCATAGAAACATAAATAGAAATGATTATTTGGGACATATGTTACTCCATCAAAAATTTAAATATTCATAGTATTTAATTGAATTGAAACACTAGGTTTTTGGGCTATGATTTAAGCATGTGTTGAAATCAATAATTAAGTAAACTAATGTGTTATCTCCGTATTATAGGGTTAGGTTATGTCACTTGGAATTTTAATTATACAATTTTACTAAATTTAAGAAATAGAATAAATATAATCATATGATAAAATTGTAATTCTATATATCCATATTGAATTAAATTATTTTTTATTAAATGAATATGTTTAAATTTTTTAAAAAAAATTAAAATTTTAAAGAAAATTGATTTTTTATTAATAATTATCAATAGTTGATTCACTGAATTCTGATCCAGGAAATTCCCTCACACCTCATTCTACATTAAAAATATAATATGTGATCAAATACCTGATTAGTGGATAATAACATTTAATATTTATAGACAATAAAAATAGTTGAATATACGTCTAAACCAAAAAGTATAAAACATTGACACTAAATGAATCAATCTTCTCTAAGTGACACTATACTACTAGATATTCAATCAATGTCCAGTATTTCATGACATTTTCATTTTTTTATCATGATATATTTTTTATAAAATTTTAAATTATTTTTATTTTTTTATATAATTTTACACATGATCAATTAAACAATAAAAAGGAATTATTCAACATATATAAGAACTATTGATTTCAGTTTATGTAAAATTGGTTTTAATTTATTAGTATATATTATGTTATTCTCATATCAAAATCCAATATTTTGTATATACCCTTCGTTATTATAGTCATGTTATCCAATCCTTTAAAAATAATTACTAGATTAATGTTGTATTGAATGAGATATTTAGGTATGGGTTTATTCATTATATAATATCAATTCATGTTTTCTTTTCCGGTTATTCATTGAGTGTTTTTTTGGTGAATTTGAGATAGTGTTAGTGCAAACATATACATTTTCCTTCAGGTGGAGAACATTTTTATTTCTAGTGATGTTGTCCATGTATCAAAACTACTATGTAGATATGTAAAGGTAAATAAATATCTAATTTTTTCTATGGAAGGTGTATAAGGATGTTTTGAAAGAAAATTGGTATTTTTT
The DNA here is from genome assembly GCA_963277665.1 of Viscum album. Classification (NCBI taxonomy): domain Eukaryota; kingdom Viridiplantae; phylum Streptophyta; class Magnoliopsida; order Santalales; family Viscaceae; genus Viscum; species Viscum album. The sequence continues at coordinate 236,037,956 of OY728141.1, forward strand.
GAAATATTTTCATTAAAAAATTTTAAGAAATTATGAGGCATTCATTAATGATAATGCAAATGGAAAATGGAGAGAGGAACCGTAAATAGAATTCCAAATTATTAATATATTTATTATGTATTGGATCCCTTTGGTAGTGGACTTCTTATGAGAATAATATTAAAAGTGGTGTAAATTATTCCTATAATACTGTGATTAAGAAAATTATTTTGATATATATTTGTATTTTAATTTTTCAAGATATTACCATCATCCCTCTCGTTAAAGGAACAATGGAAGTTCATGGTGATCCAAAAAATAATGTATAATGTTCATGATTATGGAATAAATTTTATGGGCCCATATTTTCATCTTCATACCCTAAAACATCATTTATAATGATAAATGGTTGTCTTATTATTTCCATATGGTGTTAAAATCAAACATTTGGTAGGAGTTAATCCATTTTACACCATTGATATATAACAAGGTGTTTCGAAAAACATAATTTATTTTCTAGAATCATGATATGAATAGTGTTTTCAAATAAAATATGATAATAGATATTGATTTATTATAGATATTGGAGAAATATCCCTTAATTATTCTTATAGTTGGGTCAGTATAGAATTCCTTATTCATGGTTTAATATAGATAATAGTTCATGTTTCTCTAGTGTAAATAGTGATGTGATATACAATTGTAGTAATGATAGATGAAATATTCAATTCATGTGTCAATCATAGCATGATGTACATCATAGAATAGAGAACTGTGTAATGGTGGACGATCCACCTCATCAATTATAGTATCAACCTTGTCTATTTCTAAAATAGTAGTATGAACATAATGGAATAATAGTTCATGGTGGTACTATTGGTGACATCCCACCCCTCCTCATTGGCATTATTTAAGGAGGATGTTATACTTATCCTTAAGTGACATCCCTATGGTTCTAATGACTGGAAATAATTTTTTATGGCTTCAAGTATGATGGGGGATGATTTTCCATTTGAAATTAAAACAACCAAAAAATGTGTTGTTACCAAAAAATAACATGATGCATGTCAATAATGTACTACAAATAAAACACATGCAAATGAAAACAATAAAAAACCATGACAATAACAAATTAGAGTACCAAGAAAAATACTAACATAGTAATATTCATGACCGAATGACATAACTCCATATCCCCATGTTATAATCCACGTTACTTCTCCACAAGAATTCCCAAGCATCATGAAGAACCAATAAAGAAAATAGATTCTATACCTTTACTCGTGTCTCAAAATACAACATCTATAAAATCTCCCCATTTCCCAACTAGGGAGTGAGTAACAATACTAAGTGGGGTTTCCCCAAATAAATCCCTTACTCACTACACTCGGATAGAATGAGTATCACATTTATATAAAATGATTAATATAAAACCATTTCACAATTTTACAATTTTATGAATGCCCAGCAAGTCCTTACCAAATCATTTTTACCCAAGTCAACACATTTACGAGGAAGCAACCAAATAAGTAATTAACCATTTTTCCCATTCAATATTGGACAAATCCATTTCATTTGCTGATACCCAGTCATGTCTCCCTTCCTACACACTATGACAACACCCAATTATACTATTACCATTGATTGTGGAACTTCACCTCTTTCCCCATACCCTTTTTACTATTGTACTTCACGACCACATTCAAATTCATTGATAGTGGAACTTCATGACCAATAACCATCCCAATTATAACTCATAATTAACTATTTAAGTCAAACAATAATTAAAATTAACATATAACCAAATAATATTCTCCAAAAAAATAAAAAAACAAATCAATCATTTAATACTAACAATATTTCAATAAAACAACATTTTTTTGAAAACCATTTTAACAACATTTTTTCTAAATCAAACCAAAAAACAAATTTTAAAATCAACATTTTAAAATCCAAAAACAATGTATATTGAAAAAATAATAATATTTCCCCCAAAACCATAAATCTATACCAAAGGGGTTTCACATAATCATAGCACATCAATGTCACAACCAATTTCAACAAAAACAATTAATTTGAAATTAATCCTTTTGGTTCTAGCTATATTTTTAAAGACTAAATCCACACAACGTTAAAGATTTTGTGAAAACAACTAAATACAAAAATACTCACCACATATGTGTAAAAACTCCAAAAATCCACCTTAGGTCCCTTCCCGTAACATCAATATGTCCAAAACACACCATTTTTGGCAACAAAAACCTTATATCTGTCCACAACGGAACTAGATCTATGAAACCGAGAGAGAGGGGAGATTATATATAAGGAAAATAAATAAACTACAAAAAAAATAGAATTACCAAGGGAGGTCCACCTTTAAATAAGAAATAAACCCCTTTAAAACACTTTTAAATGAGTGGGAGATGTTCCCTAACCTTGGATAAGAAGAAATCTAGAGTGAGGGTTGAAATGGGGATCAAATGGGGGGTATAAAGTTAAAAACCCAAGGGGTCTATTTTTAAAAGACTAATTTTGAACCCGCCCATGGTTTATCTACACAGTTAGAAAAACTGCGCGCTAACCATGAAACTGATACTACACTGAAGGTTACCTCACATTGTTGGCGTAACCAGTTAGAAAAACTTTGAAAAATACAGTGGTATCGTGTTTTACGATTTACCTGTAGTGGGCAAATGCATTGGTAATCCATGAACCATAATTTTGTGCCAACCCATCCCCCACTACCTTAAGATTCATAGTTTCTTGGAGATGTTTCACAGATTTTATCTAACCGTTCTGAAACCTTTAAAACTTAGAGAAGCACCAAAACCTTCCCAATAACCTTACAAATACTCCCAAAACATTACCCAACCAATTTATACACATAAAAGGGTAGAAAAAAAGGATACATTCCACAAAATAAGGGGGTTATAATATATCCCCACCATTGTCCATTCCATCCTAATAATGTAGAAAACCATTAATATCCTAAAAGTGAATAGGCCACTACTTGTTTATTTCATTCTCCCATTTCCTTGTATCCACCTATGCATGAAATTTTTTCCACAAAACCCAAACTAGCCTGATGTTTTTTCAATACAACAATTTCTCTATACTATCCACAATCTTTATTAAAACAAGAACCAATAAAGCATCTAACTCTTACTCAAGATGATCCCATCCAAACAAAATGTCAGGATCTAACTAATACCTCTTCAACTAGGATACGTGAAATACATTATACACCACACTAAACCATGGTGTAAGGACAACTATTATACCACCTATCCATCCTGATAAAAAATCATTAATTTCCTATTATACATTTGAAATAAGTTTCATTTATTTATAAACTGATGATATCCAAACCTACTAGAGATAATCAAGAATAAATTATTAACCACCTCAGACGAAAACAACCATCGATGATATCGTGCATATGATTTTTGATGACTCTGATTTATCTCCATTCACTTCCTAATCAACTTAATTTCTCAATTTTCTCTTGGAAAAGGATAATTTGGAATATCAATGTATCATCTTTTTTCACAAAATATTGTAGAGAATGACACAGATGCCTATACAATTCCACAAATGGAGCCATTTGTATCTAGGCTTGATAAATATTATTATAAAAAATACTCCACAAGTAGCACATTTTCATCCCATGATCCAAAAAAATCTATCACACAATCCCACAACATGTATTCAATTATTTTTATCGTCCTCTCATATTTCTTTAACATGTCTCTTAACTAAATTTATAAGGGGAGATCGTGGTTCCTAACCATTTTGAGAGAATACTGAGAAAATCCATGCCATATAAATCCATTTCCACATAGGGATTGGTAGATATAGAAACATAAATTTGAATCATTGATACTCTACCGTGACTTGCAGAAAAGGCATGTATCTTTATACAAAATCATCAATATTCCTTTTCATATATTCCCACTAAAACAGCACTTTCATGGCCTTATACATTTTATGAATTCTAGTGTGGACAACCCATCTCATATAATGGTATTCATTAAGAGGTTTTTCATGGAAAGCCACTAGTACAACCATCCTATTTAAAAATTGAAAAACTAAATTTCTATCTAGTTTACATATTTCAAAGGTCTCCCCACCATTGAGTTTCGACCTCATAGTGTCACATTTTGAATCAGGAATCTTATCCCTTTTAACAATTCCAACCAAATCTTGAAGCAATAAAATAGGAATGAATACATCTATATCCCATTGATATTGACATTAAAACCACATGTTGGCTTTGATCGACATCAATTTCTAGTGATTCAATGATTTTTTTCCACCTGAACATATGACATTCTGCTTTATGCATCCTCCACTAAATTTTCATTACCTGATTTACACATTGAGTGAAAGTCAAAAATTTGGAGGTACTCGATCATTATAATTTGTCTCAAATTGAAATCTATATGTGATAAAATAATCATCGAACTCCTCTGATTGGTAAACAATATGAGTTTCTAATAAAATAGATAACGATGAAGTGTTTTTAATGAATTAACTATAACCCCTAACACCAAATCATGTGTTGGTTAGTTTTTGTCATGAAAAATCAATTACTATGATCCATATGCAACATCATGATGCCCTTTTATGGGAATATATCCCATCCACGATCTCGATGCATAAAAATTCCCCATGTACCCTTTACCCTGTAATGAAAATACCATGATTTGTGATGATATAAGACAACCATTAGGTTCATCAAAAGATTTCTAACATTGAACATTGTATTGAAATAGACCATTATTACTTGTGAAAGCTGTAATTGGTGAAGCTAGTTGTGGGAAGTCATAAATAGAGCATCAGTAATACCTAGCTAGACCAATGAAACTTTGTATCTCAAAAAATTTCTTTCATAGTTTCCAAGAGGTAAAAAACTCTATCTTCTTCAGATACACTGAAACACATTTCTAAGAAATAACATGGCCATGAAAACGTACATCTTGTTTCAAAATATTAAAGTTTTAAATCTTGGTGTACAGCTGATGATCTCAAATGATTCCCAACACTATTGAAAATTGGTTATCATTCTCCAATCTTTTTGTAGAATACCACAACATATCATCCCCAAACACCACCATGAAATAATATATATATATATATATATATAATATTTTATTTACCAATTCCTTGAAAACTATTGGGGAATTTGTAAGAGTAGAGAAAATGAACAGATACTCATAATGTCCATATATATTTTTAAATGCTATTTTTGGGATATCCCCCTTCTACACCCACAACTGATGATATATGGCTCATTAATAAATTTTTTAGAACCATTGAGAATCCCTCAACTGAACAAACAAATCATCAATGTGTGTGAGTGGAAATCATTTCTTTATTATAACATGGTTAATCTTATGACATTCAACGCATATCCTAAAAGTTTCATATGAATTTGTAACAAAAAAACCAGTGATTCTAATAGAGACATACTTGGCTAAATGAAACCTTTGTTTTCCAATTCCTCCAACTTCAATTTTAATTCCCATAATTATACTGGTTCCATTAATAATGTTGGATTTGAGTTAGGACTAGTCCACAAAAGGAGAACAATCGTAAACCCCAATTCTCTTACGGATGGGAACCCTGATAATTCTTCTGGAATGACATCCTAAAACTAGTAAAAATCAGTCGTAAAATGGATTTTTTTAATTCCTTCTAGTGATAGAAATAAAAAATACAACAATTGATATGAGATCATCCCAACTTCTACTTGAAACAAGCCAGTTGCAACTGCCTTTACCTCTATATCTCTTCTAAAGAGATGCTCGATGCCATAATCAATTGTGAAACTGATCATTCATAAATAAATAATAAATGTAAGCCATAAGCATCCCCCTACAATCTATACCAAATATTATATCATAAAAATACATCTCATGCACTATAAATTCCTGTATCAACTCAGCCCTATCAATTTTTATACAATATGATATACACATAAAGGGTTGACACTTTATTTAACCATATTGTGTTTGATGTTTCAAAATAGAAGGATGAATTTCCAAATTTAAACCTAAAAAATAAACAAACATGATAAGAAATGGATGAATGAGATGAACCAATATCAAAAAAACACTTTGACAAATGTAGAATTAAAATGAATCATACCTCTCACGATGGATAGTCCTGACTGATCATCCACCACAACACGCTCATGTCAAAAAAGATTCGTACTCGCAAAACTCTATAATTTAAAACTCCTTTGATGTTTATTTTGAGGAAGACTCATGGTGTTACTTGAATCACCATGGATAACATTGTTCTCCTGATGATGGGTATGTTGTTTCCCCATCCAGTCAAAGAATAATATGCTTATGACCTATGAAGAGTGTCAAACACCCCAAATCTCAAAGCACCGTGAAAAAAAACATTGGATGCCCCATACAGTTTCAATTATAGCATGATATATGTGGTATTGTACAATCATACATTATGTTTCTTAGAGAGACACATTTGAAACATCCTGACTTACTCTTAGGCTTTGAGGGAAGATTCATAGTTCATGCTAACTCTTTTTTAGACATTCTCTCACTTTGGATATAAGTGTCCATATTTCTCTTACTCCTTAGGTAATATTTCCCACTATTTAACATGAGTATCACGAAACCACATCAACTAATATCCTCCATGATATCTCTTTCATATACTACAACTCTATTAACCATCTTTGTAAAATCTGTTATAAAAATTAAATCAACTTTCGAATGAATTTCCCACCACAGTCCAAATTCAAAAATGCATGCCATTTAAGAATCACTAGCCAAAACATAAAGTGAAAACTGAAATATGATCATGAATTTAGATTCATATTCTACCAAAAAAAGTTTCTACTATTTCAATATGATGAAATCCATTATTCTATGAATTCATAACGTTTGAAGATAGATTTTTTTAAAAAAATAGTCGAATTCCTCCCATGCCATGCCTTGTTCCACATTTTCCTCGACCACTAACTCCCCCACCGACATGAAAGAGCATCCAATATATATCTTGATAACAGGAATTTAAACTCTACCAGTGTTCTTAGGAAATCAAAGACTCAATTCATCATATTTAGCCACATCTCCCCAGTTTTTGGTTCTGAATAAACATGATAGGTGGGTGGATTCTATTTCTAAAACTGAACTGAATAATTCATGTGCCTCATTTCATCTTTTGGGGAACCTTTTTCTACATCTTGAAAAGCTACAACTATGATCTGATATAAAATTTGGTTCCCCTTTAGTTCATTTGATGCAACATTTTCAGTAGCATCCTCTGGTTGGTCTCTTTGATGCCTACCATGTGGAATTTTCAATCCTCAAAACCAACCCCATAAGTTTCACTCTCATGTGAATAATGGATTAAAATTTCAAATTCAATCCCATTTTAACCATAACAACCATACTTTAAAAAATCCACTATTTCCATGTTCAACAATATTTCACAAATACACAATATGTATGAAAATCAAACTGTTTATAAAATATCAGAACTGTTAAATTTTCAAAATTAAAAATTTGAAAGTAATTTCCATTTTTGTTCAAAACTACAAACATTTACAACTAAAACATAAAACATTGATCCAAATGAAATATTAAATCATACTGGGAAGCCATCTGTACAATGAATTCAATTCAATTATCATTGGCTAAACCCATGACAATGAGATCACAGTCCTATAAATTTCTCATAACACTTATGTACCTAACTCCCTGGTAACATGAAGTTTCGAATAAAATGGTTATCTATTTATGTTATTCTATAAATTTCATGTTTCAATAATCCTAAACCTTGCTACCATCAAAACATAAGGAATAAAAAAATATTGAATTCCAACCCCATGAATGACAATCGATGCCAAAGGACCGAACAAACTGATACCACTTGTAACATCCCTACCGTCTTAAATGACATGATTTGAGGTGGAAGTGCTGCATGGCCTTAAAAAACATCCACAAGGGGACAAATGATGGTAATAAATACCAAGGGATTCATGAACAGTTGGGGAAAAGTTTCTTAATGAGATAAAAATAACCAACCAAACATACCATTACAAAAACAACTATTTGATACATGTGAACAATATACTACAAATAAACCACATGACAACAATAATAAAAAAACATTCCAATACCAAATAGGAGTAACAAGATGAATTCTAATATAACAAAACTCAATACATAAGGACATAACACCACAAACCCATGGCAAGACCCATGAACCAACTCCAAGAGACCACCAAAGCATTATGAATAACCACAAAATAAATGAGATTCTTTACCTTTACCTACGTTTTGATATACAAAATCCGCAAAAGAACCCATGTTCCAATGTTGGGAGTGAGTTATAATACTAAGTAGGATTTTACCAAATGAATTTCTTTCTCATTCTACTAGGATAAGAAATGTTCGCACATATATATAAAATTATTTTTATAAAACAATTTAACAATTAAAAATTTCCAATAACCCAAAAAAGTCCTTATTTAAGCATTTTTAATTTGGTCAAGAGTATTAGAGAGTGAAGCAACCAACCATTAGGTATTTGGTGAAAAATAAAAATGACACAAACTCTTACAAAATCTTGGTGAAGAATCCATAAATCCACTTTAGATTCCTTCCCCTAACATTTAAAAGTCCAAAAATACCATTATTCTAAACAAATACCCTAGATCTATCCGATGATTAACTATATATACGAAAAAGAGAGTGGGAAAAGAGTATATTTATGGAAAACTATGAATCTTACAATAAAGGATACTTACTAAGGGTGATCTGCCTTCAAAGAACCCAAAAAAACCCTTTAAAATGATTCTAAAAGTTGTGGGAGAGTTTCCTTAACCATCGATAATACGAAATCTAGGTTAAGGGTCGAAATGGGGCTCAAATGTAGAGTTTGGGGTTTATAATACATGAGATCCATTTTTAAAAGCTCACCTTTTCATCCATGCATGATTTATCCTCACTATTATGAAAACCTTGCACTAGTCGTTCATCTTCTACTACCCTAAATGGTTGTCCCGCATGGTTAGACAAACCATGCACAACATTTTTTATGGCCCACTTTCTCAAGTTGAACGATTTACCTACGGTGGCCACATAGTTTTGTAAAATTTTCACCTTAACCGTGCACCATCCCATATCCTACTACCTAGACTTGCACATTTTACTAGAGAATCTATATGGTTTTTAATAACACTGATTAATCCATGGACCATTATAAAATCCTCAAACCATCCCAAAAACCTTCCAAATTATCAATAATGTTACCCAACCTCTTTATAAACATAAAAAGAAATAGAAAGTGCTACATACCTCAAACGGGGGGGGGGGGGGATTGTAATGACCCAAAAATTTCAAAGGAATTTTTTTATTAATTTCTTTGGAATTTTACGAGTCTGTGGCTTTAGACGGATCCTGATTCTAAGGCCTGGTGTGCCCGGAATAAATTTCTGAAGTTTAGCTCGGGTACGTTCAGTGAACGGACGAGCGGGTTTTTTTAACATTTGATCCGGTGCTCAGAATTGAAATCTGAGGGCACTGATGAAACCACAGCGCCGATAATTGCTTTGGAGGACCTTTCCCGAAGGTGCATTTTCCCGGGGGGAGTTTTTAAAAAAAAGCGGATTTAAATGTGAAGTAAATAAAATTTTGTTACAATTTTATTTCATATTCTATGTTTTTATAACCTATGTGTGGATGTTGGGTGGGACCCACTTGTTGTTAACTACCCTTGAGAGAATAAAGGTGGGGTGGGGCCCACACAAGCCCAACCCCTCACATTCCCTAACTCATCTAAACCCCCCACTTAAGATGTGTAACTCATCTTAACTTATAAACATCCCATTAATTGGGTGACTTCCCCTCTCCCCATATTTAATCATTCCAACACACTAATTCAATTAATGGAATTACGTTTTTGAATTTTTGAACTAATGATATGACTTAATAAAATAAGAAGATCTTATTTTATTTTTGGGGTTAGATTGGTTATGTTGAGGATTGGAGGAGAGAGCTCTAAGTCTCTTGAAGAACATCATCTTCTCTGGAGAAGAACGTCTTCATCCTCAACGAAGAATGACATCACTTCGTCAAGGATCATCAACTCGGCGACCCGGTATCTTCGGTCCTCTTCTTCCTTCATGACAAAGGAGGAGGCAGAAACACAAAAATTCGCCAAGACGTGTCGTTCCATCTCCTCTCCACGGCTGGTCTGAGACGTTGTTCCCTTCTTGGACGCACACCAATGTCGTCATTAAAACCACCCCGTCGATGCTAGCTTCCACGAACTTCTTTTGAGGTAGGGATTGAGTTCCAATTTAATCAAATAAATTTTTGCTTTTTCTATCGTTGAGAATGTCGTGTTTTTGGATGCTTGTTATCAATATAATGGAGGAGGTCGGACCGCAAAAACATGGCCAGACCTCCTCCCCTTTTTGTTGTTGATTTTCTTCATGGCTTGAAACGGAGGCGGTGTCGTTGCACCGCGCGAGGTCGAGAGAACCGTGGCTGGAGCAGGCTATGGCGGAGGAGCGCAGCGCCGTCGCGCCGTGCCGGTGAAGCCGAAGGAGGCCGCGGCCAAGAGCGGGCCGTGGTGGAGGTGTGCGGCGCCATCGCACCGCACCTGTTAGACAGGGGCCGCAGCGGTTGCAGAAGAGGCGACCAGACTCGGCCAGCCGCCGACACACGAGGAGGCGGGACCGGTGGGTTCCGCGGCAGCCACACCGGCTGACCAATATGGTAGGTCGTTCCAAGATGTCTGGGGGTTCAAAACAACCGGCCAGCGTATCTAGGGTGGACTCCACTGGGGTCTTTCGTTTCGGGAAAACATGGGGGCGCCCCCCCCCCCCTTCCGCGTCCGCCCGCGCTGGGTCGGACCGCCCGTGCATGGACGGGACGCCCGCGCCGGGTGGGGCTACGCCATGCCAACCGGGACGGGTTGCGCCCAACTGATCCGGAACTAGACCCGGTTCGGGCCGACCCAGGGGGTATTGGGACGTGTCGAACTGGGCCTAAACCCCCTAATTTCGGACAGATCCGTTCATATGCTCATACCTTGGGCTACAAACCTCTGATCGACGCACCGTCAGTTGCGATGTGATCCTTGGATCGAGACTGTCGTTTAGGTATATTACAATCAAGGATTCAGATAACTTTGTGTATGGATTGGTTGGTTCGAACAGGAAACCAACGGGGCCCTCGGAGTGGAAACAGTTATAACATGAGCTCCGGATGTCGGATTGACGTGTCGTCAACTATTTTGGATTCCTCTTAGTCAGACGGTTATTTTGGCTTACTTCGCTCGAGGTTTGGATGCAGCTGGAGTATAGTCGGGTTTGTTTTATTTTAAAAACCAAACAGGCCCCTGGGACGAAAAAACCAATAACTCTCAGACCAGGTGTCCGATTGACGCGACGTCTGTCATGTTGAGTTCCTTTTGATGATACAGATATTTGTGATACATCAACTCTGGAATTAGTGATAGTTGATGTATCAACCCCTTTGGCTCATGGTGCGGACCCTCCCAGAATCGAGCATACTGTGTGCGGGAACCCTAGAGGTGACTGCGATGAAGATGACTATCGTACTAGGATCCTTCTTGGGTTCGATGACGACGTCTACTATGCTAGGATCCTCCATGGGTTCGGCGAGGATGTATACTGTTCTAGGATCCTCCGTGGGTTCGACGAAGACGTATACTCTGCTAGGATCCTCCTTGGGTTCGACGACGACGTCTACTATGCTTGGATCCTCTGTGGGTTCGACGACGACGTCTATCGTACTAGGATCCTCTGTGGGTTCGACGAAGACGACTACCATACTGGGATCCTCCATGGGTTTGATGACGACAACTTCTATAAATGGATCATATGTGGGTTCAGAATAGGATATGATTTAAAGGCTACATCTATTCATCTTCACCCCTCTTCGTAAATAATATACATGTGTGAGCTGAGTCTTGACTTTCAATCATTATCTTTGATATGATTGACTTGATTTCCTGTGTGGATTGGGTTGTGAATTCTTGTGTGGATTGGGTTGTATCTTCCTATATGGACTGGGATGAACTTGGGCTCGGTAGTTGGATCCTAAATGGAATTGATGACTTAGGTATATGTATGGGCATATACCTAAGTAGTGTTGGTTAAAAATTTGTATTTCTATATTTACTTTGTGGTTTATCCTTTGTGGATTCAGGGAGACCTTCAGGAGTCTCACGGTCCCTACTGAGTATCGTATACTCACCCCTTCACAGGATATGTCCGCACTACGTTGTGTTGGTTGCAGACGACGGACAATGTTGATCGTGGATGAGGCTTGTGGAGCGGGACGGTACCCAGAGGTGAAATATCTGGTGGGACGTACGAGGAGTATATGACAAGACTCGAGGAGCCAATGAGACTATCTGTACTCACCCTTCTGGTGGGAGTTATGGAGGACGTCTTGGTGGTTGCTGCATTAATTTTTAGCTGTTGTACTTTCTTTTCTCAGTTGTACTGTACTTTCAGTTGGGTTTGTATACTGGCCCATTTACTTTCCATCACATACTTTTCTGCACAGTTTACTTAGTGTTTAATTCATCTTGTGTACTCTATGGTGTTTGTTTACTTATTTAAAGGAAATTCCTTCCCTTTTATCGGGATTTACACCTTTGGTGCTAGTCGCCAGCCCCTGGCCTATGGAAGGAGGACTTGTGGTAGTCACAGCACAGGCCCCGAGGACGGGTCATGAAAAATCATTATCAGAGGAGTCGGTTCTATCGCAGAACTCATGACTCTTATAATTTCTTCTCTGTGAAGCAATATTGTTTAGAGTATTTAGTGTGGTTATTAGTCCTGGGAGACCAGTGTTGGTGCGATGGCCGACGTATCTATACACCAAGACCCTGACTTCTGATTTCTAACTTAATGCACGAAAACACTGATTACATGTGTGTTTCAAGAGTTTCCATTGTGGTCTCATTGAGTCAGCTCACCAGGTATACTATTTGACTATGGCGCACCTGTTCCTTAATAGGATGCCGCTGCGAAGACAGTCAGATAGTGTTCCCGAGAGAGAGTACACGATGACGGCCCACCGAGCGACGAGGCTCCGGTGCAGGGCCATTTTTACTATATTGGCACCCTTGGGTGGTGTACCAGTAGCACCACCACCTATTGGGCAGTGGATTCCTCTAGCCATACTCACAGACGGTGCTTTCCGATAGAGCGCGTTTCTTGAGTCCCAACAGTAGAGGCCTCCGAGGTTACGAGGTGAGACATATTCCAAGGCATTAGAGGACTGGATGAAGGCGATTGCTAGAGTTTTACGCTTAGTTGTGACACCAATAGAGTGGATGGTGGACTTAGCTACTAATGTTTTCCAGTGAGTGAACATGAGGTTGGTCTGTATAGAAATATGGCCTCAGTATGTGGATCGATGCATAAGATAGTACCTTCGGGTAGTGTGCCAGCTATATCACTACCTGTTGGTCAGCAGTTACAACTGGTGGTACCGGTAGATGACACATGTAGGCTTATTACCTTACACGTGTTTCAGCATCAGATACCCTTAAGTTCCGAGGCGAGCCCAACTCTCAGGTGGATGAGGAATGGCTTGAAGAGGTGGATTAGAGTTTTTCTAGAGCTTATACAGTTACAGTAGAATGACGTGTCAGGATCTGAGTATTCATCGATGCATACAGATCATTATGAGTACTCGATGAATACGATGCGAATAGTGCATCAGGGCTCGGACTTCTGAGCATGGTGTGTTTAAGAACAACCGAGCCAAAACTTTTTTCTCTTTGCATTCCTACTCACGGTAGGGTGATAGAGAGAACCTTTGTGGTTGAATGTTCTTTGGATGATCGGATACAACTAGAGGATGTTAGCAGTGGAAGATCATGGAAATGGAGCCAGTTTAAGAGACATGGGCATGTAAATGTTTCAAGAAGAGGAAGTGTTAAGGATAGATGAATCTACAGAGCAGCAGACGAGGAATCAAATCTAGAGTGCAGCATGAGGTGGTGCACATTTCAACATGTTACAACCACACACTTTTGTAGTCCCCTCAAGGCTCTGGGAGCTGGAGGGAAGGGGAAGATAATAACTACATGCGGTCAAGGAGTGTGACCCAAGGGCTCTACGAATGATTTGAGGTACGAACTGTGTCTACTACTAACTGTCGTATCAAAAGACACAGGTACCAATCATTCCTACCTTCCACAAATCTTTTCCCAGACCTAGAGTTTCTGGTTAATCCATTGACTTGACCCTCACTTCTCGAGATATCTTTGGGAGGAGACTCGATAATCACACTTACGCCGACGGTGTGATATGACCCTTGAGGCGAGAGTTTTGGTTGGAACCTCTTGGTAGCAGTGTCGAGGCCTTACGATGTTAGTTTGAGTATGGACTGGGAAACCACATTTTATACACAGATTGATGGTATAAGGCAAACAGTTATGGTTTATATAAAATGTTGGGAAGGGGTTTTCCTTGGTCGGTAGAAAGAAAATCCTAGGCAGAACAAGATAAAATCATGCATAAGTGGGTGCATTCGATCACTCAGGAGATTGCCAAACTTACCTTTGTGAGATTTGTGGCACCACTTCCAGCAGATCTTTCAGGAGCTGAGGTAGAGGTTGACCAGTGCACCCATCCAGAGGGCGTTGGTTACATAGTTCACTGCGATGCATCGGGAACGGACTCGGGTGTGTCATGATGTAGGAGTGGGCAGTGATTGCCTATGGTTCACAACAGATGAGACTGCACAGAGAAGACAGGAGACCTAAGCTGATAGGAGGCTGAGACTATTGGAGTTTGAGGATGGAGACCACGACTTTTTTACAGGTCTCACCTCGATGAGGTCTAAGGAGATTTGGCCAAGATGGAAAGTAATATCCGAGGTTCTTCAGACCATTCAAGGTCCTCAGTAGGGTAGATGAGGTGGCTTACCATCTGGCCCTTCCACCTCAGTTGCACCGAGTGCACGACGTCTTCCACGTATTTCAGCTGAGGAGATGTGTTCATGACCCGACGTATATCATCGACCATAGGGAGCTAGAGATCGATGACAGAGTGACTATCACATGGTTCCAGTAGAGGTTGAGGATCGATAGGAGCAGGTCCTACGGGGATGGTCGATTCCTCTTGTGCGATTTCGTTAGAAGCGTGGGAACTTTTAAAGGAGCACATGGAAGCGGGAGGCTCAGTTGCGTACTCGGTACCTCCTTCAGTTTCCCTAGTTTGTGTTAGAGATTTACAGGGTCGTAAAACAATGAGGTGGGAGTAATGTAAAGACCAGGAAATTTCAAGGAATTTTTTTTCGTAATTTCTTTGGAATATTAGGAGTCTGTGGCTTCAGACGGCACCTGATATCGAGGCCCAGTGTGCCCGGAATAAATTTCCAAAGTTTATCACGGGTAAGTTTAGTGAAAGGACGAGCGGGTTTTTTTAACTTTTGATATGGTGCTCAGAATTGAAATTTGAGAGCACCGATAAAACCGCAGCGCTGGTAATTGCTTAGGAGGACATTTCCTGATGGTGTGTTTTTTTGGGAGGAGTTGTTAAAAAAGAGGATTTAAATGTGAAGTAAATAAAATTGTGTTACAATTTTATTTCATATTATAAGTTGTTATAACCATTGTGTGGAAGTTGGGTGGGACCCACGTGTAGTTAACTACCCTTGAGAGAATAATGGTGGGGTGGGGCCCACATGACCCCAACCCCTCAGATTCCATAACTCCTCTAAACCCCCCACATAATATGTGTAACTCATCTTAACTTTTAAACTTCCCATTAATTGGGAGACTTCTCCTCTCCTCACATTTAATCATGCCAACACACTAATTCAATTAATGGAATTAAGTTTTTGAATTTTTGAAATCATGACATGACTTAATAAAATAGGAAGAGCTAATTTTATTTTTGGGGTTATATTGGTTGTGTTGAGGATTGGAGGAGAGAGATCTAAGTCCCTTGAAGAACTTTATCTTCTCTGGCGAAGAACGTCTTCATCCTCAACAAAGAACGACAACACTTCGTCAAGGATCATCGACGCGGCAACCCGGTATCTTCGATCCTCTTCTTCCTCCACAAAAATGGTGGAGGCACCGACGCGGAAACATTCCAACGACGTGTCGTTCCTTCTCCTCTCTATAGCTGGTGTGAGGCATCGTACCCTTCTTGGACGCACGCCAACACCGACTTCGAAACCACCCCCGCGACACTAGCTCCCACAAACTTCATTTGAGGTAGGGGTTGAGTTCAAATTTAATCAATTAAATTTGCGCTTTGTGTATTGTTGAGAATGTCGTGTTTTTTGCCGCTTGTTATCAATATAACAGAGGAGGTCGGACTGCACTAACACGGCAGAACCTCCTCCCCTTTTTTTTGTTTATTTTCTTCATGGCTTGAAATGGAGGCGGTGTCGTTGCACCGTGCCATGTCAAGATAACTGTTGCTGGGGCAGGCTGCAACGGAAGTACACGGCGCTGTTGCGCGGAACCGGGTGAGGCCGAAGGAGGCAGCGACAGAGGGGAGCAGTTCCATCGCGCCGCGCCAGTCAGACATGGGGCGCGGCCTAAGGCTGCAGCGGTTGCAGAAGAGGCGACCTTACTCGGCCGGCCACCGGGGCACCAGGAGGTGGGACCGGCGGGTTCCGCGGTAGCCACACCGGTCGGCCAATATGGTCAGCCATTCCAAAAAGTCCAGGGGTTCAAAACCCCCCACCAGAGCAGCTTGGTCAGACCTCATAGGGGTCCGCCTTTTCGGGAAAACAGGGGTGCGATGCCCCCCCCTTCCGTGTCCGCCCGCGCGAGGTCGGACTGCCCGCGCCGGATCGGACCGCCCGCGCGTGGCCGGACCGCCCGTGTCGGGCCGCCCGTGCCAGACCGGGCCGCCCGCACCTGGTCAGGCCGTGCAAACTAGGCTGGACCTGAGTCGGGTCGGCCCAATTCAGGCTGACCCAGGGGTATTGGGCTGGGTCAGACCGGGCCCAAACCCCCTTATTTCGGACAGATCCGTTCAAATGCCCATAAATAGGGCTACAGACCTCTGATCGAGGTACTGTCAGTTGCGATGCGATCCTTGGATCTAGAAGATTGTTTTGGTATATTACAATCAATATTTCAATGAACTTTTGGTGTGGCCGAGTTGGTTCGAACATGAAACCAACCGGGCCCTCGGAGCGGAAACGCTTATAACTTGAGCTCCGGGCATCCGATTGACGTGCCGTCGACTTTGTTGGATATATCATAGTGGGACGGTTTTTTTGGATTACTCTGCTTGTGGTTTGGACGCAGCTATAAAATGTTCGGGTTGGTTTTAGTATAAAAACCAACCGGGCCCCTGGGATGAAACAGCCAATAACTCTCAGACCGAGCGTCTGATTGACGCGTCGTCTGTCGTGTTGAGTTCCTTTTGACGAGACAGAACTTTTTGATACATCAACTCTAGACTTCGTGACAGTTTATGTATCGACCCCCTTGGCTCGTGG
Source organism: Viscum album (assembly GCA_963277665.1). Classification (NCBI taxonomy): domain Eukaryota; kingdom Viridiplantae; phylum Streptophyta; class Magnoliopsida; order Santalales; family Viscaceae; genus Viscum; species Viscum album. The sequence continues at coordinate 236,055,439 of OY728141.1, forward strand.
AGCATACCCTCCTGGAATCGAGCATACTGTGTGCGGGAACCATAGATCTGACTACGACGAAGATGAATACCGTACTAGGATCCTCCGTAAGTTCGATGACGACGTCTACTATGCTATGATCCTCCATGGGTTCGATGAGGACTTCTACTGTGCTAGGATCCTTCGTGTGTTCGACGATGACGTCTACTATTCTAGGATCCTCAGTGGGTTCGACGATGATGTCTACTATTCTAGGATCCTCCGTGGGTTTGATGATGACGTCTACTATACTAGGATCCTCCGTGGGTTCGACAACGACGACTACCGTATTGGGATCCTCCGTGGGTTCGACAACGACGACTACTATACTTGTATCCTACGTGGGTTTGGAAAAGGAGATGATTAAGAGGCTACATGTAATCATATCCACCCCTCTTTGTAAATTGTATAACTGTGTGAGCTGAGTCTTGACTTTCAATCATTATCTTAGATATGATTGACTTGATTTCTTGTGTAGATTGGGTTGTGATTTCTTGTTGGATTGGGATGTATCAAACTATGTGGACTCAGTTGAACTTGGGCTCGGTATTTGGAGTCAAAATGGAATTGATGACTTAGGTATATGTATGGGCATATACCTAGGTAGTGTTGGTTGATAATTCATATTTCTATCATTCCTTTGTGGTTTATCCTTTGTGGATTCAGGGAGACCTTCGGGAGTCTCGGGGTCCCTACTGAGAATCGTATACTCTCCCCTACACAGGATATGTCTGCACTACATTGTGTTGGTTGCAGACGATGGAAATCATTGATCGTGGATGAGGCTTGTGGAGCGGGACAGTACCCGGAGGCGGACTATCTAGCGGGAGGTACATGGAGTAGACGGCCAGACTCAAGGAGCCGATGAGACTATCTGTACTCACCCATCAGGTAGGAGTTCCGGAGGACGTCTTGGTGGATGTTTCTCTACTTTTCACCTGTTGTAATTTCTTTTCTCAGTTGTACTGTACTTTCAGTTGGGTTAGTATACTGGCCCATTTAATTTCCAGCACTTACTTTTGTACTCAATTTACATAGTGTTACTTCAGCTTGTGTACCTTATGGTGTTTCTTTACATATTTAAATGCAATGCCTTTACATTTATCAGGATTTACGCCTTTAGTGCTAGTCGCCAGCCCCTGGCCTATGGAAGGAGGGCTTGAGGAAGTCACGACATGGGCCCCGAGGATGGGTCGTGATAGGAATAAATTATTGTAGGTCATACATTAAATATTTATTATCCTTATGGTTGGGTGATTTATTATTGGTGACATGTATGAATATTGGTTTGATAGAATGGTAAAACAAGTTACCATGGAGAACACCATGTAGATGGACATAATGAGTATGGAGGAATCACGGTGGTACAATTTACAATCTATATCATACAAAACTCATGAATTTTTTTTTAATATGGATCATTTATTTCATTTATTAATACCATATTGGCAGTAGTATTATATCTCCTCATATGAAATATTTTTCAACCACTAGATCTATATATTCTTATGGGGGTTGGTCATGGTTAGTCGAGGTGATTCCAGATTTTGAGTCGGTGTTGGGGAGTGATTATATGAAGTACGATCTAGTTTTATTATACATGTTGCCATATAATATCAGAAAAGACATGAAATTGTTAAATAATGAAAAATAATTTATTAACATTATTGGAGAAGTATAACTATCTTCAAATATTTAAGGATAAATGATGTCTTTCATTGGTGAGAGAGATCAGTGAAATGGGTTGTGGTATACTGATCCTCAACACATCACATGTCAATTAATTTGTTTTTTTCATTGTTATTTTAATGAGAAAAAATTAGTTACATAGTGTTTTATATAACTATTTTAATGAATTCCTTAAATTGATTACATATTTAACTTCATTAGTAGTGATTGAGTTTTTCATAGACTTATATTCAAGTATATCTACTATATCAATCACTGCATATAGAATAATTACTATTGAGATTCAGAAGCTACACATTTATATTGATGATATGATTCATAGTGGTTTTATTTTCCAATGTTTATCTCCAAGGGGTTTCTGAGGTTATTCACTAAGGTTGTGGTGGGATTTTTAGGGTTTGTGTTGATTATAAGAGTTTAAAACAATTAGTAGTTAAGATTCATTACACAATTTTTCGGATTAATAAATAATTAAATCAACTAAATCTCAGTATATAGTTTTTAAAGAGAATCATTTTTTTGTGATGCCATTATATGTTATATAAGGACAATAGTATCCATAAGAAGACATTATTTTGTAATTATATATATTTTATTGATGGATTAATTATAATAACTTAATAATGAAACTTAGTTTTCTTGGGGATGATTCATTGGGTTATGAAGACTTGTTTTCATCATTTTATTGTGGTGTTAATAGATAATATTTTATTTTAGTCACGATTAAAGGATGAGCATGTTAAACATATGGAGATGGATTTGGTGCGTCTTGTCTAGTATTAGTCGTATGGGATGATCTTGAATTATAAGTTTTACGCATGGAAAGTTGACATCCTTAGGAAAATTACATCTAATTGAATAATATTTTTGTATCCATATAAAATTTAATAGTATAGGGTATTTTTACTATATTTTTCATGTTATATCCTAATGAATAGTAGTTATGGGTGCCTAAAAAATTAAATTGGGTATTTTTTAGTAAGTATAAAATGTTTATTTAAGGGGTGTAGTATTCAATGTATAGATACATAGTATTTTAGTTATGTATCAAACTAATCTTGGAATTGAATATCCTTATCTTATATAACCAAAGGGGTGAAGATTTTATTTGGATAATAAAGTGTCAAAAAAATTATTAATTTAGGATGGCGATGTTGATTTTAACCATTTTCCATCATCTAACTAATGAAGTAATTATGTTTTCTATTTATTCTAAGGCTTAAAATAATGGATAAGAATGTGTGTTGATATAATAGATAGTGTGAATACCTAATGGTTCCAAGTAGCTGTGGACTCATTAATGTAACTATTTTTTCAATGATATTGAATTGATAATTGTGTGGTTTAGTCTTATGTTTTGTAATGAATTTTTATTTGGTGTAATATTCAGGGTTTACACTAAAAAAAGAGATTATGAATTATATTTTCATTCATATATTTGACCATGGATAAATGGAAATCGATCTAACTTTTAATGGATTAAAATTTTATAATCACATATGCTCCTGGAAAAGGGAATGTAATTGCTAGTGTATTTAGTTGTAATTTATATTCTGGTATTAATCCAAAAGAATGTAATAAATGAAATTTTGTGGATTTAATTATGGATTTTCATTTGTAAATTTATGATATTGGTTGTGTAGGGCTCTGATATCATATGATTGTGTATTATTTTTTGTTCAAATTAGTTAAAGAGTCTCAATTGTGATACCTTTAGGTAGAGGTATATAAAGAATAAATAGACATTAGTGATTTTATTATTGTTTATATTGGTGATGACTGAAATTGGAAGTTATTTTGTGGGAAGTTTTATATTTTAAAGATAATACATTAATAAACTTTTTATGAGCTCCATGTTACACCTTTAGTGGTACTTAAAGGTAATTAAATGATTAATTATTCATTAAAGAAGTAGTTTTGGTGTCTATAGATAAAGAAGGAGATATAAGAGTTTATCTAGAGATTTATTATGTGATATGATTTAAATTTTTAGAATAAATTTCTAAGAGGTTATTTTCAACCTATGTGTGCTCCTATTACATTAATTATTATTATTTTAATTAATTTAGGTTCATTGTGATCATGTTTCATCACACTTTTGATGGGGGGAGAATCAATGTGAAATACATTTTAGTTTATCCATTTTTTCATTAATTTTTCAGTCTGATTCATATCTTAGGAAAAATATATATCATTAAAATCATGAAATGAAATAGTACCAAATGAAATATATAAATTAAATGGAAATAAACCAAATATATTTCCATAATAATCAAAATTAATATGGGTGACCTTATCCCTATTTTTTGGGATAATTCTAAGAAACTAGTGATTTAGTAGTATGATAATGTGAATAAAAATATATATGGAATCATCCATTACCCCTAAGGATATCTCTAAAAACACATAATATCTCATAAATAGTTCTTAATACTAACTCAAATCAACTTAAAATGGTGCTCCCAAATTATTTATAAACGATATTGTCTCTTTGAACCAATATGTCAAAACATCAATATAGCAGATCTTCTTCCTTATGATGAGGAATTCAATAAGTAGTTCATACTAAATAGCCATAAGCCATTCCAAATGATTCTCTAAATATAATAATGATTTAAATATTCATGGGAACATACCAATATATTTTGTCTTCTACCTCATTAATCTTCTTTGTTCTATATGATAATCTTTATTCTAAATTAGCTCATCATTCATCAAGAGTTTCATAAAAAATGATAGTCAATAGTAGTTGTTCATGTCGATCTCATCCTTATTCATTATTTATATTATTTTTATTCTTCATTTCATTAATGAAAAAAGACATTCTTATTATAACAACATTAGTTTCTCAAATATTTGATACATTGTAGATTCATATATATAAGTATCAATTTATTAAAACCATGATATAAAAATATCTTACTATTATTATATTTATTATGATATAATTAATCATGTTAATATAGTTTCCATCTATTAAATATGGAGAATCCTTGATCATCGATAAATTTATTAACATATTTTAAAAATGGTCAAAAAAAATTCAATAAAGTTTCACAAATTTGATCTTAATTAAAGAATTTAAAATATTTATATTTTAATCTCCTCAATTATCAAGGAAATAACATTTCATTATTCTTATTTAAATCCACTTCTATATTTTTTTAATAATTATTTTACATTCACCTGGCTATTTACAGAAAATCATCATTTCACAATGTGAAATATTTATCATTATGTTCAAGATTTTGTATTATTTTGATGATATTTTCATCTTCATGGAATGAGACCCTTTTTAAAAATAATATTAAATCATTGATTACTATGGAATAAAATAATGATATTTATTTCATGAGTAATAGATTAATCTTCATCGGGTTTAATTGTCCTAATAATTTTTTTAATTATCTATTTAAATTCCAAAAACATTAGTATCAAAATCCTTCCAAAAAGAATTAGTTTAATATTTTTTATCTTAAATTAAGCCATATATATCATTAGGTAAATTTGATATAGGCTTTAGATATTCTAATTTTATCCTAAAAATCTCTATTTTATTCTTCTAGTGTTATGAGTTTATAGGATTTAGGGTTGAAACGTCAGTACTTTATCTTCAATAGATCCATCAGTGATTAGATATTTGATCTTTTTAATCTTAAAATTTATTCATATTAGTCTTCTAAAACACCATAAATCCATGATTTTATATTTTTCATCCATGAAATAAAATTTCAAATTATTGTATATTTTAGTCTTCAACTTCAAAATGCATTCTAAAATCTATATTATTCTTATATTAAATCTAAAGAATCAAACATATTAAGTAGTATGAATAAAAATATACCTTATGTATAAAAATCAAGATCATACATGTCCTCTGGTGAATGAGTTAACATTACATACCGAGAAAAAATTCAATATCAATCTTACAGGAATAATACTTTTCTGATTTCATTGAAACCCACAACTCAAGAAAATTTAAAACTCCTCTACATGTTTTTTTACTCAAATAAATTAATAATAATCCACCTTATATAATATAAAAATGATTTACATGACTTCTACAAATTAAAAAAAAGATTAATATTATATTTAACATAATTCCAAATAACATTTATAAAATATGAACTCTATTTGTGCATTTTAATTAATCTACATCTACTGTAACTATATAAATTTATATTAAACTTAAAATACATTTGATTGTAGTTCTTAACTAATTAATAAATAAATTAAAAACCTTTATATCCTAAAATTACATCTTTAATCACCTTCATCCATGAAAAATATACATATCATATAAAAATCCTCATATTTAATAGTTACTAGGATGGGTACTCTTTTTAACTCTTAGCTATATTAATTATTTAACTAGGAACCCCTTCAGCATTTTCAATATATACAATCTAAAATTCATCATGAACATGTAATATATAGTTATATTCATTGACTATTAATAATATAAAAACCATTTACTGAAACCTCTTTAGGTTATATCAATAATCATCACATATTAAGTTGTATTCAAAAATTATTATATTCCAAAACTCTGAGAAATATAAATCTCAGACAACAACACATGATTTAAATGAAATAAATTATATATTTCAATCCAATGTGCTCTTCAATCTCACATTTTCCGTGAAACAATTAATTGTCATGGTGTACTATAATATCATAATTTATTGGCTTCTTTATCCCTACCAAAAACATATTGACAGTCATTATTATTGAAAATAAATACACTCATAATCAATTAATTGGATTCATTATTAATTTCTGTGGAGATAATATTTAGGTCATTAATTAATGTTATTTTCATGAAAACATGGAACCATCCTTATTATTATTTAAATATTTCTTTTTCTAATACTGGATTCCATGTATTAGAAGGTAACATATTCCTTTTTTAATGAGAAATACAAAATGATTTAATCTATGGGAATATTTAATTGTGTACATGCATTAGGGATTCATAAGAGAATAATGACTTGGGAATTAAAATTATTCAATTACAGTATTGTTTATATAGAAATGGTAGAAATATAATTATATTTTTCATATATATTAAATCAATGTATTTATTGGTATGTAGACACCTTATATATTTTATGGAATTAGAGGCTTGAACATGGAATTATAGTAGAGAATATAAGGAATTATTATTAAGAATAACTAGAAGAATTTGGATAATTTATGGTAGACATATATAGAAGAATCGATAAATAAATTCTATAAATAGTAGAGGGTCTTAACATATTTTATTCTTTGATCTCTCTTAATATTGTTCTAAAGGGGTTTTGGAAGCCTTTAAATAATGTAATTAGATGATTATATATTTGATATATTATCAGTGGATTGTATATATTTTTTTTAAAATGATGCATGATTGTTAATAACATGATAAAATTATAATATTTTCGATACATAGGAATGAAAATTATTATTATTTTTTCATTATATCTCTAAAAGTAATTAGTGCGGGATTTGGGAAATTTCACATGGTGTTCTACTAGCTAGCACAAGGAATTTTTCATACCTATGAAAATTTAAATGTGATTCTTATTCCATAATATCTTAGAGATAGAGAGTTTAATGGGTTTAATTATAAGGGTCTTGGAGGTCATTACACTCACATGAGGTCATTTACATTGAAGTTAAAAGTCACAAGGTGGATTATGGTAATTAACATGGGTTTTCTAATTCAGTATATAACCACGAAAAATGGTAATCTTTCATGGAATTCTCATTTAATTGGGAATTTTAGTTTTTTAGATTCAAGGGAAATGGATTATGGTGAATTTGGATTATAGGTCATGATGGATTATTCAATTATGGTCATCATCATATAGACGTCTAGAGAGATCCAAAAGAAAACATCTGTGACTAGTGTATCATATTTCATTCTCATATAGTTATCATTATATGTCTATTAAATGATATGCTTTTCAAATACATTATTTAAAAATGGGTTTTATTAAATAACTCTATTAAATCTGGTTAATAAAAAAATTGTTTATATGGATACATTTTTAAATTGAATGTGGTAACTTTCAATATAAAATTTTAATATTTTTCTAAATCATGGGGTTGATTTAATAATGTGTTTTTTTATTTATAATTGATTTTGAAATTAAAATTTATCAATTAAATATATTTTAAATAGAAAATGAATTTTTAAAGAAAATGGTTTTATTTTTGAAAATAGTTTAATGTCATGTTCATCAAGGAATTGGATCGTTCAAATAGCTATGTGAGGGTGGAATGAAATTATAGGATTCATATAAATAGATAGTGATCAATTTAATATGTTTTATGATAATAATTTTTTTTTGTTTTATAGTTTGATATATACGTAAAATGTTATATATTTTTCATGATTAAATAAATTATATAAATATCGATACTCTAGTGTGAAAATTTGGATTTAGTATTCTTTTTAAAAAATGGGTTAATGAAATATTTTTTATAAAACTATTAAATTTATATTTACATTACATTTCTTACATATATTTCAATAAATCATAAATGTGAATTAATGGAATAAATATATGGAAATTATATTATGTAAAATATTACCTGCCTCTACATTCACATTTCAATGTGCATATAGATGTTTTTGTTATAGTACAAGATATGGGAATTCCTTCTTGTTCCTTAGGGATAGATCATTGAAGTGATTTTCATATATTTACATGAATGTGTCTATATTTGGGTCATTAAAGGATACTGTCAATAATGTAGGGATCATATGTTAAGGAAAAAAGAGAAAAAATGAAAATAAAAATAAACTAAATTTTTTTTCATGGTTTAGGAAGAATACCATATACCCATATAGAAGAGAAATAATTCACTTTTTTGGGATAGATTCATGTATTTTGGTGTAGTTGAGTCATATAAAATATTAGTGGACATGTTGATTTTTATTAGTAGTAGAAAAAATGTAATAAATTTTTGATTAAAAATTTATTTTTGTGAGATGTTTCTAAGGTACTTCATACCAATATCCATCTAAAATCTAGACCTCCATGTGTATAGGTTCATCACACATGAGAAAATATTTCCAACAATGCAGTAGAATTAGATGTGAAATTGGATTTTATAAATTATCATTTTTGGTAAACTCAGTGTATAATTGATTATAAAAACTCTACGGACACCCCACATATCATTATAAAACAATTTGGGTGCCTCTGGGGCCCAATTCTCTAAGTCGAAAAGACAGTGGCACCTCTAGAAACCCCTAGGTGACCTAAGAAATGTTCAATAAAAAAAGTATGGAAATAAATTTAGAATCAAAATCATATAAATAATGGACATATATATTCAAATAGTCTCTTACTTGTATACATATTCAATAGATACTCTCCACCAATAATACTATCATATAATACCATTTTTTCATTTCACCCACGTCAACTTCATCACCAATGAAGTCCAACTGAAGTACAATAATTCATCAATTTCTCAATGATCATAACTATAATCATTATTTCATAAATATTCAAGATCCTATCATTTTTTCATTAAATATAATTACACATCATTTAATAATTATATCATAACATTCAATTTTAGTTGAATATTCTTTATTATAGAATAGAATAGAATATTCCTCCAATGTTTCTTGACACTGAGGATATAAAGTTACAAAATATTCATTCTTCTATCCTTAAAAAACCTTTTAAAAAATATCATCATATATATCTTTTTCCTTTTTACCTTCAGTAACAATAATTTATTTTCTAATATTATAGATAATTCTACATTTATTTTGGAATTTTTTTCACACAAATTAATGTTTTTCCCCCAAAGGTAAAATATATCATATTGTAATCCTTCTTCAATAAGCACCAACTTCCATGTTTATGTCAATATATACCCAAAAAGGAACCAAAATCATGAAATATAAAGACATATTCTTACACCACTTCATGTTTCTTAGAACTGACTCTATAGATTCCCAATGTTTTCTTCTTGAATTTACCATGTACTGTCAAAATAATCTACTAAATATGTTGTTTATGTTTAGTAAAAACCAAAAAATACATCAAAATACATCAAAATACCTCTTACTTATACATTTTTTATTTTCTATTTGTGGTCTGGTTAATTATATTAAATTAGATTCCATTCCTTTGATAAAATAATGTTAATCATTATAGGAATAAAAATAAAATTTTCCACCATCATTTTAAACATAATCAGCATCATCTCTACATATAATATTAATGAATGATTGAAGGTTATAATAACATTATATTATATGATATTTATCCCAATATTGTTTCACCTCATTTAGATCATTTATTTTAAATGTGGTTAATTATTATATATTTAAATCAGTGATCTTGATCTCAAGAACACCTATAATGATAATATAATCCACATATTAAAATTTTATTGTGTAGAAATTGTGGAAATATTTGATATAGAAATAGAAATCCATATCTCATCAGTTGTGATTAGTATTTCTCTTGTATTCCATGAATTGACTATCCCACTACCATAGGGCCTATTTTAATCTATATCGACACTTCTTAATATTTTAAAAATGATCCCCCTTTTCCGACTCAAAATGAAAAATAGTTCACACCATATTAATATCCTCCAATGGTAATCCATGAAGGATTGATATTACTATATCTGTCTTCTACAAATACAATCCATATACAACTACAATGCTCAACAAAACCATGATAGTTATTAGTTTAACAATAGTATATAAAGAATAAATGTAATCTAAACCATCCTTTAGTTGAAATGTCTTCAAAAAGAGTAATTCTGGAATCCTAATGACAACATCATGTTTTTACCTCATATGATATACCTATTAGATATGAAATTAATTCATTCTTTTTGGTAATGTAGAATGTTCTGAGGTATTATTACCAAGAAATGATGAAATTTATACCATTATTTATATCTCCAAAATGATTTAACCCTTCACCCACACTTCTTCTTTCATAACATCCAAGTTCTTAACTACCATTATATATAAAAAAAAGTATAAAATATTCATTAATTGTACTATCTTATATATACTTTTTGACCTCCTATGTTGTATCTATGTACTAGGGATCACTGATTGAACCTCATTCTATACAATCCATTTTTTTCAAGATATATTAAAGGTCAACCAATTGAAGATACAACAGTTAATTTTGCATATTATCATAGTCAACAAAATTTTTATTCTCATAAAAAAATTTCCATGAAATATTAATTTACATTATTTAACAGTCTTTTTATTTTCAACATTCTAGAAGATGTAAAAAAATTATTCAATATCATATCAAGTGAAGAAAAATTATAATACTTACCATCAAACTTATACAAAAAATTTAATTGAACATGATCATTCAATAAACAACCAAATACTTTCTAATGGAAATTATTTAACTTCATTAATGTATCTACTTACTCAAGTGTTTTTACTCCGAATGGAACATATAATCGTTAATTTATAATGTTTTTATCCATGTGGAGTTATTTATCAAAAAAATCCTAAGGAAATGTGGGATGAATCTTTATTATCATAGCATGATCAATCAATTTTATATTAAAGTGTTCTAACATGATTCTTTTTTCCAGTTTTCTTGGAACAATATTTTTTATAAGAATTATTTTCATTATAGTACACTCGAAACCCTCCAAAATTATACCCAATACTGTTATTGGATAACAAACACGTATCCTTTATCCTGGTGACATTCTCTACAGGACTCTTAAATTTTTGAAATTTATAAATGACATCATAATTATTTTTCAAAAAATAAACATATACTTTATGAGAGGAATCATCAAAAAATATCACAAAATATGGTGATCCACTAAGAGAATATAATGGTGTGGGTCCTCATAAATCAAAATGTATCAAATCTTGTTTCCCTTCCTGCAGTTATATTCTTCCATTTTCATTGGATAATTTCCTCTATTTTATGGGACAAAAATCTTCATTAAATCCATTTTATATCAATTTAGTATCTTGTAGCATTCCCTTATCTAAAAGAATAATTATTCACATCTCACTCATATGAACCATCCTACAAATCATTGATCTTAATCTATATAAAAACTAATATTAATTTCTATATAACTCGATATATTGTTCATGTAATGTATTTTATTCTTCACATCATAATATATAACCAATGCACCATTGTTGATAATCTATAATCCACTCACAAACATGAAAAAATATCCATTATGATCATGTTTTTAATGGATATTTTATTTTTTCAAACACTATAAATATATCTACCATTATTGAATATCCATAAATTTCTATTCTGGTCATTAATTTTCACTTCACCTTTTCCAGCAATATTATATTCAATGAGATATAGCTCCCCACAAAATCATGGAATGTAATTCATTATGTATTCCTTCTCTATAATTTAATGGAATGAAAAAAAAATTCTAATATACATGAATACATGTTAATTTAGATTCTATGCACCAGTGAATCATCAATGATTTATCAGTTAGTATATACAATATCAATTCTTAAATACTTTTTTCTCTTATTTTTGACATTATTTACCCATCCATATATCCCCAAAATCTACATTTGGGACCTTATCAATTGTAGTTATCTTGTATATTTCTTATTAATGTTTACATTCCTTTTGACATTACTTATTTAAATTATTTTCCCGTACCATTAAACATCATTTCATTACATGATAATTTTCATAACTCCATTATATTAATGTATTTACTATAGATAATATCACTAACATAATATTATTTAAATTTATCAGATCTAAAATAATTCAAAACTGAAGTGATCATCACATAACAAATCTTTGACAATTATTATTGGAGAATAAATGTATTAATTTAGTATTTGAAATCAATATCAACAAAAGTCAATATTCTAGAAATTATATTAAATATGTTAATATGATATATTAATTGATCAAATTCACCCATATTCTGGTTGAATATTCAACATATCAAGAACATATTATTTGATGATGAAATATTTTGGTACATATTAAATAAATCCTTTATAAAACCCACGATTTTCATATGTTTTTTTGTATGGAATGAAACATTTATAACCAGTTCCAAGAATATAATTCCCCTGGAATATCTATCAATCAAATTTTAATCCATGTCTTGCAATCATTATATTTACCCCCATAAATTGTAGTTTTTTTAAAGGGTGGGGCCGAAGACTCATTTTTATTATAAAACCCCAGAAATTGTAGTTTTATATTCTTCAGATATTGATAAATTTTCATCATTATTATCCAAAATGTGTAGTAATTTTCCTTGAATTAATCTATATTACCCTTTCATTTAACCACTGACACTATTTATAAAAAAATAACACCCCTAAAACCTAATCCGGGCTATGATAACAAATGTAAGAAAAATAATAAAAAGAAAAAAAAAATAAAGAAAATATAACACCATGATTTTCATGGTTAGAGTAGAACACCCCATGTTCACATAGTAGAGTACCAATTAAATATTATTCAAGGAAGAGATATAAGTATTTTGGAATAATATATCCAAATAACCATTGAATGGGAAATTAAATTCAAATGATAGGAAAATATTATGTAATAAAATTTATAGTTGAGAGTACCTTTTATGTGAAATAAATTTCTAGCTCCCCAACATGAACATCAACATAAAAAGCTATCCTACATGTGTCCAAGGGAACACCATGTGAAATTTTTTTAAAATACATGGGAAACATGCATGAAACTGGAATTTAAAAAATAACATTCAGCATGAAATATATTATATCAACTACATTTATACCTTGCATTTATTTTTTAAATTTTTTTGCATAGTATCACAAGAAGCCTTAACCATACATGGGAGAACACCCCCTGAATACACCCCATAAACATATTCCCCCTTTTAAATAGTGAATTTGAGAAATTTATATAAATTTTATATTTCATAAAATTAGGTTCCATGTACCTAAACTTAGGTTTAAAGAATATAACATGTTTCTTCTTGACTTGGTAGTGTTGAATTGTTTTCACTATATTATTTGTTATTTTTTTATTTAAATGATTATTTTAAAAATATATTTCATTCAAAAAATAATTTAATTTTACATTTATTTTATTATTATTTTGAGTGAAGATCATTCCCTAATTATTTCTTTTCTCTATAGACACTAGTTAATATTCTTTTGAAGGTAGAGAATGAATGTGTTGTAAAGAGTCAATTTTAATTTGGATTTGGTGTTGGGATGTTCTATTTAGGTATATAAATGATATCTAAGGATGGTTTAGAGTTGATTCTGGGTAATTTTTATAGTTTGGTATTTTATAATGGTCAAAAATCATGATGTTCCCAAAAAATTCATCGGTACAAATCTTATAGAGAAGCATGATTTAACAGGTAGTTTATGAATTATGATTCATTATAGGATCACGTTTGGGATGTCATTCCATTTCTATATATATGATGGATTTATAATGGTAGTTGAATCATTAATCATAGTAAATATGGATAATAATTTAATAGATGTTCATTATATTTTAAAATTAATTTATTACCGGAGTTTTTTTGGAAAGTATTCAAATTATTATTGAATACATTTGACATAAATTCATCACGATTTGTTTGTGTTAACTTGATGACTATTAATTTTTGGAAGTTTAATAGGTCTAATTTTCTATTAATATAAGATTTGTTTTAGAGTTTTTATAATTTCTATAATATTTTTATATATTATTTATAAAAATTACATCGATTAATTTTATGATGGATGTAATGTTCCTATTAGTGATAATGGATATGGGAACATAGAGAGTGTTCAATAACTCTTTAGTTTCATTATTCACGTAATGAAAAGAACATGGAAATATAATGAATAATGAGTGATATAAGGAAGTAAATAGATATCAAGATTTCTAAATGAGGATTACTATAGTCTTTAATGGATATTTTGATGTAAAGAAAGATAAATATTGGTTGATAAACATAACCAAATATTATAGTAAATTTATAAAATTGATGTGTTGATTGTGTCGATTGATTCGTTCTTTATAAATATGGAAGATACTGGGTGGTTTGGATCATTTATTAAAGCTAGTTTACATTAGGATCTATAATGGAATAGTTTTAATGTATTTTTAATCAATGGTTTTACCAATGGACATTGATGTGGATGGAATCTTAGTAGTAGTAATAATTATAGAAAGGGAACATGGTAGTGTTAGAAAATAGAAACTTTTTAGTATAACTTGGTCATTATACATTAGTATTAGTTATTACTGATAACCTTTAGGATAAAAAATTCCAGATGTAGTATAAATTATAGATTGTATAAAGTTATTTTAGTTTGAATATTAAAATTCCTCTTATAATAATGGTTATACAAGGCGTTAAATTTACTTATCATTTCATTATGGCTAGTAATGTGGAAATAACATTAGAATTATTTTCCTTTAGATTATTAATTATGGTCTCATTATTGGGATTGTCTAAATGGTAATATTTAATGAAAATATTGATTATTATGGATAATGATTTTCTTTTACCTTTCTTGAAGGGAGTATCACTATTTTTTAAGAGAGTGGAATATTATAGTGAGTTGTGTATGATATTTTGTTTATGAACTTATGGATTTAAATTTTAAAATAATAGACTTATTCTACGATTGTATGATTAAAAAATAAACCTAATTTATATATTGTTATGCATAATTTCATGTAATTACTAATATACAAAATTTGTGATAAACTATAGGAGAGAGTGAGAGAGAGTAATATAGTAATATATTAACTTGTTACCTGAAAAAAGCTAGTTTTCATTACATTTATATTTCATAGAACTTATAGAGTAGCATAATCTAAATACTTAATTAGAATATTTGGAAGAGAAGTAAATCATTTGAGCTAGTGATTCACCATGGCATCATTTTATTTATTTTATTAAAAGGAGGATGATTACTTTTTGTGTTCATTTATTACCGAAAGATGAACCATGTGATAATAAAAAAATTAATATCCTTTATTATTTATTGATGATATCTTTGATCCATTGACAGAAGGTATGTTGTTTTAAAATATCTACATAAGGATGTGCTATCAATTTATGATGGTGATGATTTAGAATATTCCAAAGACATATTTCAGGGTAATTTAAAATAATTATAAGTTCCAAGTAGTTCCATTTTATGTTTGTAATTATTTGTATATTTTTATATACCTATTGAACGATATCATTCAAAAATATATTGACTAATTATTATGGTTATTTTTAATGATATATTGATTTTCTATGAATATAATTATTACCATGTGAAACATTTGAGTATCATATTGATTATATCATCAAAAAAAATTTGTATATAATGTTATATGACTTATATTATTGGTTTCAATTGGTAATTATTTTAAAAAACATTATCCATCAGAAGGGTGATTATCTTGACTTAGAGAAGTTACAATTAGAGATTTATTAGAATAATCCCAAGAATAATTTTTTTACATAGTGTTTTTTCAGGTGGATAGGGTGTTATTTATATTTTTTAACATTTAATAAATCTTGAATCTATTCTAACATCACTGACATTGAAATATATAGAACATTAATAGAGTGAGTTGTTACACATTTATGTCTATGAGTTATAGATATGGTAGACTTATAATTTGGTTTTAATATAACATAAATATAGTAAAGAGTATTTAGTGTATTTTTATGTCTTGGGAGATAGTTTAGAATTTGTGGTCAAGTAAGGGGAAAATGTGGTGGAATATGGATTCATATAACTATAACCACAAGATAATAATTATCAAACACATGACTTAGTGTTGATGGTGTTTTTTCATGAGTTTAAAACCTAGATTCATTTTGTTTATGAGAATAATTTTTTGTGTATTTAGATACTGAAATTATAGCATACAAAATCTCCAAATGAGACATGAATTTAAGGAATGTAAGATGGGTTGAGTATCTTGAAACATTCTTGTATTATATATTCTATACACAAGGATAAGATAATGTTGTAGTGAATTCCTTGACTAAGAAAACTAGAGATATAATATAATACTCAGATTAGTGTCATATTATGATTTCTATAGTTGTTATATATATAGAGTCTAATGAAAAGTGAAACCATAATTATTCTTATTGTACCAACACAAATCTGTCATTTTTTCAATTTAAAGGAGTGGAAAAATTATACTAGATTTAGTTGGATTAGTGTTTCTCTAAACTGTTTGGTATCGATTGATTGGTGGTCTCCATAAATGGTTTTGGAACATTATTTTAAAAATAGAATTCCCGTTCCATCTTGTTCATGATAATATGTTATAGAAATGGTCCATGATACTAGTTAGCTAGTTCATTTTTAGTGAGAAACATATATCATTCCAATAAATGTTACATTTTGTTAGTTTGATTGAATAAAGAGATATGATAATCTGTATCTCTATACTAGATTTTTTTTACATGTATCTTCTTAGAATCAATGACCCATGGGTATTTCGAAACACATTCCTATAATGTATAGGGAATGGAAAAATATTATAGTTATTTTTTACTTAGATAATTTAGGTTACATAATAAGAATGTTCCAATTTGTGTAATTTTTAACTATCATATGTAATTTTCTCACTTTTTACCAATTTGAGAAACATTTTCAATTGATTAATTATAAATGTTATATGTGAATGAAGTACTAATGTTAAAGGATATCTTTTATATATCATTTTATATAGATACCCTTAGTTAAATTCCTTGTTTTGGAGAAGATTAAAGAAGGTGATGGATACATGAGTTGACGATGAGTACATCAAATCATCCTCAGATTGATAGGAAATAAATAACGTACATAACAACTTTAGAGTATATTCTTTAATATTGAAACATGTAATTTAGGAGATTATGATAGGATAAAATTAATTAGGAATGATATTTATATAAAATCAGTTACTAATATTTTATTCAAATTGTTAGTTTTGAATAATTGAATGAAATTTCATCTTGATAAAACCATTATAAGAATAACTTGAAAATAAGGCCTTCATTAGGACTTAATTTTTTTACATGATATGATGAATCATATTAACCTATTGGAGAATATATTGGTGATAGAATAGAATTTATACAAGACTTATGTTTATTATTAATAAAGATCATTGGATTTTATAATAAGTGATTTAGCCTCTTAATAAGATTATCTATGGACGGGAAATCAATGAATTGAGAACAAAGGGATGTTTATGCCATATTATATTGTTCTATTTTGAATCATTAAACTAACTAGATTCAAGGAATATTGGTTGTATTTTCAAAATAATTTTTATATGGTGAATGAAGTATTTCATGTTCTATAATTATGTAAGTTCCAATCAATCCCATATCATATTCTTTTATAAGAAAAAATTGATTTGGAACAAAAAATGAACTATTTTAAAAATATAGTGTGGATTATTGATAAAAATGAGAATGTATTTATAGGAAATGTTATTTCTTTTGATTGAGGGGTTTATAAACATGTTAAATTTTAGGATATCACATATGAGTGGCCTGCTCACATGTGGTAGAAATTTCCATATCATTTCATGCAATTAAGGCATGGTTATTTTTTTAGGAAAATTCCCATGGTGGGAGGAAATTTGATATCTGTTATTTTAGGTGTTTAATTAATTAGTGAAAATAAAATATTACAATCATTGGTTGAAGTTGTTTCTATTTAAAAATAGAGTCATCCTTATGCTTATTTTTTTATTTAATTATAATATATATTTTTTCTTTTATTAGATAGTGATATATTATTTTTTGACATAATGAATATTTTATGCTTTATATGATTTAAAACTGATATAAATTTATATGGGGAAGTAATCTGGTCATTCTAATTAACAATGTTATTGGAAATAAGTCTTAGTTAATTAGAGTATTAGTAATATGTAAATTCTTAACATGAATTTACAATGGACCTAAAAATTTAATTAAAGGATTTATTTTTATGTTGAAAACATTGATAATTTATGTAATTAGAGGCACAAAATTTAAATTATGGAGGAAAAAATGATGTAATACCCTAAAAGATAAATAGATATAGTGAAATCATGTATGGTGTAATTATAATACAGAATAAAATAAATATAGTTTATAAATAGAGTAGAATATACACATATTATTTTCTTTGGTCAACTTCTACATTATTAATTGGTGGTGGTGGAAGTTAGTCTATGTATTTATTAGAGGTTAGTGGTTGGGATGGATTATCGATGAGGTATTTTCAAAAATATTTCAAAAATTGTTATTAAAAATATTAAATTATATGGAAATTCATCCTTAGGCTCTAAAAATTAATTTTTTCATCTATCCTCTAAAACACATTTTTAAAGGATTCAATATATTTGAAAGGGGTAATTCCAACTAGTACATGTGGTCATTCCACTCTTTTTCCAATATCCACTAGCCTATCATCCATTATACCTTAGAAAATGTTGGTTACTAATGTTCCATACTAAGTGGCATTGGGTATATTCCTCTCACTAGAGTTTGAGTACTCTAAATCCATGAGTCACATAAAGGATATAACAAGTAACATGCTTTTTAAAATTTTATCCCAAATAAATAATATATGTGCACATGTCATTCCAATAACCATTAAAAAGGTTTTTTATTTTTTTATCATAAGATTTATATTTTTTGTGGAATTTAGATGAAAATAATTAATTAATTATTAGGATTAGGTCATCATCACAAAATATATAAGAGAATTAATAAGATATTATTTAAGTAATGTTACTCATATTCTATCCTTGGGTTTTTTTAACTTCATTGATTTTGACATATTTTATTTATAAATGGTTTATTTAAAAATGTATTTCTATCAAATAATAATGTGAAATTGATTTGATAAAAATTATGTTTTCATCAGATATGTGTTACAAGGAAAATTGTATTTTTTTATAAGAAAATAGCTATCTTGATTCCAAAATAAATTAAATTTATTTGGTATAATTGGGGTTTTACGTTAAATTGGTTTTAAATATAAAATGTATTAGTTTTATAATATATTCATAGAAAATAAATTTAAAAATAAATAGTTCTATTAAAGAATCTAATTTAAAATCATGAGCTTTGGGACACAATATGATTTAAAATATATTTTACTATGACGAACAGAACATAAAAGATTCACCTGGGAGTATGATCGTTATTATAAGTTCACTATCATCATATTTGGTTTAGTTTATTCTTATTTTATTATTTTATCTTTTTGATGTTTCTTATTATCTCATAAATTATATAATTATTGATACTCTTGTACTTATTATGGGATTTTTTAGGAATTATTCTGAAATGGTTTTAAAACATATTATCTAATGAATAGTTTATTTTCTGAATGGTATTGGTTAAATGGGTATAAATAGAACATACGAGGCAATTAATTCGTGTAATTTGATTATATAAAACTTATGAATTTTTTACTCACCTTTGTCCACACATTTCATTGTTCATATAGATGTTGTTTTTCATGATGATAGAAAGGGAAATGATTCCATGTCTTCAAATGATAGATCATATTAGAGATATTTATACATGGACATGATAGTATTTGGATGAATGTCATTGGAGGAGATTCAATATCCTAGACGGATATGATTCAATCATCTCCCTTTTTTTATCATGTAATAGTTATATTGAATTATTTTAAGTAGATTTCCAGTAAATATTTTTTTTAAATTTTTTATTTAATGGATAACCTTGTCTATAAAATAATATGAACTAACAATTTTCATATATATATTTATTATTATGAAGGAAATTATTCCACCAATGATGTTATTGTATCCCCTCAAACTAGATTCCATCCTATGATTAACTAAAAATGAGATTGAGGACATGTAGTGATCTAACAAGAGTATGGGGTTTATACATTCTGGGAAAGTCGTCATAGTTCAATGGAGAAAGTGGGATCTGATTTTTTTAATAAAATTACAATGTAATATCATCAATTTAGAGGTAATGGTATAATCTTGGTCATTCTTGTTTGGTGAGATAAATAAAAGAAACATTCTTTTATTATGTAATCGCACACTCTGGATTATTTGGCATGAATTTATATGGAAGATTTATTAAATACACATTGCTTCCAAAAGAGATAATTTAAAAATATAAGCCTTAGAATAAATCATGGATGTGAATGGTAAAAAAACCTTTATTTGGAACACAATCTTTCGTTAACACCACATTATATCCACATAGTGACAGTCAAACCAAGAGGATGAATTATACATTAAAGGAAATATTGAGGGTGTGTATTCTATATTTTAGTAGATTGTGTTTAGAGAATTTATCACTGGGTGGGTACTTTTATAATAATATATGCCTCTATATATTAATATATGAATCATCTACTGTGATTTATGGATGGACATCATAGCACCCATTTTTGGGTTGGTGATGATGAAACTTTGAAAATTCGACAATCTTTAGTGAAGGATATGAAACATATAATATAGAAGGTCGTGAATAATATGGGGATGGAATAGAGTCACCAGGAGTCATATATTAATCAGAAGAGGTGAACATTGGGGTTTCATTTTAGTGATCATATGTTCTTAATGTTATCACAAAAATATTTATAGTATATTATTGATCTAGGTAGTCATATTTCACCAAAGTTAACATGAAAATTGGAATTTATGGAGCCCATTCTTGATGTAGTGTATCAATTAGTACTTTATCGCCGATTCGATTGATTTAATTATGTCTTAAATATTTTAAAATATTGATAGTACATTCATGATGATACACATGTGGCTGATTGTTATATGATTTACCTAAAGCAGGATAAGATATTTATAAAACACCCTATGGAGGTATCGGATTGTCAATAATATATATTTTTGGGATTGGTCATATGATTTCTATGACACCATTAATGATATGGTGCTTTTGAGGAGAACAATTGGGAACAAAAAACGTTATGAAAGTTCAATACCATGAGTTATTTTTAACATTATACTTTGATATAGATTTATAATATAATGTTCAAATTGTTTATATGTATAGTTTAAATTTATATAGTAATAGTATAAGTAATATTTTCATGATGAAAACCCTCTAATAGGTATATATTGTGATGAGTTCAAATTTTATTGGCCATGATTATTCAATAAATAAATTTCATTTTTTGGATGATGATTTTTTAGGATATTAAAGGATTAAAAATTTTAAATGTTTTATAATTTAAATATTCTAAAAAAATCATTGAATTTACGAATTTTAAGATGTGTTTTATCTGACATTGTGAATTTATGGTGTGAAATGGTTACCTTAATCATCTCAAAAATGAATTTTGAGTATAACATGAATGTTACCAGTTAGTGTAATTGTATGACTAAGAGGGGGAGGGGTAAAGCAGTGATACATTTTTCTTTTAGGTTTCAGTATAAACCATCATCGCTTCCTGTTAAATATTTAATTCCCTAGTGAAATAAATTCCAACACACATCCATATAACGAAATGTATTTACAAGGTTCACTATTCAATTATAATGGCTACATCCTTGGCATTCTTTGGAGATGATCCAATACCATACAATCCACTATAAAACAAACCTTGGATTAAAATGACTTTGATTTACCCTTTCACTCACCTAGAACAATGAAAACAATTCTAATAGTGTGTGTGCACCCTCATTTATAAAATATAGAAAAATAGCATTTGTGTAATAGCTCGTATTAGTTTTTCTTCTTTTCAACTCAATGAATGAATTCCATTTAAAAAAAATTCTCCAATTTATTACCTATAATAAGGGTAAGAACATTATTGACCTTTCAATGAAAACTACATTTTATATTCCTGGATCCAATTCTCCAAATATGATTCGTCAGGGTACTATTCATTAAAAACAATTCATCGAATCCAATACTCTGATATAATACAATATAAATGATTCAAAACCACTTAAATTCAGAATAAAATTCTTCCTTTGTCTGATTTTCTGAAAGAATGTAACAGAAATGAATTATAATCACTTCAATTTAGAATAAAATTCTTCCGCAGTCTGAGAACCTCAATACCAAAATCATGAAACAGATAAATTCATCCTAATATGAGGATCTGAAAAATACAATTTTTACATCTCCTTCAAAACATCTTCAATAAAAGATCAAAATAGAAAAATTCTTCTTCTATCTAAAACTTAGTGAATCTATATCTACTTTGTTGAACAATAATTCATCACACAAAAATGAACAATGTACTTTATTTATTTTATAGGTGACCCTTGAGACATTTTTTGGGTTTCCAAAAATTCATTGCTACTCACACAAATTCAACCGAATTTCAATTTCCCCTAAAATATCAGGATGAATTTTGTGTTGAGTCAATAAGGTTTTTGTATAAATTTTCCATTAATTTATGTTTTGAAAATCACAAACACTATATCTCAAGGAAAATTTTATTTCTCCTAAGATTTATCCTAATAAGGAAATTTTCATTCCCCAAGGAAATTTTCTCATTTCCGTTGTTTTCATTATTCATGTTATAGTTTGTCTAAATATAACTATTTTTATTCCTAAGTTTAAATTTCGTTTTCACATCTAAAAACCCTAGAATCCTATAATTACATAGATATATAGTATTCTATTTTCAGGTTCTAAATTCAGATTCTGAATTCCTCTAAATTTAGACTCTGAATTCCACTGAATTTTGATTCCAAATTATCTTAATCCAAACTCCAAATTTTCTGAATTCAGAATATGAATTCTATTAATTAAGACTCTGATTTTTCTAAAATTCAGATTCTGAATTCTCTGAATTTAAAATCCGAATTCTCTGAAATTTAGACTTCAAATTATTTTAATTCAGTCTCTGAATTACATAGAATTCAGACTCTGAATTCCTCTAAAATTTAGATTCATAATTCTCTGAATTCTGATCCTCAATTACTCTGAAATTTATACTATGAATTCCTTAGAATTCAGACTCCGAAGTCTCCGAATTCAGACTCCAAATTACTTAGAATTCAGATTCTTAATCCATTGGAATTCATTCTCTAAATTCTATTGAATTCTTATTCCGAATTCCATGAAAAACAGAATCTTAATATCTATGTAATATAGACTCTGAATGTTTATTTTCTTAGAATCTGAACTTTATTTTGATCCATGAATTTGAAAAATGGATTTGGTTAAGAAACCATATTTTTCCTACCCTTATTTTTGTAATGAAATGATGTTGTACATTCTGTTTCTAACTAATCGTTGTTCGAGTGACACGTGTATAGGTCCCTCCAAGATTCAAGGAAAAATATGACTGTTGGAGGAGGGATCCGACCATTGGAGAAGTGCCTATAAATAGTAGCTCATTTTAATGATATCATAATAACATATCAATAAATCTAGAGATTACATCCTACTAAAGTCATTTCTATAGAAAGAGTCTCTCATGCTTTGTGTGTACTGAACATATTGTTCAGATTTCTTTGTGCGACTCCGATTTTTGCTGTGTACAATCGAGGATTCCCGAAGATAGAAAGATAAAGGTGTCAACTACATTATTGTTCGAGGGATTCCATGATAAGGAAGATAAAGGTGATGACTACCTTGAAGTTATAGGGCTTGCGTGGATAGAAATACAAACTCTTATATTCTTATCGAGGGATATCCCATGTGTTGTTATGACAGTCTTTCTTGAATGTATAAATCAAGGGTCCTTTATCCAAGGTTGTTGGATACCCTACTCTATGGGTTAAAAGATTTCATACATGTTACTTTTATTATTTCATGTTTATTTTCCGCTGCATTTTGATTTATAAATATTTTATAAATATCTTATACTTTCTTGTAGTTGTATACTCTGATTAAAAAGATTTTATATGCTTTAAGGTAGAATCCTTTTTCTTGTAAAAGTTTCATAAGTTTCATTTTCAGAACCATATATCTGAAACCTAGAAATATTTTATATCTAAGAGGTCTTGTAAATGTACCATGTTTAACGTTGTTAAACGTAGTTTTTCTTAAGGTGAAAAATCAATGTTCTATATCAACATTAAATGTTCCAATGGAATTTTCAAAGGATAAAACTCACCCCTCTTTAATATTAAGCATGTACATAATATTTCAATCTTACAATTTGTATCAAATGGGGTCACTGTAATACATATATTTACATATAATATTTATTGCTCAGGTTTTCATTCTTATGAATATATTTTCCTTGATTAGTATTTTTTTCACATTTACAAACATTTATTATTAACAGGTTTCTGTGGAATTTTATTTTCTTTTAGATAGAAGGAATGAATATTGGTTCGATTAACAATATCAATCTCAATAGACCACCTATAATTGATGGTAATGATTATGAATATTGGAGAGATCGTATGAAGACTTTTTTTATTAACACTGGAGCAGACAACTTTGTCATTCTTATTGGAGATTAGAAGATTTCTGATAAAGAAATCAAAACTTTTACTAATTAAGAAAAGACAAAATATCAACTAAACTATAAGATATGAAATACTTCGTTGTGTATCAAGACCTAGAATATATATAGCTAGATTTCATCTTTTGAAGCTGCAAGTTGTATTTGGATGAAATTGGAGGTTACTCATTTTGGTACATCCAATGTTATAGAAAATAGAAGAGCTACGATTAGACCAGAATATTATGGATTTTTATTTCTTTATGAAGAACCAGTGAGCAAGGTACAACAAAGGTTTATGAATATTGTTAAAATTTTACAATCCATGTGTGATAAAGGTTTAGATGATGAGGCACTTGTGGACAAGATTATATATATCATGCCAAATGAGTGAGAATCTAAGATAACAGCTATTGACAAGAATAGGAAAGTATCTCAGATTACTCTTCCTGAGCCTTTTGGATATCCTCTTCTTCATGAGACAATAATATAAAGAGATGCTGATTTGAACAAATAGAAGAATGTAAAATGATGTGTAGCCTTTACTACTACTAAATTAAAGACTCCATAATGGTTTACAGGATTCATGTCGAAGAAAGTCACTACTTTATCAGAATCAAGTGAAAATGAACATTTCAATAATGAACTACCTAATCTTACTCGAATGATGAACAAGATAGTTAGGAAGAAAGAATTTCAATATACATATAAGAACGATGAAATACAAGAGAAGAAATACATTGATGTCACTTATTATGAATGAAAAAGAGAAGGGCATATAAGGCTATATTGTACTATGCTAATGATAAAAGATATAATTGAAAATCATTCTGTGAAGAATAGAAAGAAGTACTACAAAGATAAATCTATGAATGTATTGAAAGCTAATGACACTTGGAGTGCTAGTGTTGGAGACACTTATGATGAATCCATAGAGTATGAATCTTCTTGTCAAATCAATCTTGGTTTTTTATCCATGTTACTCATTGAAAATAATTGTCTAATGGAAAATGTTAACAATGAAGAATCTATAACCAATGTATCAATGAATGATTATTATTGTGATAACAAATATTATTAATCTTCGTATGAAGAATATCTGTTTTATAAAGATAATAATTTACCTACTTATGAAGAAGTTATTAGGATTTTCAGGCTTCTTGAGAATGAAAATTCTAAAGTCATGAAAAAGTTTGATAAGGAAAATTCCAGAATTTCTATTTTTACTAAAGAAGTTTTAGATCATTCTATAGATCATCATAAGAAAATTTAGAATTTCTACTATATTTTATAAACCCATGAAGAGTTATTTATAAGAAGAATAATAATTCCAATGATAAAAAAATTTAATTTCTAAGAATACTATTTTAGAGACTAACTCTAATGCTAAAACTAATGTTATTTTGGATAAAAACATAGTTATTAAACTAAAGTTAAACATAATTTTTTTATGGATGTTTTTGTCAAACAATACCATAGGTAAAGAAATATTTGATAATATGTATTCCAAAATTCGACCTCTAAGGAATAATTCTGGTATTGGTTATACTCATTCTAAACCTGCTTTCAGTAATAACTATTTTTTATTCAAAGTGATCCATTCTGCACTAAATTTCCATGTGGTGGAAATTGGAAAAAAAATTCTTTAAAAAAAACTCTGTATTTTGGTTTTTATAAAGACAATTTTTCTAATAAGACATAGATAACAAAAATATTTCTTTCTGATGTTTCCAGATCCATGAAATTTTGGGTTTTGAAAGTCTAACACTCTTATTTTCAAGATTATAAAGATAGAACCAATAGTAATGCATGGTACATGGATAGTAGATATTCTCGACATAAGACTGATAACCAAAAATTCTCTGAAAATATTATATAGACAAGAGGAGGAAAATTATCTTTCGAAGATAATGCTCAGGGAGAAATATTTGGTATAGGTAAGATTTCTCTTCATGGAAAAACATTTATTTCTAATATTTTATTTTTCATGGGTCTTATGAACAAACTTATTAGGATAATCAGTTATGTGATGATGGTTTCCTTATGAATTTTAGGAATGAGAAATATTTAGTATAAAATTCCTAGAATGACTTTATTCTTTCTGCCAATAGGCAAGAGAATATATACTAACTAAACATATAACACATTAGTATCCAAGAACTACCTTGTCATAGTGTAATGGAAGATCATTCATTGCTATGGTAGAGAAGTTTAAGACACTATAACCTTAGAAACATATGAAAAATCTCTAAAAAATACATGTTAAGAATCTACTAGAGCATAGATTTGATTGTTCAAATGTTCGTGATCTATGTCAATATAGAATGCATCATAAATCATGTATTAAATCAGTTGATTAAGTATCAACTACTGATGCACTATAGTTGGTGTATATGGATCTTTTTGGTTCAACCCAAACTGGATGCATTTGTGGAAAATATTTTGTATTTGACTTAGTTCATGATTACACTAGGTTTACGTGGGTCTATTTTCTACCAAATAATCTGAACCTTTTTTCTATTTCAAAATCTTTAGAGCCCAAGTTAAAAATGAGAAAAATAATCCTTTGATAACTATTTATGGTGATCATGGAGGAGAATTTATAAATTATTATTTTGAAACTTTTTTTAGTAGAAAAGCCATTACTCATAACTTGTAAGCACCAAGAACTCCTCAACATAATGGTGTTGTTATAATAAGAAATCAAATTATTCAAGAGATAACTAGAACAATGTTGTGTGAATATTCTATAGCCAAAATGTTTTGGGAAAAAGCTCTAAGTACTACTTGTTATATTATAAATCGGGTTTTGATTAGACATTTACTTAACAAAACCCCTTATGAGATATGGAATGATAGAAAACCTAGACCTTCCTACTTGAAGGTATTTTTTTCAATGTATTAATTCTAGATGCTAATGATTATTTACCTATATTTTCACCCTAAACTGATGAAGGAATTTTCATAGGCTACTCCACAACTTATAAAGCTTATAGAGTTTTTAATATGAATACTTGTAGAGTTGAAGAAACTGTACATGATAAATTTTATGAAACTAACCGTTTTGTTTTTAAATAAACTCAACCTAAATATTCGAAAATGTCTCCAAAAACTGATTATCAACACTTGATAGAATATCATTCTAATGAGGAAAAATTTCAAGAAAATATTTCTGAATCATTTTCCCAAGAATATTTCTTATCATGTGTTGATAAACAGGTTTTACAAAACTCAAATTAGTTACTTCATAGAAATCATTCCAGTGAGAGTATCATTGGTGTTTTAAATCAACATTTAAGGACTATATGTTCCTTTAGAAATGAAGTATAACATCTATCATAAAATTCAAAAATATATCTAAAAATAAAAAATAAATCTTTAGGTGATGTTGAATAGATAAAAACCATGCTAGAATAGGTAAATGATTTCGAAAGGAATAATGTCTGGACCATTGTTGAAATACCTAAGGAAACTTCTATTATTGGAGTAAAATGGGACTTTAGAAATAAGTGTGATGAAAATGGAATCATAGTAAGAATTAAGTTAGATTAGCTGTTATAGCGTGTAATCAAATGGAAGGAATAAACTATGAATAATCTTATTATCTAGTTTCTAGACTTGAGTGTATTTTTATTTTACTTGCCTTGGTAGCATTCTTTAACTTCAAACTTTTTTGAAATGGATGTTAAATGTGCAATAAATAATGGTTATACTCTATAGGATGTTTTGTTTGAACAACCTCATAGTTTTGAAGATACAAAACATCCTAAACATGTTTTTAAATGTACCACTGCTTTATATGGACTTAAACAAGCCCCTAGAGCCTGGTATGACAGACTGACATGATTTTAGTTACAAAAAAATTATGTTATGGGAAATGTTGATCCATCTCTTTTAAAAAAAAATTATGAAAAATGTTTTGATTGTTTAAATTTATGTTGATGAAATTATATTTTTTTTAAACACAACAATATTTAATTGATTCCATTACTGATCTAATGAAATTTCTTTTTGGAATGAGTATGATGGGTGAGTTAAAAGTTTTCTTTGGTTTTTAAATTTCTCACAAACCATAAGGAATTTATATATCCCATCATATGTACATTAAATATCTTCATAAAAATTATACATATGGAAACACTAAGAGTATAAGTACTCCCATTTGTACCTCAAATTCACTTGATCTTTATGAAGCTGGGAAACCATTAGATCAAACATCTTTTAGAGGTATGATAGGAAGTCGACTTTATATGATAGATAGTCATCATCCAATAATGTTTTTAGTATGCTTATGTACAACATATTAATCAAATCTTAAGGAATCTCATCTATATGTAGTAAAATGAATTTTTCACTACATAAAGGGAACCATGGATTTAAGACTCTTTTATACGTCTTGAAATGAAATTTTCTAAATAAGTTTTCCACATTCTGACTTTCGTCGATGTTGAATGAATATGAAAAATACACCTTGAATTATTCATTTATTAGGAGATTCATTAGTTTCTGGGTCATGCAAAAAAACACTCAGTAGCACTTTCCATTGCTGAAGCTGAATATGTAGCAGTTGGAAGTTGTTGTGCTCAGGTGGAGTGGATGCAACACACACTCACAGACTATAGTATGAGTTTTACCAAAACCCAAATAATGTGTGATAATACTAGTTTCATTACCTTAAGTAAAAACCCTTTACATCATTCGCATGAATAAAACATTGATATTAGGCATCAAATTCATAGGAATCACACACAAAAATGAGATATCATTCTTCAATTTATCGGAACCCAAGATCAACTTGCTGATATTTCCCCAAAATCATTATGCTCTGATAGATTAGAATACATTATCATAAGTTAGGAAAGATAACTGTAAGGTATTCTTCCATATTAACATTTTGTTGAAACCTATCTAATTATAGTAAGAATTTTTTTTCATAGGGGGAGTACATATGTTTGTTAGTCTAAATTTTTCATAGTCAAAAAAAATTCAAAGTATAAATTTTCATATTCAAAATTTTTTCGTAGTCTAAATTTTAATTGTAAAAATTATTTTTCTGGTCTAAAATTTATTAGTCAAAATTTTTTGGTAGTCTAAATTTTCATAATCGAAATTTTTTTCATTGTCTAAATTTTCGTAGTAAATTATTTTTGTGGTCTATTTCTTTGTTTCATATTTAGAATTCATCGTAGTTATTTTACAGAATATAATGTTCTTCAAGAATATTGACTTCCATTATGAATAATTTTCCCTAAGCAATTCTAAGGGTATGTTTCATTTCCAATTTTATTGTAACCAACATTTACCTATTGGTGTTTTCATTCTATTTTAAAAAATTTGGATTCACTTTTCCTTAAATCAGAATGTATATCTTAAAAAACCTAAAATGATTGGAACCTATCAAATTCATTCTTCAGTTTTCATCTAAACCTTCAGATTTAATCATGAGTATTTCAACTATTGGGTCAACCATTGAATTTTAACCGTCACCCGAATTTCTTATATAAATCCTCTCTAATGTGTTTCCCACATTGGTTATTCATGATTTCACATGAAAAAACAATCCCTCTATATTTAAGCTCATTTTTAATCTTTGAAGATAAATTAATTCTTAATGTATGTTGAAGATTCTCCCCAGAAAAATATGTCGAATATTAAGGAAATATGTGAGTGGAAAATACACTGAGAATGGTTAGTTGATCCATGTTTTTATGACAAATATGACTCTATTATTTCGAAAAATATTATCCTGAATGTTTGGGAGGGACTTTGTATTACAAAACCAAAGGCACAAGATCTGGTCGATCTGAACATGTTGATTGAGTTCTATGATACATCATGTTTATTCATGGAATACGGTAGATAAAAGTTCTCTATTGATTATTATGGAAAGACCTACTCCGGTTCTTATAAAAATGTAGCAAATCTGATTGGAATTCATTAATAAGGAGAGGTATAATTATATACTCACAAATTACTTTATGTATCATGATATTTTGAAAAGGAAAAGGATATTGGGTATCCTGTATTGAAATGAGTGAAGACTCCGAAGATTGTTCACCTATATACGAACATACAGATTCTGGAATTGTGGGTTCAAGGATTTGTAATTCCAAGGAAAGGGGATAAGGATACTCTAATAAGAGTGATATATAAATTTAATTTCTAGGTGAACCTCATGAATATAAACATGGCTAAATATATCTTGGTGATGATTGAGAAAATCTAGAACGAAAATCTCAAATATCTAATCATTTTGTATCCGACTATTATCTCCATGATTATTGTTATTTGTGTAAAATCATTAAAAATTACATGATGTTCGAAGATGAGAAATTACAAGTTAATGTTGTTGAGTGATGATAACATAGGAGAATGAAGGATGGATTATCTATTCAATTCGTCGAATTTTTATCATCTATAATAAGAATAAATAGAAGCTTTGTCAAAGAATCATGAAGTGGCAAAAACCAATAATAATGGTGGAAGGAAGAGAAATGATAAGGAACCAAAAGAAAAAAGAAAAACCCCTATGGATAAGGACACTCAGTATGCACCACCGAAGCCATATAAGCAAAAATCCTACCCTGATGAAGTTTTGGATAAGTGGAGAGAGTATAAGAAAAATAGAAAATAAGGGGATCCTACATTTATCTTAGACCCTACTGAGCTGAAATCCTTAAGAATAAAGGCTGGTAAAGAGATTTAGAAGATAAAGAAAGAGATGAAGAAAAACAAGAAGATGTTTGATGCTGAGATAGTACAGTTTTTTCTCAAAGAGGCTGAGAAAGCATCTAAAAAAATCCTAGTGAAAAAATACTTTTTTCTAGAATCTCTTCATGTGACTTCGGGAAAGAATGTGGTGATTCCAGAATCTCATCATGAATAAGAAATAATTGTATAAGAAGTGGATGAAGAGGGATGAGAAGACATGAGTGTTGATACTAAGGAAATTTTAAACAAATTAGAGGATTATCAAGAGAAAAGAAGTCTTTTTGAGAAATTATCAATTTGAATATCTGAAGCTATGTTTTCAAAACATGCTACTCCAGGTAAATATGAGATGAGTGAAGAAGAAGTAAAAATATTGTCTATAGAGGAAAGTAGAAATCTTTATTTTATCCTTCTAGAGGACATTGAGGCAGGACCTGAGAAAGATGAAGTGGATGAAGATAAGATTGTTCAGCTATCAGATAGTGAAAATGAATCTCCCAAAGCACAAGATATCATTCCGATAGATGATAAGGGAATGAAAGTGGCGGTAGATACACCTAGTAAATCTGTGGTGAAGAAGAAATATGTTAGTGCTTCCTCAAAAAGGAAAGTTGAAGACGTAGAAATATAATTCTCACCAACAAAACGCTCGGATTAAGAATCATCTTCCCTTGGACATGATTTTTTAGTTCAGTCATTGAAAAAGATGGATGGTACTATTCTCTTATTTATAAGCAGAGACTCTAGATTCCTGATGCTTCAACATATGATAAATCAGAAATCAGATTCAGTTTCCATGGTTATGGACAAATGTGTCGGACTAAAGGTAGATTTCAAAACCTTCCTCATTGGTTATGAGGCTTATAAAAGATCCTATAATAAAATTACAAGCTGGTAAAATGTCAAATATCGAAGAAATTAGAATCTTTTCAGAATTTCGTGATAATTTCAAGGATTCTATTCACACAAAAGATGAGGATATCAAGGATCTTACAAATTGTTTTGAGTGAATGTTATGCCTCGAACAAACTACTCAGGAGCAAGAAGATAAGTATTTGAATGAAAAGCTTAATTTTGTGGCCATGAAATGGAAAAGGGAAAGGGATCATTGAATTGATATTGAAGAGTATCTTGTTAAGAAAGATGAAGTGTTGAATGCTTCAGTAGAATCTCTTAAGGATCATGAAGAAAAAATTAAAGCCTTAGAGAAGAAAAGTGAAGAGGATCAGTTATATAAGTTTGTACAAGAGGATCACAAGGAGTTGAAGAATATAATAACCATCATGAATAAGATGATGTCAAAGGATAAATAATTATAATTTCATTCCATTTCGATGTTTTTTACTTTTCCTTATTCAAATTCTTTCAACATTAATAAATTTTTTGGCCATTTTTTATATATGTTTGTTTGTGGTTGTTTAGTACTAATGTCTCTTGTACCAATTATTCCATTCTCTTTATTCATCTTTGAAAAGCCCAAAGGGTGAGAAAAGAATGATAAAAATAATAATATATAAAAAATATATTTCCCTTTGTAAGGGGAAGTTCATCTAAGAGAGTGTTCTTATCAATGAAGATTTTCATATGCATGATAATGTAAAATCACATTCAGGAAATCCAGAATATTATCCATAGTTATTTTATAATTTTAAGGGGGGAGTTAGTCATATTCACTATGATCCATAAGTAAAGGAAGATAGGTTTTTATTTTCAAGTCCATAAAATTTCTAAGTCCTTAGATTTTTTTAGTAATGATGTATGTTCTTTCAAAATGTGGGGGATTGTTGAGTCAATATAGTTTCCTTATGAATTTTAAATAATTTTAGGTTTTGATAATCATAAACACTCTATCGCAAGGAAAATTTTATTTCCCCAAGGATTTATCTTAAAAAAGAAAATTTTCATCCCCAAGAAAATATTCTCCTAAAATTTGTTTTCATTGTTCATGTTATAGTTTCTATAAATCGTAATTGATTTATTCCTAAGTGTAAAATTCAGTATCACATAAAAAATCATTGGAATCCTATAAATACATTGATATAGAGTATTCTGTTTTTAGTTCTTGAATTAAAATTGAAAATTATTATGATTTCATACTTGGATTTCCTCTGAATTCAGATTCTGAATTCTATGAATTCATGCTTTGAGTTCTGAGAAATTCAGAATCTGAATTCTCTAAATTAATACTCTCAATTATATCAAATTCATATTTATAATTATATGAATTCAGACTCTGAATTCCTCTAAAATTCTGATTCTTAATTTTCTGAACTCAAACACCGAATTCCTCTAAAATTCAGAATTTTAACTCCTTAAAAATAAGGCTTTGAATTCTCAGAATTTAGACTCTTAATTCCTTAGAATCAGGATTCTGAATCCTTTGGAATTCAGAATCTAAAGTCTATAGAATTCGGATTCTGAATTTCTTGAAAAAAAGGATCCTAATATCCGTATAATTTAGACTCTGAATGGTTATTTTCATAGTCTTTGAACTATATTATTTTTCCAAGAGTACAAAAAATTGGATCTGGTTAAGCAACCATATTTTTCGTACCCTTGTTCTAGTAATGATACAATGTAGTACATTTTGTTTCTAAATAACCATTATTTGACTGAAAGGTGTATAGGTCTCTCCTAGATTAAAGGAAAAATATGACCATTGGATGAGGGAGCTGACCTTCGGAGAAGTTCCTATAAGTAGGATCTCTTATTAATGAGATCATGATAATTGATCCTTCAATATAGATATCACATACTGATAAAGTTATTTCTAGAGAGAGAGACTCTCATTCTTTGTGTGTACTGAACAACATATTATGACTGCTTTGTGGGACTCCGATTGTTGATGTTTACAATATAGGACTTCTAGGTATAGGATGATAGTGGTGACAAATTCTTTAATGTTAAAGGAATTCCTTGATACCGAAGATAGAGGTTCTGACGACCTTGAAGTTGAAGGGCTTGCAGGGATAACAAGACGGACTCCGATATTCTTATCGAGGGCTTACCCTGATGTGGGTATGATAGACTTTATTGAAAATATAAATCAAGGGACCTTTATCCAAGGTCGTTGGATACCCTACTCTTTGGGTAAAAATATTTTATACTTCTTACTTGTATTGTTTCAAGTTTATTTTCCACTAAATTTCGATTAATAAGGAAAGTATTACTATCTTATACTTTCTTGTACTGATATACTCTGATTAATAAAATTTTATATGCTTTAAGGTATAATATTTTTCCTTGTAAACTTTTCATAATTTTCATTTCTTGAACCATATATCTGGAACCTAGAAAGTTTCTAGAACTATGAGGTCTTATGATTTTACCTTGTTTAACTTTGTTAAACATAGTTTTCCGTTAGGTGAAAAATGAATGTTTTATATCAACATTAAAGGTTCCAATGGATTTTTAAGGGATAAAATTCACCACCCATGTTTTATATTAAGAATCTACATCATATTTTGATCCAATATTTTGACTTCATCAATACTTCTAATAGATTCTCAATTCTTCTTCAATCTTAACTAGATTATTCAGAGATTTAGTATAATCATCAGAATAATTCTAATACATGAGTCTTATTTTTCTCACTATGATTTAATTAATAGAAAACTATATATCAATTGAAAAAAAATTATGATGAAATGGATACCCTTCTAATTTTATGAATATGATTCATAGAACTGATTTGAATCAAAATAATTTATTTGAATGTACAACCCCCATTGACAATTCATTCAACAATATCCTTCTCTTTTTCTTTTTACACACTTGAGACTCAAAACATTAACATCTCCTCTTATATTGACCCAGTTGGAAACCTATAATGTAATTCAACACTTTTGAAATGGTATACATTATTGTTGATTTCATTATCTCTTTATCTTCTCTTTAACCACTTGAAAAAACATTCATTCACAATCTTATAATTGTATCATGACTCCCTTCATGAATTTAAATTTATTTAAGAATATATTTAGTATCATCAAACATGGATTTGAATGTATCATAACATTCCAATCATTCTGGCTACATTTTTTTCATCTCAACCCAAGTATGATAGTCTTTGAATACGATTAGTTTGGATATAATCATACCTGGTATGTTCATTCTAGATGTGATCATACTGAGTATGATTGGACTTGAAACTATTTTACAGAATATGATTATTTTTGAGTATGATCATTATGATGCCGATCAGCTTTGATACAATCATTCTGGGCACAATTATACTAATGAATTTCTTTTATATATATATATATTCTAAGGAAAAAAATGATACATCAAATCGGGGCATCCTCTTCAATCTGCACCACCTCTTCATTCAAACCACATATTCAATAGGCCCAACAATTTTAATTGGCACCACTTATTGATTCTACACCACTTTTTCAATATGCCCCACTTTTTCAATATGCACCACATTTTCAATTTCCACCTCTTTTTCAATCAGTACCAGTTTTTAAATCTAGACCATTTTTAATAGGCTTGTATAAAAAGGTCATAATTCAAATTATGATTTATTTGGAAATCAAATTCAAAAAGAATCATCACATTTAATTTAACATAGTAATAGTGACTATGATTTTCCATCAAAACAATTACTTCTTTCACATCGTATTCATAGTTAATACAATGACAATTTACTTACCACAATATGTTTTCACATATTCCAAACAATTTATTCTCATTACAAAGGACTTTCACAATAAGTTCAATTATGTTCAAAAAAATGGATAGTAATATTTTTTTGCACCGAATACTATTTTTTTCAAAAACAATGTGATTCAGAATTTCATTCTTCTTTCCCAGCAAAACCGATCACCCAAAAAACATATTTATTAATATAATTGGAAATTTTAATCAATCAATTTCAATCCATATTTTTATACAAAAGATATTTCTCAAAATGTTGATCGATTAAACATAAAATACAACCAAAAAATAATTTGGAATTAGAATATCCCCCTATGTATTTTTTTTAATATACTCCTCAACCACTTCAGCCTCACGAAAACAAAAAGTGTTATTGTTTTCATTTTCTCACTTTTTATTCTCTCAAATTTTTTCTTACTCCCACTTTTTCATTCACCTCTATATTCCATTCATTCTCCCCCTTTTTCTTTAATCTCTCCCCCTTTCTCTAATCCCCCCTAATTGAAAAAAACTCAAAGAGTCCATTTAGACAATTTTCTCCAAAATCATCTTCTTCCTAGGGTTTGTATCTTTTTAATTCTAAATCATGGAACTTTTTCTTCCAAAGAGGTATCACATGAGTTTTTTAACAAAGAACCTTCAACTAAAATACTCTAAGTCTATGTAGAAAACCCCTTTATAGAAAACAAGAGAGTATAACCTAGGTGATGATTATTTTCTGTAACATATAATCCATGAAATTCCATATTCATGATTCTTCCAACATTCTCATGAATGGGGAAATCCTTGAATTAATAACAATTACCTACACCCATCTCCACAAACACATCAGAATGTTCAGGTGTATAAAAACACATCTTTTCAAAACCTCATATTCTTCATAACCTCATTACCTTCTTTTGTTAGAATAGTAAGAGTCACCTCAATTCCACCTAACTTATTTCCAACACTGCAATTCCCTACAATTTATCACGATTATACAATGATTTTAAAGAATAAGGAGGAACCACTATTGTTTCTAAGAAACAAAAATTGGACTAATACTCATCTCTCGATCATTCCTTTTTATTATTTTTATTTTATTCTTCATTGGACGGTCTTTATTTATTCACATTACATATCTTAGGTTTTGTAAAACCGTTATCCTTAACAATAGAATCTTATGACTATATGTTTAGTTTTTTTTTATATTGAGGAAAATATTCATTACAATCATTCTATACCATGTTATACATTCTCGTATTTTGTTTTAGAATTTTTGTTGAACACCTTTTGATATCATCCTACTTTTTCTCATATTCACAATCAATTGATAATTTTTTGTCAAAATTTTAATTTCATTATAATTCAATTTCATCCTATCATCATTCACTTTTATTGTTCCTCCAATTTTCTAGCCATAGCAATCTATTATTTCCAGACAACTAAGAACTCTTTCTCTTTGTACATAGCATATCTACCATTCTCAAGATATTAAACATCCTGCTTTTGAGAATCGTTTATAATCCTTTGTTTTTCCAGTAAAAAAGAATGATATCCACTTTAATGGTGTCCAGGTTGATCACAATTTTCACAAATATTTTCTAATGGATGAGACATATTTTCAACAGTTACTCTAACCTTCTTAGTTTTCTTCAAAACATCTTTTTCATTATTCTTCCAATAAGGAGATTTAATCCCCCTAAAACCCTACCTTTCATAACCTATTGGATAATATAAATTTTTTTTGTTGAAACAACACATACATTCTGTGTGTCCAAATCCCCCAAAATACAACTAATAAACACATAAATATTATTTTCTTATAAAATATCCATATTGATTGAATTTATGAATATGGTTCTTCAGAAACTATTTGGTAATTATCTCATGACCACCAAACTTTCCGTTATTAATTAGAGTTTATCTTAAATTTTTAAATTTATCAAAATTGGATGTATTAATAACCTTTCTAGATTTAGAACATTTCAAAAAAAAATTAGAATCAAGGTTCTTTGAGACTTCTAAATTGCCATATTTTTGTTGGTTCTAGATACATACATGACATTTCCAGGTTTCATTCTTTCATAAAAAGATTTATCTTTCTTCTCACCCTTGGACGGTAACTTTTGTTGATTCATCAACAGTTTCTTTTTTTAGAACATTCACTAACATCAGTGATAGTTTTTTAGAAACTTGTATTTCTCAAATATGTTGTATAATTTCTTTTTCATGTTCCAACTCTTCCTCATTTTTCTTCAACATCACTTGTAGATGCTCATAACGATTCTTTTTTTCTTCAAAATATTACTCAAAATCCAAAACCACTTTTATTATCCTTTATTTATCACCAGACAAAAAATATTGATTTCCTTCTTAGAAACACCAATCCTCCATCTTTTTTTCCTTTTCAAGTGGTCTGAACTTTATGAAGAATTCATTCAAATATTCTTTCAAATGCATTTCATGTTGATATACTTTTACATAAGATCTTCTACTTCCAAATTCATATTAATTTATTATTTAAATAAATATACATTCCCTATAATGATCAATATAATTGTCAAATTCAACTTCACATTCTTCATTTTCATCAGATCAACTATTTTCATTATTAGAAGAACATTCTTCATTAACCATTGCAATACATGTTTTATATTCATCATCATTTAGAATGTCCTCACAACCATCATCATTATAAATAAGGACTCTCTTTTTATGATTTTAATATTTTCATATCTTCCCTCTTGAGAATGATTTGTTCTATATCGCAATTTTCTTCAAAGATTTTCTTACATATCTTTCTTCTTCATCGTTTCCTTATTCATTAACTGTTCAAGGACAATTGGAAACATAATTCCCAATAGATCCACATCCAAATAAAATTTATGTATGTTTTCATTTATATATTCTATTCACTTTTCAAATTTTGGGAAAATAAGAATAACATTGTATCATGATTTTTAGATACTTCATTTTCAGAGGCAGATTCACCAGCTTCTTCTTCTTCAATAATCTTTTTTAAATTTCCTTACTGATACCATTTAATGAATTTCTCTGGCAACTTTTGTTTTTTACATTCATTTAATTTTCCCTTTTCATTTCATAATTAATGAGAGTAGTATATAAATCATCCCGAGGCAATCTTTTAGGATCATTGTCTTCTAACGCAGACTCTTTTTCTTCAAATATTTTAAGATGAATTCACATGATCATTTCAAAAATAGTTTAATCCTATGACTTTTCACCAAGACATCTGATTGTGCTTACAATTTCATTTACCAAAGTAAATAATTCATCAACATATTAATGCTCACCCATCAAGATATCTTCATACTTCAATATCCGTATTTGTAACTTTTTCATATTCACATTTGTATTTCCTTCATAAATGTTGTTCAACTTATTCAATATTACATTGGTAGTGGATACTCCTCTAACAAATAGATTCTCAATTTCAAAAAGTGATTTGAGTAAACCATAATTGACTCTTATATCATTCTCACAATTTTCCTTATCCTAAATTGCAATAGAAGTATTCTCAACATATGAAGGGAAACTATCTCTAACAAATTTTGAAACATAATACCAAAGATGCAAAAGATATGGCTTCAATCATACTTTCCATATACGATAATTCCTATCATTTAATATCAGAATCACCATAATGTTCACATAGATAAAATTATACCTATCAACCTCTTCTATAAATGATTTTGAAAAAAATTATGAAGGGAACCATCATATCTGATACAAATTGAAATTTCCCAGTAATTGTAATTCTATCACTAAGAGGGGTGGGGTTGAATCTCTGATTCCATTTTCTTTTATGTTTTAATTGAAACAACCTTATCCTCCGTTTAAAGATTTAATTACCTACAGAAATCAATTCAAAAAAAATTGACATGATGAAAAGTATTTATAATTTTCCCTATTCAATAATAAAAACTGCATCCACAGTTTTGTACAAAAATGATCAAATACAACATAATTCAATAGAAAAAAATCCTTGGATTACAAAGAGTGGGACGTACCCTTTCACTCATGTAGCAATATGAAATAATCCCAATAGTGTGTGTGCAACCTCTTGGAAGAAATAATGAAAAAAAATTTGTTTAAGAACTGATGTTACCTATGATGCTATTCAATTTAAAAAATATATTCAATTTGAAAAAAATTCTTTAATTTCTAACCCTAGATGAATGGTACGAACCTCTTATACATTCTAATTAAAACTCAGTCATATTTTTCTAGGTCTGATTCAATATTATGATTCCTCTAACTATGATTCTTCTAAAATAGTTCTTCTAGTATAATTTTATAATAGAATACTATATAAATTAATAACCACCACTTCTATTCAGAATTCAATACTTCTTGAGTATTACTTTCTGATAGAATATAATAGAAGCTAATCGACACTACATCAATTTAGAATAAAATTTTCCTCATTCTGAGAACCTAAAAAATGGAGTCCCAAACCTGATTAATTCATCTTAATATGATGATCATCCAAATATAATTTTCACTTCTATATCAAAATTTATTCAATACAAGTTCAAAATAGACAACGTCCCCTTCTCTCTAAAACTCTATCTATCTTTCTCTACAATGATGAATAGTAATTTGTAACAAAAAAAGTACATTATACTTTTTGCCTATTATAAGTGACCCTTGAGACCCTTGGTGAGAATCCCGAAATTTTTTATTGCTCACAAAAATTCACCCAAATTTCAATTTCACATAAAATCTGAAGATGAATTTTGACTTCATAAACTATAATTGAAGCTCATAGATTCTTCTTCAAACTCCATTTATTTATTCATAAAATCATTTGAATCATCAGTACGATTTCAATTCATGAGTCTAATTTTTCTCACTCTAATTTCTTCAATACAAAACTCAATATATATTGAAAAAAATTATACGAAGAAATAGATACCATTCTGATTTGCTGAATACAATTCTCAGAAAAAATTTCAATCAAAATATTTCATTTGAATGTATAGACCTCCGTTGAAAATTCTTTCAGAAATCTCATTTTCTTCTTCTCTTGAACCACATGAGATTCAAAGCATCATATTATCCTTTTCTCTTGACTCAGTTTTAATCCTATAACGTAATTAAAACCTTTTGAAATTGTGGACTACATTTTT
The DNA here is from genome assembly GCA_963277665.1 of Viscum album. NCBI lineage: Eukaryota > Viridiplantae > Streptophyta > Magnoliopsida > Santalales > Viscaceae > Viscum > Viscum album. Next base: position 236,097,034 of record OY728141.1, read on the forward strand.
TATATCATTCTATCCTTCTCTTCTCTTGACCCACATAAAAAAACTTTTATCCGCAACCTTATGCTTCTATCATAACTCCATTCCAGACATTAAATTAATTTTAGAACAAATTTAGAATTATCAAAGAAGGATTGGAAGGTATCATAACTTTCCATTCATTCCTATTACTTTAATTTCATCTTTACCTGAGTTCGATCTTTTCTGAATACTATTGGTATGATAATGATACTACTGGATACAATACTTCATGATATGATCATTTTCAGTATAATTGGCCTGGATATGATATTCTAAAATAAATTTTTTTTGGGTAAGATCCTTCTGTTGTCGATCCGCCTAGATACAATCTTTCTAGGTATGATTATCATAATGACGATATTTTTATATATCTTCTAATGGAAAATAAGAAGAAATTGTAAATCATAACCACCTCTTAATTTCACACTACCTATACAATCGGCACCACCTCTTCAATCGACACCACTTACCAATTTGACAAAACCTCTAAATCAGCACCTCCCATTTTATCGATACTATCTTTTCAGTATGTACCACTTTTTCAATTTTTACAACATTATGAATTGACACCACATTTTTAATCTAGACCAATTTTTAACACGCTTTCATCATAATTTTTCAATTCAACTTCTGATTTATATGAAATAAAAATCCGAAAGACTTTTTCAACTATATTTTTACCCTAGTTCTAGAGACTATGATTTTCTATGAAAAAAACCAATTATATCACATCATATTCAGAGTGAATATAATGACCATTTACATCCAGCAAAATATTTTCACTTCTTACAAATTGCCTCTTCCCATTACAATTGAATTTCACAATGAGTCATTTTTTTCAAAATAATGCTAATTACAATTTTTTTGAAACTAATACTATTTTTTTAAAAAAAAATGAGATTCATAATTTCATTCATCTATACCAGTAAAACTGATTACCCTCACACACTTCTTTATTAATCCAATTGAAAAATATATTCAATCCCTTTCAATCAAAATACCCATAAATCATATTTATTAACATGCTGATCTATTGAAAACAATACAACCAAACCACAACATGGTCGTAATATAACATCTGGTCAATCATAAGGGGTTTACCTTAATCTGTATGTTTGGTATGATTGATAGCTATTGAAAAAAAATTTATAGTTTCTTCAAGGGATTACATGGTTTCCACAGAAGGTTAAATAATAGTCAATAAACCGTGAATCATTAAGAAGTGGATACTATGTGGTTAATTTATTTATGTGTAATAAAATTGGGAATCCATGATATATTTTGCATGTTAAGGGTTTCAAGGATTATCTATAGTTAAGTAACAATGTAAACCTCTTATAAATGAATTTAAAATAAATAATTTGACATTCAAACTAATTGAAACCTACATTTCCCCTGTATAACAATATACTAACCATTTAGAAGGATTGTGTATAGAATTTGGTGTGATTTGTAAGGTTTTTCAATATTTATTGAAGAATTATTCATATAATTATTTAGATTAGATCTTGTATTAATAGTAAGAAAAACCTATAAATATTTTCCTTGGTGATTGATTAACAGACTACTATATTACATTTTTTAATCTATATTTAATTGGGGAAATTGATTATATGAATGAGTTGATGGATATATTTTTCATGATTAGTGGATTGATAATTTAAAGGGGTTGAGTATAATTAATATTTATTCCTGAAGAATTCTAGTTCGTAACTAGTATGGGCATTCTAATTTTGATATTTTTGTTTCATGTGAATTAAAATAATCTTTCTAATGTGGTGGTATATAAATATATAATTCATATTGGATTTATACAAACTAATATGATAGGGGGATAATTTGAGTCTAAATTTTGGTTTCAAAGAAACCCATAATATGATTTTTTTTAAGAAATTAATAAATTAGAGAAACATTCCTATTTTGATTTTTGAGGTTAATGTGTGTGAATTAATATCAAAATATGATTCATTTGATGGTGAGATTAATTGTGTGGATTTTTGTCTTTCTTTAGTTAAAGTTATTAACATTAAACAAAATGTAAATATAATTTTTTAGAAAAGTGTTTATTTTAAAAAAATGATGTTTTTTAGATTGAATGATTTTTGTTTTAAATTTAAATTAATGATGTAGTGATTTGTGAGATGTGATTCTATCATTTCTCTCCAATATTTTTTTGAAGTGTGATAGCTTTTTTATAATAATGATATGCAATTTTCGAAGTGAAGATGTAATATTGTTAATTTTTTATGAAAATATTATTAGGGAATTATGTTTGAACATATGTTTTGTTTTGGGGGTTTCCCTACGGGAATGTAGATATTAAATAAAACATGATATAAATTGATAAAAAATCATAAAATTGTATATTTTGATTTATATTACATAAATATATATTTTATTTACAAGTGATATTTTTTCATATAGATATATTAAGAAATGTAATTCAATGCATATATGATAATTTGGTTTCATATGTGAATTGATTTAAGATTTATTAATGTTATTAATGTAAACCTTAATATTGTTGTCCAATTATAAATAAGATGTAGCAAGGAAGATTATTTCATCTCTTAATAGATGTTTGATTCCTAAATTATGGATGGTTGTTGTTTCTATAGTTGTTGTTATTTTTATACCTCTATAGATACAATATCATTATACATGTATGGTTCTCGTATATAGTTTTTATTGTAGTATCTATAGATATGGATGGTTATTGTGGTTATAGATAATCTATTACTAGATATGTAGATGTGGTGAGGTGGTTTTTATTATACTAACGATGATGATATAAATATATATATATATAGTGGTGATGAATTGACTCAACCAACTGAGACCCCACCTTGGTTGGTAGATAATATGAGTGTGCCACCTCAAACCCACCTCTAACGTGCAAAGCGTGGGTGACTAGCACAATGGAGGAATTTCAAACAATTGGAGGCCTTATCCTAATAACCTATAATAAAACCATATATTTATATTCTCCATAAAAACCCCCAAAACCATGAATTCATTAGTTAGACTATACCTTAAAAATCAATAGATATGCACCAATCCATAATAATGTAGTGGGTACAAGCTCGATATGAAAGCATAAATATAGGTAACCAATACCATAATAAGTAACTACTAAAAATAAGTCTATAGACATGGTTTGAAACTGTGAATATAGACCCAAAACTCATTGATATAGGTAATAGACATGATTTAACGATATGTGGGTCATGTTGGTGTGGATATAGGGAAAATACTATTTCCATGGTTCTAAACTATGTCTGTAGACCTATAGCGCTAGTTTAAACCATGGAAATAAGAGTATATCTTCGGTTTCGACCATGAGAATATGGATATTTCCATGGGTTGGACCCTGGTAATAGCACCAATTATGCACACGTCATTACACAGTTTGAAACCGTGGCTATTGGGATATTTCCATGGTAAAAACCACAGGAAATAATCTCTAGATTACCTAAAGAACACCACAATTCTCCTGCATTCACCTCTTTTTATGACACAAATGGATATAAGGAATTTCTATACAATAATTCCAGATTATAGGATAATGAACGGAAAATCAGTTAAAATATTGAAGCAGATACCATAATGTAGCATACCTAGAAATTCATGGAAGTGTCTCCCTGTAGGAAAATGACATTGATGGGGTTCATGTTTGTGATTAAAGAAGTCAAAAAATTTAATGTTATATTTGATATAGAGGTTTTTTCAAAAAAATTAGTAAGATTCCTATAATATAAAGGCCCCACTCATTACCAACTCAATATTTTCTGAATACATATCAAATCCTACATATGTTCTGGAATAAAATCCAATGCTTGAACACTTGTCATTGCATCCGTGTTCACCATCCACAAGAAACACACACCCAGGTGAGGTGAAGAACACACCCAATTCAATAATCACATGATTCCACATTCAAACATAGGAATTCATTATAGTTACAAATAATTATAACTAAAATATGGGAGCACATTACTCTGTTTCGTATAAGTGGACCGCCCAAGCTTCAATAATTTTCAAAATGTGGCACCCCATGTACTTGATCCTCTAAAATTTCAATATACATGACCATGATTTCAAAACCCTATATATGGTGCTATTTTATATGAAATTCTCAGCAAAATTTATTAAATAAAATAAAATATTTTCTATAAATAATCTTGTATGGTGATTGGGTCTATCACATATTAGTTCTCATAGATAATATCTTGACGCGAATGATAAGGTCACAACTAATGTTATATGAATAGTTCCAGTACTGTGACTAGGATTTTTATGAGAATAGTTAGGTGGCATGAGGTATGACACCGAGTTGGTGACAATCTTGTATGGTGGATTGTTATTAAACAAAGGGGTGTGATTTCTATAAATTTTTAATTCATAAATACCACTAGAAGCAAGGACTAATTGTTGATTTAGTGGAAATAGATAGTGTCACAATTTTTGGGTTAGCACCATTTTTATTAGTAAAGAGATTTTTATTTTGGTAACAACACAACCCTGACTAGTAAGAGACATTAATCTTTGGTGGCACATCATGTTTGAATAATTGATATTGTTTAATTAGGATACATAAGAAGAATATATTTTATGTGAAACAATATGGTTGGGGGGTGTAATGACCCAAACTATTATGGTTTAGAAAAATATAAAATTGATTTTTTTTCAGAGAAGTGGATGTTTTGAGAATTATCAATTGAACATGCACATTAGGTACTAATATGTGTGTTAGATGTTTTAGATTTGTTTTTAATTTTGTGTTGAGTGGTATCCTAGGGTTGAGGATAGCAGTTCTTCTTTTCCTAATATTTTATTCATGTTTGGGGAGGTGATGAAAATACAATATAGTGATTCTAATCCAAAAGAAGGATTCCTCAATTTTAAAAATCAATTCTCTTAGTTTAATCATACAAAAAAATTGAACACCATCACTATTTTGATGCATTAGAAATCGACCAGTTAGATAATGGTGCACCTGTCATTAGCATCTCCATTGGGCATATCTCTAATCAAATTATTTAATCTATTTTGTGCATCTGTGGAATCTTCTAAGCCTACTGTCTTATAGCTTTATCCACTAATAGTTGTTTATCTAGTGTATTAGCAGCTTGTCATGGTTTTGATTCTACCTACATTATAATTTTTTTGAGATACTTATCATGGGAAATACTAATGTAGACTAAAATCTCAAACAAAAATATCAAAATCCAAATTCAAAATATATCATAAGTAACAATTCAAAAAAAACATAACTGATTGTTGTCACATACATTTTCTACAGGTTTTGATAAAATACACAGGTAAAATTTGAAATAATCGCCCTATATAACAGAGATGTTTTTTAACTAATAGTCAAAAAGTTATTAACAAATTAGCTATAGTGATTATGATAACTCCCATATGCATATTATTTTTTTAAGTATGAAAAATTTATATTAAAATATTAATGTCTTATAAATATAAAATAATGATAATTTTAAATCTATCTTATATTTATTTATTTATTTAAACAATCAGTAATAAAATAAAATTATATAACACATATAGTTTCTGATAGAATATTTTAGAAGAGTGCCATTCTAATTTACAACGACAAATCAAGTAATAATGGATAACCATATAAACTACATTTTCATCCATCATTCTCTACGAAACACTCAATTCATGGATAAATAGAAATTACTTTAGAATATTTGTTTAGAAGGGGAAAAAATCAAATAATATCATCACCCTAAAAAAGTATTCTTTCACCCATGCAGAATAAGAATGCATACCCAAATATGAATGTAAAAAATGAAATCCATAACATAAAATTAAAAAAAAAAGATCTAATGATTATTTATATTTCATATAGATTATGTTTTTATTTATTATGTTTATAATAAAATGATTATAATATGTTTTGAAATTTCACAGATATTATTATGGAGTATAATTGAAAAAACACATGTGATTATAATATAGAACATATTTATGACATGGAAAGATACCACAAAACTCCTAGGAAAATTTGAGGATTAGTTAAAAAAGAATCACCAATTATATAACAAAAATAAATTATTCCACGATTATGTAATTTCATTTTTCATCCATACGATCATGATGATTTTTGGAAAGGAAATAGAACTATAATATAATTTCATTGTTATGTTAATTTTGTTATAGAATTCTCAAATGGTAGGGGTTTTTGATAAAGTCTTGTTTCATGAAAACTCTACCCCCAAATAAATCCAAGGCACAAATACCAGATCCATAAGGCTCCACTACCAAAATTGGACCAGGATAGTCCAAAATTAAAGAAGAATTCAACCCATTTTCATTAGATATATTAGTAAAACAAATAAGAGAGCCCACCCACAATTAAAATCCACTCTTCGAGCAAAAAATTTGATACCATTAATTTATGATTAACCACTTTAGAAACAGTACCCATAAACATACTTCCAATAGATTTTATTCTAGTAATTGTAATCTTTAATCCAACAGGTTGATATACACAAACTACACCAGCTACATCGCCTAATGTAGTGTAGAAATTAAGAATACTATCTGGATGACCTACCCCACCACACTATTCAGAAATCTCAAGGTTGAAGTCCTTAGAAACGTTTCCTTTTGTATTTTTAGGACATGTTTGGTGCTTATTATATATAGCATGGGAACAAACAAGACATAATGTAATAACACCATGTGAAACTGGATGAACTATGAGACCCATAGGGGAAAGATGTTGGGGGTGATCAATGTATTAAATTTACTTTTGAAAATAGGAATCTAATTCCTAGTATCTATATAAAACACACATTTATAATGGTTTAACACAATAAAAACTATTAAGAATTACTCATCCTTTAACAAGTTATAAGAAAAGTTCTTAGAGTGTGTTGATAATGATTACATCAGTTGTGCTTGTTGAACAATAATCTTACAGGAGGAAGACTTGTTGTCACCATACTCCAACATACAAGAAACCATGGACCACTCATCGAGTGATCGCATGACATATTGTTTATGTTGTTCTATCAACCGAGGAAGATTATGTTGCACTACCACCACAGCAGGAACCAATGCAGTAACAATAGAACTTGGCCACTCCAACTCCATTAAACCCACATCAACCTCATTGAAATTATAAAATATTTTGGATTTCAATGGTATATTAACAATAAAAAACATGGAATCTTTTTAACTAATTTTAAGAAATTTATAAATCCCCCTTGATTTTATGTCCACAAAAAAGTAAAATCTCCAAAACCACTTTGCAATTTCTTGTTGGATATCCTCCAAAATCAAGGGACTTGAAACCTACATATTTGTACCGATCCTGCACCTACAGGAGACTTCAAACCAACATCTACATATCTACATATCACATGACTATCCTTGAAAATAATCTATACTGAAACATTTACACCAACAAGCTTGATTAATCTAAAATTTATTGTTTGTTGTAATTAAAATGGAAATTAGATTGGAGATATGAAAAATAATTTTCAAAATGAAATATGGATCTTATTTGATTGATGTAATATCATTGGTAGTCACTTGGAATAAAATATACCATGTTTGAAAATGGTTCATCATTCAATACAACTAGTACTAAATTTTTTATGTGATAAATATTCTAGTTGGGTAATAAATGAATTGATTCATGAAATAAATATGGTTCAATCACAAACTAAAAAAAATTATTGTAGAGTAAAAATTAGTTTATAATGGAAATTAGAGTAACCATAACAAATTTTTATGATTCAATTCAGTATATGTTCAAGTGGTTGTGATTTGGCTTGAAAAATCTTGGAAGGGAGGGTTTCCATAGGGTCATCCGAATGGGGTAAGTGATAAATCACGAGAGATAATAAAATCAGAAAACACCACATAAAATTAATTAATGAAAATGAAATGTTATGAAATTTAGTCTCTTACATTTTTTTGTGTTTAATGATCAATGACTTGGGGTTCCATTTCTCTATCATCAACTGGAATGTGTTCGCCTACATATGAAATTAAGAAAATGGACAAATGAGGGGGGGAAAATAATAATAAAATGAAAATAATTAAAAAATAAATAAATAATGGACTACATACAATCATAGGTTTGCTATAGGAGTAAGGGGCCACCTTAGAGTGGTTTAGCATCACCATGGTTAATAAAACATAACAATAGATTAAACAATCATAAAAAAAACATTATTCCTCATTACAATCCAAACCAAAAAGATTGTACGTACCAAATGGAATCCAAAGCACACTATAAATTAATACAGTTCCCCATACAATAATTAACCACCTTTGTCCTTGAAAATTCAAAAAACATGATGTGGTTACAAACCACCTTATCTAATTTTACCCAGAAACAATAAATATTTTTTTCCATCTGACTTCTAAAAAACGTAGGCGAACTAAAACTACTGACAGTCTATGATGTCACCAATGATGGTTTATTATAACATGTAGGAATTGTTTAATCAATCCATCATCCCTATAAAAATATGAACCCAAAATATAATTATTATTCGATGTTGTTTCACCAAGATCTCACAACAACCATTAATATATTATCCATGCGTTAATTTCCACTTATATAAATCACTTTTAGATTATGTATATATGAAACATGTTCTAATTCCTTTATTTAGAAACCATTCAATTATGTATCTAAATAATTCCTAAATAATAATTTAAACATTTCCACTAAAAAATTATTTTTCCACATGTCCACTATCTACAAAAAATTTAGGAAAAAATAAAAAACAGAAGCCTATGATGAAATTTTGTAACACCCCATATAGAACCATTAGATTCAAACCATAGTTGTATAAGTACATAATCCATTATCCCTATACACCCCCATGCACCCCAGAACCCTCCCCCTTCCCCTTTCACCCCCTTCACACCCCTTTCACCATGTCCCCCCTGCACACTCTGTGCCCATACACACTCCTTGCAGCCCCCGACATACCCCATTCAACCTTCTACACACCCCGTACACCCCTACCCCCTGCACACCCCATGCCCCCATTACACACCCTGTACACCCTTGAACACCCCTTTCACCCCCTATAACCCCTACAGATTTCGGAGAATAGGAAAATATTATTCCAACAATGTGGATGCTCAAATCAGAAAACACCACTCGGATATATATAATGAAATGAAAATGCTATGTAATGGAGAGTATTACATTGAGTTATGGTTTTGGATCAATGAATTGAAGTTCATGTTCTCTATCATCCACTAAAATTGGTTCACATATGAATGAAATTAAGAATATGGAAAAAATATGTGGAGTAAATATTAATAGAAAGATAAAAGAAGAAGAAAAAAATGGAAAATTAGACTACATATTGTAGGAGGTGTTCTATATGAGGTCAGGGGCGCCTTAGAGTAGAATTAGTGAAGACGTACAGAAGACACATCAGAATAGGATACAATTAAATATAATAATAATAAAACATAACTACAATAGGAACAACCATAAATTATAGTATAATAATTCAATATATATTGAAATATACAGAAACAATGCAATACCGTTCAAATATTATAATAATCAAACATAAATGCATAATTAAATTCTACATATTTACAGCCTAAAAATAAAATTTACATCAATAGTGAGTCTATATATAACTATCCTCAGAACCATGATAAGCCTGGTCTATGCCTCCAATAAAAAACCATCACCACCTCTCACTCCCCCAACATCATCCAAGACATCAACATTGGTACTGGTACGGGCACGAGCATGGGAACCAATACATACACTAGCTCCAGCCCCTGATCTAGCTCATGTTCGATCACTATCTCATAAATAATAATATACATAAGTATAACACAGAGAAATCAAACATGAATAAACTAATATTTCTACTTCTGGTGGATATGTAGAAGAAATGACAGACATACCATTCATCATATTTTCAGTTATCGAATTTTTTGGTTTTTTAACTACTTCTTTGATTGAGGAATTCATTTGTTCCACTGTGAAGAAAACAGAACTAGTACTCATAGAATCATTTTCATAACACTAGTTTCGATATGGTATAATATTCTTCAAGGTTGACAACATACTCTTCCCAAATTCACATATCATAATACATGATGAAGATAATTGTTCAGACCCAAATTGGATTACGATTACCTTATGTTTCCCCAATTTATTTGAGAGGGAATTGTGGTGTCTACCCATACAATTGGAGATGAGCTCGATGGTGATGGCTTCGGCTTCCGCTCCCGCTCCAGCTCCCGCTCCTGCTCTGTCTTCCGCTCTGGTGCCTAGCCTCTGGTTTCCAAGGGAGGCTGGCGTGGATGAGGGTTCTGAGAAGGTCTCTTACAAGGCTGTTCTATGTGGCTCTCCTTCGACGGTGGCCACTGGCAGTCTTCCCTCCACGGTTTCTGTAGTACGCCCCTACTTGGCTCCTATATAGGTGTAATGTCGTCCCCCCAGGTAGGTAGATGGGTTTTCGGTGGTGGATCATTCCTCTCGTGTGCTCCAAGAAGCTGTCTCTCTCCTCGACCACTCTTTGGTGGCCCGCTTCGGTTGCAGCAAACACTCCATGAGCTATTTCCGGGGTGTGGTGGATTCTTGGGGCCTCTCCTGCCCGTCGGCGGTCTCTGAGCTTTTCAGAGTGTCTTCCAGCATTCACATTGGTTCTAGAGATGATTTTGTGATGGCTTGGTCCAGCGTTTGCATAAGGTTTGGTGCCTGGTGCTTCTCCCTCTCACGTTGGTCCTAGGATTGTCATTTTGGTCGAGAGGCCTCGTCGGAAGCGGTTTGGCTTTCCTTCACATGCCTTCTGCCCCCTTTCATGAATCATTCCATCTTGCAATCTATGAGGAATTCCCGTGGTTTTTTTTCTCCGCATGGACGGAAAGACGTGGTCTCTCTTGATGGATGCCAACCCCCACATTTGTGTGGAGCTTGACCTGGCCATGAAATTTCCCTCCAAGATCCTTTTGCATGCTGGAGATGGTTTTGCAAGGGGGAAGAGGGTCATCTATCATCACGCCTTGATGTTCTGCGTACTTTTTGGTCGACATGGCCACTGGGATTCTTCTTACAGGAGAAGGAAGGATGTTTCTAGCTCGTCTCGACAAGATCCGCAAGCAGGTTCGGGTCGGCCGTCGCTCGATCTAAGGAAAGAGAAGACCCCGTTTCGGCCCGTTATGATTTCAAATTTGAATCCCCTGGTGGGTGCGCTGACCTATAATAGGATTGCATGGGGATGTGTTCTGTCGTGTCTGCCCGGTTTTCGGCACCTTCTGAGCCTCATGATCTGATTTCCTGGTCGCCAGGTCCCATTGCCAAGATCTCCTCCCTACAGGATCGAAGAGCAGTGAACAAGTCTGGCTTCTTCCTGGATCTTCAGAGGAGTCCTCCCATGTTTCTCTCCCCGCCCTCTTCTCCGTTCTGCATCTCAACCCAGCTTACCCCAGAGAGTCTTCAAAAGTCACTCATGAGTAATCTCACTCTGGTCGTGGAGGGGTTGTCCAAGAAAGAATACCCATTGTATGGGTTGGAGAGAGAGTTGGCGGTCTCCCATTTCTCCGCGTAGTGGCGTCTGCTTGTCTCCTCATCTCAGGGAGGCATGAGAAGGTTTTCCGAAGTTGATGTTAAGGGAAAGGGGAAATCCCTATTGGAGGAGGATTCATATTCCTTCAAGAAGGTGGTTTTTTCTCTCATGTCAGCGCTCCATGAGATAGAGCTTTCAGGTCCTGTTACCCGCTCTAAATCAAAGGATTCTGGAAGTTTTTCTCCCGCTCTTTTCTCTTTTTCCTCCACTCCTAAAGCCTGGAAGGTCCTGCCGTGATGCTTCACATTATCATCTGGAATGCATGGGGCTTTGGTGCTCAAGCCAAACGTGCTTTTTCGGATTATGAGGCCAGACGTTTTCAAGTTGAATTAGTGGTGATTCTTGAACCCAAACAGGTTAATATCAAAGGTGTTGCTCTTTCCAAGAATATGGGCTTTCCTAACTTCTTTCATGGCGGCGCAGAGAACTCCAAAATTTGGATTGGCTAGAAGAGCCAAGTCACAATTGAGATTCTGAGTCTTTCATCACAATGCATCAACGCAATGATTTCCACATCAAGCCACGTTATGGTGTTCTCCTTTTTTAAGCGTGTACTAAGGTTTCCAAGAGGAGGGAGCTTTGGAATCATCGGGAAAACCTGCAAACGGGGCCCCTTCCTTGGTTCGTGGGAGGCTATTTCAACTTCATCACAGACATCTCTGAGAAAAAGGGGGGTAATGGTTACAACCCAGGTGGCATGTCTGATTTCAAAGAGTTCCTGAGGAGTGCAGGGATTTTAGATCTCGGGTTCTCTGGCCCTAAGTTCACTTGGTGCAACAACCGCAAGGGTGCAAACCGTATTTTGTGCTGGTTGGATCGTTGCCTTTCTAATCTTCAAGGGTTGGAAATCTTCCCAAAGACATCATTCACTCACCTCCAGCGGGTTCTCTCTGACCACAATCTTCTTCTAATTGATATCAGGTGGGAGGAGGTCACATGCTCCCCTTTTTACTACTCGTTTGCAATGGCATGGGGACAACTCCTTTTTAAATGTTATCATAACGTCTTGGATCAATGATATCAGTGCTAGATTATGGGGTGGCCTAGTGAATCGCCTCCGACACCTTAAACTGGATTTGAAAAATTGGGCGAGAACAAAGCCTGATGTCGTGCATGGTGTCAACAGGCTCAGGTTGGAAGTCGATAGATTGGAGGATTCACATCAGAATGCTTGGGATGAGAACCTGTTTGTTTCTCTATGTGACAAGAAGAACATCTTGGCCGACATACATCTATCTATTGAGAGAGAATACAAACAGAGGTCACGGGTTAGATGAATAAAGGAAGGAGATAGAAACAGTGCCTTTTTTCACACTTGCATTAGAGAGAGGAAAAGTTCAAGGATGAATCTGAGAATGGAGAACAGGGACTATACCACGGATGTGCACACTGCGGTGAAGATAGCTCTAGAATATTTTAAAAACAACCTTGCAGGGGAGAACGTTTCATCCTTCATGAGGTGGAATCTAATTAATGAGGAATTCTTGAGTCGACTCCCTTCAATGGTTAATCAGATGGAAAACAGAGATCTTTCCTCCATTCCCTCGATCGAGGAGATCCATGTTGTAGTTAGAAACATGCCTCAGGACAGTATGCCTGGACCTGATGGCTTTCTAGCCAGCTTTTATAACATTTCATGGGAGATCGTTGGCCAGCATGTAGTGGAGTCGATCCAGGACTTCTTCATCGGAGGCCCTCTCATCAAGAGCATTTCGGCCTCCAGACTGGTGATCATTCCGAAGATCAGAAATCCCACCCTCCTTAGCCAGTATAGTCCAATCTTCCATTGCAATGTTGCATATAAAATTTTGGCCTCCGTTCTTGTTAGAAGGCTCGACAAGATCATTCCTCGTCTAGTTTCCTTTGAGCAACATGGTTTCATCAAGGGTAGGAGTATTCATGGGGCGATGGGCATCGCCAATGAAATGGTGCAAGAAATTAAAAGAAAATCCGTTGGATACAATGACATCTTCCAAATCGACATGATCAAAGCTTACAACATGATGGAATGTAGCTTCATTATTTGGGACATGAGGAAATTTGGGTTCAATGATGAGGTTTTTGATATCTGCTTCAGGTGGTAGTCCTTACCGTGGCTTTCCATTGCCTTGATGGGAAAATGTTTTGGTTTCTTCAAGATTATTCATGGTGTTCATCAAGGGGACCCCCTGTCTCCATATCTTTTTGTTCTTTCTCAGGATGCACTATCAAGGAACTTGAAACCTGGGATGGATTCAGGCCACATCTTTCCTTTCCAAGGAAGAAGGATTAGTGTTAAAATTTCCCATCTCATGTTTTCGGATGAAATTTTGATCTTTCTCAATGGCAGGAAAAGTTCGTTGAAGGCCCACATGGATTCTTTATCCACCTACGGCAGACTGAGTAGGCAGAGTATTAACTCTTCTAAAATCCATTTCTTCATTGCTGACAAATGTTCAGTCCCAAGGAGCAAGGAGATTCAAAGGATACTAGGTTATTGTAAGCTACCGCTTCCCATTTCTTATCTATGTGTGCCGATATCCTGTGGTCACATTAAGAAGGAGCACTTCACCGAGATTCTTGACCACATTCTGGGTAGAATCTATAACTGGAAGAATAGGCTTCTCTCATTCGGAGGCCGGATAATGTTAATCAACAGTGTCCTCACTTCCATTACCATGCGCATTTTCTCGGTGATTCATCCCACAAAGGGGACTGTGAAAAAAATGGAAATCATTCTTCACTCTTTTATGTGGGACACCAAAGAGGAGGGATGATTCCACTAGGCCTCCTGGAATCGTCTGGCCAGATCAGTGGAGGTAGGAGGCGTTGGTCTACGGGATATCTAGGGTACCATTCAAAGCCTTGAGGCCTGACTCGCTTGGGAAATTATTGTCGGGGAATCATTGTGGGCCAAGCTTTTAATGCGCGTTACTCTGGGAATGAAACAAGGGGTCTCTACTTATCCATGAGGCTGGAAAGGCGCATGTTCTATCTTATTGAAACGTTTTCAGGCCATGCAATATTGATCATCGGTGATGGGATGGTCAGTTTTTAGGATAGCAACTGGTCTGGGGAATCCATTGGGCACTCTGATCGCACTTTTCTAGACATCACCTTCAGTAGTGCATGCGAGGAGTTTGACTTGATCAATACTTCTTTTAATTCTAGTCAGATGTTTGTGTTCGAGAACATTGTCATGAGTGAGGAACCTGACAGGTGTTCCTTCACGACCACTAGTTCGGGCAGGTTTAGCTCGCAAGGCTTCAGGAGTATCATTCAGTCGGGTAGCACAACAAATGATTGGGCCCCAGCCTCCTAGTGTAATGAAATTGTTATTTGAATGAACTTCTTACTCTAGAGAATCAGGAACATAGCGTTACATACGGAGGATAATATCTAGTGTCGGGGAATTGCTTTGGTCTCTAGATGTGTTTGTTGTATTAACCACACGTCAGAGTCGGCGAAGCACATGTTCTTCCATAGCCATTGGCCCCTCCTCCATTGGTCCATGTTCACACATAATCTATGTAGAAATGACGGAGAGTATTCATTACAGGAATACGTGGAGAACTGGTTTTCTGGCTCGGGGTCTTCCAGCCAGGAGAGGACGGTTAGAACGATCATTATTTTGGCTATTTTTGGGTGCTTTTGGAGTCCCGTAATCAGGTTCGGATGGGAGCCAATCGTTCATGTTTTTTCCTACAGGCTAGCCTCAAATCTCTCATTTTCGAACTTTCTTCTCTGGTCAGAGGAGGATCAACATCAACTGTGGTTGGGAATCTGCTCAATCGCCCCTGTAATTTGAGAAAGGGGCCTGGTCAGTGGGTAAAATGGTGCCCTCCGGTTACGGATTTCAAGCTCAACATTGATGGATCTTGTATGGGGGCATTATGAGGGGGGGGGGGGAGTGCTGCATGATTCTTCTAGCTCGGTCTTCATGACTTTTAGTGCTTTTATGGCATGGGAAACTTTTTGAGTACAGAGTTCCATGCACTTGCTTCCAGTCCAGTGGTGTATAGATGGGGTATGTTGATAGTGTCAGATATTGAGACAGACTTGAAACTCCTTGTGAAGGCCTTGAAAGGGACCAGTGGGGTTCCATGGGAGCTCACATACCTCATCAGGAGATCCAGAATCAGAACCTCACAAGGAAAGCTTATCCACCACAGTTGGAGGGAGACAAACATTGCAGCGGATTCCCTTGCTCGCTTGGGTAGGAAGGACTAGTCTCTTATCATTTACGATTACCTTCACTCTCTTCCTCTGGAATGTGCATCTATTGTGCTAGGGGATGCTCTTGGGCTCCAACACTTCCGACCCCCCTGAGGGGATGTTGCCTTTCCTTGTCATTTGTTTTTTGAATAATAAAAATAAACTACCACCCATAATGTTGATTTATATATTAAAAAAATTAAAATAATAGTGTAATATAATGAATTAATTTCACTCAAAATAAAAGAAAATCAACTTATTGGTGTTGGTATTTCTTATAGTACCATCTTTCTTTTTTCTACTTCTAGAAAACAATTCTGAGTGAGGAACATGACCCTCAATATTAAATTCATTTTTCTTGAAAAAATAAATAAATAAATCATAATTGGAAGTCAAAAAATTTACTCTAAACCAAGTTAAATATTTTTAATATCAAATTAATTGGGCTTTCTCATGATCTGGAAGTGAAGTGTGCCTAAGAGTATAAAAAAGGATCATTCCAATCTTATTTATTTTATTTTTGTACGATTTATCTTTTTAAAAAATTAATTATATAATATTATTTATATTAATAAAAAATGTAATTTATATTTTGAAAATTATTTTTTCATAAATTATTTAATATATATATGTAAATTAAAAAAATACCTTAAACCCTATACTCTTTCAATAACTGATCATCACTTTGTATTTTGATATTAGGTAATCAAGAATCATCGGTATTCATTCTACCACTATACCAACTCTCTTTTTCAAACCAACATATATGTTATACTTTTACACTCTCCACATTTCACATAATTCCATTAACCATGTAGGCTTGGCATTTTTTTCATTAGGAAATTTTATCGGATCTCTATTTGAAAAAATATGTGTTCATAAATTATTATAAATTAATATAAATAAAAGATGATTAACATTATATAGCCAAATATAATATTAGGCATTGTTCATTATTTTTTCTACAACATCCCTCCAACTTATTTGATGAGCTGTAGTGATATTGTTCTATTTTAAAAGTGTTCCCATAAATATTTTACATTTCACACCATTTCATTCAATTATAAAATTATACTCATTATATTGAACCATTATTTAAGTGTGTCGATTCGATACCTCTCATATTTTTTGGCAGCCTCGTCATCTGGTATAGTCTAGATATAATCATGAAAAAAATATAATAATGGAAAATAATATATTAAAAATTATCATTAATCTCTAAAATTAATGTTTAAACGCATTCCAGTAGATAGGGGATCTTCTGAAACCTAAAGTGCAGCCTCTAGAGGATGGGGAGTTGCCTCTATGGTTGGTGGGATATCTACAGTAAGAGTACTCTATAAATTAATTGATGATAAGTGTACTGATGGAAGTAGAAAACACTGTTGATAACATTTTATATATGATGATGGATATGGATATGGATATGGAAGTGGGATATAGGGGATATAGTGCCCTATATAATGGATTGTGGTAATGGAAAATAAGGAGCGATGGATGTCTGAGAACTACCATCCGTTGTGGGTGAAGGTGGAAGGGGATATAAAAAAGGTGGATATAGATAATATGGAGGTGGAATAATGGGGGGATGACCTTTGGGGGACTCAAGGGGAATTGTATTATACTAGACTATAGAATAATTCATTGTAGTACCCCCACTATAATGTTAGTCGTAGTGGTATAACCCAACCATCTTCTCGACGATGTAGCCTAAAATAACATAGATGAAAAAAATTAAAATGAACGATAAAAAGATAAATAATAGAAAATACCATAATATTAAAACATAAATAGTACTTACAATGGTTCCCAAAGGAGACAGACATATTTCATTTCACAGTATTCTTATACTACTTTAAGTATCAATGTAATAAAACATTTTTACTAATAAAATTAAAATAATACTCTCAGATAAATAGAAATAAATCAAATTTTCAGATAATACAATTGTATCATAAAACAATGAGATACATTTCAAATGTGTGTTATTTATATAGGTAAAATATCAATAATTTTATATGTTCAAGAATTACAAGAGATGTGATTAAACATTAAATTTTCATAATATTAATATTTTTTTAAAATGGTATAAAATATAGTAGTAAATTTGATATCATTTAAATAAGTTTTAAAAAATAAATACAATATCCTAACAATATCAGGTAAATACTTACAAATGTGTCAATACTATGCATTCTCTCTGAATGTTTTTTATTCAGAATCATTTCTAACAATTGAATCATATCTTCCATAAAATGAAACATTATAATAAATACTAAAAATTTCATCAAAAACATAATTTTCAAACATGTCTTCCTGAAAAATATATCTAGTAATGACATCAACAATAACACCACATTGTAGTTGGAATGGATCAGTAACATAAAACACCTATATAGCTTGTGATTAATGAATATAAGGATTATATGTATAAAGATGGTGGTTCATATCAATCACTCTAAATCCAATGTTATAAACATGTATTCGTTGTGAGATCACTGAATCAAATCACTTTCATTTCATCATTGTTCCATGAACATGTTCATAGTAATATAATACAATGATTATTTCAAAAATATTGTAATATGATAGATTTTTTGATTTAGGTTATCAATTTAATGCACTCACATAACAATATGATATGACACTTATTGTAAAACCATTATATTGTTTTGAATTTTTTTTTACATATATTTTTTATTAATTTAAATCCATTGAAAACTATTTCTTTTCAATCACGTACCACATTGTTTGGAACAAAGGAAAACACTATTATTTCATTTGATACATCATTAATTGGTAGATTCAAAACCTAAAATATACAAACATCAAATATTAAACAGCAATATGTAAGAATGTTATGATACGAAAAAAAAAGAAATCTATTACCTATGAATTTAACTAAGAAACAAATTATTTGATGTTCGATAGTTTTTTCATCTTAATAGGTAGAGAGTGATGTCTCTTTTTTTAATTTATAAATTGTTTCTATAGATATTAATGCCTTAAAATGTCAGAAGATGTGATAGTATAACACAATAAAAAATATGCATATTTATTAGTTTACAAACTTAATATAATCATCAAGAACATCACAGTTTAATAATACTGTATAATGAGCCATTTCCCACTATTAAATTCTTGAATTAAACAATGAGTACAATTTAGATACCCCACTATTGGGGGTGGTGAAGTAAATACAGGATTAATAGGATCATATTTCCCATATATAGTTCTAATTATTCGATTAGGGCTTATAGTGACGTTATCTAAGTATGATGGATATAAATCCATGAATTATTTTTCTAAATAACATTTTACAATAGATCCTTCAGGATGATAATTATTTCTCACATAAGATTTTAATGCAAACATCATTTTTTATAGGATAAATCCACTGACATTAAAAAGGACCACAAAAATGAAAATCTATTGGAAGATGCATAGGTAGATGCAACATACATATGAAAAATGTTGTTGAGAATGTTTTCTCCAACTTCTCAGTCTCTTGGCACAATGGTCTTGATAAAAATGACATAAATTAATGAAAAAAACTATTAAATTATGTGAAGGTAAATTTTTAATGGAAATGGGAATCAACTCATGTAACAAGACATGGGAATAATGGATTTTAAGGGATTTTATTTTCACATATTGTGTATTAACCCGTTTTGAAATATTACATAAATAACCATCTAGAAACATCAATATTTACAAGACATGAAGAAAATATTTTACTCTTCATTTGTCATTGAGTAATAGGAAAAAGTTTAATTCCACTTATTTTGACCAATTAACTAATGATGAAGCCTTGCTCTTATAAAAAATCCACCATATCAGGACGTGACCTCACTTCATATTTTTTTTCCTTTGAAATTTAAAATAGTAGCATGTAACATCTCTCAAAAAAATATGTCAATACTCATTACATCCATAAAATGTTGTAATAAATTCAATAGCCAATAGTAGCAATCCAAAAAAATTCTTTTCATTCTCCAATTGCTATTGGAATTCGAATTAACATGATTTCACATTATGATAATTGATTAACTTTTTCCTTGAACATAATTCAAATAAAATAGTTATTCAACAATATAATTCCTTAAAATTCATTGAGGTTTCTAATCTATTTTGATAGAATTATCGAACTATCTCTAATTTAACATTAATAGATGATAGAATGGTATAAATCATCGATTCTGTATGAAGATGAAAGTTTTTCGAAACATTAATCTTTGGGAAAGTTTATTTTTTGTAAAAATATGGTAGGATAATTTCCCATTAGTACTCAAACTAGAAATCATTCTATAAGTAGGGAAATATATTGTAATCCATAATAAAGCTTCATGAAACCTAAAGTACTCTTTACTGAATACATTGTATGCTTGTGCACCAACAATCCAAATCTCCATTAACTCATATATTAATGGCTACAAGTAAATATAAAAATCATTTCCAGTATCATAGGTTCCGAATATCCATATACTCAAGATATTAAATGGATTATTCATACATATCCATGAAGGAATGTTATAAATATGAATGAATACATGATGAGTACTATGTGCAATTTATATTTGAAAAAATGGGTTGAAACCATCACAGGATAATCCCAATCTAACATTTTTTCGGGATTGCTAAAAAATCAAGATGCAACCTATCATATATCATCCAAAACAACTTTTTTATTGGATGAACTATACCATAATTATCCTTATATATTTAATCCTCAAGCCAACTCAAATGCCTTGACATTTTTAGGACAAAATTATTTTGAAGCTTATGAAATAAAGAGAAGTTCCAAATAAATTTATCTGGTATGAAAGATTGAGTTATCTATTTTATCATCTTCCACCTGGATGTGCCATACTATTTTTACTCTCTCAACTCTGCATTTTCCTTCATGGACAGAAATCATCCTTTAGGGAATAAATGAAAATAAAAATTTTTCAACGAACATTGATTCAATTTAATCATTTAGTATAATACATACTTCATGATGAAGTAAATCCTAAACAAATGTAAGGATATAGTCAACTGTGGTATTACTAAATCCACACAGTGTTTACTCGTGATATAATCACATTAAAAACTCAATTTTTCTCATTTTTTCACATACATGACATGCTGGGGTATTCACATCTTCCATTGGATTTCTAACACTCTCAATACCCATATATTTATTAATAGATGAAAACTTTGTTCTATTATTCATTTATTCTTGCACTAATCTACGTGAGGATTGGGATTCAGAAAAAAAACGAACCTAATTAGAAATTAATGTTTTCATACCAATCCTTTTCGTTGAATGGATTTTATTCTCCACATGATATTTTTCTCCATAATTATTCCACACTAGATAATGTTTTCTGGAAACCATGTTTATTGATATGGTATCTCACTTCCTCAGGAGTTATCCTTGGCCTTCCAACACAAAAAAAAACACATGAATCAAATCAATCCATCGTGTGAATGATTAGTGAAAGAAAAATCCAAATAATATCATAACTCTTTCTGAAACACATTAGTGATCCAATCAACATTGTACATCCCGTATCTATCAATTATGAGACATATAAACATAAATTAAATAAATAATCTAGAAAATTACATAATATAATATGTATTGTTTCCCAAGATAATAAGTAATCATCAGTAACATGTCCATAATAAATAATTATAAATACCATAAAATTAATGTTTATAGAATTGAAAAATGGTTTAATTTCAAAAAAATTACGAATAGTCACACATAAGTACCAAAAATGGTGAATGATTATGGTAAAAAGAGATTCTATTACATATAATAGATAATAATAATCAATTCAGAATGGTGTTTGGATTGAATAATAATGAGTTGTGTTGTTTTTTATGAATTCTACAAATATTTATTCAAATTTAGATACATTTTTGAAATATAAACCATATCATATACTATGGTGTGTTGAAGGGTTCCAATATAACATAGTGTGTTAAAGGACTTCATTCTATTGTTTATTTTTAATCATTGATTATAACATCGCATCATGGTTAAAATGGGAATGATATCGAATGACATTTGATCAATGTTTCTAATACGATTATGTTGTGTTCTTCGATTTTCAACAAATAAATTTGTAATGTGTTAAATTTAATCAAAATAGAAAAAAGTATTATAGTTTGTTTTAATAAATGAAGTGTGATCTATTTTTATTGGATTCTATGTAACATTTGATGAATTATGAATTATAACAAGAATATGAATCTTGTGAATGTGTTCTATATAAAGGAGGACCATCTTTTCATATTTTAGATGATAGAAACTATTCTCAACTAGAGAAATATCTCTAAACATTTAAATTAATTATTCTTTTATGTGGATGATATATAATACCATTTGTATAAAATATGTTCTAACAAATAATTATGTGATTTCAGTTTCTTTTGTACATTATCAATAGAAATAATTCATTAACTAATTAAATTCCAAAAGTAGAAATGTAAATGATACCAAGAAAGGTTTTAGTAAAAGAATCATTAAATTAAAACTATTAACGAGATATACGTTTAAATTAATTATTAATCCCAATATTGAGATGTCGAGATTATGGGTGGGGGTGTGAATAGACTTGGATAAAATTTTAATAAAAATTCTTTAATATGAAGGATAATATGAATAGAAAATTTAAATATAAAAGATTAATGAAATTTTTTTGTGAAGAGTGAAGGAAAAAAACGTATAATAGTATACAAGGAATTTTATATAAGTTCTAATAAAAAAGATCAAGTGTCTACACTTAACACATCTCAACTTTTATAATGAATGTTACACACTAAATAGACCTATCTTTTGAAGGAGATTTAAAACTCTTTATAATCTTTTTTTATCATACCCAACAACCAAGAAAATCTAACCAACCTTTTTCAAACATAATGTCACAACCCAAACACCAACATTTTTTTAGAGATAAGGTATAACCTAAGAAAAAATATTTCCAAGGTTTGCCTAAACAGTACACTACCATTTAAAAGAGGCACAACCATTCTTGAGTTGAGTGATTACAACTCAATAAAACATTACAACACGCAAGAAATTCATCATAATGAATATAGAATAGTTAAACCAATTAAATTTGTTGATTATTATCACTAGTGTAGAATAAGTAGATTTTTCCCGTCACACAGTACATATAGAACAATTTATCATGGGCATACCTTCAAGAGCAATGAGTTTACAAAGTCATTCAATCTTTAGCAGTTCTTTTGTCTAATGAATGGAATGTGTATCAATTATTATAGGAATGTTTTAGAATGATAATATAATAATATTTTAATATTTTAATATTTTTCAACATAAATGTTTCAAAATTATCATAATGATTTCCAAAATATCATCAGTTGGCCACGAATGATAATCACATTAATAATTATCACCCAGATCAACATTCAAGTCTTCCATAATTATCAACATTTAAAAAAAATTACTCATTTATGTAATAATTTGATTAAAATATTTCAAAACAAATCAATATATTAATTTTTAATATTTTAAAATAGTATTTCAATCAAGAAATATAATAGATAATAAATCATAAATAATGATAAATAATATTTGTTTCACTAATAAAAAAATAATCCATGGTTTAATGATCATCTATTGATCTAACCATTTTATATATAACATCATGGTGTGTATAATCACAAAATTAACTAATTTATGTTCCCAAATATCCTAGAACATTATTTCTTAACCTAGCTTCAATATTAACTATTTTAATACCACAACATGAATTTTTTTAAATCTTCTATTATCTTCAAATCATAACATATGATAATGAAATAAGATTTGTTTCCTTATAAATAGTGAATATATGAAATTAATTTCCAAAATCTATGTAGTACTTCATTATAAAAAATAAAACATGGAAATGTAATTTTCATTAATATGTAATGGTAATTTAATATTAAGTAAATTTATACTTCTCCCCTCACATCATACATAAAAATAAACCATCAATTAGTAAGATAAAATACCTTATATGTATAATTAGTAACCAAATATACATAGGTCCTATATGAATATGGTTGATATAAAAAGGTACGAAATTGATAATTAAGGTTCATTACATAGTGAAAATACTAACTTTTGGAATTATGACTGCAATAACCAACAAATGAAATCATTAAATTTCAGAAAAACAAAATCTACTACATATGAGACATGTTTTTCCCATTTCACAACACATAGAAAAAAATTCTCAACACAAAACAATAGAAATATAATAATTACATGATAGTAAAGAGATAACAAATTAATTATGACAATGAAATATAAACAATTAATATCAATGAAAAAAATATATAAGTATATTATAGCCATAATAGATAACAGTTAATAGAATGAATACTTCAAACTCCTCTTGGGTGAAAATAAACATAAAATAAGAGAAATAAAAGAGGATAACAATATTCAAAGAAGTAAAATGGATGAGCCAACACACTGAATAGAGGAGTAATTCCTGAGGAATTGTATGTTGGAGGGTAGGAACACTTTGGTTGATGTAACGAATAGAGGAGGAATGGGTGAAGAAGGGTATGGAGGAAGAGGGTAATGTGTGGGGGTTGGAGGAATGACAAATGGAGAAGTTGTTTGGGGAAGAAGGAAACGTGAATGGAGATTTCGAACCACAAATGGAGTAACCATGAATTAAGGATCCATGAATGGGAGAACTATGAATAAAGAAGCTTGTGAGGGATAGATGAACCGCTAAGGTTAACATGGAAAAGATCAGATGAGAGAGAACTCGGTCGGATGACAATTAGATAAAATCTGTGAGGAAGAGAAGAATGGTTTCGATGCTGAATGGCTATGTGGGATGGGAAATCCATCCGGGAGGAAGAAAAATGAGGGAAGATTGTTTCTACGGCGGATGATCATTATGCATATATTTTATATAAATCCATAGTTTTAAATATCCTTGAAAATTTCTTTACATATAGCCATAGACCCCTTAAACTGTGTCTATAGATCCGTGGATGTAGGTCATTTTATAGTAGTGAATATCTAGGACCAAATATATGAAAATAATTCTCCTCGTCATGACATTCCCTAACGTGGACACCAATCACACTTGTCACCAAATTTAACTTTTATCATAAACTATACTTACTAAAACTCGTATATGATCATAATCAATCTCCATGTTATCTATATAGAACAATACTCATAGGGGTGAAAGTCCCATTCAAGGATGAGTTTAAAAATATCCAGTAATATTCCCCAAAAATAATTTACTAGATGGAATTACATTATGAAACCAAGCATAATGCAAAATCCAAGACCATTATATTCATTATGTATTAAGATAATAAAAGAATTAATAATGTTCTGACATTAAATCCTATCTATTTTAGGAGGATATGTCATACTTTAAACAATTTACCTAGGTAAATATTATAATCACTATATCTAAACAACCCAACATCCCAAAACTACATTATTATTTTAAAGGAATTTGAAAAGAGAGTCCAAATAATTTTTTTACTCTTCATTGCAAAATCCTAAAGACTAGAACAAAAAACATCAAGGTAAAAAATTATACTTCCCCACTCATCCTTGAAAAATAAATACAATAAAACAAATCAACTGAATAATGAAACCAAAATTCCAATCATTTGTATCCCCTCATAGGGTGAATGATATGAAAGATCATACACATGCCAACTCATTGAAATAGTAAACCATGAAAAACTTCTTATATGAACCTATCTCCCAATATATGGTTTATCAAATCATACATTTCAATGCCTATATAATATAGAAAACCCATTGATGGAATTTAAACCCATCATAACACCTTGCTACATGATAAATAATATTAAAAAAACTAACTAATGTAGATTTCCCTTTCCTCATACAGGGGTGGTAAATCGATCAATGGATTTTTCCCCACAAATAAGGGACTCGGGCCCCAGGCCTCATGCCATGTAAGGGAAAACACACCCTCTAGAAAGAACAATGGGGAAATGATTATATTAATACCGCATCACAAATTAGATAACCCTTACTCTGATCCATTGGGGAGTATTAACTCTATCTACCCAAAGGAATTTTATACCTCTTTGATGATTCCTTGACAAAGGGAGTGCTTGAAATTAAATATAATATGTATTTAAATTTAGAGTAAATACTTAAGATTACATAAATAGAGATGATCTATATGGTAGAAATGTATTGATATATAATAATAAATTCACAAATAATTCTAGTTAAATCTAAATATATATACAAAAAATTTGGGACATATGAAAATAACTAATACCCATAAGTTCTATATTGATATATTTTCCTTCTAAAAATTCTCTAATATTAAAAGGGAACCCCTGGAGACTTGTACATGAGTATCTATATATGAGACTCATTTACTGACCATCAATGAATCTACAGCTTCCATGTAACTATATAAGAGTTCTAAACTTGATAATGCATGAGGGGGAGCCATTCTCTATCATCAACATGTTGTTAAGGGAGGACTGAACGTTGTTCATACAATGAAAATATTAACTAAACGCATTCTTTAACTCCACAAATATAGAAAACTCAATCTTCTCATAACATCTCATGAACTACCTCTAATGGTAAATATGATTTCACTATCATTTTTATGTTGACATCCCCTAATAATAGACTACATACATTCCAAATTTTTACACATCAGTAAATAGGTGCAAACAATACTCCAAAATAATCACACTAGTACATGAGGTAGACACTAGTGTATATAATATAGAGTTATAATATGTGGGATAATGTTCCAAAAGAGTATGAGTCAAACACATATTTTTCAAATAGATTATGATGTGTAACAAATAGCGCAACCAACCAAGGTTTGGTCAGGTCGGTACAAAACTATATTTATATCCAACAAACCCACATGGATAGGGAATCCAAAACCTGAGGTCCTAACCCTTGTTACCTATTGAATTATT
The DNA here is from genome assembly GCA_963277665.1 of Viscum album. Taxonomy (NCBI): domain Eukaryota; kingdom Viridiplantae; phylum Streptophyta; class Magnoliopsida; order Santalales; family Viscaceae; genus Viscum; species Viscum album. The sequence goes on from OY728141.1 coordinate 236,123,811, forward strand.
ATGGGTGGTTGACTAGTTATCTTACCAATAGGCCCCTGGTTCAGGATAAACCAACTCACCTGACCTACTTAGTTTCCCACCATCACATTTGGGTTTTGTCATTATACAGAGTTGATCCACATTTCCTAGTATTGCATAAGTTTTATTAGGAAAACTGGAAAATGAATTTTTACCCACTATCTGGATTCACATTAAAATCTATATAATGGTGGAGATTTATGAAGATATTAGAAGATCTATCAACTAGGAAAACATATTATTTTTTCCATTACATAATCATTTTGACCATGCCTCTTCAATGATACTACCATGTTGTTCATCTAGTATCCCACATTACATACTTTTAGTCTTAAATTATCTCTTTCAATAACCATGGAACCCCATGTTTCCACCTAGTACAAAAATTAAGGATATTATATTTCACTACACCACTCACCAATGTCACAATATATTCTTTTATTTACTTACCGTTGGACACGTCGAGGGATGGATATATTTACTATCTCAATAACAAACATAGATGAGGGTAATGTATGTGTTTGAGGGATAAAGAGAGGTCGTGGGTCTATATTCCACAATGAAGTAACCAACATCAATGGTTTGGGGCACCGTTCCATATTGTGAGGAACACAAAATGAGGGGAATGAGGAGGGGACGGTGGTCTAGGAATGACCAAACACTCAATCTACAGTTATGGATGTATAAATCCCATGTTATTTATATTACAATCAAACATTACAGAATAATAATAAAAAGTAATTCAATACGATTAATTTAATGGAAAAAATTGATGAATGATAATTGAAAAAATTTAATTATCATGAAGAATATAGGAATTGAAAATAAAAATACCCTAAATCAATATTCATCTTATTTGACTCATGAATCACAATTTTTATAGTGGAGAAGTTCATTTACTCAAATAATAAACTCCCAGTATATAAGATCTCTCAATTATAGTTTCATTCCAAAATAGTGGATCTCCATAATTATATGTGATATAGGTAAATTAATAGTGGTTAATTAGTTCAACAATGTATTTTTAATTAACTATTTTGATGGGACTTATCCAGGGCCTAAAATCCAATGAAGAATCATACCCTTCGATGTTAAAAATACCCCACCAAATTACAAATAAAGTGATGGATCATCCATCATTGGATATAGGTAAGATATTTTTTATTTCACATGCATAACATATAATATAACTTTTAAAAACTATTAAATTTACCTTCAAAATTAACCTATCCAAAATCATTTCAAAAATATGGATAAGGGTGAAATCCATGTACTAAGAGAAATGGAATCGTCAAATATTATTTTTATGTACATTATAAAGTTAAAAATTACCATTTTACCCAATTTAAGGGCATATGGCTCCCAATATCAAGAATGATCTAAGTTAATTTTCATGAAAAACCTGGTTCAGTAAATTCTCTCAAACATTAATAACCTAATCTTCGAAAGAAATCAAATAGAGCTGAAATTTTTTAATATCATAATTTATCACCATGATTAAGAATTACGTAACTTTTTATGCACTAAATCAACTTATGGAGGTCCATACTCCACAAAAACCAATAAAAAATCAATTTGTAAAATCAAAATTTATTATTATCAATATAATTTGGATTTCCACTTATAAGACTCCCATTAATCTATGATCGATTATCAGAGAAAGATAATTCTTCAAAAATAGCACAATGTTTGAAAAATTATTCATTATGTAAATTACATTATGGGTTTCTTAGCCAACACATTTCTAATCTACATACCATTTATGTCAACGGAATGAAGCAACACCAAGAAACATCTCCATCAACTTTTTAATGGGCTAATAAAAAAGGTATCATATAAAAGATAATCATGTTCCCAGACATCTTAATAGGATAATGAAAAAACTGTTAAAAATGTAATCATATCAAATCATGTCTTATGAAATGTCAATAAAAAAATTACATCATCATCACCATAGATTAAAGAGAATATGTATATTTTACATTAGAACATTTATTCAAATATTATAACTCCCAAATAATTCATATATATCTACACCACAAGCCCAAAATATTAAAATAAAAAATATTCTAATTTTGTATTTTCTATTGGACTCTAGAGGAGAAATATGTACAGTTTATCTATACTTGGTTAACTTCTCATCCACTGTCCTAGATAGCCTCGTGGTGTCATTGTTTCTCCCTTACAAAAGAAACTAATGAACACATCACGAAATTCATAATCATTTTTAAACCATTATGAATGTTTATCCCACAACAATGGTAAATCATTCCATCTTTATCTATAGGGGATGATCCTAAATTGTTAAGATGACCCCAATCTACCAACATAATATTTTCATGGAAACACTTACCATTAATATAGCTACAATGACCAAAATATAAATATCTATATATATTTCACTAACTATTTATCAAGGATATGTTACATAGTTTGACTAATCAACAATAAAATTAATGGTAAAATTATCACATCCATCCTCAAGTCATTCCTCATTGAACATCTGAAAACATCAAAAGGGATTTCTATATCGCATCCATTTTAATATAGTTATATTTTTCATATTTTGTAAATATCTAACCACACATAAAACACATGTTTTAAGAATTCATATTCCAATGATACCAATTTATATAAAAACATTTTTCATGATACCAAAATATAAATCACAAGGGAATATCAGTATACAACGACCTCCCAGGGAAGAAAAATTCACAATAGATGATCCTGTAATATCCATCACTGCACTAAACATAATAACTAAATAATTAATTCTTGGAAAATGATGTGCTTCAAAAACATTAGTGGATAAAATTAAAACACCTGATAAAAAATAGAAAAAGATCTAGTGATGAGTCTGGAAATAACCTATGAAATATTGTTAAACCATCATTAAATTAAAAAATACACATTATGTGTTTGAATATATAAAACTCAAACTCACACATCTCATAGGATTTTGATTCTACAAAGATTAATAATATTGGAAGACAAATAAAACATATTTCTTGGATGATGACTACTCTAAAAAATACCATATGTCTTCTTCCCAATGGTTGTATAAAAAATCATTAGTTATTAATGTTTCTTATCGAAAAAGAGAAAAACATTTCATTAGTTTTAACTAATCAAAGATCCCATACCTGGAGTTGAGATTACTATAACAATCACTCACAAATTATAGAGATTTATGGGATATTTGATGTTTAATAATAGAACTCCAAGGACCATACCCATATCCATGATATAACAACTAATTATTATGTGTTTTATATTCTATAACTAATTTAGATTCTATAGTGGAGTACCCTTACTTCACTATGGGAATAGATATTAGTTGATTAAGTACCTAAACCCACCGATGGTGGACCTATACCTTATCCATTGAACGATTTCTAGCTCATGTTGATATAAGACTCATTCCCCTACAACTAGGGAAGTACATACTCTTATTTTTGGGGGACCCACACCAATATCAGTGATGGGGTACGTACTCATATATAATTGAGGGACTTCTCCCTTACCCTAATGGGAGTGCCTAGCCCCATTTATAATATATATGACTTGTTACTTTTCATGGATTCAAATACGAAAGGGATAGTTGAAATTATTAAGTATATTGGGGTTCCACACATCGTTGATGATCAATCAACGCGGTTTTTGTTGACCCAATACCTATATTGTGATCTCATGGCCACTGGGATCCTTATCCATGGTGTCATTGTTTTATTAAGAAAATTCTATAGATAATTATTCTAGAATATTTAGAAAACTTTAACCAGAGGAACCAACACCCCCAATAGTAGTGTCAAAATTCATGTTATCCACAAAAGTCATGTAAATCACTTATAATGAGAAAATATCCCTATCAATTTCTACATCCTTATTGTATAGAAAAATTACCACTATTTTGATTCCAAATCATTAAACTGATAATTCACTGATCACTACATGATGCATGAATAAAAAAATCATACCTAGTGAACAATGCTCTGAATTTTCATGTTAATGATTAAAATTCTTAGTAACATTGTGATAAAATTGTTTGTCCACCACATCCTTCAGAGTATCTCTATGTTTCGCATATTAGAATAAAATATCTCAAGGATTTTTTCCCAAAATTTCTCAAACAAATCCTCACAATATTCCAAATTCCAAACTCCTTCCCCAATAGCAATTACCCTCACTTATATCCCTCTGAAATGACCCAACCCACTAGAGACCAACCTAATCTAGTTGATAGGTTGAGTTTGAAAACTATATCATACAATTTATAGGTCATGAGTTAGTTAATAGAACTAAGAAATAACGTCACACTATAGTAGGACATATCCAAATAAACAACAACAAAAATATACATATCGTTTTCCCAAAATAAATCTAATAACTATAAATGAAGCAACACAACTATATATTAAAATTAAGGCAACAGAAACCAATCCATAATAATGAAATTGGTGTAATAATTTCATGAAAAGTTAAATATAGGACAGAAAATTCCAATTTATATATAGGAATAAAATAAGATAATGGAACATACTCTTCATAGTAACGCCCAATATGAGCACTAATTGTAGCTACCACATCTATACTTATCTAGAACCATCTCTCCCGAAAAAAAAGCATCTTGTATGATCATTGAACGATATATCTTTATCATATAACAAAACATGTGTGTCATTAATTTCAATAATTGGTGGTGTATAAAAATATATATTTATATGTATTGAAAATAATTGAAGGAATAGATGACATGTCAATATAAAATAAAAAATAAAAAAAATCCTAGAACCAAATTTAATATATTGAATGTGATATTCAAATATGTAATAATGTCCAAATATCTCCCCAGAAATATATTAGGATCATATGTCAGAGTAAACCCATGGTACCTAGTAAAATTTAATACACATTGTATTTTAACAATAAAACATTTAAAAAATCACCATATTATTATGAATTGTAAAATATTAACAAGATAACTTTTCATCCTTATCATAGTAAAAGACCTAACACCATACCCCAAAACATCACGAGGAAAAATTGTATGTCATCACTAACCCATGATAACATAATCGTTAAAAGTATCTCAATAGTGTGATGAAACCAAAATTCAAATCTTCTATTCCAAATTATGGTGAATGATATAGAAGAACCCACACACACAAACTTTTCAAAATGACAAACCATGATACTAGAACTAAAGCCAACTCTCTCCCAATAGAAGGTCCATCATGTTACATATTTAAATTTATCACTATTTCAAAAAAATTCATATATCAAGATAAAATATCATAACTACTCCATTAATGAAAACAAATAATAATAAAATTACTATATTAGAAGACATGAGACAGACTAATGGGCCCTAAATTGGTTAAACGAATATTGACCCCAATGATGGGTGACATTTATCCCATCCTATATAGGAAATCCAGAAACCATTTTGTATAAGGGTTAAATATTCCATTTCGATAGAATAATGGTGAAATAATTATATAAAACCCCTCACAAATGTGAAGAAACTTCCCCTGATCCTTGAGGGTGTATTCGACCCATTTATATAAGGTAAACCCACACCCCTGTCAATGATCCCTCAACAAAGGGAGTACCCAATTCAATCTCACAATATCCCATGCATAATAGTCACCATGTATTTTGTGGAATTATATTACTACATATTACCTAATGGGGAGACTGAAACTTTGAATACCAAAATAATTCCACGAGTATGATAATTGAGAGTAACTAATTTGGCTTTCATAAACAAAGTCAGTTTACTAGACTAAAATTTATAGAGTGTTGAAAATCTAATACCTAATATTACCTCTTCTCGATACAAGTATATACTTGAAGAACAATATGTAAGGAAACAAATTAATCTACATATTCCCAATATTTATCTATTGTTCTTCCATATATATCCTACAAATACAAGGTCACCAAATGCAACATCATTATAATTTTCTATATACATGAATCCATTAATAACCATAAATGAATATAAATATTTCAATAAAATCTATGGTATCACAATGCACAGAAATTAAATTCGGGGACATCTTCACTATCATTTCAACATCATTGAAGGTATTGGTAGAGGAAAAAGTGCCAATAGAGAATTATGAACTCATATTTGTTTTTTTAATCAATGATGATCCTAAGATTTACACAACATATAATTTTAGGATGAGTGGAATTAATTTATAGATTTAATAATGAATTTTTTTTTATCAAAATAAGGTATCATAACATAGTGATATATAATTAATTTATTCTATTAAATGATTTCAATGGGATACATTCTTTATTTGTTGATGAACCTAAAAACATCTCAACAACATACCGTCATCGTGTCACAGAAATCGAGTGTATATTCTCTCCAGAGATGATCCAAACATGAAATGTGAGCCTATAAGTGATGATATAGGTTTCTATGAGTTCTAACATGGATTATACTAACACCTACATTATTCATAATTTATCCCCAAAATAATTGATTTCACGAAGTTATCTTCTAGTTTTCTGTAGAATGGAGAGGGTGGTGGAGAAGAATTTCTCTCTATTCTATGGAGTGTTCATAGAGTGGATTTTTGTGAGGCTTGAGAGGATTGTTTGGATGTTTTTGTGAATAAAATCTCTAAATTTTGGGTTGGAAATAAATAAATTGGGTATAAATTATTTTAGAGATATAAAATATTAATTTAACATTAGAATATATTATTTTTATGAGTCCCCAAAAAAACCAATGTTCAAATTATAATAATATCATTATTATCATCCTTTACATGCACAAAACTTATGGATTAATTAAATATTATTTATTAAAAAAATTATTCTTAAGAAGTAAAATATCATTTAATGTATACTATTTTCCCCATACTGATTATATTCGGCCCATCATTACGCTACAATGTGCATCAATCCTTGAATAGTTACTATTTATTTAAAAAATAAATACCACGTTTCTATTCACTTGTAATGAAATTAATATTATATTTACTAAAAATAAAATAAATATTTATTAAATAATTTACTCACAAATATTCCCTTGATTAACTACGAACTGAATATATGTGATCACGAATATATGAATAATTATTAAACCACATTTGAGAATGATATTTATTTATCATGATAAATAATTATATATTTAATTAAGGTTTTGGATACTATTAGTGTCTGAACCTATATGCCTCTTTCACATTAACATTATGTTGGTAATCCCAAAGTATAATGTTAAAATCTAGAAACACAACAAGGAACCAATAGAGATATTATTTAATACCACAAAATCATAAAAACTCATATAAATTATTACAGTGTAATTTAATTCTCTTACCATCATCTATATAATCAATAATGTTTCATGTAGGTATCATCAACCAATGTGGTCAATGTTGTTTTCTTTGATATTCCATAAATCAACATCCCCAAAAAACAACATGGTGTGGATTTATTTTCAAAATTACATTCCCATCAATTGTCTTAAGATGTAATCTTCTATTAAAGAACAAAAGGCACAAATCCTTTCTTATATTATTCATTAATAAATTACCACTCATGACCCATCTAGCATATCCTCATTCTACATGAAAATGTATAATCACAATTTTCTTCCGTACATCAATGTATACAAGAAATATTATCTATTAATTACAATATTAATGTCTAGGGATCAGTAAACATGTCCACATATATGAGCATCAAATAAAACATATAAATTTGGTGGAAATGGTGATCATGTTCACCTAATATTCTATTCTCGAAATTACCTAGGGTTTAAACAATGAAAATGTACAATAAAGTCCAACGAGTCATCATATCTGAAATAATATATCATTTTCATATCATCAATTGAAATCATTCAACTATAAAATATATATATTTTAAGAATATTTCCATAGAACTTTGAGGTTCCTATTATTGTAGAGAACTCCTATGACCATTTAGTAAAATGTTACTCTTAAGACACTATCATATAAAATGTCACATTATATAATAATAATTTTGTGATAAAAATTTATTAATATTCAAAACAATCAATACATGTACCACAATGTATATAGATGTTGTTTCCAAGGAACCAACTCCAATAGAATCCAAATATCACTATAACCAACTTCTTATAACCATAATTATTCTAGATATCACATGATACTCTTGATGGCACTGAGATAATTCATTGTCATGGGTTCCACTATGGTCTCATCCATGGAAACTCTCTACTCCCCAAATTCACTATTTTGATAAAACTTCATCTAGTGGTAATAATTCTGCTATATTTTCGGTGTCCATTGTTATTACCTTGGCTCCATTAGAAGATCCACTGCTGTAGTATTAACATAACACAATGTGATAGTATTTTGTCTTTTTGTTATCATATCATGATCATATAAAAATATTAATTTCCAAACAACAACTTTTATAGAATCAACATCCACTGTATACATGGACTCAACTATTTAATTAGTGAAAAATGGATACCTTAAACACATCCATCCCACAATTCCATTATTGAGACTAAAGATATATATTTACAATGAATTTTGATCATTATAATCTATTTGAAATCTAGAATCAGTATAATCCTTGATGACTAGATCCACATCCCCTATTTACACCAAGAACACATACTTTTTAATAATCAGATTCTTAAAGATATCATTTATATAAGACCAATAGTATTTATCGAAAATGACTTGATATCTACCTACCCTACTCAAGGAATCATCAATTTCAATCTGAGTACATTACATGAAACACCTAATTAATCCTATCATAAAATTATTTGGGATCTTACTCATTCTTCCATTATTTTATTGTGATTAAGGATTTAGTTTATGGTCAATTTGTATTCTTATGAAACTATGACTATTTCTCTCATGGATTGTTCCAAAATAAATCTCATTAGTATATAATGAGATTTTTTTTACCCTTTTTTAGTCCATTGAGCCTTTTAGATCTATCAAAACTGATTTTCATCCCTTGAATTTAGAATTCTTAACCTATTTCTTTAATGTGGAAGAACAAAATTTACTTGTCCTAAACGGACTGTAAGACTGTTATAATTTTTCTACTATGTAATTTTTCATCGACATATACTACTACGATAATGAATAAAATCTGACTGAACCACTTGTAAATACATGGATAACATTCTTTTTTAATGATACCATATTATTTTATAGATTCATTTAATTGATTATTCTATGAAATTAATTCCTTCTTCAAACCAAAAATGGAACTATAGAACTACAGAACTTCGAATTTTTTTGAATTACATAGAGTAATAAACCATTCAGGTTATATCCTATACACATATTCCTGATTTTTTACATTAAGGAATCCTTTTTTACATCCATATTACAAATCAAATAATTCTGGAAAGATATTATATCAATAATTACTCTTATAGAATTAAAAATGAAAACTAATGTAAATGATTCATAATAGTTATTACCTTGAAGGTATTTAAACTCTTTATACACTAGTCTTTATTTTTATTAATTTACTTTACCTTCTATGTGCATTTTTCTCTTGAATATGAATTTACATCGAACAATCTCTAAACAAATGGGTTGATCTACTTTAATCCAAATTGTATTTGGATACATGTAGTCTACCTCATAATTCGAGTATTATTTTTGTCTTGTATCTTTTTTGATCTATACAACTTCATTTTATGCATGAGGATCATCACATTCAATCAACAATGAGTCATCATCTTTGATGAATAAAAAACCATATCTCTATGGTTCTCTAACCTTTCTTTTTCTCCTGCATTGTTTGTATGTTTGACAAATAACCAATTCCATAGGGACTTGGGGAATCTATTATTTTACCCCTTCTTCTTTATGTTGATCATCCTTTTCATGGAATAAAACTCACCCCAACTATCCTTATTGAGGATGTTCTCCATATTAAATAAAATGAAATATATTATGATGGTCACCTTTTTTTCCAAGGGGTTATATATATATATTGAACATCATCATTTACTTACCATAAACTCTAGAAATAAGCTTCATATATTGGGGTACAAGTTTGTTTCCTAAGTGGGCCTTATTAAATTTCTCACATCACCATGAATGAGTTTCGATAAAAAAATTCATTAAACTAAATTACTCAAAGTAAATTTCATTTTCCACTTTTTTGGTACATTTTTTAGTGTGTATGATATTGTTTTTGATGTATACACAAAATGGATATGTGGTATTCAGGTGACTCATCATCAACCTTACCATGTCATGTAAGGTTTAGTTCCTATTTTCATGTTCATCCTTCAACTATGGTGTATAATGTGATGTTATTTGGGATAAAATCTCAAAATACTTTAAAAAGCGATAAACACTTGTTTAAGATATTCACCATATTGATCATATCGAATATTCATTATCTTCTATCAAATTTTATTATTTACACCATTCTAAAATTATTAGAATTTATGAATGGAATAATACTTATACATAATCAAATATATAAATCCTTACCTAATAAAGTACATAGTAAAATTTATAATGTAAGAATATCCACATTATCATCTACTATAAAAGGTCCACACTTATCACTATGTACCAATTCTCACTACACTAAAATTAGTTATTAATGACGGTATTTTAAAAACCGTTATGAAAACTTTTTTTACCCATGACACATCTTCCCCCTAAAAACCTGACACCACTCCCCCATCTTCCCCATTCCCCGTCAAACCCAATCCCACTCCGACTAGCCCCTTTCTATCCCTTGTCGCTGGCCATCTTCTTTGTTGCTATCAACCCCCTTCATTCCCTCCCCTGTCACTGTTGGCCCCCTTCTCCATCACCATCGTCCCCCATCCATTCCACCATTATCCCCCTTTATTCCATACCTAAGCCAGAGCTCATTCCACCAACCCCTATCTCCCACGATTCGTCACTATCGCTACTCCATAAGAATGTTAGGGGTGTGATACGTCACTATCCCTGATATGTCTATTTTTTAAATTTTTTTACAATGTTTGAATATTGTTTTACTTACCATGGTTTATTCATATCATTTTGAAAGACTACACTAAAAATAAACATATTTTTTCTTTATTTGGTTATTTTCAATTCTTGTTAATTATGTTAATAATGTCAATAAAAATGAAATTTTTTATGATCTATGACATGATGATACACTCCATGATTTATAATAATATTTAGGTCATAAAATATGTTATGATACTTCTTTTTTTACTTCCCTAGAATGCTTTAAATTGTAATACAAGTTATACATGTTGTCCAATATGATAATATTAGAGTATGAACCCAGATTGAAATGGATATTAGATGATTATTTAGAAAAGGATTCTCAGGTTCACCTATTATCAATGGGTAGGTTAATGATATCTGATGTGATCACTTTCCCTTGACACTAGTATAACTCTTCCCTTATTCCTGAATGTATGAAATAAAGATTTACCTAAAAATAATTTATATAATTTATTTTCCCTTGAATGTGATGAGTGTTTCACTATAATTCTTTTATATTGGTTATATCGAACACAAAGTTAATGTTGATGTTTTTTTATCAACAATAGTTCCTATCAATATAGTGGGGTTTACATTATAATTGAAATCCATGTTAAATAACATTTGTAAAGTATATGTTTTGTTATATTTCTCATTCCTATATATTTTTATTATTGTTTCATACACTTCGTATTATTACTGGCTTTTGTTTAGGGGGATTTGATAACCTAGTCAGTATATTACGCTCACACCTTGTATGTGTGTCACATAGGATGCATGTAGAACTTCTTGGATGTGATATAGGTAAGTGTAATGAAAAAATGAAAATATTTACTTCCATTTTGAGTCTTGAAAATTATTTGGAATTATTTTTACAATTTAATTTATGAATGGACAATACATTCATAGGTTGTCCACAAGTATTCTTTAATAATTTCCCACTCATTAAACCTTCATTTTCGCTACATAGTATGTGATTGGTTTTCCTAACTTGAATATAAGTGGAATTTTCCTTCATTTATGAGCTTTATTTAATTTATGGATATTATAGATTGTGATAATGTGGAATTTCATTTTTATATAGTTATTTTAATTTATTATTATCCTTTTTCCCCGATAGACATGTTTTTTTTCTAATGACTAGGTTATGTGAGTGAGTAATTCCTACTTCTAATATGGTCATTATGCAATTTTTTGATGAACCTATAATATTTAATTAACATGAAAAAGAGGTAAATTCATATATTACATATTTATTTCTAAATACCTTATGCTAATTTCCTCATTTGGGAATCAGATGTTACACCTGATGTATAATGGTGGCGTAGTCTTAGTATTATTCTTTTTTTTAGATCATGGTCAATATATTTTTTGTGGTTATTATATAATTATATGGAATATTTTTTACAATATCACTTGATTTTTTAGGTATTAATTTTATAAAAGAATAATAATCTCTCTTAAAGGCTACTTTCTTTAATGTGACACTTATATTAGGAACATTTATACTACCTTCTAGGAATAAATCCATTATTTCAGCCTATAACTTATGCATTTCCGCCCATGATATCTATCAAATTTTGTTAATTTTTAATAAAATATTTGATTGAAATTATAATTTTTGTATTCTTCATTTATATTAGAAATATATATTTTAAATAAGTAGAAAAGTGTTTAAATTTTAGATCTAGAGGCTAAACAAAAGATTAATATAGATTTGGGTTACCTACCTCAAAAATTTTCACTTATTATTCCAGAGATGTAGTATTGAACACTATTTCATTGAGTAAATAGTAAAATCTATAAAATTATACAAAATTTATTCCATAACTAGATTTTTGGGACGAATATTTATGTTTTTCCCAACTGTTTTTGATAAAATATTTAAATCCTAATTTGTATCCCAAATGTAAAATTAATTATATCAAACAACTTTATTCAAGTATATTATACTCATATAGATGTGACAATGAAAAAATTGATTTCTATTATTATAGGTACATGATGGATTAAAAAATATTAAAGTGGAAAACATTTTAACCCAAATCAATTATTATCATACAGTTATGGAAATTTTTTATTGCCTTTTATATTTATAGGAATGGTTTATCCATGATTATTGCTGACTTAGAAGAGGTCATATTCTCCAATATGATTAAATAATAAAAAAATTATGGAAGATAAAATTATTCACTCCAAATAAAACATCCTCAAATACTCTCACTTGGAATATAGTGGATCTATTAGGTATTTTTAAAACCACTCTAGATGGATTGAAATGTACCATATATATATAAGGAAAAATAGTATGTGACGTACATAAATATAGTCTATTAGATCACCACAATAAATTATAGTTGAGCATTACGTGATACCCCCTCAAGCTAGATATTTGTCATAAATCTATGTTTATTAATACATTGATAGTGATTTACAAGTTTCACCAAGACATAGTGACCCTTGAGTGTTTCTCCCATGACATCTATTTTAAATTAATGAACGTATGATTTTTATTTTTCATCTATTTTATATAATACTATCCATCAATGATTTCCTCATTTTTATATTTACTTTTTAGTAATTATATGAATATTATTATAACTACTTGGGTTGTGTTTTTTTAACTTCCATTTCTCTATTTTATTACATATTAATACCTATGTGTTTTAAATTCATTAATAAATTATAGGCACATTGTGATATGAATAAAATATAGATAAAATTACTGAGGAATAGACCTCAGTATGCTAAGAGTATGGATGATTTTTTTATATTTTTGAATATCATATTGATATTTTGATGGGAGAATAAGATGTCTATGTCGTAAATGTAAATTTTGAAGATGGTTGAAGATAGATGAAATTTATGAACACTTGATATTGAAGAAATCCCCGGATTAATATACATGTCGCATTTGGAATGGGGAATCAAATTTTAAAGAATGTTTGAGCGCTAATGTAAATCAATAGAATGAGCTCCCAACATCGTCAAAAATGGATATGAAATAAAAACCTTTTAAACGATGCAATCAATATTTCAATACACCAACATCAATTTCAATTGAAATCAGAACAACTAGTTGAGGGTGCAATAAATAACAACTCGACAAGTATGTTTTTTCATACTATAGGACAAAAAGATCAAGGTTATACCATATCATTGGATCCTACTCTTTATTCTATGGAGACTAATGTAAGAGAAATCATCACCAAGTAGAAAAATGTATTTAATTGTTTAGTTGATGTTGGATATTCAGAGTTGTATAATGGATGATTAAAATATTTAAAACATTATTATCTACTAAAGTCACACCATTTCAAATTCCATTGTAGAATTACAAAGAAGGCGATGTCCATGATATTGGAAATGTGGCGATTTACATTTACATAAGAAAATATCCACGAGCCTTTTTATGATATGATAATTTTTTTAAACTTGTTGTTTGAGTTTTAAAAACAATTGTTTTTCTCAATGACTATATGCTTTATTAGGGAGATGATTCAAGAATAAAATATTGTAAAATATATTCTTCATCTATATAGAAGTCCATGAGTGATATTAGAAGTCTAAATCAACAAAATAAGATGATTAATAATTAAAGGAACACATCTAAAATGTATTTTTTGTCACTTTCAATTACGGCCTTGATTAAAAATATTATTCCTGTCATTGAAACATTCCATACACATGATGTCTCATTCTATAGATAATAAAAATAATAGGTTAATGCAACATCCAATAGATTCAAAATCATGGATGGAATTTGATTTATTACATCCAAATATATCATCCGATCTTAGGAATTATTGTTTGGGATTTGATGCCAATAGATTCAACCCATTTGGGACTTTGAGCACCAATTATAGAATTTGGATGATTATTTTGATCCCTTAAAATAATACTCTATGGATGTGTATAAAAAATGTATTTTATTTTTTTTATGATTATTCCAAGAAAAAAATTACTAAAAATGATATAGATATATAAATTATTCATTTAATAAAATAATTACAGGAGTTATGGAGCAACAATGTGGAGACATATGATGCATCTCTTATAAAAATGTTCAAAATGAAAGATTCTCTAATAAGGACCATTATTGTCTTCCCTAGACATGGGAATTTATCTAGTTGGAAAACATTTAATGGTCAGGATATTAGTATTTGTAACTTTTGTATTGATCCCAAATGACTATCTTAAAGTATAAAATGGTTCTTCTTATGTCACCGATGATTTTTTGAAGAACCTTAGAGATTTTAATTGGACATGTCAAACTTCAATGGTTATATTGATTATAGTCCACCAACAATGATGTTAATAGGTTATAAAATATTATAATAATAGGGAAATGTTGAAATATTATTTCAGAAGGTGCATTATTTTAATGACAGTGAGAAACGAGTTTGAATTATATCATCATGTGAAATCAGAACGCAATAATAGAATAAATAATTTTTATACTTCAAACAAATGTATTAATAATTTAATTTATTACAAAGTAATATTGCTTTTATTCATATTGAGAATATTTTTTGTGATAATTAGATCTTCTAGTCACTTAATGGTAATGGAAAATTTCGGGATTTGTTCCATTATCAGAAAGACTAACATGTAATGATCATAATGCATGATCTCTAGACAGATGAGATTAGAAAGAATTCTCTAGAAAAATATTCAATGAAAAATAGGGGTAATAATACATTCCTTAAAATTTTAAAACATGTGAAGGTATCTTATAGGTATTTATGAAACATACCATGGTATTCTGACTTAAGAATAGAAGGTTGCATGGATTGAAAAGTCAAGAATGATATATTCTGTCACATTAGTTACTACCATTGGAATTGAATAAATTATTATAAAAAAAGGTTATCCTTGTGATACTCAAATTATTCACACTATTCAGAAAACTATGCGAAAAAATTCTAAATCCATTTTAGCATGACAACTTTCATTATTGATTTGTATCGACTCTTTTTGTGATTTAAATGATCCTTTATACATTTTTATGATCATGATGCATTTAACTATGCATTGTTTTGAGAATGATAAATTAGGTGGCCATGTATGTTATTGAATGATGTATTCAATTTGGATGTACTTTATTCAGATAGTTTTTCATCTATGATAACAATTTCTGGTGCCTATTTAAATAATAAATTAAGTTATTTTATTTATAAAGTATATTTAGAAGAGTAGTGTATTGCCTTTTTTATAGATACATGGATTATATTGATATAATATTCAATCGAGTTTGATGTGTTGATGACACATCGACTAAATCTCAACAACTTGGGAAATCAAAAATATTTCTTACTATTGTCCGATTAGTTGGGATGACGTTAAATGTAACACTGATAGAAATGAAATTATTATAGACACACAGATTTGTGTTGATGAACAGTGAAATTCAAGATCCATTTACTAAATATATTAGGATTAAAAAAAAGATATTAATGGGATTTCTAACACAAAATCTGAAAGATATAACAAAATCTATCAATAAAGATCTTGTAGAATGGTTTTCACGATGTGTAAGTTCATAAATATTTCAATAAATACATATATTTAGTTAAAAAATAAACTTTTTAAATATAATAATGTTTATTAATTTTTTAGATCATGAATATTGATACTCGAGCAGATTTTTTAGCAGATTTGATGTTTCTTGCTCGAGGTCCACTAAAATACACTAGAAATTTCTTCGCATAACATATGAATGGACATAAATTTCATATAGTCGTTCTAGAAGAGGGTTTGAAAACCTAAAATAGTGGGATATTTATGTTTTCTAAAGTGGGATACTATGGGTAGTTGAATATTATTATCAAATTAAAATACAACATGATTTTATTAGTTATTTTATTCAAATTATGCCGGGTCTATATTATCAGCGGTGTTAAAAGATACTTCATGAAATTCACATCTGTGAACATATATCACTTTGTGGGAGTTAGTGATCATGAATTATATTATCTTAATATCTTTTCGTCACAAGTGAAAATTTTATATTTTGAGAAAGACGTCATACATGAAGGGTGGATTGTAGTTTCTCATGTAAAACAAAAAGACTTGTTTGATCTGGTAGATGATGTGGATTATTTAAATTTTATCATTGAATCCCAAAAATAACAATAATAGAACATATTTTCTATTATGATAATGAAAATATTATTCTTTCAAGAATGGATGAAGTACTTGATGTGATGATGAACCAGGAAAATGACATGATTGAAGGAGAGAATGATTTTATATGAAGTTATCGATTCATTTATCAACCACTTATGACATTATTCAAGTCATTCATTATCTTAGTTATGTATATATTGTTTGTTAGTACTGTTCATATGTTATTATTTCTATTTTTTATACATGAAATTTGTGAAATATATGTTTTGATGTTAATTTGAATTGATTTAATGACAATAATGACATTTGGGAAGTGTTATACTTTTTCCATTCAACTCTTAGTCGACATTCCCTCAACCATACTGACAGAAGATGATC
Organism: Viscum album; assembly: GCA_963277665.1. NCBI lineage: Eukaryota > Viridiplantae > Streptophyta > Magnoliopsida > Santalales > Viscaceae > Viscum > Viscum album. The sequence continues at coordinate 236,141,330 of OY728141.1, forward strand.
TATCTGTCACCGTCCCTGTAGAATCTGAGACATCACCTGGATCCCCCCTTACACCATCTCTCACTACCACAATCAGTGTCCCATCCGTAGCCACTACTATGAAAGAGTAAGTTTCCACTCCTAGTTCGTCAAATAGACATTGGAGGGTGACTATTATAGGTTCAAATTTTAATATGAATATTGTTATTGAACTTTTTTTATACCACTAGCTGTTTTTTTATAAAAGATGGAAAAAAATTACTATTGAGAAAAATATAAAATGTTCATATATCTGGAATCTAAAAATATGAAATATAATTGTCTCATTTGACTAACATGTAGTCCATATAGATGGACCCATGAGACTATCTGGCTAGATTCTAGGCTAGGTTGTGGTGGAGTTAGTTACCCTTCAGATTATGTATGAGGATTGGAGACATATGCCTTCATCATGGAAAAATAAAGTTTCTCATTCACAAATAAAGTTAATTTTAATACATTATGGTTTAATAAAATGTCATTATGTTTTTAAATTCAAATATTTTAAAAATTAATCCCTTTTTAGATATGTTTTCCACTTACCCACTGCTGATCTCATGGAATGAAAGTGGACATTGAATCTTTTGGGAAAGAAATAGAAAATTTTGGAACAGTGATTATGGGATGAATTCAGTGATAATTCATTAAGAACCCATTAGCTGTATAATATGGTACCTAATGGGGTACCTAGAGTGAAATGGAATGTTTTTATTGATAGCCATCGTGATGGGAATCCCTAGGTATTTAAATATATATTATTATATTAATATCATTTTACATTTAAACGTTCATAAGATGATGAGTTGATATTGTATAAATTACTATTAAATTAAAAGTTATTTATTTTAGTATATTTCATGAAGGAATGCATCGAGTCAGGAGCAGAAAATAATCCCTCGCACTATGTGTTCAATGACTTATTATAGAATCTAATCAACTCTAGTAATATTTTCATTAGATTAAAAAAATTTAAAATATTATTATCAACTCTTTATATTGAAAAATTGATTTATCATTTTTTAATGCAGTCACAGAATTTAGGGCACAATGCTTCTCGAATATAAATTTTGTTGGATGTTCATAAAAAATCTGATGTGAGTTATGTTCATGATCCTTCCAAAGAAGTTTGGCTATTAATAAAATTTTCATTATAAAAAATTATTTTTATTTGTCACTATGTTAATATATATTGCTCTAAATTTGATTGGTATTCCATTTATAGGTAAAACATAAATCTTTATTGGATGTTAATCCCACAAAGTCTTACTTAATCTCCCATGATGAAAAAATTAGTAATGCCTTTGGGAAGGAGCATCCCAATCGAGTGCATAGGATGTGTTTGGGACCATTACCATTAGTGGTATTTTGAAGGAAATTGAGGATTTTAGCTACACTTATTTCTGGTTACAGACACTCCCTATATTGAGATACTCAGAGAGAGTTATCTTCAATGTAATGCAAAATTTAGGAATTGGGGACTTAGATATACTTTTTGCATAAAGAATTGGTTGATTTATATCAACATATATGCCAATCTATCTCTAGTGATATAGAATTGATGAATAGTGGTGATTAGTTGATTCACACAACATCCAAATCATTTAGTTCAATAATATTTGTTGTTTTTTAGTTTAAATATAAATATAAAACATTATTTAATTCTAAATAATTTTTTCTTAATTGTATCGGTAGTTGGAAGTAATGATGAAGATGGAGAGGGTGAGGAGTAGAGTTCCTCGTCAAGAATTTATTAGTATTCTTATTGATGTCTTGGACTTATATGGAAATATAGAGTTTGTTCATGTATAATTTTTGGAAATGAGTATTCACATAATATTTTCATGATTTCCCATGTTTGTAGACACTTAAACTATTTATGGTTCTTGTAAAATAATATACATGTTTATATATGATTACTTTACTTCATTCATGTTTTAGGGGAATGTATTGTCGAATATGGTCTAAGAAAAACATAGATAAATATATATGATTATTTTGGAACTATTAAGCTCATAATATGTTCTCTTTAGTACTATAGGTAATTAGAATTAGTGAGATATGTGATTAGAATCATGCCGTATTTGTTACTTCATGTGTGAAATTAGGTGGTCTTATGATAAGTGATAGACCTGCTCTCTGTATTTATCTTTTTTCCAGGTAGTTTTTGGGTCGTAGAATCTATAGATGGTTTTTTTATAAATCATCATATAGTTTATGTTTAATCCACGTCTAAAAACAGTAAATTGTGTTTGTGGTAGTTTAAACCATTGCTATATGATGATGGGTTTTTATTATCCATGGCTAAAACCACTGATAAATCTTAAAGTCTATTATTTAGTGGTGTTTTTCTTCATTTTATAAGCGGTATTTTTTTAAAAAAAATAGTATTTAGTTATGTTTTAACTGACACTAAACTATCATCATTATCTTCTGGAAAAAAATTTCTAAAATAAGAAAATTATCTAAATATGTATTCTATGACACTTACCAGAATCTGCCTCCAAATTGAAGTAACCGCCATGTATTGGATGCCGACACTAAAATTATCTTTGATTCATTGAACCCATCTCAGAACCATTTGGTGGTGGTTTAAACCGCAATGAAATAAAAAAACCATCACTACTCAGTAATTTTCTAATAGTGTCTAGAAGCATTGTGGCCTATTCACCTTATTAAAAAAATAGTTATTGGATCATTTTACCTTATAAACCAGTTTAAAATTTTTTAGGTGGAAATAGCTCAAAATATTCTAAATGACCATATTGATTATGATTTTTTATAGATTTCTCATTTACATGACCAAGACAGCTATTCCAAAACTCACTGTTGTATGAGTCATGAAAATAAGATTCATTATCTATATCTAATACATTGTTTTCATAATTTAAATCATAAAGACTTTAAATAAGTTATCCCATACCATAAAAATATTTTCATTATAAAAGAGTCATTTTTTATTTCAAAATTAGAAAATAAATCCACCTTTTCCTTACAATAAATATAGATGATTTTATTTTTATCACATAGAACAAAATATCAATTAATTTATTCCCAAATCATTCGAATTGGAAACAGAATATGGTGGCCTCTTATAGCCAATTTAACAATTCGTGCTCCATTATTTACTCTACGATACACCCCTCCTCTCGAAATCATTTATAATCTACATGTATCCTATATATGGATACATATGTGAGCATGAAAAGTTTTATATAACACAAACTTTGTAGTTATATATAGATTTCTCTCAATGATGAACACACCTTTGCTTCCCATTTCATCTGGTTGTAATTCTTATTCTGGTGGATGTACTTTCTATGTGAGAAACATATTGTATTTCCTTCACCTTCCCATATACATTATTCTTTACAAAATATTTTTTATTAAGTGATATATACTTAATATGAGTATGGGGACCCTTTTACTTATTCTTCCTTATGTTATTAACCATAGGGGCCATTTATTTTTCATGCCACATGTCATTTTTAACTTCAATTATGAGTGTAAGATGCTATGAAATAGTCTTATTTCTATTTCTCATGATGTAATAAAAAACATATGTAGAGAAGGAATTAGGTATTAAAGATATAATTAAATCTATGAGGATATTATCAAGGAAATTAATGACTAAACTGTATTATCACTCTATATAGAAAATTTAGCTGACTACATGAGGCCTTGAAAGTACTGAATCACTAGTATTACTCATGAATGGTGCATTCAAGTCCACCTACCTCTATTCTCTTACCTTTTCACAATAGAGACCATGAAGGTAAAAAATCATCTTATACACATCCATATCATATTAATTCTTTAGTATCTAATTGGGAATAGATCATAACATGAAACATTTGACATCTATGGAATCATCCATATTTTTTATATAGATAGAAAAAAATTTCTCACTAACCTATTTTCTGGCTGATTTTTGAATGGGTTTTTCCAGCACATATATTGTCCTTCAATGATGTTGAAAATTTCCCAAGTGAATTTACCATTCATGGATTGTACTATTAGTGAGAATCTTATACATATCATGTATATATAATAGTGATACATTTATGGTCATATGATTGTTTTTATATAATTAATAAGCGTATAATTTTATTAATATATCTAATTTATAAAATAAGATAATCAATATTAAACTTATTAATCTCTGATAATTTTATCAAAACCAAATATTTCTCACCATTGGTTCCAAGATATCCCATTTTATAGATATTCTAGTAGAAAACACCCATATTCCTCTTTTGATAATCACGAATAAGTCTTGCTAATATATTTAATGAATTTTAGTATGGCATAATTTTTTCAACTACATAAACTCATAGTTCAATTATTTTTGAGTGGACTCCATGGTCCTCAAATATCAAATAAGGATTTCATCAATCCTTACCTCTCAGTCACACCATGTCCTACTTTGGTGGAAAAAATTTATTTGAACTATGATATGTTGACCTATGACTCATGATAGAATTATAGGATAATTTAAATCACCAAAAATGTTGTTGACCAAGTACATTGAACTATTTCTTGATTTTAAATTAAGTACTTTAAGGTTACAATGACATTACATTAGTTATGATGGATTTTTAAATCTATGTATAAGAATCCAATTTTTATATTTATTTTAATCTTGTTAATTGAATGTTGGTTCAATTAAGTGACTAATCGTGTGATAGATACAATATTATGTTTAATACAAATTATTTGAGTTATATCTTGCATGCTTGTTAATTCATTAATTTATGTGATCATGAAAAAATACGCCCAATAAAATTAAATATAAAACATTATATAAATAAAATAATTATAGTTGGTATGATAATGGACATTTCTGAATGGTTAGTTTATCAAGAATTTATTAACATAGCCTTTGACCTAGTGTAAATCACTTTAAACCATAACATAGTTTTTATTACATCTTTCCACAAGTCCTCTCATCTATCTTTTTTATTGTTTTCTCCATAGCTTCAAGATTCAGTGACCTATACTCTCTAGCGTGATCAATATATTACATAATATATACTCCCAAATGGGTGATATTAACCAAAGGATTATGTTAATGGGTTTATATAAAAGGATATCAGGCACATATATTCCCTTACATAATGAGAGGATGGACAATGTGCATGTTATCAATTTATTTTATTAATTATAATAAAATGAAATGAAAATAATCCATTATAAAGGTTTATTCTATGCCCATGATAATCTGTATACGTGCAATGATTTATACATTTAATAATCTATAATTTAATCTAAAATTTTTTTATTTATGATTAATTATGCTCAAATAAATTAAATATAATATTCAATCAATAAAATATTTTATATTAATTGTAATTCCAATATTCTTGAGATTATCATCCCATTTTATTTTAATATAATGAAATAATTTATTAAATTTGACTAGGTATATGTACCTTATGAGGATAAACAACAAATTCCTATCGAAACTAACAAATGTGTATGATGATTTTATACTATTTACTCATGCAGTATATTGAATACATGTCCTATAATGTAATTTCATTCTATTTATATTCAAATAAATGAAACACGTACACATGTTATTTATGTATAGCGATATATTTTAATGCTTGTAGTGTAATCATTTTATTACAACATGTACATGATATGTAGTTCAAATTTTTGTTTAGAAATTAATTAATCAATTAATATATATATATATATAACCCATCACATGGAATTTATGAGTCATGAGAATAAAATTTAAAACACATGTCATTATGGTTTAAATAGAATAATAAAGTAATTTTAAATTATTTATAAATAGGTAATATAACCAGCTTGTACTATCCAGAAACACATAATGTAATTTTCTTCATTGTCCATCCACGAAAAATGACTACAAACAGGGTCTTCCATAGAAATTAATGGAATACACATCACATGCCTAGCATAAAAGTCATGTTCTCTTCAAGATACATGGTTACTAGTCACATGTGCCGAGAAATAGACACATGGAACGCCTATGAGAAATAGACTACATGATGGGTACACAAGTATGTAGAACATAATAATTAAAAACAATGTGAAATAAATAAATGGTGCTTCAAATTATTTTTTGATTCATCCTAGTATATTAAAAATGGCTAAAAGAAATATACCTACATGATACACATCATGGATTCTTTTTCTATCTATACATAATCCATGGAACCTCTAGATGATTTATTATGATGTTCTTTGTTAATAGTTAAAAAAATTTATTATATTTTCAACAATGTAGAGGAAAAATTGGAGATATTGTGATACATATTTAATGAATGAATACAATAGAATAGAAAACTGACAATAAATTAATAAATCATGAAATAATATTTAACTAATTATTAATTATTATGGGGCCTCTATGATGCCACATCAAGGTTACAGAAACAATGGATCCATCCTTGGTGCATGAAGAACTCTGCTACATGTCATAATCGATTATTTTCATAAAATGTAAATGAAATTGAACTCCTTGACCAGAAGAATTAATTCATGGATTAAATGATGATGAAACAACAGAATCAAAATTTAAAATTATCATATAATGGTTTTTTAATTAATATATATTGTTAAATAACAATTAAATGATGAATTCTGTATTTATTGACGAATCTGAAAACATATCTACATTTTATCATTATTTTATCGCAAGAATAAATTTTAAACTCCCTCTAGAAATGATATACATGTGCACTATGCACCTTCAAAAAATAATTTATGAATCTCTAAGTGGTATCACAAATGTTCATAACACTTGTGGCATTCATCAATGATCACCATGATAATCACATAGGAAGACAATCATTGCTATCTATATAATTGATAGTGGTGGTGGGGAAGGATCACTCTATAGTCTTAATAGTGTTTTTTTTGTGAGGATATCACTAGGTATTTATCAGATTTTTAGGATATTAATCCTACCATTAAAACAAATGAATAGAATTTGGGTTTGAAATAATATAATTGGTTTTAAATAGTACCAAGGTTAGAAAATAATAGTTTCACATTGTTTATTATTATTTTACTTAATCCCCAATGAACCCCATGTCTAAATTATAACAATATTAATAATATTATTCTTGAATTATGTGATACTAATTTATCAATCAATCTTATGTTATTCAATAAATAATTTAAAAAAGATTAGTTCCAATAATATTTAATATATATTATTTATCTATAGACCATGTAAACTTTGTTATCCATTCTTTCCAAATATTTATCACTCTAGGAATAATGAATATTTATTGAATAAATATGTATCTCTACATTATTAACCAGTAATATAGATATATATATATATTATGTGCTTGGGGTACACTTAAATTTAAACACACACACACACACACACCTCACACACATACATGAAAGGTTGTACATAACCCCCGCAAGGGGGTAACCCACCCATGAATCCTTATTTTTTCACTACATGGTCTATAGGCCCAGATGGAATAAAGAACATTAAATGAACTGTAGGCCCAGTTGGCATGAAATACAATTAAATTCCTCCTAGTCCCACTATTTTGACCCAAAGGGCTATCTTTCAATAGTGACAGTATAATACATGGGTAACTACAGTACGTTCTTATTTAATAATAAATTAATAAATATTATATTTAATAAAAATATATAAACAAATAATAGATATTATACCGACAAATATTCCATATAATAACTAGTTATTGAGAATGTGTGGACCAGAAAACATGAATAATTATTCTATCACATATAAGTGTAACATTTACTTATTATGTAGAATAATACTAATATTTATCTATTGATTTAGATATAGTTAGTGCATGACAATCTGGGAATATTTCTTAGTTACTTTAGATGTATCTACTCAATGTCTAATATTATCATATAATAACACACCAATGAAACCATAAATAAAAAATATAATGTCATGATGACATACAACTTATTATAGAAAATTATTTTGTAAGAAAATCTATTTATCATGATAACATTAACCAAGCAGGTTGTGTGTCGGTGTCATCCACTTTTGTGCTCGATTTCCATTTATTTAACTTCACAAAATTAAACATACTGATTGAAAACCAGAACCATCAATTTATTTTGGCAGTTTTATTCGAATAGAATGGTTTGACACATACAATTTTCTAAAAATACAGAAGGGAAAAAACATTCCCACATAATTCATTAATGGAATATCAATCGAGGCACACCTAACATATCATACCACACTATGAACATATGTCACCACAGTTTCCATTAATTCATAAAAGTACATGAATAGTAATGAACATTAATAAAAAAATTAATTTTAAGGATATATAAAACTATTCATATAAGGGAACACCCAATGAAACATATAATTGTAAATTTCCTACCAGCAATCTCTTTTCTCATATCTAATCTACTAGAAATTACCAAGGGTGTACACTATGATAAAGTTTATTTATTCCCATTGAGTATGTATCACTATTTTATTGTAACATTTTTATCATAAAAACTGATATCATAATTCTATAGGTATATGTATTTGAAAAATATTTCCATGAAAATTTCTTTTTTATCAGTATAGTGGGGAACTATGGTAACCTTTTGGTGTGATAGTTATTGAAATGAAATTATCACTTAGTACGTGACTCAAAACGACAATCATGATACAAGTATATGTTTATTAATATAAAATAAAATTAATACAGGTAACCATAGAGTATATAGAATATGTTTCTAGGAATCCAACTCCAATAGTCATAATGGTAATAGTAAGACCAGTTCCTACTCAAAATAACTCAAACAATTATTATCATCAACCATGAGGATATAAATAACCCCATATAATCTATTGTTTCATAAATATCCATTAATGTCGAAGAGGATAATGAAATCAAGTCATGTACCAAAAAATCTAAGGCAATTACTTATATTCCTAATACAGACACTCTGGTAAAAACTTGAATAAATAACCCAGAGGGGCGTCTGCTTGGTTATATGAAAGAATTAGTTGTTTCCAATGTTTTACTATGATGTGGGGTTCAAAAACCCCTTGATGTGTGTGTTTTTTCAATGTTCTTGTATGAGGTCTGGTATGTAGTTCCACCATTGCAAGTGGACCTGAGGTCAAATCAGCTCAATTCAAACCCACGATATGGTCCTTTCAATCCTGCTCCCCACAAAGGTCAACCACCCTAAACAGAGAGACAAACCTAAAAGGTCCTTGTCCATACAATCATTTGGACACTCATGCGAGGTCATCAAGTAAGATAACTATTACACTTCTCTGTCAGGATGAGATACATTTCCATACCACATAGTCCCCTATCATCTGACCAGGTTGGGTCATTAAATAAGGTTATCCTACTGAGTCTATATTTTCAACATGTTACCACATTAGGTCTATTATGTTTTCCCAATAGTAGGGATCAACCAACCAGTTTTAATCCCCTCTACATCCATGTGGAAGTGGATCCTTCTACAAAATTTTATCTGATCTCTTAATTTGAAAAATTGTAATAATTTTTCTGTTGTGAAACCCTAGAAATGACACCTTTTTGGAGCCACCATAATTTCATCTGGCCAATTGAAACCGTCATACAATAATGATACACTAATCATCTCCACTATCCCCCTAACACCTCATTCCACAATATATTTCTCTCCTGCCACATGTTACTCCTCATCCGTGTGGACATATTCCCAACATTATCCTACCATTGACCATAATGAAATTTATCAGGTTTCATAGACTTAATTAATACTGGAATTGGGATATAGGATGGTGTGAGAGATATTATAAATGGTGATTTTGGGTATATCCACCCACATAAAGCACCACTAGCCATGGATAATCCAATCAATCCATATTGTGAGGTGTATGAAATAAGGGAAAAGGGTAGGGGATGGAGGTCTTAGTTTGATTGGGAATCCTATTTTTAGTCATGCCTTTTATCATCCCATATTTATTGAACATCAATTGAACATAAAAAAAATCATAAAATTATTTGTTCATGGTAATTTATCATGTAAACAAATATTCAATAATAAGTTCTTAAATAATTAAATTTCTAGAAACATTGGAGTAAAAAAATAAGAAATTCATTTCCTTAAGATTCATCATCATGGAAGTTTCATTTTTCTTTTAAAAATTATTATTATTGATACCGTATTGAATTATCTATTAATCTACAATTTATATTTCATAGGATTTATTTCCTGAATGTCATCTTCCCATATTTATAATAGTTATAGTAAAATGTATAAGGATTAATTAGTTTATTTTTTTTGTTGAGTTCCATGTCTGAGACCCAAAACTAGAATAAGAATTATAACCCTCATTGAAAAATACTCATATTGTATGCCAAATTATGGTGATGGGTCTTCAATATATGGATCTATGTAAAAGATATCAAAATTTATATGTAAGGGATAAAATATATATATTACAAAATATTAAATATCCCATACAACTCAACTAAGACAAAATAATTCCAAAATTCAACCCAAGGGAAAACAATATGTCTCAATATCAATGAAAAATTACTTATATGTTAGTTTACTTGGTTAAAATTGAATTTTTATACTTTTTATGGGTTTAATGATATTATGTAAAAAAATAGATATTGCATGATTAATGGAAATCTTAGTATACTCAAGGTAATGTGGATTATATTGGTTGATAATGGACAAAGATATATGGTATAAGAAATGTGGTAGAGTTTTAAAGTAATTTATTGTTTCTCATGATTTTTATTGTGCATAAATTTATGAATAAGTAGTATTTTATTCCCTCATGAATTATTATTCCTATTAACGTATCAAATGAGTTATTACAGGATTAATCTATAAATAAAAATGTTATACTCATCCGAATTTTATTTTATGGTTAAAAGTTATGGGATTTGATCAAATGTTGTGTCAGGTGACATTACTTTTAAACAACATGATTTAGTTTATAGTTGTAGGATTCATTTTATATTCTATGGTCATTGGAGTTGGGGGAAAATACAATTTTTTTAAGATAGTATATGAGTGACATAATCAAATATGTAATTATCTATGTTTTTTGAAATGGTTTACTTGTTTATTTGAGAGATCATTATTTTATAAGGCTATTGTTTTTAAAAAATAAATAGTATTCTTTTCCTCCCAAATTTTTATTTTAATATCATTGGTTTTAGTCACTTCTCCAAAGCCTATTCTATGAGTGTATCCAGGTCACCCTCAATCTATTTTTTTGCTAATGAGGGTTTTTTGTGATGTTAGGACAATATAGTTTCTATAATTCCCTGATTATCTAATTTTTAAAATTACATGGAAAAGATATTAGATAGATTATCTATAATAAATATATTATTCAAAAAAATTTATCTATATAATGACCATCACATGAGGCACATCAATCATTATAAAATCATCTAAGACATGAACTGTTCTCTATATAGATCAAAATAAAAAATAAAATTCAATTGTTTGAATTTTCCTTCATAATATGTAAGAAAATAAAATGTGGGAATGAAATAAAAAGGCCTAATTTAATGTTAACTAAAAAAGTTATATTAATTTATGTTTTTTGTTTGATTTTGGGACATAGACAAAGAAAAACTATGCTCATCAGTGATTTAATGTACCTATAGTGTAATTAATTCTAATTGAGGAAAACATTTACAAATTAATTAAATTCCTTGATACCTAATAAATTAAATATATATAGAATTTTGGATGGGTGCTTACATACTTGTGTCCAAGTATCAAAAAAAAGTTTATTTTCCATTTATCCCCTATTTTAGGGGTTAGTGTTTATTTCCAAATTTTCATCATGTGAGATGTTTTTGAGCCTGGATGGGTGAAATATATGTTGTTGGGGTGGAACCTCGTAGAGGTAAACATATGATCAACCATGGGGTTTGGCTATCATAGATGTAAGGATGAAGCATCTCATGTGAGGTGTGATGTCATCATCAAGGTGGGAGAATCCCATGAAAGGATATTCCTATATAAGGTTGAAGAAATGTAGTAATGTGATATGAGACAATAGATTATTTGACCTCACTAGTAATGTATGTGGATTCTTGCAACATTTGAATGACATATAGTAATTTCATAAATCTAGGTCTATACGAAAGATTTATTTTCTCTATACAAATTACATGAAATAAATTATGGAATTTAGGCCCTTATAATATTAAATACATAGTTATAATTACAAAATCATGGTTTAGTAATGGAGATATATCTCAATACATGCCATAAAAAATCTATTAATTTATAATGGAATAATTTTGTGATTGTCCCCATGGGGATGATAAGGTAAAGCTAAAAACTGTTTGTTGGATTTATTATTAACAAAAAATCTTAATCATAAAAATGATTATTAAAAACAGAATTTCAAATATTTAAATTTTTTTTATTAAAAAAATAATTAAGAAAATAATTAAAAGGATGGGTTTCATTAAATAATTTACCACAATTATTCATAAATTAATTGAAATAATTAGTAATAAATATATTCAAAGTTAATAAACATGAATATAGTAAAATCCTTCAATTATAATTCCTCTAATTAAAATATTTCATTTTAAATAAAAAACTAAATCAATTGTACTGTTCGTAACATTAATATGAAAAATATAAGGAAAAACTATTTATCATAGTTTAATCATATAAATTATCATTGAAATTCCTTCAAAATTATTTTTGAAAAATTTCAGTTAAAGAATGATATTCTTATTAATGTCTTACGAAAATTAGAAATTAAATTTTAAACAATAAATTTAACAGAAAATTAAATAATCGTTGTTTTTTCCTATATGAAATACCCATTAGCGGACTAAATAATCATTGGTAAATAGTGCTTCATTATGAATGAACAGTTAATATTAAGAAAAAAATGTATGACTAAAATAAAGGGATGATATTTTAAAATAAATTCAACATATTAGTGTTAATTCACAATTCAACAAAATAAGATGACTGGATTGAGAAATACATTAATGACATTTGGGGAACCACATAAAAAACTATAAAATATGTGATTTTTTTCTAGAAATACAAATCAAATATAAATAAAAACCTTGGAGGACCAAGAATTCATTCTAAACCCCCAAATTTTATTTTATATATATAAGAAAAAATAGTGATTTTTTATTATGTATTCAATAAAATGGGGACATATTTTAATATATAGACCATAAGAAATATTCTATTATATAATTATCTTCATACATGATATTTTATTCAAAAATAACAAAACAATCTAGAGTTAAAAATTGGGAGATATATTTGGGACTCTATCTTCAATCTTTATGTTATGATCTTTGATAAATGGTATTTTTATCTTTACTTATGCTATAAGATCTCATATTGGTTCTCTAATGAAAATAAAAATACACTCTAACCATAATTTAAGTCATTTTCATATAGGTTAGTTTTCATCATCGTTTCAACAAAAAAAAGGTGTATACCATAGTTAGGCACTCCATGGAATAATATCTCCATACTAATTACTGTTATTCACACAGACTGACCATGGTGGGTTTTAAAAATTAGAAAATAATTATTTCATTCACTTTTATTTAATCTTATTGAATGTTTTTGTATTCATATTAAAGGCTGAATTCTACATAAAATTATCAAAAACAAAAAAATCATCTAAAATAATCTTTATTTCATAACAAACATACAATGATAAAGAAAATATAAAAGTTACGTATCAAATTACCCCATAAGTAATATTTTATTTTTCCATAAGAAAAAAATTCTAAATAAATAAATTAGAGGAAAATATCACGTCAGATGTAAAATAATCATAACTAACATTACTAATAAAATAAATCTTAACAAAAAATCATCAATTTTGAAATGATTATTATTCATTTTTGTCAAATCATGCCTCATTATTTAATAAAAATAAAAATATATGATCCCTTCCATTAACTTCTATAAACCATTATTTAAACATATGTAATTATATTGTGATTTACCTTATAAAAGACAACCTATATGTTGAACCCTCTGGGAGAATTAGTTGAACTCATATTTTGATAATACAAATTATTCTCCCTCATATTTTGATAATCCCAAGTATGCTTAATCATATTTTGATAATCCCAGTTATGCTCAATTATGGTTTGATAATACATATATTGATTAATGGTTAATTACATATTTCAGTATTTTTGTACACCATGCACATATTAATATATTACAATAATTATATTATCCTCAGAGAATTCGGTTACTGGATGGATATATATTCTAACTTAACCCATTCTGCCAATAGAATGCTTAAACAGACAAGTGGTCACCGTTACAGAACAAAGATACCGATTTTTAAAGACTACCGATATGTGAAGGTCACCGATACATCAAGTCCACTGGTACAACAAGTCTACCATTACGTGAAGATCACTGATACATACAAGTCACTATTATGCAACCCTACCGATACAGACAAGTCACTGTCATGCAAGCCTACCGTTACACAGAAGGTCACTGATACATTAAGTCTATAGCTACCGATCATGTCTACCGATAGACATGAAGTCTACCGATAGAATGGCTACACTTACACAAGAGGTTACCAATACAAGAGGTTACTGATACAAAGACCTACCGATGCACAAGGCTACCGATATCAAAAGCTACGATTCTAGAGAATCCAACACTACCTTATTTTCTTTTTCATTATTTAATCTAACCAACGGTCATATCAGGTATATTTTAATGCTCTGTCATTTATTTAATGATGTTTTTTGGATGTCAGAGAACCATATCTCGTACTACAAAAATAAATCATTTCTTTTGCCGAAGCTCGTGCCATAAATATAAGAAGTCCCTGTTGCTGCAAGAAAAGAGACAGAACACAATAGAAGAAACAGGGGATATACAGAAGTGATACAAGTGATATATACAAGAAGATATCATAGAGATATACATGGATGACCATGAAGACACAGAAGCTCATACACACTCATGCTTACTCAAGAATAGATGTGTACATTCACGAGGACTTTGAAGAACTTCATCGACTACATTTTCACTATCTCTGAACCTGGATGTCAAGCAGACGACACTCTATTTTTCAAAACAAAACCTGAAGAGGACTCAAACCCATTTTTTGATCAAATCCGAAGGAGTCCAGAGCTACACTGCAATCACTAGAGCCATTATAAACTCTATATCTTGCTCAGTGATTCAGTATTTACATTACGAGCAGCGTGTGTCCTCAGTTTTAATTTACACACACTGTCTCCTGAACCTTAACTGGAGGATCTGTAAATCCTTATTCAATCTCCTTACATCTTCTATTTCCCACTGTGGATAGTGGTAGAGGTCGTCTGTGACATGGACAGATGTAGTTGCTGTTGTTTTTGTTTACCACGTAGTACTGTGGTAGAGTTCTTTGACCTGGACAGTTGTAAACTGTTTTAAACCCCAATCCAGGGTGTGGATCAAATTTATATAAATTGTTGAGAGGAATAAGTCTCAGCATTAGACTGAACCTCTTGGTTATATCTCTTGTGCTTTATTTAGTTTTATCTAAAACCTTTTATTCTGCTGCTAAGTGCTTTAAAAATTAAATTGTTTTTCAAAGTTACTCTGATAATTAAATTAGCAAGTGTTTTCATTACTTGAAAATCATTAGGTTTGTTTCAAAAGCTAATCTAATCTTTTGATTATATTAACTGGGAATTAATCAATCCCTTTAGAACATAACTGAATGTTTGCTTTAGTTCAAATTCACTACAATTCATTAGTATGTTAAATTGGGGGATTTTAGTGTAATATTTTAAAACAATAATTTTAATTGGAACTCAATTCAACCCCCCTCTTGAGTTTCCACTCCGACCAACATTTGGTATCAGAGGTGTAAAATATTTTCTGAATTAATCCATTTTTCAACTGTGATTTTAGTTGTATTTTAAAGTTTATAAAATTTATGTTATTTCTAAATTTTTATCTCTTTAAATTTTGGTTTTAACCTAGTTATCATGGATAGCAGACTTGAAGGTGTTGGTACTAATAGACCACCATTTTTCAATGGAAACAACTATGCTCAGTGGAAGATTAAGATGAAAATTCATTTAGAAACCATGGGTTTTGATATTTGGACTGCCATATAATCAGAATATAAACTTCCCACTACTATTAGATCTACTTGGAATGAAGCAACTAAGACAGCTCACAATAATAATTGCAAGGCTATGAATGCTCTTTATTGTGCCTTAGGTGATGAGGAATTTAATAGAATATCTGCTTGTAAGACTACATACAAAATTTGGGATACTCTAGGTGTTTCTCATGAAGGAACAACTAATGTTATGGAAATGAGATTGAATACCTATACTATTAAATATGATACTTTTAAGATGAATCCTGATGAACCCATTTCTGATATGTATCTAAGGTTTAACGAAATTGTCAATATAATGATCTCACTGGGAAAGGATGTTCCATCAAAAGAGAATATCATGAGAATTTTGAGATGCCTACCTGAAAGATGGAGGGGCACTTCTGTTTCATTCAGAGAATCTTGTGATATTGGTAAACTGCCAGTCAAGGAACTTATTGGTAAGTTGATGATGTATGAAGAAGAACTTAAGGTAAACAAAGAAGAATAAGATGAACCAAAAAGGACGTCAGTTGCCTTCAAGACATCTACATCAAATAATAAGGATAAAGAGAAACTTAAAGTTGTAAGTGATAGCTCAAGATGTGAAGAAAGTGAAAGTGTATCTGACAGTGATGCAGAAATGGATCACATAGCTAGAAGATTAAAGAAGTTTTATAGGAAGAATATTTTTTTTCAGAAAATCAAATTACAAAGGTAAGTTTGAAAACAAGGGTCACTGGAAAAAGGACTGGAAGAAATCCGACAAATCTGATGAAGTTGTCTGCTATGAATGCAAAAGAAAATGGAATATAAAAGCAGACTGCCCAAACCTGAAATAAAAGAAGAAGTATGAGTATAAGGACAATAAGTATATGAAATCCATGAAGGCTACATGGAGTGCTTCTGAGGATACCTCTAGTGAATCTGAAGATTCTGAGACTGAAAACAGAAATAAGTAAAACATGTGTTTTATGACAAACACTTCTGAGGTAACATCTGAACCTTCTGATTTAAATAAATATTATTCTAGAGATGATTCCAATTCTGAAAATATGTAAAAATATGAACCATTTGAATATTGTGATATGTTGGAAGAAACCTGTAATGAGATGAAAGGAAAAGAAAATGGTTTAAAGAAACAGTATGCTTTAACTGTTAAACATAAATCTGATCTTGACATGTAAATGGAAAAGAATGCTTAGTTACTTAAAGAAAACACTGAACTGAAATTGTCAAATGAGAAAATTAGGAAGGATTTAGAAAAATTCAGAAATGGAAAAGATACTCTTACTCAAATGCTCGGTAAGCAGATTTCACCTAGATATACTACTGGTATAGGATACCAACCTTTACAAAGAAAAATTACGAAAACTATATTTATTCCTAAATCTGGACAGAATGTAGAAAATTATAATTCTGGAAGTTCATATACTTCAACTAGTTATATTCATAGTTACAGATCCAAAAAGTTATATCTTCAAAATATGTTGATTCTACAAATTTTATGAGACCCATAAGACAAATTTGGGTACATAATGTTTTATTGTCTAACCTGTATGGACCTAAGAAAATATGGGTACCAAAATCATTTCTTATATAAATCTTTTTTGTAGGGAACCTGCTTAAAGCGCTCCTATAGGAAGACATGGTACATGGACAGTGGATGTTCAAGACATATGTTAGGAGACTTCTCATGCTTTAAAAGCCTAGTCTGAGTTGATGGAGTTTTTGTCACCTTTGGTGATAATTCTAAATGGAAAATCATCGACGTAGGCCAGATTGGTAACATTGACTGAGTATTAATTTCTAAAGTTCTATTTTTTGATGGTCTTAAGTATAATTTACTAAGTATTTCTCAGTTATGTGATGATGGTTTTAATGTTTAATTTGAAAATGATTCGTGCAATGTTTTTAATGCTAAAAATGCTTTAGTATTTTCTGATTTGGGAAATGAAAATGTCTATGCTGTTGATTTAAATTCCTTTCCTATGAAAAATATTACTTGTTAAAATGATTTTCATAAAGTGTATTGGCTTTGGCGAAGAATATTAAGACACTGCAATGTACATTAACTTAGAAATCTTACTAGTAGGAACTTAGTTAGAGACCTACCAAAACTTGAATTCCAAGCAGATAAAGTTTTTAATCTTTGTCAAAAGGGAAAGCAACATTAAGTTTCTTTCAAATCTATGAAATAAGTTTCAACTTCTCAACCTCTCGAGTTGGTTCACATGGATTTGTTTGGACCTTCTATAGATTATAGTTTAAATGGGAAGCACCATGTCTATGTTCTATTAGATGACTATTCTAGGTATACATGGGTATATTTTCTAGCACAAAAAAGTGAAGCTTATTCTTACATTGTTAAATATTCCAAGCCTGTAGAGAACCTTAGTGGACTTAAGATTAAAACCTTGAGAAATGATCATGACTGTGAGTTTGAGAATCATGAGTTTGAATCCAACTGCTCACACAATGGCTATAGTCACATTTTCTCTACCCCTAGAAGACCTCAGTAAAATGGTGTAGTAGAAAGGAGGAATAGAACCCTTCAAGAAATTTCCAGAAACATGTTCAATGAGTATGACCTACCTGTTTATTAATTGGGCTGAAGCTATCAATACAGCTTGTTATATTATCAATAGATTTTTGATCAGTCCTGTTCTTAAGAAGACCCCTTATGAGTTGTGGAACCATAGGAAACCTACGGTTAACTACTTCAGAGTTTTTGGTTAAAAAGTCTTTATTATTAATACCAAATATTATCTTGATAAGATTGCATCTAAGAGTGATGAAGGAATTTTCCTTGGTTACTCTATTTCTAGTAAAGCCTATAGAGTTTTCAATAAGAGAACCAAATGTTTGGAGGAATATGTTCACATCAAATTTTATGAAACTGATCCACATGATCCTAAGACCTCTCTCGAAAATCTTGAAGTTGATCTCTATGTTTTAAACATTAATGATAAAGAAAGTGGACCTATAGTTAAAACATCCAGTTCTAGAAATTTTCCAGAACCTGCTTCTGTTGATTCCCAACCTGTTGATGAACCTGAAATCTCTAGCCCTACCTTTTCGAGACCAACTAGGATTCTAAAGAACCATCCCATAGATGTTGTTGTAGGTAATCTAGATAGAGGAACACAGACTAGAGCTTCTCTAAGAAATTAGGTTGAACCTCAAGCCTTTATTTCATAGTTAGAACCTAAAAATATCAATGATACTATCAATGATGAATTTTGGGTAATGGATATGCAAGAATAACTTAATCAATTTGAAAAAAAATAAAGTCTGGGAATTATTAGAAAGACCTAAGGACACTTTCACAATAGGCACAAAGTGGTTGTTCTGAAACAAAGTTTATGAATCTAGAAACATCATTAGAAACAATTCTAGACTAGTTTCACAAGGTTATAATCAAGAAGAAAGTATTTACTATGAGGAAACCTTTGCACATTTAGCTAGATTAGAGGCAATTAGGATCATTCTTTCCTTTGAATCACATCTGAATTTCAAGCAAAATCAAATGGATGTGAAATGTTCTTTTCTAAATGGTTTTATTTTTGAAGATTTTTTTGAGGAACAACCACCTGGTTTCTCAAATCCTCACATTCAAAATCATGTTTTTAAACTTTCTAAAGCATTATATGGTTTAAAACAAGCTCCAAGAGCTTGGTATGAACGACTTACAAATTTTCATACTGCAAAAGGATTTACAAAAGGAATTCCTGATCCCACTCTTTTTAAAAAAATAATTTCAAAATATTTTTTGATAGTGCAAATCTATGTTGATGATATTATTTTTGGATCTTCTAAAAATTATTTATGTACATAGTTTTCAAAGGTTATGAAAAATGAGTTTGAAATGAGATTAATGGGAGATCTTAAGTACTTTCATGGATTTCAAATCATTAAAACTAAAGATGGTATTATTTTGAATCAGAGTAAATATACTAAGGATTTATTAAAACGTTTTGGTTTGGATAGTATTAAGGGAAGTGATACACCTATGAGTACCACCTGTAAATTAGATATTGATGAACCTAGAAAACTAGTAGATCAAACTAATTATAGAGGTATGATTGGGATTTTACTTTTTCTTACTTCTAGTCGACCTGATATCATGTTTAGTGTATGTATGTGTTCTAGATTTCAAGCTAACCATAAAGAGTTACACTTACATTCTGTTAAAAGGATATTCAAATATATTAAATATACTGCTAATTTGGGACTGTTTTTCCCAAAAGGACAATCATGTGATTTAATAAGTTATTCAGATGCTGACTTTTCTGGATGCAAGTTAGATAGAAAGAGCACATCTGGAACATGTAATTTACATGGAAAGTCCCTAGTATCCTGGTGTAGTAAGAAACAGAACTCAGTTTCATTATCTACTACTGAAGTAGAGTATATAGCTAGTGGTAGTTGTTGTACACAGATTCTATAGATGAAACACACTTTATTGGAATATGGATTTGATTTTAAAAATGTTTCAATTAACTGTTATAACACTAGTGCAATCAACATCTCTAAGAACCCTGTGTCTCACTCTAGAACCAAACAAATTGATGATAGACACCACTTTCTAAGAGATGATTATCAAAGAGGTGATATAACTCTTGAATTTATAGGCACTAAACTCCAATTAGCTGATATATTCACTAATCCTTTAAGTTCAGAAAGATTAAGTTTCATTAGACACGAATTCGGAATGATAACTTACTCTTAAACCGTTAGGATAAACCTCACTGTTAGGATAGACCTCACCATTAGGATAAACCTCACCGTTAAGATAGACCTCACCATTAGGATAAACCTCGCCGTTAGGATAGACCTCACCGTTAGGATAAACCTCACTGTTACGATAAACCTCACCATTAGGATATACCTCACCGTTAGGATAGACCTCACCATTAGGATAGACCTCACTGTTATGATATACCTAACCATTAGGATAGACCTTACCGTTTAAGGACACCTCACCGGTACATCTCTCGCACTGTTTTAAATTTTTGTATTAAGGCCGAGACTTCGAACTATTTTTAATATGAGATTTAGTTTCTATTTGATTCCTAAATGATATTAAACATGACTCTAGACATCACTCAATAATCGTGAACCCATCTTTTTGAATCCCTCCTACCTAAACCTCTGAAGCTCGCAAAACCCCAAGCCTCAAAATCTGAAATGGCCTGTGTGAAGTGACCCTCAGTGGATGAAGGGAGTGATATGCTGCAAGATAAGAAGCAGAATGTAACCAATGCTGGTGCTAGTGGAAGCAGTAGAAGTGTTACTCGAAGGAATCTAGTGAATCTGCATTTATCGAAGCGAGAAATTGTAGTGGAAATGGAGTTATGTACGGAATGGCTGTTGGAAATAAAATCATTGAATCTAAAGATCTTACAAGATCAAGGATGGCTCGAGTGGTTCAAGAACAATAATGGACAATATTATCCAGTATTGGTTAAAGAGTTATATGAGTTTTTCTGTTTTGAGACATCAGAAGAGGAGAATAGGACGATTTACTTTGTGAATGGTCAAAAGTTTTCGTTTTCCTCAGTTGAATGGGATGAGAACCATAGAGTTCCTCATAGTGGTGATTATGGATTTTATTCAAAATACATACCTACTGCTAGTGAATTTTTCAATTATGAGGATGCCTTATTAGAATTGACAGGAAATGGAACTCCTAGAAGGGTTATTTCTATAGAGATGGCAGGAGAGGATAAACTACTTTTTATGTTCATTCATCATGTGATTAGTCCAAGGATAGGGGATTTTGCTACCCTCGGATTTCAGGATATTTATTTGTCGGATCTATTAAAGCATGGATTAAAGGTGAACTTGTTCATATTGATAATGATTTAGATTGAGGATATGACTAGGCCAAAGTCTAAGTCCAATGCACTTTTCTTTTCTAAGTTGATTTCTATTCTGTTGAAGGAAGAGGAGGTAACTGGACCTCAAGATGAAATTGTTGTGGTTAAGGATAAATTTTGCCTCACCAGGACTGTTTTTATGTATATGAATGTTAGCTGGAACCCTTGGAAGAAATCATGGGTTAACTATGAAGGTAAATTCTATGACAAATACACTCTTGTGGACTATCCTTCTAGTCCAAAGGATGTGAGGGATCCTGGTCTTGGACCAGATGAGCCAGAACCGGTCTACAGTGATAATGAAGCTGAATCTGAAGAGGAAGAGACGTCAGTTGAGGAAGGAGGAGACCCAGATTTACCACCTAGTCATGTGCATCAAAAAATTTCCTATGGAGCAGCTATCCTTCCAAAAGAACTACCAAGGAGAGAATCTATTCTCATGGACAATGATACTGAGACCACAGATGATGAAAAAGAAGCATATAAGATTGTTGTCAAAGACACCTCTGAAGAGGATGAGGCAACCAAATCCGGTCATTTTGTTAATGGAGAAAAGGAGGCCTTTGGTGAAGCAGATGATGAGGAAAATGAAGAAGAAGAGATCAGTTTGAGCCCTCTGATAGATAGTACAGTCCAGATAGTTCCTGATCAGGAAGCAGCAGTGGGACCTACTGCCATTACTGAGGGAGTCATTGATGAATCTGAAAAGGATATGACTAACCCTTCTATGAAACTATCAGAGAAAATGGTTATTGAATCTACTGAAGTTTCAGATGAGGCTGTAGAGTTACCACAAGCGGAACTATTAGAGGAGATTCCTCGGGAGAATGCTCTAAGTGAGGGGGAGAATCTTGGTTCACTTTCTATGTTGTATGCCATTGAAGGTTGGACATCAGATCTAGGATATATGGTTCTTTGTCTTAATTATGGAGATTATGATGAGGAAGGCCATCCCAAAAGGGAGTCAGTTATCCTACCTGTTGTGGCTGAAAATTTGGCAACCATGGAGGACCTTGAGTCCTTAAAGGCTGAAATGAAAGAAGCACTGAGAGAATCAGTGAAATATTTGAAGAAAATCATGGTTGATGAAATGAGGAGTGTGAAGAAATACCTAGAGCTATATCTAGGATATGATGTGTCTAGTCCATTGAGGGGAATGACAAATGAACTTAAAGTATGCCAAACTCAAATTGAGAGTTGGACATGAGTTGTGGTTGCTCTAAGACAATTGATTGCTTCATTGACTGCCATGAATATCTCTCAAACCCAAGTGAATTATGATATTAGATATATCAAAGAAGTAGTAAAGCAGTTTGTGGAAGTTTTTGAGGCTTTTAAGAAATCAGTCAAAGAAAATTTGAACAGTCAAGATAAACTTGTTCAGAAGTCGGTTAGTAATATGACACAATCATTCAAGGAGACAGTAGCTTTCTCAGTTAAACCCCTTCCCTCATCCAGCTCCACTGTGAACCTTGACCAGATCAGAACTGTTATCCAAGAAGAGTTGGCTAAGGCTAGTACCAGTGGTACCTCAGATACTAAGATCCTTGCTACCACTAGGGAAGTTAGTAATTTTGTTCGTGATCACCTACGGGCATCTACTGCTTCTCAACATTCAATTAAGAATAAATTGGATGATTACATTGAGAAGGATTATACCAAGCATCAAATTAACAACAATTTCAAGATTTTGATGGAGAAATTGAAGTTGCCTCCAGTGACTCAAGCTTTCAGAGAACAGGTTAGTAAGCTCAGGGAGCTTACTCCTGCTTTGGATAAATTCATTGAAAATCAAGATGATTTTGTGTCAGGAATGGAGAGAGGAGGTAGTATTATTATGGATTTCATGAACCTATTGATACCATTCTTTCATGTGGATGTCGGACCTGTGATTGTACCTCATAATCTTCCTGCCTCTGCCTCTGCCTCTGGGAGTACACCTCAGTTGACTCCAGTTCAGGCTATTCAAAGCATGACACCTATGATCCCACAGAAGAGCATAGATATCAGATCCAGTACAGTGTTAGTGGCTGACCCTCCAGTTGTTCTATCATCTATTCCCAGGCCATCTACTCAATCTGAACCTGAACCCTCTTCTGATCCTAAGGGAAAGACTCTAGTTCAAGAGGATGATTGAGTGATTCTGGATGTTTTTGATAGAATTCACTAGTATTTTTTTGTAATACTTACTTTATCAGTGTACCTTTTGTAATTTAATGGAAATTCACTCTTAAATTCTCCACTTTATTGTGTTTATGTTTCCTTGCAATATTTTCTCTTTTTGTCTCTACATTTCTCTGATTCTACCCTTCTTTTTGTTAATCACAAAGGGGGTGAAAATGAAACAAATGACAACTGAAAGTGCAATTGAAAGGGGGAGAAAAATGAGAACATTGTTTTAATGTTTTTTTAGGAACTTTTTCCTCTGACACTATTTTAATTTTCTTAATACTTTGGCATAAGTTGTGATTATCAAAATGGGGGAGATTGTTGAACCCTCTGGGAGAATTATTTGAACTCATATTTTGATAATCCAAATTATGCTCACTCATTTTTTTATAATCCCATGTATGATCAATCATATTTTGATTATCCCAATTATGCTCAATTATGGTTTGATAATACCTATATTTATTAATGGTTATTTACTTATTTCAGTATTTCTATACACCATGAACAATTCATATATTACAATATTTATATTATCTACAATGAATTCTGTTACTAGATGGATATATATTCTAACCTAACCCATTCTGACAATAGAATGCTTAAACAGACAAGTGGTCACCGTTAAAAAACAAAGCTACCGATTTGTAAGGTCTACCGATACGTGAAGGTCACAGATACATCAAGTCCACCGGTACAGCAATTCTACCGTTACGTAAAGGTCACTGATACAACGAGTCTACTGTTACATGAAGGTCACCGATACAAACTAGTCTACCGATACAGAAGGTCACAGTTACAGAACAAGCCTACCGATACAGACAAGTCACCGATACAACAAGTCTACCATTACGTGAAGGTCACTAATACAAACAAGTCTACCGATACGGAAGGTCACGGTTATAGAACAAGCCTACCGATACAAACAATTCACCGTTATGAATCCTGCCGATACATACAAGTCACCGTTATGCAAGCCTGCCATTACACGAAAGGTCACCGGTACATTAAGTTTACTGCTACCGATCATGTCTACCGACAGACATGAAGTATACCGATAGAAAGGCTATCATTACACAAGAGGTTACCAATACAAGAGGTTACCAATACAAAGACCTACCGATACACAAGGCTACCGATATCCAAAGCTACCGTTCCAAATAATCCGACGCTTCCTTAATTACTTTATCTTTATTTAATCTAACCAATGGTCATATCGGGTATATTTTAATGCTCTGTCATTTATTTAATGAAGGTTGTTGGATGTCAGGGAACCGTACCTCGTACTGAAAAAAGAAATCATTTATTTTGCCAGAGCTGATGACATTAATATAACGGGTCCATGTTGCTGCAAGAAAAGAGACAGAACACAATAGAAGAAACAAGGGATATACAGAAGTGATAAAAGTGATATATACAAGAAGAAATCATAGAGATATACATGCACGGACAATAAGACACAAGAGCTCATACACACTCACGTATACTCAAGAAGAGCTGTGTACATTGATGAGGACTTTGAAGAACTTCATCGACTACATTTTCACTGTCTCTGAACCTAGATGTCAAGCCGACGACACTCTATTTTTCAGAAAAAAAAACCAGAAGAGGACTCAAAACCATTTCTAATCAAATCCGAAGGAGTCCAAAGCTACACTGCAATCACTAGAGCCATTCTAAACTCTATATCTTGCACAGTGATTCATTATTTACATTACGAGTAGTGTGTATCATCAGTTTTAATTTACAAACACACTGTCTCCTGAACCTTAACTGGAGGATCTATAAATCCTCATTCAATGTCCTTACATCTTATATTTCCAACTGTGGATTGTGGTAGAGGTCGTGTGTGACCTGGACAGCTGTATTTGCTGTTGTTTTTTTTCCCACGTAGAACTGTGGTAGAGGTCTTTGACCTGGACAGTTGTAAACTATTGTGAACCCCAATCCAGGGTGTGGATCAAATTTATATAAATTGTTGAGAGGACTAATTCTCAGCTTGAGACTGAACCTATTGGTTATATCTGCTGTGCTTTATTTAGTTATATCTAAAACCTTTTATTCCGCTGCTAAGTGCTTTAAAACTTAAACTATTTTTGAATGTTACTCTGATAATTGAATTAGAAAGTGTTTTCATTAGTTGAAAATCTTTAGGTTAGTTTCAAAAGCTAATCTGATCTTCTGATTAGATTAACTGGGAATTAATCAATCTCTTGAGAACCTAACTGAATGTTTTATTTAGTTCAAATTCACTACAATTCAATTAGTATTTTAAATTGGGGGATTTTAGTGAAAGATATTAAAACAGAAATTTTAATTGGAACTCAATTCAGCCCCCCCCTCTTGAGTTTCCACTCCGACCAACACTATATCATTATTAAATATCCAAAACCTATATTTATTCTACATCTAAGGTGTATTAAATCTCTCCAAAGATGTACAAGACATATAAATATGTTCATTATAAATAAAAACACACCAATTAATAAGAGTTATAATATTTGAATTTCTAAGGTTAAATATTTGTATTTAAAATTATAAAAATCGAAAATCAAAATTATCAAAATATGTCTCAGTCTTTTAATTAAAACACATGAATTTCTATTTTCCTTAATAAAAACACTATCATTATTCTTTACATTAAAAAATAAATCATCACCATTCCATCTATTATTTTTTTTGTTCTAAAAAATTTTGAAACTAAATATTAAATGTAATGGTTTTATTTTTCTTCAATCCATTAATTTTTATTTTAGTTTTTTTAAATATAATGGAATCATGATAGATCGGTGATGATAGATTGAAAACCATGTATATTATAAAAATTAAATATCTTCTCATAATTTTTTTTCTATAGGATTCATTCATAATGTCATCAATAATCACAATAATTTAAATCTTTTTATCCCGAAGAAATTTTGTAATATAATTAAATTATATAGGGTTAGAAGGATAAATTGTTTAATAATGTGTATTTAATAACAGATGTTTTGAAAACTTATATATTCATAAAATAAGTGAAAATGTATCATGGTTCTAATTGTTAAAAGTTTCTAAAATGTTACCAAATTTCATTAAATAAATTTTATTTGGTTTAAATTATTCATATTTAGATAAAATTACAAACAAGTTCCAGTAATGATGCATTTCCCAAGAATCTATTAATAAAAAGTTTACTTGAAGGAATATATTCAATGATATATAGTTCTTATCAATAACAAAATTTAAAATATTAAACAATCACTAATAAAATGAAACTTATGAAATTATACACTAATCACTCCATTTTAGGATCAAATGAAATCAAGAAATAATACCAATGAATATAGTGTAAGAAGGATCAATCAGCATAAAATTTTTTTTTCCTAGAAATGTGTTCATAGGATTTATGGGATTAAAATAAGATCAAATGTAATTTATTTTAATGGTAAAAGGGTTTAAAAAGTAACAAAATGGTCTCAATCATTTTAAGGTGGTTCAAATCATTTATGTTTCATTTTTTGAAGGGAGTGTTCATATAGTGAAGCATATCCTATTATTATCTTAAAAAGTATAGTATTATATAGAATACATTGAAGGATTTAAATTTCATATAAATAATTTTAGTTTAATTATTGGATAATTACTACTGATATGAATAAAATTTAATAATCTAGTAAATTATTATTTTAAATAATTTAGATGAGAAAATAACAATAATTAAATAATCATTTATAATTTATTCATAATGAAAAACAAGTATTAAATTTTCAAAAATTCCCCCTTACTCATAATTACATTTTCAGGATTAATAATAAAATTATATTGACTAAGAAATTATTCCTATGAAATATGTCTCATTGGGAAATCAATTAATGATAAAACAATCGAGCCTATTATAAAAAAACCTATGTACTTAAAATCTAATCATTTCCTCAAATTTAGAGTAAAAAGTTATATAGTTTAAATTATTATTTTACAAAAAATAATGAAAAAATAAATGTCAAATGTTTTGAAAATATTATCTAATATTTCATCCACATATCCCTACTATTTCATATTTTAATTTACTTTCGTGTTCCTATAAATTAATTTCATTTTAGAGAAAATAATATAGTTATTTAATCAAAAATAAGATTTAAATAAAAATTGATAAGTAGATTTAATGATAAAATTCAATGAATATGTAGTTAAGATAAAATCACCATTGTATTTGTTTATTTAACCACTAAAATGTCATTACAAAGGGATTCATAACAAAATTTAATTACAAGTGTCACCAAATCATTGGAATTTAATGTGAAAAAATGATAAGATTCCTTAATATAACCTCTTAACTTATCACTCTACTAATCATCATCAATATTCTCCTTTCCTCCAAAAAATAATGGATGCTTAATCATCATTTTTTTTGGAAATCATCAAATTTCATTACCCATTTATTATGTATACTATTTTGTGAATGAGTACAATGAATGTGGGTGGGGTTATCAATAATTCACTCTAAATGCATTGCAGATTTGTGTATTGAAAAAACCCATGATGGGGTTAAAAAACTATCATCACTCCCTCAAGAGCGATATGGGATGTTCTTGATTACATGTTATATCTAGTGATGAATTAGTAACTATGTTTATTTACAAAATATAGGTATATGGATATATAGTACATGTAAAAAACACATTATGAAAAAAGAATAAAATATAAATTAAAATAGAATGAAAAATATTTATTCTATTAAACATATGCTCTCTAATTACATCCCCAACCTTAATCTAAACTATGTGATTAATAAAAAAATATCCTTTTTTTATCATCCTTAGGAATGAATTCTTCATATTTATTTTCTAACTATTATATGATACATATTTATATTTATTTGTCATTTCTTATTTATTTTTCTATTCACTGTCCCTCATTATTTCAATGGAAGTGGGATCCATGGAATGTTTTAGTACCTTATTTTTTATATCATTTAATTTCAAATCCAAAATATAGATGATATCTCAAATTTAATTCTCATAATGGTAAATTGAAGTAGGGGATGATAGGGTTGTAATGAATGTGGTAAACTTTTGGAGCGATGGAATGGGATGGATCGATAAGATGTTATTATGGGTAGCCTTGATGTGAAATAAATCATCCATATATATCATAATGGTTTATTCTTGGAGAAATTTATCATCATGTATCTGTTATTGAGTGGTAATATGCCTTAATGATAAGATAAAATATGCCGTATAATCCATGTATATCATATAATCTATAATATAATCCTCGATTTTAAATGTATTGTTTCATTACATTAATGGTTGGGCAAAGTCACCTCAATCGAATAGGGTGAATGTGGTGATAGAAACCTCTTATGGAATTTTGGGTGTTAAGGGCCCCAAAAACCAAACGTGAGAGCTCCAGATCATTCATCCTGATCAATTATGTTGTGTATCATCCTAGAAAACTCATACTAGTAGCTGACCATATTTCTATATTACCTCAAGGATCCCTACACATACTCCAAAGGCTACTGGATAGAAGTGAGGCTCTATAGTTTGTTTATGGGGATATTATTCCCTATGATAAGAGTGTTAGATAGTATAATAATTATTAATATAATGAAAATAAAAGAGGTAAATATCTATATAATATAACATATTCAACAACAATAAGAACCAATGTATATAGAATGATGACAATTTCATTATGATATAGAAAAATAAGAAGGTATAAAAGTAATAAGTCATACATAAAATGCATGTATATCAAAATAAGAAAAAGCCAAATCCAATCTCTAAAATAAATTCAATCCTAGGACATGTTCTGTTCTCTAACATCCCATTCTATAAGAAAATCATGAACATGGTGTTATATGTTCTTAATATGGAACTAGTAAAGGTGTTTATACAAATCCATTTCATCAATATAAATGTAATAGTTTATAGAAATTACAATAATAATCATAGTAAGATTCATGAAATGATAATCATATTGGGCTTGGATCCTCATGTGATGCTTGGCCTATATACCTGCTTTATCTTATGCTGGAAATGTTTGAATATATGGTATAAAAATGTTAAGGGTGTAATATTGTAACCATGGTGTCCAAGTGTAAGTAATATATAATTTGGTACCCAAGGTGTTACTAAGAAGTCTGTATAGTGACAATATAATGAAAGTACCTAGGGTGATATCAAGGAGTCATTCTCTTTATAAATTTGAGGTATCTCACAACAATAAAACATGTATCATATTTATACAGGTCTATGTTTATTCCAAGGGATACACCCGAGGAAATTAACTTCAAATAATTTTTAACCAATTTCATTTAGTATGGCTATAGTAAATATTGGGATAAGAATCTCTATGGCCCAAGGGAGGAATCTATGTAATCAACTATCCCAGGAAATAATGTTAAATCTAAGGATTATGTCCATGGAATTATAAATTATTGTTTTGAGTCGATTGAATTGTTCATATTATGACAATTAATCAATGTACTAAAAGAAATTGAATGTATTCTGAGGATAATATCTCCCTTGGTAAACATAAAAATGAATCAGGTTGGAAACCTTTGAGAGATCAATGAATCCACTCAATATTATAATGATGGATCATGTCTAACCACTCCTTAAATAGTAAAAAGGTCTATAATAATAATAATAGTCACCCTACACATATAAATATGAAAAGTCAATGTGTGCCCATGAATGTTTACCATTTCCTCTTAAATATAATCCATTAAAATTTATAAAAAATGATAAGGATCAAATTTTATACCATAAAAATTAATATTTTGATGGGAATTAATAATAGCCAACTAAAATATACTTCCAAAGTTAATTTATAATTATTATGATGACATAAGTTAATTTACAAATATTAAGGAATCCAAACAAAATACACTAGTGGAAATGTTGGTTAAAAATATAAAAGGGATTAAATAGTAATATACATGGAACACCCAAGGGGTGGCTCAAATTAAGATTATTAATATTCAATAGTGTAATTGATTACTTTTAGGGAATTTATGTGTCAAATTATGAAACTGTAATTAATAAAGATTTAATTTTGGTGGAAAATGTTTTTGAAAACAATACACAAATTATTGTACAAAAAAATGAAAATTTTTGGACATGATGGTATGTTATAGACCTAAAACCCAATTGAATTAAATAAGAACTTATATAGTATCAATTAACTGTTTTTGATAGAATGGATGAAAACAGAAAACTAGAAAAAAAATTTTGAAAATCGGGAAATAAGACTACTTGAAGATCACACAATTTATGGTGAGAAAAAATAAGGAAAACAAGAAAATGAATCCATGAAATTACTGAGAGGGATCTAATGGGAGGAATGAAAATTCGAATGAATTCATGATCAGTGAGACAAAAATATTCCTTACAAATAATGGAAACAAGCACCTAAAAAGTAGGGGTGTTGTTCATGTAGAATATATAAATATAGGATTACTATTTTAATATAGTCAATAGAAAATAACTTATTTCCTCTCAAAATTAAATTGGCCCACAATTTTCCAGACCCTGTGCTAACCCTCTACCAACAATATCGAAGGGACCGTATTATCCATCTCTTTATAGGAAATAATTTTTGTCAACTATGTTCTTGGGGGTCTCCCATGAAACCATGACACTCAACTTCTCTAGGTCAGTTGACACACATTTCTCTTGGATAATGTGACCCAGGAAGGGCACTATTTCAATCCAAAAGTGTCATTTGGAGATCCAAGAAAAAATATGGTACCCTATTAGTGTAATCAAAATTAAATCAAATTAGTGTTCCTAATCATGTCTATTTTGAGAGGAAACCAATATATAATCTAGGAGAACTACCATAAATAAATCTGGATAAATGTGGAAACCATGATTCAATAGATCTATAAAAAATATAGGTACATTATTCAAATAGAAGATTATAAATAGACACTCATAAAGTTCATACCTTCATTTAAATGTTATATGAGGTATATTATAATTTTTAACTCATACATGATGATATCTTGAACTCCTATCAATCTACATGAATGCTCAAGATCCACAAAGATAGTCGAGGAGTTCATCTAAATGTGGTAGTGTATACCAATTCATAATCATAATCTATTTCAACTAGTTAAAATTTATCCAAATAGTAAGGGTTCTATCCACCTTCATGGAAAAATCACCATTGAATACCAAGGATAATTATTAGTCTATATAAAACACCTTTTTTCCAAGACCTATAGTAGTATCTTCAACTCCTAAATCTCAAAAGTAGGAATCATATATAGAGAATTGATATCTGTCCTACTCATAGAACTAAATCAAGGAAAAAATATACATATAAATTATTATTTAGCCCTTAAATTTATTCATTGATGAAATCCCTAAAACAATATACCATTGGAGTAAAAAGTTTTATAAAACATTGCATGATAATCCCATGATGCTCTAGTCCAGCTCAACCTTATTTGACATCTCAATCACACTTGTTAATATAATTATCACCCTATAGTGATGAAAAAACTCCCAATGATATTAAAAACCCATATCGGCATGATAAAAAACCAACCAGTCCATACTTACAATAATATAAAATCATGTCATCTCTATGTTGATGATGCCCCACAAAAAACGATAACTTCCAAAGTCATTGGGGACATTCCTTACATTTGAGAACATTTTATGATCAAAGTCCCAATTGAGTATCAAGTATAATCATTCCATATAAGTGTTGAATCTCAATACCATGGCATACCTTGATATTCATAAAGAGAAACGTCTTTTGAGCATCTATATCAAAAAAAATGACACTAATGTATAATCTATAACAACTGAATATTTTATAATATAAATTAACATTTTATATTAATGAATGACTTATATATATAATCCGGTCATAGAAAAAATATGGACTAATTTAGATATATTGGGATAGTATAAGTTGTATCCTATTAACTTCATGATACCATTAAGAATCATAACAATTGATAATATAAACATTTAACAGTGATAATGGGATTGATGTATATTAAGGGTTATGATAAGGTCCTATTTGAATAGGTAAAAGAAGTGATGTACCAACCTTATAGGATTATAGCATACAAATCCCATATATTGGATATTATTAAGGAGATAGAACCCATGGTATTTTCCATTGGCCAATCTTAAGTCGATATTATATAACTAAAGAACAAGTGAATCTTTAAAGGTGTAAGTTTTATATCATTATAATCAGGACTCAAACCATGTTCCAAGAACCAACTCAAGAAAATATCACTATCACTCAATAATCCCTTAGTGAGATTGGTGGTTTAAGAGAATTCTATTTATCTAGACCCTAACAGTATGAATATATACAATTTATTTTCAATAAAACTATTCTTATATTTATTTCCTTACTTTTTACCATATAAAGGAGTAATTAATGTGTTTGATAGAAATTATATTTTAATACCACAAAACTAGAATTCTAATTTTGGGTAATAACAAATTTCAATTAAGAAAATATTTTTTTATGAATTCATGAATTTTAAAAATTAATTATTATTAATAAAATTTTATTGTTAAATATTATATTTTAAATATAAATTATAACATCATTTTTATGTGAAATTTTATTTTTTATAAATGTCAAGAAAACTATTACTGTTAATAAAGCAATATTTTCCAATAAATATTTATTTAAATTTAAAATTGTAATTTCTATGATTGATTGAATACATTTCATAAAATAATTATTTTTTTGAAATAATCACATGAAAATTTTCCAAGAGTGTATTTTTATTAATTTTCTAAGATAGTTGATTTTTTGGGGAAAAATAAAATACCATATAAATATATGGTATGCATTATGACATAATAAAAACATTATATTAGTATAATATGTTCTAAAAAAGGATTCCATGAAAAAATAAAAATTTCCCTTTAAAAGAATTTGTTTTTTATGTAATTTGATTAAATTTATATAACCTTTATGAATCCTTTCAAACTTATATTATATTATGAGGTTTTAATATCAATTATTTTTAAACATGAATGACTTCAACATCAAAAAGGGTATTATTATAATGTTATCTGTTCACAAAGTTATAAAATAATGGAATACATCCATATTTGGATGAAACCATGTGAAAATCTGTGGAATGGTTTTTGTTTTTTATTACTTTATTGTATAGAGTCCAAAACCTATGTTTGGTAAACAATAAAGAAATTATCTATATTTTCTTATATAAACCCACCCAAGGTTCTATATATATTAACTAAAACCCCTATATCGTGTCTATAATCTTTCCTTTACACTATATATCCCTACCAAGGTTCCCCCAATCTCTCAAAAATTTTCTCCCAATCCTTTTAAAACACCCTCTTAATGTAAGAGATACTCTTATTCTCCTCTTTATTCCCGAACCTTCTGTTTGAAATGAAATTTGTCTTTCAATTCCTTTTGAGGGGATATGATTTAAAAAATACCTATTATAAACCAATTGATTTCCAATTTATGATATTCAGATTTCAATCTCTCTAATCCCTCCCATGATTCATTTTGTACCCTTGTTTTGAAGCTGAAATTATAATTTGATTTTACACACCAAACATTTATTCTAGCACACTTTTTGTATTATGAATTCAAATTCCCAATTGATTATGTTGGATTATGTTCATACATATCCCTCTTACATAACTTATTATTTCTATGTTATGAGAGACCCCTTTCACTACCATTAATCCCTCCAATAATTCATTATGTACCCCCCCATTGAGTTGTCAAAAGTATCTAATGATTTTTTCTATTCCAATAAATGTTATTGTGAATACCATCATTACTTCCACTCAAGGTTAATGAACTTTAAATATCTAAACATATTTTCTATTGTAAATCTTTGTATTAATTCCACACTCATTAATATTGGAATTAAATTTAATGAAATGTGATTATCTGCTAAATGATCTTTGTGGTACACTTATGCATGAACATGATATGAAAGTGACAGGTTCACTAAGAATTATATATCACTAAATTGCATTGGGTAATGTTTCAGTATCATGAGACTTTATGTATGGGATTAGTGGGTCCACCTAATCCATAATAAGAATTTTCCACCACTATAGTATATCTGGACAGTTATCCTTGACCTATGTTTATGTTTTCTTTTTTATTGTTGTTTCCATATTTCCCATGTTTCCTTCATACTATCATGTTGTATTGTGACTCATGTTTCAAGATTCTATTTATAATCCCTTTTATAATCAATTTATTATCATATTTATTGAGATCTAATTCATTTAGGATGTTATGATTTATTTATTCCCTTATTGGGTTTATAGATCACCACTTTCTATGCATGTCCCCAGGGTATCTCATGATGTTTTAAAGTAGAGAAATTTTAGAGTCATGTTAAAGATGTTTTCAATAATTTTATTTTTTCCATTTATCATTTTGATGTCAAATGTAAATGATCTCTTAAATATATTAGGCTTCCCCATATTCTGGGATGTACTACGTGTATTTTTATGTAATAAATCATGAAATAACGTGTATTTATGTTAAGTGGTTTCATCGTTGATATGAAAATAAAAATATAGTAATATTAAAAATTAGGAATAGAAAAAATTAGATAAATCCTTAGGGATGCTAATAAACAAATGAAGTCATCATTAAATATTTTTACAGTATAATGTAAATGTTTTAAAAGAAAATACATCCATATATGGATACTAAAAGTGCATATCACTCTAGAAAATTGTTATATAGAGATAAGAACCCCACAATGGGTGCATTCCGATATACTCAATCATCACCTAGTGCACAACAATGGGACGTTCTACAAACATGAATTTATTCTTTGGGTGGATAATATTTTGTAAATTTGTAAGCTCATTAGGAACAACTATGTAGCAGGAAAAAATTCCAATTAGAGTTTATTTTGGGAATTAGATCATGGATAACATGTAATGAATCCTATAAATTCATAAGTTATAAAATATATGTAATATATGAGTTATTCATTTAATAATCATAGTTTTTCATTTATGAGTTTAATACTTTTAAAATTATCATCCCAATGACTATTTTGGAAGATGTAAAAGGTTAGAACAAGAATCATAATAAAAAAGGTTGTATTATATATCATCAT
Source organism: Viscum album (assembly GCA_963277665.1). Taxonomy (NCBI): domain Eukaryota; kingdom Viridiplantae; phylum Streptophyta; class Magnoliopsida; order Santalales; family Viscaceae; genus Viscum; species Viscum album. The sequence continues at coordinate 236,177,607 of OY728141.1, forward strand.
TATATGCATTCTTTTATATGTCACATGTTTATTTAAACTATTTGAACACCACCACTAATCTTGGATGTAGTGTAGTAAGTTAAAATGGAAAATGGGTAAATTTTTACATCCCAAGTATATAAATCTCCCCATATTAATGTTTTAGGACCGAACTTCCATGAAAACAATGTGATACTTAATTACAAATATTATGATGAAATTATGTTTTTATATTAGGTTTCATTATATTGGGATAATATAAATTGTCTAGAAATGTAAATCACCATCAATATCATGATTGTCACTTCCATGCTATACAAGTAAAAGGGGGTGGTTGAATATTCCCTGGATATGACATCTCAAGCATGGGTAATATTTCTCTTTGAGAAATAAAATCTAGCTCAAATGATTTAGATAAAAAAAATATCATACTTGAAGACATTCCCATTATGAGGGAATACCCTTATGTGTTTCCTAATGAATTTTATGGTCATCTATTACGCTAAAAGTTTAAAATTTCATTCAAGATTATACTTGTGGAATTTCCAACATCTATGTATCTATATATAATGAATGTTGTTTAAATTTAAGAGATGAAGAGGCTACATGAGAATAAAGACAAAGGGTTTATAATCCCAATTTCTTCACCATGGGGATCCCTAGTCCCCTTTGTCAATAAGAAGGGTGGGTCAATGCGCCTTTACATTTATTATCACCAGGACAATAAGATAACCACAAATAAAATTATACTGTAAAATAGATTGATTACATGATCGTTCTGCAATGTGGATCCTTCTATTTATCTCAGAAAGATATGCATTTAGGATATTATCATATAAAGGTAAAATATATGATATCCCCAAGACTGGATTACATAATGGTATGTGAAGTATGAGTTCATAGTAATTCAATTTGGATTCAATAATGTTTCAGGAATATTCATTGACATGATTAATAGAGTATTTAGATATTACCTCAACAAATTTGTGTTATTCTATATATATGATATTCTTATATACAACAAAACTAAGGAATTACATATGGAGCATTTTAATACTATATCAATGACCTTTCAGAATGGAAATATTCCTATGAAGTATAGTTAATGTGAGTTTTGTCTAGAGAAAGTAATGTTTAAGGTTAATTTAATCACTAGTAAAGGGATATATATAGATCTATCAAAAGGTAATTTAATTTAAGGGTGGAGTATACCAACCTCTCTAGAAATATCTTTTTCATTCATTATATAAGATTGGATACATAACTTTTGAGAAACTTCTTCTGATTTTTAAACTACCTAACCAAGACCATATGGAATGAATTAAATATTATATGGATTTATTAACATGATGAATGTTTTTAAGAGATGAAGAAGATTCTATTTAGTATACCTGTACTCACATTTCCCACCAGTAGAGAAGGATTGAGTATATATAATTATGCATCTGAAAATGTATTTATTTGTGTACTCATGAAAATGGAATATTGATAGCCTATGACCCTACCCAATTCATGATCTATAATTGGATTCTACGATCATAACATTAATTTCAGGGGGAAATTATCTATACATGGAGAAGTTTAATATATATATATATGTACCAAAATAGTATTAGATATATATTGGAAGAAAGGATATTGATATTTTACAACATAAGTTCTTAGATATGATCATGTATTATGATTTTAAATCAATTACCATCCTTGGAAATAAAAAAAAGTTGTAGATTCTCTTAGTATAGAGGATCCAACAAAATTATCTATAATAAGTATTGACAAAGATCCAATATTATGGAAATTAGTAGGATTGATATGAGAATAATTAAAGAATCATTATCCTACCTTGAGAAAATAACTACTCAAATATCTATTCTATAGAGGATCATATAGGCTCATAAAGATGATGAGTTATTACAGATTATGGTATAAAATATTCTAGGGTTAAAATTTTCTAAGGATGGAGTTATAAGGGTTGGAACACAAATATTTGTACCATCAAAACCAAAACTGAAGAGGGATGTTTTCAGTGATTTTCATAAATCATCCTTATCTATTAAATTATTAATCACTAAGATGTACATGGACTAAAATAAATATTTATAGTTGGATAACATAATGATACATATTGAGGAATTTGTATCTCGATGTTTGGTATTGCAGAAAGTCATGGTTAAATGATAGATTTCCAATGGTTCGATGGAACCATTCCCTATAACAAAATGGAAATGGGAAACCATGACTATGGATATCACTATTCGAATCCATATGAAACATAATGTAAATAACACCATCATGGTGGTAGATGATCACTTTTCCATTTTTTCATTTCATTGCTATAAATGGAACTTTATCACTTGACCATTTCTCCGAGATATAAATAAGAGAACTGGAAATGCTATATAGAGTAAATTTACTATTCAATAAAATAAAGATATAAGGAGTACCTCAAAATTTTGGATTATCCTTTAGAATTGATTGAATATAAAACATATCATGAGAACTTATCATCACCCTTATATTTATGGTCACTCTAAAAGGACCATTAAACCCTAAAAGATATGAAGAGATCATGTTCAATATATTACCATGAATTTTAGGACCAACACATTCCCATAGTGGAGTTATCATATAATAATAGATTACATTCTAGATTTCAAATGGATATTTATGGGGATTTGTGTAGGAAGAGGTGTCACACTCTGACATGCTAGGATGAATTTGGAGAGAAGAAGATTATTGGACGTAATATTTTTCAGGTGATGACAAAAAAGATTCAAATCAATTAACATCATATGTAATTAATGAAAGTATGACTTAAAATCTATACATATGATCATTAATGAGATCTTGTGTTTGATGTTGGAAAAAATGGTCCTTCATATATCACCATGGAAGAATGTTTTTAGGTTTGGGAAGAAGGAATTTTTCATCCAACTTACATTATCCCCTTTGAGATCCTTGATCACATCAGTGCTGAGTTATATCAATTAGTACTCCCACCTAACATATATCAAGTACATGATGTGTTTCATGTATCCCACATGAAAAAGTACATTCTAGACCCCTCACATGTACTAAATCTAGTGGAGGTACCTTTATAAATGATATTTCATATGAGAGGAAACTAGTCAAAATATAAGACGGTTGATAAAAATATCTACGAAATAAGACAACTCAGATGTTTAAAGTGTTGTGGTGGAACAACAAGTTTAATGAAGTGACTTGGGAACTAGAAGTGTAATTGAAACCAAAGTACCCTCATATGTTTTAGTGCTTGGGTTTTAAATTTTGAGTTCAAAATTTATGAAAGGGGGAATAATTTGATGAACTGAACTATTATAAATGATATTCCATTTTTCAATAAATATGTTAATTATTTATGTAACATAGTTATAGAAAACACATGAAATAAATTAGTTATACTAGAGTATTATAATATATATCAAATGAAATTAAAAATAACTTTAAGTACAATATTCATTTACAATAAATTCATTGAACAATGTTCATATGATGGGTATATATCAAGGGTTACGATAAGGTCCTATTAACACAGTCAAAAAAAGTTATGGCCTCGACTACTAGGAAAATATTTTATAAAGCCTATTTATCTGATATTGTGTGGGAGATATCGTTTCTAGGATTTTCCCTTGATCAATACTAAGATGACTTTAAACAACCAAATCAAGAGAGAAAAAATTTATTGGATAAGATCAAGATCATCAATATCACATCACATACCATGATCACTGAACCAACATAATAAAATGTCATTGTCACACACTTAACCCTTATTGTGTTCACCAGTGTAATAATGGTATGTGTATCTTTACCCTAAAATTAAGAATTTTTTTATTTTATTATCAATAAAAAAAGTATTATAAATTATTCCTTAATTTTTTTACTCTATAACCGATTAAGTAAAATGTTTACAAAAAAATTTATTTTAATATGATAAAAATAGATTTGTATTTATAGGTAATATAAAATTTCAGTTAAGTCATTTATTTTTATGTAATTCATGAATTGTTTTTTAAAATTTATAATATATTATTATTAAATATTAAATATCAAATATTAATTATAATATTATTTTAAGAAGTTAAAATGTAATTTTTATAAGGGACAGAAAACTATTATTCAATAAAAACAATATTATTTAATAAAAGTGTGTTTTAATTTAAATGTGTAATTTTTCATAATTCTATAATTATTTTTATAAAATAAATATTATTTGTTGAATCATCATTTAAAAAAAATTGGTGATTATTTTTTTCATAATATTTTGACACAGTGGAATTTTTGGGATAAATATAAATATATAATTTATATTATTTCATCCCAATGAAACCAAAGTGGTGTAATATGTACTATAAAAGGTATAAAAACATATTTATATTTTACAATTAAAGTAATGTATTTTTTGGTTTGTTTATTAATTTAGTAATCCCTTTATTAATCCTCTAAAACATATATTATTTTTTATGGTTTTAAAAATCAATTATTTGTATACATGACCCTCTTCCATATAAACAAGGGTATTATTATAATGTGTTTATTTTGTGGTATTATAAACTAATTAAAAAAACTATTATTTTTTTATATTCCATGGAAAAAGTCATATGAATTTTTTATTTACTTTTTTGTATTGATTTCGTAACCTAATTTTAGAAATTAATAAAGAACTCACCTCTCTTATATTTTAAAACCCCACCCAAGTTCCCATTTATATTCACTCAAAAAACCATGGGTAATTAATATAATATTACCTTAACTATCTATATAAATCCCAATGTTTACCAATATCTCAAGAAGTTCCTCCCAAGATTTTGGAAACAACCTCTCAAGGTAATTGATCCTCTCCTTCCCCTCTCCATTGATGCATGTTTTTTACGTAATGCCCTTTTTATTATAATTCATATTGATGATATATTATTTTACACATCAATATTACGAAATTTATTATTTCATTTTGATTATAATACCCTTTAAATATCATCAATTCATATAATTATTCATGATGTACCCATGTTATGTTGTGAAAATTATCTTGTAATTTTTTAAGGCCAAAAACTTATTCAAGCCCCCTATTTATTCTAAGCCTTTTAATTTAACATTTTTAATAATGTATTATGTTCTAAAAAATAATTATTAGATAAATAGTTATTTATAAGTGATGAGATACCACATAAATTCCCATTAATCTCTCCAATTATTCATTATGCACCACCATTGTGTTGTAGAAATTATTCTATGATTTTATCATACCAATCCTTTGTTTTTTGGAGTGCCAAAACAATTTCTATTCTAGGTTATTAAACTAGAAATTATTAACCATATATTTTAAGGGAATTAAATTTGTTTATTCCACACCCCTAATCATTTAATTAAATGTGATTAAATAAAATCTTATCTTGAATGTTATTTGCAGCAGACTTATGAATGTACATGATATGAAAGCGATGGGTGTGCGCAGAATTATATAGTGCTCCAATGCATTGGGTAATTTTTTAGTCTCATGAGAAATAATGTAGGGTATTTTGGAGTTACCGTAATCCATTATAGTAATTTTTAAAATATTTAATTATGTCTTATAAGTTATCATCGACCTATGTTAATGACATGTTTAATGTTTTTTTCATATTTCCCATGTATCCTTAATTCTATCATATTATTTCATGCCATATTATTCAAGATTATGATTCTCATGACTTTTATGTTACATTTAAATTCTTATTGAATAATATTTAATATATTCAACATGTTGTTCTATATTTGTTCCCTTACAATGATTTATACCTCAACCATTTCATAAGTATGGCCCCAGGTTATCACATGCAGTTTTAAAAGCTATAGAATTTTAGAATCATGTTAAGGATGTATTTAATAAGTTTGTTGTAACAATGAATAAATTTGATGTTATATGATCTTAATATAATAAATACATTAGGATTAATGATTTTAAAGGACGTACAAAGTGTTATTATATATAATAAATCATGAAATACAATGCATTAAATACAATGTTTATCATAGTAGATACCAATATCGTACCCCATACTATAGACGATTCGACACCCTAATCATATGGTATAGGTTGTACTAAACATATCTATACTATTCGATGAAAAAAAAATTCAAATTACTACCCAAAGTGGTTCCACTTAGATAGAATTGTGTATCCTATTTCTGGGTTCCTCGACCACGTGCACCAACTTAGCTTATAAGACTATTGGTATTCCAACTACAAAAAAGGAAAGATGATACTGATCTGACTACAGATAGTTGGGCTGGTGCAGACCCCCTTCTACTATGAACATATATAAATTCCCAAAAATCCTCTTATGAATCACTATTCATCCATAGTCTCAATAATCATTTGGGTCTCATTCACAATAAGTCTTTTCATTACCCAAACATCCACACAAAAAGCATTAAAAAGAACTATCAGTTTGGATACTACGTCTAACCATATTGTATTGAGAATCATATAAAAGGAATTTCCTACCATTTGATGAATTTCTACTCTACCTTATTGTTCAACAACTATTCCCATACAAAACAATTTCTTCATATTTCACTTATTGTTAAGGGATTGATTCACAATTCCCGACACTATAGACAAACATAAAACATTTAACTATAACCAGATGGAATACCTAATCTGATCCTTAAATATTATCTCTCAAGAAAAATCATTATAAGTGATGGGAAGTTAAAATTAATCAACCTTAGTAAAATCAGATGAGTAATAAATAAATAATAGTGATCTTTTCTTTAGTTTCAGGAATTCTGTAGCCTTGTTAGACTTCGACATCTCCAAAAAAGAAATTATTGTAGAAGGAAACCTAAAAAAAATTCTCTATTTGAAATCCATATAATGGTCTTCCTATGTAATAATCTTCCACCTTCACATGGAATGACCATGAACGATATTAGTGGTGAGATTGACTCTCAACGTTGATGTAATATCTATATTCAAACAAATATACAGCATGGCCTCTGGCCATGCCTATGTGGATAGTGGGATATCATTTCATGAAATTGATGGATGATTTTACCACTTTAATTCTAATTTAAGAACATCATGTGTAGGGGTAGGTCATGTGGCTCTCTGCATAGTATTTATAAGTATTAGGTAACCCTATAGAAATTAGGAATTTGTTCCCAAGTGAGGAATAATTGAAATTTCCATAGGTCGAACTACTAGTGTGTCCCACCACCTAAAGAGCATGGTCATCACCATATTCCTTGATCTTTTCCTGAGGACTTTATGGTGTAATAATATTGAAAATTGAAATAAAATTCCTTATAATAAATTTTATATTTAAGAAAATCATAGATCTGAAAAATATTATTGGCGATTTTATTCCTATAATAAAAGGACACCCTTCTACTGGATCCTGAGTTGGGGTTCGAGTGATGTATAAAATATGATGAATCAGAAGAGACACTGCTTTCCACCCACTATTATGTTTGGGTCTGGGTTATATTATGTATTCCAAATAAAGGGTTATAGTATATAATGTGTTGATTTCATGTTATAATGGAAAAATCCCTTTATGTTTCAATTGGCATATCTATTAAAAGAAATCCATTTCCATTTAAATTTAGAAATCAACAGTTCAAAATTATATTTATATGTTTATATCAAGGTCCTATTATATTGGTCTATTATTCCCATGTTATAAATACCTATTCTTTATAAGTGAAAATATTTTCTACACGTAATTGTATCCATGAATTCACAATAATTAAATTATATGGATATATAACACTTAATTTATAGAGGCACACACAATATTTATATTGTAATTAAGATGCATAGAACAATAACCAAATATTGTGTCAGCTAATGAGACATATGTTCCATGGATTAAACATAATATACATGGACTGTAGTGGTACAAAAAATAATGTATATGTGAAAAACCATTTAGGTTAATACAGAAACATTAATTCATCCATTTAATATATCCTTATAATAAATGTTCATCATATATAAGATGTTACAAAAATGGAACAACAACATGTTGTAGGAAACAAAGTCATTAAAATAAATATGGCATAGAATATGCTTGAAAAATTAATCCTAAAGTTCCAAAAATGATGTATGAAACACTATATTCATTCCACACTCGATCAAGGAAAAAGATAAAATACACAATTATAAAAAAATTCAACCAATCATGATTATCACTCAATTGTGAACTCAATACAAATATAACATGAATAATCTTGAACATAAAATACCAGCCTAGATAATTTTCGTTTTTCCCATACATGGGTTAGTTAATCCTAAATACATGATCATTACCTAATTTTTAAAGGATCTGATATACTTTATAACTATTCATAAATGGTAATATAAATAAATCCTTTTATACCACTTTGTGGCATCCTGGACTGATTGAATCAGTAAGAGTTGCTGAACTGGTGTCTGCATGTCCTCAATCACACCTCCCCATTTGCTAGAGGATTTAGACTAGTAGAGAGGGCCCAACGCATGTCTGTGGGGAGACGATACCCTAAGATCATATTATAACAAAATATAATAATAATATATTGATAGAAAAAGGAAAAAAAATATCCACATAAGATAATCTACTGGAAAACAGTAATTAGCACTATATACAAGGTGATGTCCATTTCATGATGATTTTTAAAGAAGAGTATATACATGAAAGGTGGAAAAAACACATGTATTTAAAAATAAAATAAAGGACCAAATACATCTCGAGAATGATCAAGATCCTAATATTGTTCATGTCCTTCAAGATCCCCTGATATAAGAAAATGATGCATCCATGATGCTAAAGATTCCCTTGTCCCTACCTTGTTTCATGAAGTATATCTAGGTACCAATTAGCGGTCCAAATAGGGTGTAAGATACACATAGTAATCCACAAACAATTAAAACTATATACTTTTATCCCATTAGTATATATTTAATATTCTATAGGTATAAAAATAAGTTGTGGAATAAGATGTGTGAAATGATAACCATGTTGGGATTATCTCCTAATTGGAAGCTCGACTAAAATTCCTGATTAAGAATAAGCTAGACGTATCTGACTTGGTGACCTATAAATTTTCATGTTCTTAAAAAGTTATCATAGAGTCAAATTATATGTTATATATAATATGGGATCAAAGTGGTAAACAAGGAATCCATATAGTGACAAAAGTAGGATATTACATATGGTAAAATCAAGGTGTCCTTGACCATAGTGGGCCAGGTATATCACAACAATAATCCATGTTGCCTCGATATAGGGTTATATGTGTAATATAAGGGATAAACATGATAAATTACATTGGAAATAATTTTAACCATGTCCATAGATCACATCCACTAAAAATCCTAGGCTAAACAAGGTAGGGCACAAGGGAAGAATCCAAGGTGTCCCCTTTCTAAGGACATCAAGCTAAACCCAAGGAGTGTATCTAGGGAATTATAATATCATGATATGAGTTGATAAAATCTTCACTTCTACATTAATTAATTCACATACTGTAATACATTGAACACATTTTAAGGTGGGTCTCTCCCTAGGAAATAATTCCCATGAATCAGGATTCTATCCTCAGAGTGCTCCAGGAATTCTCTTAGGAATCCAATTTTAGATCAAGTCTGACCACTCATTTAAGATGGATAATATCTATATTTCTAATAATAAAAGGCATCATACACTTATAAATAATCAAATTCCATGTGATAACTATTCTATTTTACCATTTCAATTTAAATGTAATCTAATATGCTTTCATTCACAATTTAAAGGGTCAAAGGATTTTTCATACCATTTAAAATTTCAGTTTGAATTAATAATTTCCAAGTGAAACATACATACACCATTAATAAATTATCATTAAATAAATTTAAATTATTTTAAAAACACTTGAGGAAGAAAACTAAAATATTCCAATGGGATCTGTGGCCAAAAATATGAAATGGTTGACATAGGATTATACATGGGGAACCAAGGGGTGGATCATGCTAAGATCATTAAACACTATTGACTAAATGGAAATAAATTTGGGAGTTTAGGTGTCCAATTAAGTAACTTAAATCAGGAATTATTGATTTTAGGGGAAAAGAAAGGGTGAAACCAGTGTGCAGTACACTAATTTCAGACATAAATTTCAAGACTGAAGGGAAAGTTATAGACCACCTACCTGATGGCATTAGACAAACCCATGTCTTGTATTGGATTCCAATTTTCGATATAAGTGATGAAATTAGAAACCAAACCAACTAAATGAAAATAGGGAGAAGTATCCTAATTGAATATTTCTGAATGGATGGAGAGATAACTAAGTAAAAGAAGAAAATTGATCCAAAAACATTCCAAGAGGGATCCAACAATACGAATGGTCTTCTAGTGTATGTTATGATTAGGGAGATTATCATAACCTAGTTGAAGGATTATGAGATCTCCTAACATGGAGCGGTGATCTGTTTAGAGATGAAAAGAAGATATTGTATTTTTCTTAAAAATAAAAAGGAAAAATGAATTTCACCATACATTAAGGGAGTCCATGGTTTGACTACATCGTTGTCCAAAATGTGCAGCAATCTTGTAATAGAACTACCCAAGGGAGACACCCTTCATAACATTATATAAAATGATATAAAAACCATGAAATAACTTTATATTTAATCATTTCTAATGTTTTTCAATTTTTTTAATAGAAAGGTCGCTGCCCTCTAATGGACTTTCAAACCGTTCTCCATTATACATAGTCCACATCATTGAGCTACACAGTTACTACTAATTGTGTACCAATAATGTTCCTAATAAAAGTTCCCTAAAAACCACATATCAAGGATTCGAACATAGTTGGATTCCCCCAAACCCTTCCTTAACCAATTAATTAAGGTTAAAAGAAATATTTAAATTAATAATTAATTTGGTCATATACAAAGAAAAAAACTACGATATTAAAAATAGGTAGTTGGTATAATCCTCTCTAAATGTATCTCTTCCCATCATTAATTATCACAACTATATCATGTAATTAAAGGAAATAGAAAAAATGTTGGTCTCCCCAAGATGGTAAGTGTCTCATAGAAGTCATAGATTTTTAATAATTTTTACAAACACATAAAAAACTAACCTCCCATAATCATACTCTTCGTTTGTAAACACATGCAATAAATATTATTAATCAGAAAAAAAATTTATTCATGTCCCCTCCATTATGGAATGGGGAATGACCACATCCAACTGATTCACCACTCCTTGGTTATCCTGTTTTTTCAATAAGAATATGGTGATGGATCTTAGAATTTCTCCCAAGGAAGGGTATATTAATTTTGAGATCTTATATTTAAAATAATCATGATGTACCATTAGGTATTTTTTCAATTATTTATACTTAATGAATGATATATTTCGATTGTTCGTAATGGGTCGTATCACATATTTTTCAATATATTTATATCACTGTAAATAATTCATAACTGTCCATATAATCTTAATAATATAGATAATTAATATTTTACCTACAAGACTAAATATGTATTTTAATGGTCACGAGATAGAGTGTCAATGAATTCTCACATACAGTCCCTATATTTATTCTCTATCACTTCAACTATATACTCTAGATATAATTTCTCTAGATAATTCTTATCTATACTTTTTAAACTAATATGATTATTCTTGAAATGACTAAAAAACATATCTCCTTCAATTTCCCATACTTCTAATAGTGAGATGCATAGTTTATCTCGTTCTATAATAAAAATGAGACAACTATGTAAATTAAAAAACATGTATATAATCAAATAATTGGGTTTATCTTTTGAAGATGAATTGGTAGATGGGGAAATAAGTAGGTTAGGTTGAGTTGGTTGGGAAAATTAGAAGGATAAAGGTGGCATTATATACAAATCACGTCATAAGAGTTGGAAAGATTATTAAATGAAACAAGAGATATGGGGGGAGGGTCTAAAATTTGGATTGAATGTGGTGTAAGGTGTATAAAACCATTCGATAAAATATTTTAGGGTTTTATCTATTTTTAATAAATGGGAGAAGTATTTTTGAGACAATATATAGAATGAATTGAAGGGGGTAAAACAAAAGGGTTAGGATTTCATGGGAGTTGGAAAATTGTCTTAAATTTGAATGATTTTTTGGATAATTATTAATTTTTTGATCAGTAGAAAACATTTGCATGTTTTAGAAAAAAATATGATGTAATTAGTGATTTCATCATTGAAAATAGTGTCTATATACATCATGGCATTGTTGCACTGATAATTTTTATATGGAATAGCTTATGATTTTTGTTTTAGATTAATGTACCATGATGTGATCATATGTAACATACCCTTTCTAGGTTGGGGCCATAATAAAGATAAAAATGTGTATATATGTGTTAGTGGTTCTGATGTGTTTTCAGGACATTATACAAAGAACATATTATTTAAAACTTTATTGATGAATTTTATAAGAAATAAGGCGTCTGGAATGAATGCATCATCAAATTCCCAAGGTTTCATGGGGGATGATTTTTGGGAATGAGCACTATTCCCTGAAGGTATTGGTTAATATAGATGTTTTTTTAATATTTATGTGGTGATTACGATAAATTAATTATCATCCATAAATATTGGATGGTAGTGGAACTAATGAAACCAACTATCTATTATAGATCTCCACTATAAATAGTTGGGTGGGGTAACTTGTACTATTATCTATTTGATCTCATTACACATATTCGATTTATTCAATTAAAATAAAATGATGTGGTATTCATCTAGTGTATTAGATAAAATATTAAACCATGTTAATTTTTTATGTTATTCCATTTTTTTATTGTGTTTCTTTGGGTTCGTTGTGTTTGAATGGAATTTTTTAAATTGTGGTTTTGATATAGTTTATATATTCATATTTTTAGATACAACATATTTTTTTCATTCCATTGAATGGGATTTAGAAATTTTTCTACATTTTTAAGATCTAAAGTAAAATTCCATGATTGATGGGATAAAACAACAAAAGTGGTATCAAATTATAATAAAATATATTATTACATATAGGGAAAATTCAGGTTTCCATATCTTAGAGTTGAGTAGTTTTTTCAATATTGTACTTATGGGATAATTTCAATAGATAGTTTCTAAACCTTTTATGATTTTTTGACTCATTTGGATTTTTATTCCAGAAGAATGATGTCAGGAGATGTTATGGTTTGAATAAATAAATTTAATAGTTAGATTTTAGATTCAGAGTATGCAGATTGAATATTATCCATTTTATAGAGATATATGTCTTTCATTGAATCATTTAAAAAATTAATCATCCAAAATATGAATGGTAAAAGGGTAATAAAGAGTAAAAATTAGTTATTAAAATCATAATATCTTGGAATGTGGACTAAAAAATTAAATAAGTAAAGTCAACTGCTATGTTTATGACATTGCATTTCAATATATTTTAGAAAAGATAATATATGAACACAGTATTTTTATTATGATTGATTTTTATAATTATTATTTCAAAATGAATATTTGTGGTTGATTATATCATGTACTTCAATGAAATTTATATTCATTCAAGGGCTTTGAATCTATAGTTAATATGGGATTTGTGGCATTGATTATTTTCTCATTTCCTCATTAATCATTAGATTAAATTGTTACCATGGTGTAGAATTATTGTAAAAATACTAACATTGTTTTTGAGGATATATAATATTTTATTTTGAATGAATATATTCATTGGTTATAGGTATATTACTCCACATTAAATTCGTTTTTTGTGGAAGGTAGAGGATACCCTACTTAGTGTAATGTTAGAAGACACAAATTGGAAGAAAACAAATCAGTCAAGGTGATTCAGTTGATCCCTGAACCATATACAGAAATTATGGGAAGAATGTTCATGTGAAGTAGGATTATAGTGACTAAAGTCTAATTCAAAAAATGTTATTTATGATGGTCTATCACAAATTCTTTTTTGATTATATGAATAGGTTGGTTTTGAGTGTCACCAATCTTCTTGAGTCATGGATAATTAAGATTTATGATTAATTCAACTCTATATTTGAGAGGGGATTTATGGATAATTTTTTGTTTGAAATATTTTTTAAGGTTCTCTATAGGGTGGTTGAAATTATCATGATCATAGTAATGGTTTATCATGACAGTAAAACATTTAATTCATTATTTCTTGAGTTACAAGTGGTATGTAACATACTAAGGTTACCAATGAACATGATCTTAATAGGATATATAAACATTATAGGTTTCTAAAATAAATTTGATGATAGTGTGTGGAAAATTATATAGGGTTCCATGGGGGAGGTAAAAATTGTGAATAATAAGGCATTATATCTCTCAAAAATTTGAAATGATAAATTCATGAATAATAATATACATTATATATTTAATATTTTTTTATGAACATCCCGATCACATGGGTGAGAAGATGATGACATTCTTGTCTATGAAAGATTTAATAAATCTAATAAGGGTGGTGTATAGAATATGATTTGACTTTATCATTGTAAATAAGTGGAATGTGTCCATTAATATGGAATGTAAATCCTGAGAAAATTAGAAGCTAGACTTGATTTGTATTGATATTTTAAGGACAACCATGGTACATTCACACAACGAATTGCTATACCAATATAACTTAATTGATGATACGATACACACATTATGTATGTTAATTTTTTGTAAAAATAATTATACATTTTATACATTCATTATATTGAGTTCTATGACGGAAAAATAGACTATAAATGTGCTAAAATTCTTAAAGTCTAATAATAGTGCATAAAATGGATGTATAATGTTTCAAATATTCTATTTGTGTAAAAGTGGATTATTTAATACACCCATAACCAAAACAATAATGTAAAATGGGTTCATAGAATGTGAGAATCCGATATTGAATGAGTGTTTCAAAAGAATAAGGTTGTATGAATGTTTTTCAAAAGTGTATCGGGTCAAGGGAGTGAAGTGAGTGAGCTATCTTATTAATTGTTATCATTTTTCTATATTTGGGAATAATATTCTTGAATAATTATATTATAGAAGGATTTTTAATATGTCCCACCTTAATGTTTTATAATAAATATCCTATGTCTATGAAAAATATTTGGAAATTGATAAGCTGGAGGAAAAGTCCCTAGCACGTCTCTTTATTGATTATGGTGATTAAAACATTCAATTTTAACTATAATATATTGTATTATGGGAATTTATAAGAGTTAGAAAAAAATAATCAATAAGGGTATAGTATTTAACAATTGCAACATGGAAGAAGATGAATTTGATAAAAATTATTATATTATTCAAAATTCATATACATGTAATTCAAGTAGTTTATATTAGTTTATGTTGTCTAGTGGTTATGGATATATAATACTATCTAAAAGGTGTATTTTTTGGATATATGTTAGTTTAAGTTGGTGTCACCCAATCCAAATGTATAATAATTCTTGAGGATGGTAGAAGATGTTGACCGATCTTTGAAAGGTAATGTTCTATAAGTAGTTGTTTTAGAAAGATAAAATCTTTGTTTTAATTGAGGTGTTCTGCTGTGGAATGATTCCTAGCATAGAGTTTTTAAAGAGATTTTCACTTATTGGTTCTTGTGGATGGTGGATAAACTGAGATCGTGGAAGCGGTGTAAAGTCATGGTGATTAAAAATATATTAAGATTTAGTGATTGAAGAGGATATAAAGTATTTTCATGTTTTTATTAAATGGTAGAAAAAAATTTCTACTAATAAAAGATAAATACATTAAAAGTGGTATTAATAATTTATAAAATAAATAATATGGTAATATTCATTAAAATTAAAAGCCTTTTATAGAGGTATCTCAACAAATAAGAGGTGGGTATTTCTTAGAAATAATCTATCTAGTTGTAAATAATTCATCAATTTAGATGGTTCTTGAGATGGTTGTTATGATTATTACTAAAAATTATTAGTTATATGTAAATATGGGTGTTCTTAATGGTTAGATTGAGGACACAATTTTAATGGAGTAGCCAACATGGTTAATGGAGGAGAAGGATTGTTGTGTTAGCAAAAATGGAGTCTGTATGGGCTGAAAATAACCCATGAAATAGAAGTGTAAGTTAAATTACATTATGTAAAATAATAATATTTTATATAAATTTTAAAAAAATTTATTTCTAGATTATCTTTGATTATGAATTATTCATCATACATTTTCTCTCTATGGATGATATTCTTATTGAATTTCTAAGGATATATCAAATAGAGGTTCTAAAATTAGTATTGTCTAAAAAAAATAGAGATGCGAGATATTGGTTATATAAAGAGTATTTTGGGCTTTAGGATTGCAATGGATGCAAGGTAAATTGTTTTTTAAGTGTCTCAATAGCATTATGTGCAAAAGGTGTTTTAGATATTTTAAAATATCGAGTCTAAGCCTATCAGTACTACCCGAGAATAACATTTCAATTTAATTTAGGATGAGTAAATGAGAATAGAATATGAGTTTTTTAGATTTATAAATGGATTCATATAAATTAGAGATCATAAAATCTATTAATTTCATGGTTTCTACATGGTTATATACATCTAAAATGTGGGTGTCAGAAACTTGTTCATGGAAAATCATGGATGGGAGCACTAAGAATATGTAAACTGGATTGTCCAATATCATAAAGGTTCGATATAAATTTTAAAAAATATATAAATGAATGATCTATTATAGGGCCTACAAGATTAATACTTTTGGGGAGATTCAAACACATAGATAAGTACAACTAGTTATGTGTTCACATTTTAAGGAATGATTCTGAGTAGGGTTTTTAGGCTTTAACCAGTAGTTGTATTGTCCACATTAATAAATAAATTATGTTGTAATAATGAATATGGGGTGTTGTTGATATGGTTGAATGTTTTTTTGGGAATCTATAAATAATCCTAGGGAATATAAAATTTTTATGTGATATTCATTTCATAATCCATCTTCTGAATAATACGATGTTTCACACCAAGAAAAAGAAAATTTAGCTAATGTATCACTTCCTATGGACGTTTTTTAGGATTGTTTACAATAGATATGGTTGTTTAGGTGATACTATAATTCAATAGATATGTTGAGATGTTAATATTGTAGAATTTTTTTTAGAGTTTTGTTCATAAATGGGTTGTGGATACCAAAATTATGGTTGTAGAACCTTGGTTGATTCATGGAAACAAAAGAAAGGGTGTGTCTTGGCAGACTATTTCAACCCATGAAAATAGTCTCATGGAAGGAGATTATTTTACTTTGATATTAATGATAAACGTTTCAGCTAATGTTTGTAAACTATTGAATTGATTCGTTCCATAAGTTATTATTTGGAACCAAATTTGTGTATGGTTCTATGACCTATGGTTTCGAAATAATAGAAGAAGCATATTTTTAAATTGAAATGGGAATATGAGTTCAAAAAATGTTATTTTTCATAAAATTAATAGATCAAGTCTATGTGTTTATTTGGATGATTATAGTTCCCATGATCTAGTGGTGGTCATTCGTAAAGACTGCATGGTATGAGAACTGATGAAACTATATGGCTAGTATAGCGAGAAACAATAAATAATAGGGTGGGGTTACTTGTGATTTTAGTTGAATGAGTTCATTATTCCTGTTTCATTTTATATAATATAATAAAAAAAAATTTGTGTTCTTCTTGTGGATAAGGGAAATACCTAGACCAGCTAAATTCCTTTTTTGTTAATTCAATTTCTTATTTAATATATTTATTCCATGTTTTCATGTTTATATGGTCTTATTAAGTTGTATTTTTTATAATGTAAATTGCTGGGGAAAAGTCATATCAATTATTGATATATAGTCTTCACATGTCTTTCGATTTAGGTAGTTCCAACATTTTAATCTTAAAATTTAATTTCTATATTTATAATTATGAATCATTGGGATAAAAGAAAAGATGGGATATGTTAGATATTGGGAATGGGTGAAGAGTATGTATTTTGATTATATATTTTTCTGAGTTTTGAATTGGTTTACATGGGTAAAAATATTTTACTTCTTAACAAACATGTTTAGTTTGGTATGTCTTGTTTTATAGTTTTAGTTAGTGAGGATGGGTTAAAATAGGATGGTAAATGTCTTTAGATTTATCATTTTGATGATACATTATGAGAAATATAATTTCATATATACCTATCTCCTAGTGGCCTTTAAAAAAAATTATATTCCATGAATTTTTTTCAATTAATGTATAGTTGAGTATGGGTCATTTATATTTTTTAGATGCGATCCTAAAAATATTATAAAAAGGGGGTGGTTTTATGTGTTATTCTAGGATTATATAAGGTTAGGAAAAAATATCTAAAGAACCATATGTATGATACTCTAGTCATTGTCTTCCTCGGTTCTATGTATAATATTTAAAACAAGGACAATGAAGAGACCGTGAATTGGTTTTCTCCCGTGGTTTAGGTTTGAATGGTAACCCATCTAGAAAAATGTCTCAGGTAATGTTTAGTTAGGAGCTTTCTCATAGCTAGGTCGACCTAGAATTTCCATGACATTGTTTAGAAAGTTATAAATTATATTTCCCATTTTATTTCCTTTATTATATCATTTTAACTACACATTAATTTAATTTAAATTCTATCCTCATATATTAATTCTCTTATTAATTAACACTTTATTTTGACGGAGGTGTTATATTAGGGTTCACCTCATGATGATTTACTAAAATATATAATTTAATGTCTGTAAATTCATATAAAATTACAAAAAATAGAATATTTTATTTGTTATTGAGACACTTTTTTTTCTTTCTATATACTAATTAATTTAATGTATACAACTATAAATTGAATTATTTATTCAGTAAAATTTAAGTGAGTTAGTGAACCTATCTCTAAATGTATGCATATATAGATTCATCATTTTTTTCTCTTAACCTTTAATGATGAATTTTACACGCTTTGGATCTCTATGGATCCGAATGGGTTTCTTTTGATTACTATGATGTTTCCCAGCCCATCTAAATTATGTTCTAGGAAAAACATTCAAACATTCGTTAAATGATATTACATTATCATTAATCTTGAATGATCATTATTGGATGTATATATCTAGCCACTTCATTGTACACCGTTTTTAAATACTGGAATTATCTTAGGTATCCTTTTTAAATTTTCTCTTACTCATCCAACGATAATAACTTCTTCTTCACGTCTTGTAACAAGTTGATGATGACATTTATTACAAACCAATATGATCTATATTCGAGTTATATAGGAAATTTACATATATTTCCATAGATAAGATAAAATAAGTATGTACCATTTGTTTTCATAAATGATGTCAAGAATGCTAACAAAGTGTCAACATGTTTCTTTCTTCAATCCTTATTTCCAAAACTCATGTTATTATCCAAGATTTTTTTAACTCATATTAATAAAATTTGACTTTCCCACTTTTCTATGGGTGACAAGGTGATCTTAAATTATACTTAACTCAATAATTTTCTAATAGTCCCCATAAAATGTTATTATTGAATCGACTTCAATGATCATCAATGAGTGGTAAATATATTTTAAATTTGGCAAAAATGTTATTTCGTAATAATTTAAGGATGACATCATCTATCTTTCCTGGTGTTCGCTTTCTTACTCTTATTTAACCATATATCCCACACATATATAAGAATTTATGTATTGATCAAAGTGTTCAGTAAGGGTAATATTAAATCCATTCCACATACATTTAGTACCATAAATTTATGAATTATGTGTTACAAAAACTCATTTATCATTCAAATGTTTATCTTTATTTGTCATTGATCATAGCCTCACAGAAATAAAATTGCATATATATGGAGATTGGGTCCAATGAATCTACATTAAAAATTCATAATCAATGTTCTATAACGTATCTATTTCAATTCACTGAGTGATATATCAAAAATTTAAAATTAAAAAATCACCATATAATTGCTTACACATCTCCAATTGTTTTCATATCCAGACTACTTGAATAATATGGGATCATCCAAAAAAAATGTGTGGTTTTATCTATATATATTTATTTACTATTAATAATTCTTGTTTACATAAATCATAAAAATTTTCACTGATTTTAATTTACATTAAACCATGGACTTTATTTTTGATTATCCTGAATGAGTTTATCATATGAAAGCTTATCCCCAATATCAAAATCTCTTACTTCATCCACATTAACTAATGTCATCTTCAATAACTTCTTTTCTAAAATATTATCTGCGCTATTTTGTCACATGGTTACGATATTAATCTCATATATAATCAAGATATATATCGTCATTCATAATTTCAAATAATTTTTATTGAGTAGGTACCTTAAAGTGGAATGATCATTATGGACTTCATCCATTGACAGTACCAAATATGATCAGAACCTATTTAATGATAACTCTACTATAGGAAGACATTTTGCATGTTAATGAAATTTATTTCTACCTTTTTCATATTGAATTTTTCATTTAATAGGGTTTAAAAATTTTATCAACTAGTCGTAAAAAAGGCTCAATATTTTAAAATCGATATCACTATACATTAATTCAAATGTCTTATCCTAATTGGGAGAGACCACTATTAGGATGAAAATCATTTTTAATTTTATAGTAGGGAAGGATTCATTTCATAATTCATCAAAGATAAATAAAACTTTGATTAATAGAGGGTGGGTTTGTGGATTATATTTATTTGAAAAATACTTAATAATTTTGTGCTAGAAAATCACATGTCTAAGAAAGGTTCAAATTATATTCACTATGGTTGATTGAAAAAACTCATGTAACACATTTATTTTGATAGAAACAACCTCAATTCCCTATTTTTATATCCATTATCCACATAAAACTCATTCTTAAACCCGGAAATAAATCATTTCCAAAGTGAATGATATGAATTTTCCCTCACATATATTAGTACTAGGATTAGGTTGTGAAGTTAAAGCACGATAAATATCCAATATCATGGGAATTAAACCATGAACTTTCTACGAACTACTCTACCATGTCATGAAACATATGTTTGATACACCTTTAGAATATTATAAATTCACTATACTAGTTGATTGACATGGGACGATATGTACAGGTTTAATACAGAAAAGTAAATTTTTATACAGTGGTCCTCCAAATCCACCATTATTTGTTTTTATCATTAATAGAAAACTAAAAACTAATATAAATCATGTTTGATTAACAATTTTATTATTTTATCCATGAATTGTAGTGAATTTTTGTCCTTTGTTATTTTTCTGTATACCTTTTCATAATATATGAATTATATCTATCCCAAAATTATTCTTTTTAATATCAACTCATTATCGTAATTTTTAATTATCATCATTCCACTATGATTTGGAATGAATTGAATACGGTCAACCGAAAAATACTACATTCTTAAAAATATGTGGGATAAGACCTTGGATATTAGAGATTCCCTAATCTATAATGTGCTTCATTTTATTCATTACTTTTATTATTTTCCCAATTATTCCTTATAAATTTTTTTATTTATAGTCATTTAAAATTTTAAATTATCTCATAAAAATCAATACCAAAATGTTTTTAGGAGTGGATTGAGCTCATGATTTACTGGATTGATGGTCTGATGGTTAATCATTGAGAAGATGTTCTGTAATATCTTTTTATCCACTATATATCTCATTCTCTTTGATCATCCACTCAGTTGTTATTTTCTAATATATTTTAAAAAGTATCATAAATTTTTTTATTAGTGTTTAATTTTATTTGTACTACAAATACATGATATTTTAATTGCTTCTAATGGAAAAATAACATTATATTCCTCTAATTTCTCTCTAGGACAAATAATTTATAAAATATAGAAGTAAATCTCTCATTACAAATTCTAGAAATTTGAATTCCTTAATTGTAATCAATCTTGAATTTTACTATGCATTAGAATGGACTCCCAAGGATAATGGGAACATCCCCTTATTCCACAATCTCAAGAATCAAGAATTATATAGGAATAATAAACATCCCAACCTTTCTAAGAATATCATTATGTATTCGATGAGAGTACTTCACTAGATAATCTGTTAATTGAAATGTGAAATAAATCTTGTTTTTTCAATTAATCCCAAATTTTGAAATGTACATAGGGGAATAAAATTGACACTTAATCCTTGTTCTCGTAATACATTCCCAAATATGAAATATCTGATTATACATGGAATAGGAAAACCTGAATAATATCATAGATTTTGTGATATCTCCAAATAAATAATATCAGATCAAGCCTTAATATAGAATATTACGTTAAAATCCTTGTATTTTATTTTTTAAAAATAAAACTAATTAATATTTTTTATATTCTAGTATTTGATATATTTCATTATTAAAAGTGTAAATTCATTTTAATTTGATTTAAGAAAGTAATTTGTTATATTCAATTTATAATCTTCCTCATGTAATCCATTCCATGAATGGTATAGGGAGATTTTAAGGATCTATATTCAGGTACATATCTGGCCTCTCTCATATTTAATTCCAAATCTATATTTCTCAACTTTCACATTTTTCTACTATATTTTATCTTCACTATCTCTTTTATATATCTAATGTCTCATATTTTTTTCATCCTACATTGGATTCATTTTATACAGACCACACTCATTGTGAAGTGTATCATCCTTTACCTCTAATATTATAATATTCTCCATCATTCCCACAAATATGTCTGGTAATTTATCTGATATGTTTAGGAAATATTTTTAATCAAATACATTAAAATTCTAGATATTTAATTATTATTCATCAAAAAAATTATTATTCCATAAAATAATTCTAATTTTGATTTTGATACCTAAATATATACACAATTGAATTTTTATGGGTTTTAGTTATTTCTATTACTACTCTAGTGGATAATTTAATTGAGTTAGAAGGATTATAAAACCTTATTAGAATATTTAATGGCCTTGAGATTGATAATTTTATTGAGGTTTTCATTGGAGTATTTTAATGTTTTTTCCATGTTGTTGTTGATTCCAACCCATATCACGGTTTTTATTTTAAATAATTATAATCCCATAGTTGTAGGTACATTAAAATTATTTTTAGGTAATTATTAATTATAATATTTATAATCCAATAATTTATTATCTTATAATCTATCTCGACACACTTGGTAAGATTGTGGGAATTCAATAAACTCAAATTATTTTAAAATAATAGCAAGATTAGGACGTTGGAGTTGATTAGGTTCCACAAATTTAAATACATATTGATTTAGGTATAATTTTTTCACTTGGGATTCCAAATGAGTAGGCTACTATAGTTGAAGTATTCCTATCCTTGATTTTTTTCAATCACACTTTTATATATTAAAATAATGAAATATTTCATTCCGGATGACTTATAAATCGGGTGAATTTATTCAATACTATCCTTCCATTAGTTTAATAACAACCACTATAAGATAAAAAGTCTAAAAAAATATTATAACAATTTTATTTGAAGAAAAAAATAATGTTCACGGTGTGAAATATTTCTTAAACATTCATTAAATATATCATATTCATCAATTTGGTATTCTCTATTTTTATATAGAATTTTGATTTTCACTTAATATCTTCATGCTCCTCACTAGTTAAGAGTATTTATTCAATAATTTATCCTACAATATTTCATATGTACTAATTGAACAAACCAAGAATCATTGTAACCAAAATTTCACCATATCATTGAGTGAAAAAGGAGTTCCCTAAAACAAATTTTATTTGTATAAACATCATTCTTATTTAACATTCCTTGTATCTATTACTTTTTTAATAAATGGATATGATAGTTTTTATATTAAATAACTCAAAATTTATCATAATCCTTATATCGTCAGAATTATTTTAGGCTTGATTGAAGTGTTATTCAACTAAATTGAGGGAAAACAATGTTTGGTGATGCCCAATCAATGGATGTTTGACTATAGTCCATAATGATTCTATTACTTATAAATTATTATTCTATCCCTTAGTGTTCAACATCGGTGAAATTTACATGAAATTATTTAGGTACACTAAGTTGATTTGGTCCTTACTTGATTTATTATCTATGATTGAAAAGGAATCTCTTAATTTCAAAATTATACTCAAATGGATGTCAAAAAACTGCACATTGATATTTAATTACAATTCCGACTAACATGTGAATCAAAAAAGCTTGTAAATATAAATTGTATAAAAAAATGATGTGGATGTATCCTTTGGTTAATCGATATGTTTTTTGAAATTTTAAGTTCGCCACATTCATTAAAAATAGATCCAAACACCTAAGAAAACCATTATAATTATTACTACCATAGGTGAATAATTTTTGGAATTTATTGTGTATCTATATACTTAAATTATTTATTTGGGATTAGAATATAATAATTCAATATTTTTTCCTCAATTATGATAAATTAAATCTCATTAGTGGAAAAGAAACATATTATAAACCCTAAATTCCAATCTAAAGATGAAATAAATTGCACAAAAAAATCTGTTGTGGTTAAAAAAATCATTGTACGAAACTAATTTCAATATATTATTTTCATAAAATAATTAACCTTCTTCATTTGTAATTAAATTGAATTATTTAATTAGAGGTTTTTCTAAAGAATCACCAGTATGGTTAAATCCATTAATTATTAATAATATAATTTAAATATTTTGGATGAATAATTTAAATAAATAATGTGTTGTAACATTATCATAAAAATGAAAAGGATAAATCCAAAATACTACTCATTATTTTATCATATAAATTATTTTGGAAATACTCCCTTAATAAATCTATGTATAAATGATCATTTAAGTAAAAATATTGAAAAGAAACCCTCAAGAAAGAAATAATTTATATAAATATTTTTTTGGTTGTATTTATATAAAATTATAAAACTATCCTTCTACACTTGATTTATTTCACATCTAGAGACCATCCATTTAATATTAAAGAGTGTTCAATCATGAATAAGTTATTTAATATAATAACTGTTTGTAATAATGAATGGATGTGTTAAAATGATAAAATGTAGAATAATATTTAATAATAGATTAATAGAAATAGAATTTTCTAATCTAATTACAATTATGAAAATGTTTTTTAATGAAAAATTATTCCAAACATTGATGGGAATGAAGGAAAAAATGAGGTAAAATTTATGTTATTTCATGAAATTTTAAACACACAAATTTATAAACCCTAGAATCCCATGATGTAATTTAAAAAAAGACCATTATGTTTTATCAATATAAGTTAATGTAGGTTTATTATTTCCTTGTATTAACTAATGTTGTGATATTATTTCCTATTAAGACAACATCCTGGATTCTATATTTTAGTTTTCTTCATTACTCTACATTTTTCCAAAAATTTATAAACACCAAAGAGATAAAAAATGGGGAGATATATTTGGAACAATATCTTCAACATTCATATCAAGATCTTCTATAAATAGAATATAAACCTTCTCATAGCATGTAATCACACAATAATGTTCTTCAGGGATAACCAAGAAACATTACCATCACAATTCTAGATAGTTTCCATTGTATTCCATGGAATAAATACCACTACATCTTATTCAATGTTGTAATTTTCATTTTTGTTTCAATGTAAAAATTTTATATACAATAGTTAGGTTCTCAATGTAAAATATATATGTTCTCTGAAGATTTATAACATAGAGTGAACATGATGTGTAAATAGGGAACCACATCAGGGTTTCTTTAACATTTATTCCATCATATATAAAGTTTCCTAACCTAGATCCATTTATCATTTATCGCTAAAATTATCAAAAAAATAAAAAAATATTCAAAATTATCATAATTTCATAATAAAAATACAGTGATAAAATGAATACAAAAATGAAGTATTAGTGCTGGTGATTTAAATGAGATCAAACTAATTGATATTTAATAACCATTTCTAAAAAAAATGTATGGAATATAATAAAGGGGAATGGTTTTAAAAATTGGAATATGAAGAATATTTGAATGATTCTATGGGGATAATAAAACATTATAAGAATATTGAAAAAATATCTTATGAGAAGATTATTTATTTATAAAATTATTGAACACATAAAGTCTCAACAATGGAGAAACATCATAGAAATTTAATGATTATAAAATTAATTTTAATGACCATGAATGTCTTCCAGGACTTTTTAGGCTCTACACCTGTTGATATAAATTCCTATGTATGTTTTAAATAAAAGAGAACAAACAATAGATATCACATAAAATTTCTTTGAACATTAATTTTCATTAAATTTTTTCAAGACTAAATGGAAAACAAGTAAAAATATATATATGAAACATATATTTTCTTATTGATTTGATGAAGAAATTTTTTATTACATATTCTGTAACTTCAATTATAGTTCATAGAATTATTCATATTTCAAAATACTAATAGAGATAAAAATGAATTTAAATTTGTGGATAAATATTAATGAGAATAAGTGAGTGAAATAGAAAAATAAGAATCTATTTCCTGAAAAAAGTAACGAATATTGATGATATGATCATTGAATCCAAGGTTACCCTAATTTGACTAGTCACTCTGATACTTATAAACCCACATAAATTAGTAAAAAAGTATTCTTTAATATTACACATCAGTTAAAAAAGTCAAAGATACATTTTAACCCACAAAACACCAAAAATATGAGGTATAATTGTTATCTAAATATCTTTATATATCATTCGATTGTGTTGTCAAAGGAGAAGTAAAGTATCCTTAATCAAAAACTATAATTTGTAAATAAATTTTAGGTTTCATATTGTTTAACAACTATGTTATAAATCAAGTTAGAGTTCACTAATTATGAATTGAATCATATTCCTAATTATTTTTTTGCTTCATAGAGTTAGGAAGGATTAACGGTGACATGGATTGAGAAAACATTAAAAGGAAGATATTAATGATCACATGTATTCACTTTCACATTTTAATAAAATAATAGAAATTATTAATATGATTTTAATTTTTTAATTATTATATTTATATAATAATAACATAAGAGTAAGTAAAAATATGTATTCTAAAATTAATTATAAAAGAAATAAAATAAGAATAACATTGATTATAGTGATTTTAAGTATATAATTTAAATTTAAAGGAAATATAATATATTTATTCCATGAGAGTGAGAATTATTTGCCCCATGGAATATAGTTTACTCCTAAAATCCAATATATTTGGTGAAATTGTATTAATACCATCTCTTTAAGAGAATTATGTGAATTATATCACATAAGGATGTGTTAAGAGAACATAGAAAAAGAAATTTAAAATATACACAAAAATGTTTATTATTTATTTTTGAATATATAATAAGTAATGAATATGAGAAGATTCATTCATGTATATGACATTAATATTATGACAACATTTTTTATAATCTGGTTCAATAATATGGTACTTTACAATAATAGTTTCATCTATCTTCATAGAATGTATTTTACGATAAAACATGAGAAAAAAATTACAAGTGAATATATATGGATATTATTAAAGACTAATAATTTTTCGAATTGTTATGAATAATTTTTTATTTATTTTAGGGTGTATTATGATAATGTAGAAGACTTGTTCACATGATATATATACATGACCACTAATAAAATTAGTTAACTTCACACTACCGAAGAGAATGAGATGTTTGTAAGACATGTTTTGCTATCATTTTTTATATGAATGAATGATATTCAGAATTTATTTAATATGTTAACTAGTATATATATTAGTCAAAATAAAATTAGAGAACCTTTTCAGTTTATTGGAGGCATATTAAAAAAGATCATAGGGTTGTGTTTATGTAAAAAAAAGTTGTTAGATAGCATTAATACTCTAGTGGATCAAAATTTTTATGAGATTTATATCTCGAGGGATATCAAGATTTCTTTGATACCCATAAAATAAATAATGGTATCGAAAAATTTTCAGTACTTATATAATATAATCATCGAGTTTCTAGTCTGAATGATTTAATATCATGTTTAAAGTAAATCTATTAATAATAACTTCAGAATATCTTTAATAATTTAATTTTTGACGTTCATAATAATGATAAGTTTGTTTTGAATTTCATTGATGTAATACTCCGACCACAGTTACCCATAGTCAGTGTATTATTGCGTAACATTGGCATGATCACAAAAGATCGAGTCTCGAAAGAATGATTAGTTTAGTAGCCTTGGAAACACTAGATACATTCATAAATGTTATTTCTTGGGTTACGTATATAATATGCAGCATTCCTCGCTAACCCTGCAAATTTAGCCTCATACTTTGCGAAATTCTCATCCTCCTTCTGCCTCAGACTCAGAAATTGCCTTTCCATGTCTGCTCGATGGTAATGTGGAAAGTATTTTTCTAAGAAAATTTCCTTAAACTCTCTCTATTCTGTACTTGATACTTCTTCATCTTCCTCTTTGTTTTGAATCAGCAACCACCATTGATCGACATCTCCAGTGAGGCGGTAGACTTCCATGACAACCTTCTCCCTTTCGCTAATCCCCAAGGCGTGGAATATTTTATCTAAGGAGTTTATCCATTGCTCAGCTACTACTGGTTTTTTACCCCCATTAAATGTTGGATGTTGTTGCCTCATGAAGCAGTCTTACATTGAACCTCCACGTTGCGGATCAGGGTGCTCCATACGAGTAAGTTTATTATTCATAACCTGAAAGAGTTGTCCTAGTATGGTAATAAGTTGATCTGAACTAGTTGTATCTCCAGCTCCACAATAATTATCTTGAGCAGGAGGGAAATACCTACATGGAGTGTGTGCATTGATACAGTTTCCATTCCTCCCACTAGGCACCCTTTCGAAACAATGGCATAAACTAGATTAGGTTATGAATTAAAATACATAATTCCATACTTGTAAAACACTTAACATAAATTGAACTATTTATGGATATAATCTATAATCATAAAAATGTTTTCTTTGAGGAAGTATGTACTCATAATCCCTTCATAATGGTTTGTAAAGAAAATGATAATTATCCTAAGCATATCCCCTGGGAGTGTCGTAACCAAGAGTGCATCAAGGCCCGTTGTCGTGCACCAGTTCTTGTTCGAGTCTATCTCAAAGCGGTGTTTTCGGGTTTTACCCCTAGGTACATTTGTGCCAGACCCGCCTCTACCTTCTCGTATCCAGACAGGGATGTATTGCTCGGAAAACTCACCGAATCATTATAATACCAAAATTCTAGGAAGTTATTCTATACTATTCCTCAAAGTCTATCTTCGGGCTATGTCCTCTAATCAGAGTTTATCTAAATCAAGCTTCCAAGGTTAGTACTAAACTTCCTCTGATACAAACTGTAACGCCCCGACCCCAGTTACCCAGAGTCGGTTCATTATTGCGTAACATTGGAATGATCATAAAAGATCAAGTCTCAAAAGACCGATTAGTTTAGTAGCCTTGGAAACACTAGATACATTTATAAATATTACATTACATCATAAAGTGAAAAACTAAAATGACATAGTCTCTATTTTCCACACTCATATCCCCTTCAGACTATCCCTTGAGGTCATTCCAAAAATACTACTTCACATCCTGGAAAAATTAAAACATTGAAAGGGGTGAGCTTAGATGCTCATTAAGGATATCAATATAGTGGAAGTTTTCATAAGTAAACATTAACATTTAATGTAATGTATAACTAAAACAAAAACCTTTTAAGATTTAAATTCAGCATAATATGGAAAAAATAAAATGAAATAATTCCATTTACTTATTCACATGGATATTCTACTAGTCGAATAATCACATGCAATATCAATAACCACTTTCATAATGATGGAATGCATAATGCCAGACTATCATAACAACGTAGCCGAGGCCTCGTGCTAAGACTACAAATATGATTTTTTCAAGGCCTCATTCCAAGACATTAGTTTGTCTCATGAGACCTACCGATGCATCGAGGACCTATAGCGGGCTCCACCTATCACTTATTAAGTCCAATGCATTCCTCATATGAACCGGTTTAAACATATCATAAACCATAACATAATTGTATCACATAAAACATGCATAAAGGAAAAATAAGATTTCCACACTTCAATCACAAGATATCAATACAAAACATTGATATAATAAATACTTTATCAATACCATTTTCAATACCAAAATAAAAGATAAGTAAAACATGGTATTTATTTTTCTTTTAAAAAAAAATTTATGGCTTATAGAGGAAGCCAAAACTCAAATAATAGTCACCGCGGCGGAGAAGTCGTTGTCGCCACATACGTATGAAAAAACATTCCTTTTGTCGTTTAGTAAAAATGCTTCATATAAAAAGATTCCTTTTGAATAAAAGTAAAAGTCAAAGGGGTTTATACAAAGTATAAATGAAAGTTGTGTATAAAACCAAATATGCCTCAATGAAAGGAGATTGAGACAAAATCCTTACAAAGATCATTTTTAAAATAAAATAGATCTATTATGTGTATTTACTATAAGTAAACATAAATAAAGTACAAATACAAGATAGGACATAATAATATCATGACATAATTTGAAAGTAGTAGATTAACCCAAAGAATGGAAATTGGGTTATGAAATTCCCTTACCTCATGTCCGACTAGACTCGACCATTCTTTCACCTCCTGAATAATAAACTATAGTTAATTTATAATTTCTTAAGATCCTTTTTCAAGTTTATTATTCCTTTTATGTCACTTATTACAATTTTATGAACATTATGTAATTATTATGTTAATAACGGTCATTTTGTCGATCTTTGGTACTTGAGTCAAAAATAAACTTTTTAAAATTACAAGTTGTTCATGTGGTAAAATATCCATTTTATCCATAATTATATTCATGATTTAGATATCATATAAATAATATATATCCAGTATATACATTCATTTATAATATTACATAACATTTAGAGTTAAGAAATGAAATGCACCGTTCATGGAGATGGTAAGCCGTACATACACATGAATGCTACTTTATTTTCTATTTCGTATTTAATGGAATGAATTTATAAATATATACAGTTTTAATATAATTCCAGTATAATATAATGTATAATACCATTTACTACATCCTTTATAAATCCCATATATGGCATTAATGAATCAAATCACTTTGAGGGGGCGGTAGTCTGCACTTCCTAAATGAAAATATCGTGTTTACCCATAATGGAAACCATAATGGTATGCCATAAATGAAAAATACATAAGCTTAAGAAAAACATAAACATATTATATATCACATATAAATATAGTGACTTCTTAATGGCCACCTTTGAAGTTGTTATATGAGTGTTGAACAATCATCATTTCGTGAGGCAGAAATTCGCCATCCACAGAAACTGTATGTTCTTTAACCATTAGATATAGGTGTGTGTAAGTGTAGCTCTAATCCGTTTTATAAAAACATCCTAGTATATTTAAGATACTGTAATTGTTACAAAATAAAGGAATAAAAAGAGTTTAAGGGGTTGGAGAAGCAAAATAAAACAAAATAACATAAGAGAAGACATTACCTTAAAATCGGGTAACTCTTTTTTGATTTGAGAAAAAGGCTTCCTTGGGAAGAATTCTGCCCAAAGTGAGGCTTCTAGGAGTAAGGGAGGGAAGTTTAGAGAGTATTTGGGCAGTGTTTGGCCGACCCAAAAGGCTTTGAAGGCATGACTAAGGTGGTAGTAGTGGGGGCCTTTTATAAGAGGAGAGGAGGGGCACTCTTGGAATGTCATGAAATGCTACTTTATTATATAATGAGTTTCGGATTGTAAAGGACCCAAACATATATATTTCTAGGATAAGGTGATAAGTGTTATAAATATAATCATTCAATAGTTTTTTGAAAAGATTATGTTTAAGATTTTACATTATCTTTTTATTTTATTTAAATCGTTATTTAATGAGGTAATCGCTGCATCATCATGGTGTCATAAATAATTTAGTTAATTGAATGTCTAAAAATTATAAAAAAGAAATCATGATGTATGAAATATTTTTAGAGTTCTAATGAATATTTATATTCAAAAATATAACTTGTATATCCCAATTTAAATTTTTTTTTAGTAAAACAACTCATGTTTGTGACATTTTTATTTTAACATTAAATAAAAAGTTTATAATGTCATTTTCCTACCAAAGTGGCTCCATGGGGTCCCCATGTTGACCCATTGATTTTCTTGGTCTTCCATGACTCATAAAATAGGGGTTGGACAAGTTTAAAGGAATTTTCATATTTTTATAATATCATTTTTACCTTAAATTTCACTAATTACCTTTAATCACAATTAATTAAACCTAAAAGTTACTATTCACCCAAAAAATTATCTTAATCCCATTGAATCACATTTTACTTCCTAATTACAAACATGTATATTGGATTTTTTAAAATCAATTCACATAAGTGTAAATGTTTCATTTAAATGAAAAATCATTTTTTTAACTACCACTTAGTGGTTTCACTATTCATCAAAAATTGATTTTTTCATAACAATGCCAAAATTTCACCCTAAGCTATAATTGATATTCCGAATTAAAAAATGATGTCTATTTTAGAAAATCCCAAACATATAAGGTGCATTAATTAATTTTATAACTAATTTTTGCTGTCACAACAAATGGCTTGTTTTTAAGAAACAATATATATCAAAAGATTGACAATTGTTTATGTCCAATTTCAAAGTGAAATTAATTCTAAAGAACACCATTGGATAAAATGGTAAAAATATATTCAAATTATACTTTAAAAAAACTCAATAGTATAATTTATCACTATAAATTATTTTGATTAAAAATTTTGTTTTTAAGTATTTTTCACTATTCATAAAAAATTGGAAGTTCTCCAAAAATTACAAAAAATTCAACTTAGTATAATTTCGATATTCCGAATACAAAAACGAAGTCCATTTGGCAAGATAAAATTTATAAAATTTCAAAAATTAGGTATTAATATTCATAATGGCAACTTTGATTGGTTGTGATGTGTGTTAGAATTCGAAGTTGCGTACAACACACGCTAATGTATTATTCAAAGAGAAGTGTACCGTGGAATCTTGGGGTGTTACAATTGAATAGTATTTATGATTTATTTTTATAATTATTCCACCAATAAAAAGTGTTTTTATATTCTTTTTTTCATGTCATGATCTATGAAATATATATATCATTGGATATTTTATTCAAACTATTTGTGAGGTTATATCTTTTGTAATAAATTAGGAAATATAATGATTTTTATGAATTAGATCTCATAAAATCATTTAATAATCACAAAAAAATAATAGAGAAAGTTTTAAAATCTTCATAATATTATTTCATCAATTGATGATCCTTATACACACAAAATAAAAAAGGTATAAAATTTTTCTCATGTTTTTGTTTTATAGCATCAATTTTTATAAATTACCATTATTTTGAAAAGAGAAGAAGGCTATTTTTTTAAATAGAATCAGTCTTAGATAACATAAAAAATTCAAGAGTAAAATTTTCTCATCGAATTGATGATTATTTATTAGTCTAAATAATAAAATTATTATAATTTTTTTGTTAGTTTATTTTTCATTTAATGATGTGTTTTAATGAATTTATAGAGAGATGATAATTAATTAATTGTATTTAAAATTTTTGATATCCATATATATATTTATAGAATACATTGAGTTAGTTTTTTGATCAATATTGAATAAATAATTTGCAAAAAGAAACAATGTATGTGGAAAATTTTATAAAGAAAATATTTTTCAATTATGTCATCATTATTCCATTACACATCTAGGTTCATAGAGAAACTGTGGTTTCTGGTATCTCTTGATTAGATATTAAATAATATTGAGAATTTAAGGTATATTACGTATGAAAAAGATTACAATGTGCTTATGAAAAAGTGATCATAAAATTTAGGATAACATATTTTCTCTCTTAGACATGTAATTAGTTCATATATCATTAAAAAATATTTTATTTTATTTCAGTTAAAAATCATTATTCTTATTTATATTCATTTAATAAAAAATTACATGTATAATGTGTTATTGGAGTGTTTTCATATGACATAAATGTAATGTAGTCAATGACTATCTCATTTCTAATATTAGGTTCTTTCCATGATAAAAAAGGAAGACAATATAAATTTGAACAAAACTAACTACACATCAAGTAATATCAACTAACATCAAGTGTAAAATATTGTAAAAAATAATTGTTTGCTGAAAATTATTATCTCTGATTTAATATTTTTTTAATCCATAAGATATACTAAGAAGGCATATTTTTCGTTTAATAGTGGCATAGGAAATGTTGAAATGAAATAATGAATAATATAATTTTATTAAAAAATTAAAATTCGTTATTTAGCCCTACCTCATACTCATCCTTGTGCACCATAGACTCATCACATTATGTCTATGACTACCAAATTAATGGTGGAAAGTATAGGCTTTATATGTATTTTAATTTATTTCAATTCAATGAAATTGTTTGATGATTAAATATTTATTTCCAAATTTATTAATCATGTAATTTATTTTAAAATATAATAAAATAAGAAATTTTTTTATGAATATTTTCTATTATGTTTATGAAATTTGAAACAACTCTAAATAATATTAATGGAAATAGTGAAAATATTATAAATAATTCAAAAATATATTATAAATGAAAAAAGGGTATTTTTTTATTTGAAGGGAGTATAATTATTATTATTCTTTGTGATAATGATTCCAAAGAAAATATTAGATATTATTTTATAATACAACATCTTTAATTAAGGAAGAAAAAAGAGAAAATAGATAAACCCCTCTATTAGTATCCAAACCTAGTCATGGGGAAATTGTACACCTCCTTAACAACAAAGAGAAAATATTTTAGGGGAAAAAATTTATCACATATAAATTATGTGTCCTATATTCATTGGAAGAATAAATATACTAATATTAATATTAGATAATAAATGTAAAAATATGAATATATAATAAAATTTCTTGATAATAATTATATTTCATGTATAGAAACATATATTTTTACGAAGGCATTTGAAAAATACTAATAATATTCATGGTTCTGGATGGGAAGTCCATTTTATTAATTTTATAATTGATGGCTCGCAAAAATAAACAATTTAGTAAATAAATTATATTCATTCTAGCACATTAAATAATTTAATAACTGTAAAATGACGTCTACAATTTTAATTGTAGTAATGTGGTTTTTTCAAAAAGGGTTTTTTATTAGGGGAGGGAAAATCCTCATACAATGTCAATGAACCCCATGACTAAGAATTTTTTTGATTTGGAAATGAATAAAAAATATATTTTTATTACAATTGGTAATATGAAATGGGAGTGTCATGTCACTATGGAATTGAAAAATATGTGACATCTGGAAATGTAATAGATTAGTATATATTTTAAGATATAATTATATCATTATTTAATTTTGAAATTCGAAATCCATAATGGGAGTCTATGAGTTCATGTCTCATTTAGAGGAATTCATTGGTGAAATTTATGGAAATATTATTCCCTTTCCTCTAATTCTACATCATCAAATTTTAGAAAATGGGGATTCCCAAAATCCAGGCTCCCTTTATGGGAGATCATTGAGAAAATTTTTCCTCTCCCTCTATTTTCCAAATTAATCATGATTTATAGGTTCTTCTTCCTATTTATTTTCAACATGGTAGATGAAATAACAATAAATTGGGTTCATCTAATGACAATTAAAAATCAATAAATTACTAATGAGGTAGGATACATTGTTATTTTGTATCCAACTCATTCTTCACTATGTTTAATTTTCTACATCTAAAATAGTTCAATTTTTTTAATATATGTACATATGATGATAATTTATAAGTAGAAATTGGGGATAATTTAATAATTAAATAAATTACAATATTTTCTCTCAAGGGTTACATAAAGTATATTTTTTCTAATCTGAATTTTTTTAGGATTTTAAATTTTATGGATTTTTATAATATGAAAAGAATTTTTTTAAAAGAAATAAGATTAAATATTTGAATTAGATTTTTATTAATACATGAACAATTAATTTTATACATCATTTATATAAATTTATTCTCTATTCAGGGAACCTTAATTATTCAATAATTTATTACTTTCATGATATGAACATGCGGATGAAGCCATTACATTCTTAAAGATTTTTATTTTACATATCTTCTCATTGTTATCGTAATAATATCTATTTACATAATTGAACTTAATTAATAATATTTATCATCAATTATATTTATTAATTATTTAATAATTTCATACAAAAATAAATTGTCAATTGGTTATATTTTTTATGTTATCCATTATGTAGAATCACTCAAAACATATCTATTTATAATGTTAATCATGAAACCAAAATTTGATCTCCTTTATAGTTTAATTTTTATTCTTCTAGAAACCACAATATTAATCGTTATTCACTAACTCGTTATGCATTATATTTATTTTGATTTCACTAGGCTAAAATAGACAGAAACATGCTAATTTATGGGGTTGGACACATCGAGGGGAATAAGTGATTATTTTCAAGTGCATTTTTAGGGATGAATTTTCTGTGAAGAAGCAAATGATGAATTATGGAAACAATTCCCATATTAGAGAGATATAGGTCCCGTGGGGGTTGGAGTTAAGAAGAATCAATGGTATGGTCAAAGATCATGGATGTGGCTTATTTCATAGAGGTATAGGAACTGAAGAACCCAAAATCCTTATTACAAACAATATTACCCACCATGGTAAATATTGTGTAGTACATGCTATATTGTTATATTGTTTCAGTATTTTATAAATATGATTTGTTCTATGACTTTTGGTCACTTACCATGTATCTCAATATAGTTTAATTATGTATGAAACCATGCACATGATGACATAGTGAGTTGGAACCACATGACAAGAACAACCATTTTACACATAATGTATATTTGGTGTCTTGGTGTGTACAAAGGGTATATTCTAAGATCCTTCATTTACTTATAAACTTATTATTACGAAGACACATATTTTATAGTTAGATATGTAATATGTTCATCATCATAAATCATGAAAAATATATAAAGATAACATGGAATTATTTATGTTCACACCAACTGAAGTCATGTGACTCTTACGCATGAACCCTATTAAACATTCCGTGTAGGTGAAATCCCCATGATTTGGGTGATGAAAATACACAAACATCTTTTATTGAGAGCCTGACACATCATGCACCCTACAATACAGGTCATGTATTGGAATATTTTAGTTATTTTTTGTGATTTTTCATCTTAGTACTACTTTTGAACATATGTTTAGTTTATTGTAGTTATCTTCTCATGCAGAGCATAGCAATGTTACTCTATTGGTCATTGGAGTATGTA
Organism: Viscum album; assembly: GCA_963277665.1. Lineage (NCBI taxonomy): Eukaryota > Viridiplantae > Streptophyta > Magnoliopsida > Santalales > Viscaceae > Viscum > Viscum album. The sequence continues at coordinate 236,214,987 of OY728141.1, forward strand.
CATGTTGTGTTTTGGAAATTTGGAGGATCATACCTCTTTAGGTGGGATAAAAGGAATATTTTGATATTAATATTGAGAAAATATGGGTTCAATAATCCCATCATGTGTAATTGCACAATAATATATGTATGGGGTCTGGTACTCCCTTGGAGATATGTACATGATTGGGTATGATCCCCCATATGATAGATGGATTTTGGTAGCCCCCCCCCTAATGTGTTTGACTGTGGTCCTCTCTCCGTGGAGTTGGTAATCCACCATATATTAGAGAATTGTACCTTATATATGTCAGGTCATCCTGTTTTTTATATTTATATTCTTCAATGATGCATAAACAACAGTCTTTCATACAATGAGGTGTATTTTAACATCCATTGTTTACTATTCTTGGGTTGTGATACTTTACGTTAATCAATTCCCATCCATAGATGGTCCCTATGCAGCTGAGCTATGAAGAATGTTGACATACTTGACTATGGTTACATGATCCCCTTTTAAAAATATATTGTTATTTTTTGGGGTTTAATTTCGTTTATAAATTCCTTATATTTATTTTTGGCATTATACTAGGTATATTTGTACCCAACCATTCATGGAACATATGACATCAAATGTTGTGTCTATGAAGACGATTAACACTTCAGTTTTAGATTGAAAGGATGAGAGGATAGTGGAGATTATTTATCCTATTCATAGTAGATCTTGAGAATTATTGTTGTTAGTGATTCTTGTTATTGGTGATAATCATGTCTTAACTAAGAGTTTTTCTATTTCACCATTGAAGGTAAGTATTATCAAAGTATATTTTGTTAAACACTTTTCATTGTTAATAGATGTCTACATTATATTTTAGTTTTTGTCTATTTACATGCATGTTTTAATCCTGTTAGTTCTTTTCATTATTTTCATGTATTGTTATATTTTCAAAAATGGATATGTGTGCATGTTTATAGTTTTTTTTGATAATGATGCTCATATGTGCGATATTTCTTCATGTATCTAGTCGATATCCTCTGTAATATTGGTGGTATGATTGGTATAAAAACATGAGTATCATAGAAATAATATTACATGATTTTTTACACATAAATAAATAAAAACCTATAAATATAGAGTACTTGGGCCTTTGGAATATTAGATACATAATGAATTATCATAAAACTAATATAAATTATTAATATTTTAATATCCATAACTGGCTCCAAAAATCAATTGAACTACTATTACTAAATAAAATCTCTAGGTATATAAATAAATGTAAATAGTGATTTAAGAAGATTAGTAAAGGAAAAATTGTGATATATAAGTAAAAACAATGGTTCAAGAGGCACAACATCACGTCATAGGATATGATGATCATATATAATAACATAAAATAAAAAAAGGGGTTAATATCATAATATCTTGAAATAATAATAATATGGTAATAACATAAAATATGACATCATAATCATAAGTAAAGGATCACTGTCAAGATAATATAACATAGTGTGATAGGCTTACTTCTTTTGTAACGTACTTTGTATACCATGAGAAAAAGAAACCCATGAAATGGGGGATTTATATTTTCATTCCCTCTAATAAAATAAATACATTTATATGAATATGTGTTCAATGTAATAATTTCACAAAAATCATAAGAATAAGCAACCCCTTGAGAATTAAATGAGTTACATAATCATGTTTTAAATAAAAAAAATAATATATCATAATTATTCCCCAAAAAATAATGGATTCATGTTTTTTAGTTGTTCGTATGAGAATAAATAAATATATTCCAAGATTATAGATATCATTTGATGATATAACATGGTAAAGGGATGACGAAATAGGCATGGTAATAAACCCCATAAATAATTTTCTATTATTTTAGCAAAGAAACATTGAAGGAAATATGTCCCTAGGGTTTTCATTAATACAATAAATATAATATTACTTTTCCATAAAAGATGTCGTCTTTTTAGAAATCATATATTATTGGAAATTTTAAAATAGTGGTACTTAAAATGAATGAATAAATAAAAATTATCTATTTTTCATGTTATATTTAAATAAAATAATAGAAATAGATGTTGAATAACATATATATCCTTGGAAAATATTTGGAATATAAATGTATTATTTATATAATGTACATATATAAAAAATATAAAATAATTAAATGTGAATAAAATAGAAAGAGAGAGAGGTAAAGAGAGATAAATCTCAGCTCAAAATAAAAAAGGTGGTTTGGTATTTCCCTTACCCCTATTCTAAAAACTATTAATAATTTCATCTAAACTCATAAATAATGATATTAAAATGAATAATTAATTTATTTAGAATCAGTTTCGTGTATAATTTAAATATTATTGTTATTTTATATTGACTTTAAAAAAATTATTTGGACATTATGTTCATGATCTCTATCCTGAGAATGTCTATTTCATGTTTCTGAAGTTGCATTAGATTATTAATAATAATTAATGTTCTTTTTGAATGAATCATTAATCCCAATAGTGTAGATGTATATAGTGTTTATTACACTAGTTTTCTAAAATTCATGTAGTATAATAAATATTCCAAAAATATTTAATTTTTCAATTTTGTCTTAATATTCTCATTTTGGGTGGTTATAATTAATATGATTATTTTTTATTAATATCATTAATGTAATAATTAATTTAACTTTATTGTATCTTAATCCTTCCCTATATATTATATTTACCAATTTAACCTATTTAAAATCCTACCTTGTATTTCATTAATAATAATTTATAACATCATCTACATAGGTAGATGAAGCCATCCTTGATGATATTATTCTAATGTCCATGTCACTATTCATAATAGACGTGTTACAATTAAAACAATCAAGTCATTATTACAATACACATTTTACTATTCTGTTGATCATATTGGTTTTATACTTCCTATAAATACTTCATATTTTATTTATGTATCATTCACTTAATTTCCTACCAATATTATTTTATTTATTTTTAGAAATATTTATTATATTACAAATTATTGGCTTTCTTTTTTTACAATGTTTTTTGTTAGTGTGATTATTTTAGGAGACCCAAATGATCCAAATTTTCTTATTCTAGTTAATTTATTTTTTATATTTATTTTTCCATTTTACTAATTTAAAATTCATTATGCATATTTATTCTTTAAATATAATGTTTAAGATTAATATAATATTGTTTTATTGGTTTTTATTTTTTGGTCCATGTGTTTTACAAAGTATTTCTAAATATATAATTAATTTAGAAGGATAATTCCTTAAATAAAATTTTATCTTGTTATATTCTTCCCCTATTTATAGATTTCAACAAAGAAATTTTATTTCACAACTAATATAAAAATATATGGGGGTAGTTCTATTTAATTTCTTCCCCATTTTCCTTTATTTCCTATTAATTATTATAATTACTCTAGAGTACTTGGATAAGGTGAGATGGCTTTCTGGAAATAACTTTATCTCTATATTCCAATATCATCATTAGATACTACTCATATAGAATATCTTGCTTCAAATCTAACAGAAATAGAATTAGTGCATGTGATGGATCTAGTTTGAACTTCCTTAAGAGCAATATGTGTAAAATTTCATTCCCTTGTGACATGTTTGCTGGGAGTTCTAGTTGATATGGCACATCTCTAATTTGATCAAGAATAAAAGGGTCCAATTTGTATGGAACATACCTTTCCCTTAATCTAATACATATTTTCTCTATTGTATAGTGATATGAAAATGAACACTTTATCTACCATATCCAATTCCATGTTATAGAGTTGACTTATAATGTATAAATTTTATCGACTACGTGTTGCCTTTATTTTTTGAGGAATGTATTTGACCTTCTCTATTATTTCTTTTACTAGCTCGGGTCCCAATAACTTATGTTCTCTAAAATATTACCAAAATTTTAGATTTCTACATTTATTCTCATGGAGGACTATATGAGTATTCAAATGAATACTTTAGTTGACTCTATTGATGTATAAGAACATGGAAAGAATAATATATTGATCAATACCTCATATTATGTCCAAAAAAATTGTCCTTAAAAAATCCAAGAGTTATTAGATAGTCCTTTGGAACTTTTCATTAGAATGGTGTTGATAGGTAATACTGATGTTCAACTCTTTGTTAAAGGAATTTTGAAGACTTTTCTAGAAATTTTTTGAATAACCATTGACCTCGATCATATATAATGGATTGTGGTGTTCCGTGAAGATTCATTATTTAGCTGATGCATTTCATTATAAATTGACTTAGTGAGAATTCCTCTCTAATGGAAATGAACTAATCAGATGTTGTAAGATTAAAAAATATAACCCATATGAAATCATTTCATTTATATTCCTTCATATGACCCATGAAAATATCCACGATGATGTTCTCCCATTTTTAATTGGGTATGGGTAACATTTACATTATCCCCTAGTATGTTTACATGTCTTATGTCACTTTTCTGTACTAGAAATATGAAATGATATTTAACACATTTTCTTTTTCATATTTTTCCACCACGGGTTTTCACTGAGATGTCTATAAATTTTTTCTCCTTGCTCATATGGTGATTGTTCACCTTTTATAATCACTTAATTTATTAGTTTATTTATCTAAGGCTCTGATAACATAAATAACCATGTCTAAAATCAATAAAATCATACCCTTCATTATTATAACCACATTCTTTTTGAATATTATTATCCAACCTATGATATTACATAATATTCTATGAATTTGATGGGAATGCAATTATTTGTGAATAGTGTCATTTTCTTCTTTTATATTTCCCTTGTCATCTTTTAAAAGCGTAATAATATTTGATCCTTCTTAATTTTCATCATTGATAAGGTTGTATGATCTTGTATATATAGAGAATTTTCACATTGTTTTCCTTCTTAGAATGGTAATGGAATGTTCAATCATAGTCCCTAATAATATATAACCATCTCTATTAGTGCACGTTCAGATCCTTTTGTATTAATATGATATTCAAGATCTTATAATTTATATATACACCACACTTCGACCAATAGAATCAATTCCTCTAAATAATCAATTCTATGATTACTACAGACAACTCTAAATCATATATCAAATATTTTTTTCTTAAACCTTCAACTATCTTAAGGAATAGGCCATTACCTGATCATTTTATACATTTACACAACATGATACCATCTTTGATGCATCAATGAAAATTAATAATCCATCCACCATCCGACAGTGTGGGTAATGTCCTATGATTAGACTCATTTTTAAATTATGTAATCACTTATCATATTTATCATACAATAAAAAAGTTACTACTATCTGAGTTAACTCTGATAGTGGTATTGAAAATTATGAAACGTTCATATCAAATAATCAATAATACCTTTATTATATAATTAAACAATATATCCTTGTTTTAGTTATTGGTCTAATTCATTCCTTAATAACATTATTATTTTATAGATCTATATATTTTACCTTTAATGCGATAACATTCCCCAATAATGCTACATTATCAATCCAAAATTCATATTTAATATAATTTTCATATATATTATCCTTTCTATAAGTCTTTATAATAGTATTCAAATTATTTCACTATTCTTATATTATTTTTTTTATAAGATTATATCATCTATAAAGACCACAAATTTTTTAAGTAATTTCTATATAATCTATTCATTATGTCTATGAATATTATTGGAGATATTTTAATTTGAGTGTAAACACTAAAACCATATTGTGTCAATAAATTATAAGGTGGTATTGGGAATAACCTCCTTCATCACCATTAATTGATGATATCATAACAAAATATCCCATTTAGTAAAGAAATTATCCCCACAAAATTTATTGAGAAAACTATAAATTAATAGAGATTTACATTGCTTCTTTATCGTGATCTTGTTGAGTTCTTCATAATCAATTCATAGAAACATTTACCGATACTTTTTCTTGACACAAGGGACCGATACACCCCTAGTGAAGCACAGTGGTATACGAAACCCTTTTATAGATTCTTTTTTATTTTCTTCTTCATATTTACTAATTCCATGGGGTCTATTATATAATGACTCTTTGATATAGTAAAAGATCTAGGTATATGTTCAATTGATAACTAACCACATGATCAATAAAAATTCTAAGATACTCTTTATGTAAATTATAATATTCTCTTATAATGTGGATGTATTTATGGATTATCCTCTCACTTATTTAATTATTTTTAGCAAGAAATTATTGTTCATAAAAAATACCTATTCTTAAGAATAATTTTATAAAGGAGTTTTATCATTATATTTTCATTATTATAGAATTAGTGGATGATTTAAAATATTGAAATGGATTTAGATCTATTAGAAATTAATTAGGGATATATAAAAATATATCCAATCTATGCCTAGTGTATTATCAAAATATACTAAGGGGTGGTGGATAATAAATATTATAGAGATATTATTCCAAAAAAAAAATTAATTTGGAATCTGTTATTCTATAGATTCAACAATTCCACCACTTGGTGATTTCACTAATAACTAAACCTATATGTATTTAGGTTGTTTTTTAATATTTATTTAGACCTATCACGATATTAAAGAATGTTTAGAATCATAAATAAATATGAGGTTATCTTTTAAAGAATAAGTAACATGTTTAAATGTCAAAAATTTATTTTCATAATCAAACTCAGCAATATTGATAGTATAATCCAATCCTTTATCTCTTGACCATGGATATTTTCATATTTGGTTCTCTTTAATGACCGTCATATTAGTTTATGGAATTTCACAATGTCAAACTCTTTTTAGTCAAAACATTGAACCTTTTGTGGAAGATTGATCAATACCATCCATTGATTCATCAAATTAGTTATCTTCTTAGACTACCTTTTAATAATTATTGGATTCATTTCCACCCATTATAAAAATGAAACACCTCATTGTTACCTTGATGATGTTTCTTGGATTCAGATACCCAAAATAATGAAATGTTGGTTCTTATGTTTTCATCATTCCTTTATAATTATATATCAGTCCTCTATAATGGAACTCAAATATCCTCTTTTTATCTCTACCATGATGAGATAATTGAGAGACACTAATCTCCATTTCAATATCAACTGATTATCAACCTATTTTATTGTAGCATTAAAATTATTGGTTTTCTAAAAAATTTCAAACAAACGATTTTAATCCTTTGAATAATTTATCAAATTTACATTCAACGTAAATAAAAAAACTTGTGTTGTACCTTGAAATTGTTTTCATGTTTTCTTAATATGAACTTATTAAAATATCCTATCTCTTATTAAGCCTAGGTAACTATCTCTGAATTATATGATGAATAAAACAAGTAAAATATTTATGTAACAATATTTTATTTAATTCAAAACACTCCATTGATTTTATGTATTCTTGTGTTTCATATTCCTTTTCATTGTCCACCACTGATAAGATTCTCCCTCTAAGAGAATGATCGAAGATATAATTTTATCATGGTTGAATCATAATATATTGTGAATGGAATTAATACAATATTTTATGGTGAGAGGGTTATAACATATCCTATCTCTTCTATTGAATAATTTTTCAAATTTTCTTAATATGAACTTATTAAAATATCCTATCTCTTCTTAATCCTAAGTATCTATCTCTGAATTATATGATGAATAAAATAAGTAAAATATTTATGTAACAATATTTTCTTTAATTAACCACACTCCATTGATTTTATGTATTCTTGTGTTTCATATTCCTTTTCATTGTCCACCACTGATAAGATTCTCCCTCTAATAGAATGATCGAAGATAAAATTTTATCTTGGTTGAATCATAATATATTGTGAATGGAATTAATCCAATATTTTATGATGAGAGGGTTATAACATCTACCAAATGTAAATGGTATATTTCACATAAATGAATAAACTATAAAATGTTAACTCTTGGTAGAATGATGTAATTCCATGTTGGAATCACCTTTTTTGATAATCCCAAATCATGTTTAAATAATTGACCATGATATATTAAGCCATTTATTAACCTTTTCAATATGTATTTATATTGTTTATCCTGAAAAATTTATATTTTTAGTCTCATAATTTAGTTGCATCAGCTTACAGATTACATTTATTTGAATATAAGTACACTGTTAAAGGATACTGGTAAGATCCTTCTGTTCATTGTCACTGTTATAGATCATTATTACTCTAGGCCACTGATCCTAGAAGGTTACTATTGATGATCTACTATCACTGATATATTTGTACAAGGTTACTGTCACAAGTCTACTATTGATCTGCTTAGCAATGCTCACAGACAAAGAGTCACCGTCACAAGGTCACTGTTGTGGCAAGGCTTCTATTAGAAGTTCACTATCAGACTCGTTCTGAAGTCTTCGGTTGAGTGCATCACTATTCAAGTCTACAGTTGGACATGTCTACCATTAGTAGAAGGCTACTTCTAGAAAACTCCTATTGTCGAGATATTTAACTATTGTTCAATTTCTACTGATGGACATATTTCACTATTAATGAAATTACCTGTTGAGATAAGTCTACCATTGGAAAGGTCACTGTCGAAGTAGTCTGGTGTTACAAGGCATCCGTTAGAAGCTTACTGTTGGAGTCTACCGCTGATCAGGCTTATTGATGAATCCCATAGTTGAATATCTAACTGATGAAGTCCACTGATGAGGATCTACTATTACATAGAGTAATAGCTACCGTTACAAGACATCCACTAACAAAAAGTTCACCATTACAAGCCTACAGACGGAGAGCCTACAGATGAAGTCCACAATTGTAGAGGCTACCATTGAAGTCTACCTTGTGACATGCATCTGCTACCAGTCTAATGATATTATATTATTTTCTATACCAATTTTATTATTATTATTATAACAGTCGTGTCTGGAAAATTTAATACACCTGACATTATTTAATTTTATTTGCAGGCATATCAAGGGACAGTACGAGGTACAAGGGAGACCACACGTGGTTGAAACATTTCTCTTGTCGGCCCCTGCTGAACCAAATGAGAAGAAGCTGAGCTGGAGAAGTATATATTTATATATATGAGTAGAGACAGACATCGTTAGATATATATAGAAGACACATAATATATCGAATACACATAAGAAACACATACAACACCAAAAATAATAGAAAGAAGAATAACACTCAACAACTCATTCAGAGGAATACAGAGCTTCGCGAAGATCTATTGAAAGAACCTCTTTCTAACTGTAGTGGTGTGCTAAAAAGAGCTTTAAACCCAAGAAGTTGATCATCTCTACATCTGGAAGTCAGCACCTGGAATTTTTGACACTCTGTTTTGGAGTCAACTTGCAGAGAAGGACCAAAACTTCATTTCCATCATTCCAATGAGTCCAGAGCTGATTTTCCAACACAATAGAGCATTCTAAACTTATCCCTACTATCTTTAGCTCTAATGTGTATAATTATTTTACATTTGTGAGCAGTGTGTCTGTGCTACACACACTGAATCTTGTGATTGAACTAAGGGATAATGAAAATCCCCATACCAAACTCTATGTAAATTTGTTTCCCATGTATAACTGTGGAAGAATCCAAGTGTGCCTTGGTAGTTTAATTTTTCCACATATAACTCTGGTAGAGGTTTCAAAACCTGGACAGTTTGTGAAAACTATTGTAAATCCCAATATAGGCTATGTATCACTTTTTAATATAATTTATTTGTGGGTGGCGGTCACCAAGTGGAGTGGAATAAGTCTTGACTTAATACCTAACCTCTTGTTTAAGTTGTTGTGTTCATATTTCCATTACTCTATTTTACATTTATCCGCTGTGATTATATTAGCCAAAACAGAAATCTATTTTTACTTTCACTCTGATAGTTAGTTCTGGTTAGTGAGTATATGTGATTCGTTTAACAAACTTGTTTCAAAAGTGGAATTAGTTCTCATACTGATTCTAATGAGGAGGAATCAACCTTTGAGAAACATGTTGAACAATAAGTCACTTATATCTCTACATCCTTAATTGACTGGGCCGTTTTAATTTGGGGGATTTTAATCCTAAATGTTTTTAACATAAATTTTAATTGGAACTCAATTCACGCCCTCTTGATTATCCACTTTGACCAACATTTGGTATCAGAAGAAAAATTCTTATTTATAAAAAGTTTTCAAACCCTCTGTTTTTCAAACTCTGATTTTATATTTATCTTAAAGATCTTAAATTTCTGTTAGTTCTAAATTTTATCACTTTAATTTATATTCTAAAATCATGTTATGGAAAATAGACTACACGGTGTTGCTTCTAACAGGACACCTTTCATTAATGGTGTGAATAATTCTCGATGGAAAATTAAAATGAAAATTCCTTTGGAAATTATTGGTTTTGATATTTGGTCAGCTATAGAATCCGAATATGAGATCCCCAAAACTACTAGATCTACATGGGATGGTGCTACAAAGTCTGACTATAAAAATAACTGTAAATCTATAAATGCCCTTTATTTCTCTTTATGAGATGAAGAATTTAATAGAATTTCTACATGTAAAACAACTCATGAAATCTAGGACTCCATGGCTATTTCTGGTGAATGAACAACCAACGTGAAGGAATGAGATTTAATACTTATACTATTAAATATGATAATTTTAAAATGAGACCTGATCAACCCATTTCTGACATGTACCTTAGGTTTAATGAGATTTTCAACACCATGAGTTCAATAGGAAAATTTGTTCTAGAGAAGAAGCAGATCATGAGAATATTGAGATGTTTTCCAGACAGATGGAGAGGCACTTCAATGTCTATCTGAGTGTCATGGTACATCACCAATCTACATGTTAAGGAGTTTATTGGTAAACTAATTATGTATGAAGAATAAATGAAGGTGAGAAAAGAATAATATGATGAACCTAAGAAAAAATCAGTGGAATTAAATTCTACTTCTTCAAAGGGCTATGGTAAGAAGAAAATAAATGTACCTACTGAAAGTTCAACTACTGAAGATTCATATTCAGAAAGTGATGAAGAAATGGCTCAAATTGCCAGGAGATTTAAGATGTTCTATAGGAAGAATAATTTTTTCATAAAACCAAAATACAAGGGTAATTATGATCAACAAGGTAAGTGGAAGAAGGATTGGATGAAATCTGATAAGGAAGGTGATATAGTCTGCTATGAATACAAGAGGAAATGACACATCAAGGCTAACTGTCCGAATTTATAATTCAAAAAAATATTATTATAAGGGAAAAAGTTATAAAAAGGCTATGAACGAAACCTGGAGTGCTTCAAAAGATAGTTCGAGTGAATCTGATGCTTCAGACTCAAAACAGAACAAACAATCCAATCTATGTTTTTTGACAGAGACATCCGAGGTAACATTTAATTCCCCTGTGCATAATACTTATTATTCTGGGAATGAAAGGGACTCTCATAATAATGAATATATGACTAAGAAAGAATTATTTGAATATTGATAAATTATTGAGGACACTTTTAATGAACTCTAGGTCAAATATAAGTCATTAAAAAGACAAAATGCTTTAAATGGGAATTACAAGCCAAATCTGGACATAGAAAAAGAGAAATTTGTTACACTACTAAAGGAAAATAAACCGTTAAAATTATCTAATGAAAAATTAAGAAAGGATATTGAGAAGTTCACTACTGGTAGGGATACCTTGACACATTTTCTCTGAAAGCATATTTCTCCAAAATATACAACTGGTCTAGGATATCAGCCTGGATAGAGACAAACTAGTAAAACCTAATTTGTTCCAAAATCTTGACAGTTCACTGCTAGTTCTGGACCATCGTTTGAGAAACAATTTTCTAAAGGACCTAAAAAAGTACTTATGTCTCAAAATGTGTCGGTTGATCTTAGAAAACCTATCAAGAAAATAAGGGTTCCCAATGTTTTACTTGCTAACCTCTCTGGACCCAAGAAGATCTGGGTACCAAAATTACCCCATGTTTAATCTGTTTTGTAGGGGAGTTGCTTAAAGAGTTCCTGTAAGACCCTATGGTACTTGGTCAGTGGATGTTCAAGACATATGACAGGAGACTATTCTTGCTTCAAGAGTCTAATTAATGTTGATGGTGGGAATGTCACCTTTGGTGACAATTCACAAGGTAAAATTGTTGACTTAGGCCAGATTGGTAACCATGATACAATATTAATCTCTAAAGTAGTTTTTGTCGATGGATTAAAGTATAATTTACTTAGCATATCTCAATTATGTGATGACAGATTTAATGTTAAAATTGAAAATGATTCATGTAATGTTTTTAATTCAAAAAATGATTTAGTTTTCAATACATGTAAAAATGATAATGTATATGTTGTTGATTTAAATTCCTTATCCAAAAAAATGTTTCCTCCTTAAAAACTTTTCATAAAGAGTCTTGGTTGTGGCACAGAAGGTTAGGACATAGGAATGTGCACTCACATAGGAATCTATCTAAGAAATGTTTAGTTAGATACTTACTTAAATAAGAATTCCCAATTGATAAAGTGTCTAATCCATGTCAAAAGGGAAAACAACATAATGTTTCTTTCAAACCACTGAATGAAGTTTCAAATACTCTACCACATGAGTTGGTTCACATGGATTTGTTTAGACCATCAAGAGTTTCAAGTTTAAATGTGAAGCACTATGTTTATGTTCTTGTAGATGACTTTTTTAGGTATACATGGGTATAATTTCCAGCTCACAAAAGTGAAGCTTGTTCCTATTTTGTCAAATATTCCAAGTCTGTAGAAAACATTAGTGGACTTACAATTAAGACCCAGAGAAGATATCATGGCTGTGAGTTTGAGAATCATGAGTTCCAATCCTACAGCTCACATAATGGATATAGTCACAATTTCACTACCCCTAGGACACCTCATCAAAATGGAGTTGTAGAAAGAAGAAATATGACCGTTTAAAAATTTTTTTTATCTATGCTTAATGAGTATGACTTACCTATTTACTTTTGGGCTGAAGCTGTAAATATAGCTTGTTACGTTATCAATAGTGTTTTTATTAGACGTGTTCTAAAAAGTACCCCTTATGAACTTTGGAATAATAGGATGCCTAGGGTTAATTACATCAGAGTTTTTGGTTGCAAAGTCTTTATTCTTAATACTAAATACAATCTTGACAAATTGTCTCCCAAAAGTGAAGAAGGAATTTTCTTGGGTTACTCTATCTCAAATAAAGCCTATAGAGTGTTCAATAAGAAAACCAATTGTGTTGAAGAATCAGTTCATTTCAAATTCGATGAGACTGATCCACATGAGCCTAAAACCTCTATTGAAAATCATGAGGAAGATTTTTCAAATCTGAACATTAATGATAAGGATAGTGAATCCCCTGTAAAAGTATCCAATTCTAGAAATTTTCCAAAATCTACTCCTAACGATTGTGAACCAACAAACAACATTGTGGAATCTAGTTCAAAACATCCTAAAGGTATTATGACTCTCAAAAATCATCCTCTAGATGTTGTTGTAGGAAATTTAAATAGAGTAACACAAACTAGAGCTTCTCTAAGAAACCAGGTTGAATATCAAGCTTTTCTTTTATAGCATGAACCCAAAAATATTAATGATGCTATAAATGATGAATTTTGGGTAATGGCTATGCAGGATGAACTAAATCAGTTCTAAAGAAACAACGTTTTGGATTTAGTGGAAATACCTAAGGACACATTGAAAATAGGAACTAAATGGTTGTTTAGGAACAATGTTGATGAGTCTGGGAATATAGTTAGAAATAAATCTAGGCTAGTTGCACAAGGATATAGTAAAGTGGAAGGAATAGACTATGAGGAGACCTTTGCACCTGTAGCTAGACTAGAAGCCATTAGGATACTACTTGCTCATGCAACTCATCTGAATTTCAAACTTTATCAAATGGATGTCAAAAGTGTTTTTCTAAATGGGTATATAGTTGAGGATGTGTTTGTTGAACAACCTCCTTGTTTTTCAAATCCCCATTTTTCAAATCTTGTTTTTAAATTATCATAAGAATTATATGGCTTAAAACAAGCTCCAAGAGCATGGTATGATAGGCTTAGCTCTTTTCTTATTTCAAAAGGTTTTACCAAAGGGATAGCTGATCCTACTCTTTTCATTAAATGGAATTCAAAAGATGTTTTTATAGTACAAATTTATGAGGATGATATTATTTTTGGATCTTCTAAAAATTCCTTACGTATTGATTTTTCAAAAATGATGCAAAATGAGTTTGAAATGAGTTTAATGGGAGAACTCAAATTTTTCCTTGGATTTCAGATCATTCAAAATAAAAATGGAATTTTTTTGAATCAACGTAAATATATTAAGGATCTTTTAAAACGTTTTTCTTTGAAAGGTAGTAAAGGTAGTGACACACCTATGAGTACCACCTGTAAGTTGGATAATGATGAAGCTGGAGAACCAGTGGATCAAACCAACTACAGAGGTATGATAGGGAGTCTACTGTATCTTACAGCTAGCATACCTCACATTATGTTTAGTGTTTACATGTGTGCCCGCTTTCGAGGCAATCCAAAATAGTCTCATTTAACTACTGTAAAATGTATTTTTTAATATCCCAAACATACTCCCAACTTAGGATTTTTTATCCAAAAGGACAATAATTTGATTTGTTGAGTTATTCTAATGCTGATTTATCCAGTTGCATGTTAGATAGAAAAGGAACCTCTGGGACATGTCACATTTCAGGCAAGTCACTAGTATCTTGGTGGAGTAAGAAGAAGAATTTTGTTTCATTATCCACCGTTGAAGCTGAGTACGTAGCTACTGGTAGTTGTTGTGCTCAAATTCTGTGGATTAAACACAATTTACTGGACTATGGATATCAGTTCAAAATTTTCTCTATAAAGTGTGACAATACAAGTGCTATTAACATTTCCAAAATTCCAGTATCTCATGCTAGGACAAAGCACATTGAAGTGAGACATCACTTTATGAGGGATCATTATCAAAAGGGTGATATCACTCTTGAATTTATTAGCACTGAACATCATATGGCTGATATATTCATAAAGCCTTTAAATTCTGAGAGGTTAAATTACATCAAACATGAGTTAGGTATGAGTAACTTTAGCATAAGAGACCTCATAGTCAGACCTCACTATTAGAACTCACCGATTGGACCTCACAGTCAGACCTCATTGTTGGACCTCACTGTTGGACCTCGTAGTTGGACCTCACTGTTAGACCTCACAGTTGGACCTCATTGATAAACTTAACTGTTACATCTCACCGTTGCACCTCACTGGTGTACCACACTTGTACATCTCACTGTTGGATTCCTCACTGTTTGTCTTTATTTTTGTGGGTATTCGAACGATTTTTATTCCTATTTATTATTTCTATTTTATTTTATTTTAATACCTAAATGATATAACCAATGGCGATGAACATATCTCAATGAACCTTCCTCTCTCAATCTCGACCCTTGCTCTTGAAATCTCAAAACCCTAACTCTTCATCTGAACCCTCGAACCTCCTTCAATCTCCATGGACAGAACCAAGCGACCCCGTACTGTCAATGAAGATACGCCAAGGCCAAAAAGAACCCGAGCCGAATCCAGTTGTGCTAGTAATACCCCAATGGGACCTGTCAACCCGCATTTGACCAAGAGATAAATATTTGCTAAGATGGAATTAAGTGATGAATGGCTGCTGTCGGGCAAGTCATTAGTGCTGAAAGAACTAAATTCCAAAGGATGGACCGAAAGTTTTGCCAACAAAAATGGACCGTACTACCCTAATCTGGTGAAATAATTCTATGAATATCTGAAGTTCAAAGAAGAAGATGGTGTGCATAAGGTAATATCCAGAGTCAATGGAAATGAAGTAAGCTTATCGTCTACTAAGTGGGCTGCCTGTTTAAGAGTTCCTCATGAAAGAGTATATGATTACAACTCTGGAGTGGATCCTCCAGACAATAATTTTTTTAGTATGAAAAAGCTCTGGAAGAACTGACAGGAAATTGAAAATCAAGGAAGATCATTTCCGCTGAGATGAATTGAGGATACATGCTTTTGATCAAATTCATTCAGCATGTAAGTAGTCCCGGGAGAGTATATTTTGCAGTGTTGAAGTACCAGGACATATTCCTAATGTACTTACTAAAGCATGGAAATAAGATTAACATATATAGGTAACTGATGGAACAATTGGAGGATAAGACAAAGGCAAGCTGAAATTACAATGCACTATTTCATGCCAAGCTTATTTCAGTAATTCTAAAGGTAAAGGTTGTGGCTCGAAATCAAGAAGAGACGATAGTGTCCAAGAATAGTGTTTTTATCTCTATGGTTAATTGGAAATTCATGAAAATTAGCTGGAATCCCTGGAAGAAGGCATCGGTGAATGATGAAGGAAAGTTATATGAAAAGTTTGACCCTATTACACACCCATATAGGCCAAAAGACAAGAGAGATCCTGGTCTGAATCCTGATGATCCAGATCCGGCTTATTCAGATGAGGAGGAGGAAGTTGAAGGTGATGTGGACCCTGAAAGAAAAAACACCCCCATTGATGATGGGAGTGATCCTGATTTTCCTAACAGTCCTGTAAGGACAGTAGCTTTCGGAGCAGCTAGTCCTCCAAAAGAACTGCCAAGAAGAGAGAGAAGGATAGTGAAACTGAGACCACTCAAGAAGAAGAAGCATCTCAGAATATTGTCAAGAAAACCTTTGAAGTGGATGAGGCCACTGAGTAAGATGATTCTGCACTTGAGACAGAGGAGTATTGTGATAAGGATGAAGGAAAATAGACTGTTGTTGAAGTTGATGATGAGGAAAATGAAAAATAATAGCTCAGTTTGAGCCCTACGAAAGATAATATAGACAAGACAGTGTCTGATCAGGAAGTAGGAGTGGCATCTACTTCCATTGATATGGAGGTCATTGATGACTCAGTGGAGGTTGTGATTCACCCCACTGGTGAACCAATAGTGAAAACAATTGTTGAATCTTATGGAGTTGCAGAGGAGGTTGTGGAGTAACCAAGAGGAAAAAAAGTAAAGGAGAATACTCAGGAGAGAGCTCTAAGTGAGGGGGAGCATCTTGGTTCAGTTTCTGTGCTATATGAGATAGAGGGTTGGTCATCAGATCCAGGATACATGGTACATGGACTCAATTATGGAGATTCTGATGAGGAAGACCACCCTCAAAGGGAATCTGTTATCCTGCCTGAAAGTATTCCAATAGTTGTGGCTGACAATTTGGCATCCAAGGAGGACCTTGAGTCTTTAATAGTTGAAATGAAAAAGGCAGTGAGAGAATCAGTGGAAGATATGAATAATAGCATTGTTGAAGAGATAAAAAATGTGGAGCAATCCTTGGAGCTATCTCTGGGATGTGATGTGTCTAGTCCAGTGGAAGAAATGTTGAATGTGATTAAAGTGTGCCATACTCAAATTGAAAGCTGGGCAAGAGCTTTGGTTTCTCTGAGACAATCGGTTTCTTCATTGACTGCCATGAGCAGTTCTCAAAACCAAGTGAATGTTGAGATTCAATATATTAAAGAGGTAGTAAATCAGTTTGTGGAAGTTTTTGAGTCTTTAAAGTCATTAATCAAGGATCACATGAATATTCAGGATGCAATTGTTCAAAAGGTGATTGGTAATTTGACTCAGTCTTTCAAAGCGACAGTAGCTCTCTTGGTTAAACCCCTTCCCTTATCTAGCTCCTCTGTGAACATTTACCAGATCAGAAATATTATCCAGGAAGAGCTTGCTAAGGCTAGTACTAGTGGAACATCTGATTCTCATGTACTTTCTCCCACTATGGAAGTCATCAGTTATGTTCGTGAACACTTGCGAGCAGCTACTGCTACTTAGGAAGCCATTAAGAATAAGGTAGATTCTCACGTTGAGAAGATCTATACCAAGCACCAAATGACCAACCACTTCAAGCTTTTGATAAGGAATATGAAGATTCCTAAATTGTCTCAGGTTTTCAAGGAGTAGGTCAGCAAACTAAGAGAATTGACCCCTTCTTTGGATAAATTTCTAGAGAATAAAGATGATTTTTTATCTACTATGGAAATGGGAGGATGAATTATTATGGATTTAAGAAACCTTATTCTACCCTTTCTCCATGTGGATTGTACCCAAGTCACCATACCTCCTACCTTACATGCGTCTCAACCCAGTGGTTCTTCCACGATGTCTCTTGCTGAATCTATCATAAGACTTACTCCACTAATCCCTTATAGAGCTACCCACTATAGACCCACCAGAGCTTCTGTTGCTGCCCCTCTAGTCATTCCTGCAACAATTCCTAAACCTGCTGATCCACCGACTCATCCTCCATCTTCTTATTCCAAACAGAAAGATCCCTTACCTATGGATAATGTGGATTGAGTCTGTTTATGTCTCTTAATAGGGACTCTGTATTCTTTTTGGGTCATTTAATGTACTTTCATTAATAAAATCATTCTCAGTTTTCTCTATTTTTTGTTTCTTTTTGCTAATCAGAAAGGGGGAGAAATACTGTGCAAATTAAAGACTAATCATGTGATTGGGGAGTAATGTGATAATATGATCATGTATTGAATATTTTCTTCCTTTATCTCTGATATCATGTACCAATATTTTCTAGTTTTACAATCTTATTAATCTATGATTACTTGAGACATTTATTATCTATTTTTATTAACTGTATTATATATGATATATATCTTTAATACATACTGAAAAAATTTGTGATTTAAAAAAATGGGGAGATCATTGGACTCACCAATTTTGATAATCCCAAATCATGTTTAAATAATTGACCATGATATATTAAGACATTTGCTAACCCATTTAATCTGCATTTATATTGTTTATCCTGAACAATTTATATTCTTAGTCTCATAATTTAGTTGCATCAGCTTACATTTTACATTTATCTTAATATAAGTTCACTGTTAAAGTCTATTGGTAAGATCCTTCTGTTTAATGTCACTGTTATACCTCAATGTTATTCTAGGCCACTGATCCTAGAAGGCTACTGTTGAAGAACTATTGTCACTGATATACCGGTACAAGGTTACTGTCACAAGTCTACCGTTGATCTGCTTATCAAAGATCACACACAAAGAGTCACCGTCACAAGGTCACTGCTGTGGAATGGCTTCTATTAGAAGTTCACTGTTAGACTCTTTCTAAAGTCTTCCGTTGAGAGCATCACTATTCAAGTCTACATTTGGACATGTCTAACATTAGTAGAAGGCTACCACTAGACAACTCCTACTGTCGATATATTCGACAGTTGTTCAAGGTCTACTGATGTACATATTCCACTGTTAATGAAATTACCTGTTGAGATAAGTCTAGCATTAGAAAGGTCACTATTGAAGTAGTTTGATGTTACAAAGCTTACGTTAGAAGATTACTATTGGAGTATACCACTGATCAAGCATACTGATGAAGCCCACAGTTGAATATCATACTGATGAAGTCCACTGATGAGGAGCTACTGTTAAATAGGGTAACATATACCATTACAAGACTTCCACTGACACAAAGTTCATCGTTACAAGCCTATAGATAGAGAGCCTAAAGATGAAGTCCATAGTTGTAGAGGCTACTATTGAAGTCTACCGTGTGTCATGCATCTGCTATAAGTATAATGATATTCTATTATTTTCCTTACCAATTTTATTATGATTATTATAACAGTCATGTCTGGACAAATTAATGGACCTGAAATTATTTAATATTATTTGCGGGCATATCAAGAGACAGTACGATGTATGAGGGAGACCACATTTGGTTGAAAAAATTCTCTTGTCGACCCCTGTTGAACCAAATGAGAAGAAGCTGAGCTGGAGAAGTATATATATATATGTGTGTGAGTAGAGACACACATCAAGAGATAAACAAAGAAGACATAGAATATATCGAATACACATAAGAGACACATACAGCACCAAAAATACAAGAAAGAAGAATACAACTCAAGCACTCATTCAGAGGAACACAGAGCTTCATGAAGATCTATTGAAAGAACCCCGTTCAAGCTATAGTGGAGCGCTAAAAAGAGCATTAAACCCAAGAAGCTAATCATCTCTACATCTGGAAGTTAGCACCAGGAAGTTGTGACACTATGTTTTGGAGTCAATGTTCAGAGAAGGACCAAAACTTCATTTCCTTCATTCCAACAAGTCCAGAGCTGATCTTACAACACAACAGAGCATTCTAAACTTATCCTTACTACATTTAGCTCTACTGTGTATAAGTATTTTGCATTTGTGAGCAGTGTGTTTGTGTTACATGCACTGACTCTTGTGCTTTAACTTAGGGTTACTGAAAATACCAATACCAAACTATCTTTACATTTGTTTCCCACGGATAACTGTGGAAGAATCCTAGTGTGTCTTGGTAGTTTATTTTTCCCACGTATAATTGTGGAAGAGGTTGAAAAACCTGAACAGTTTGTGAAAGCTGTTGTAATGCCTGATACAGGCTGTGTATCACTTTTTAATATAATTTCTTGGTGGTAGGTGATAACCAAGTAGAGATGACTAGGTCTTGACTTAAGACCAAACCTCTTGTTTAAGTTGTTGTGTTCATATTTCCATTAATCATTTTACATTTATCTAATGTTCTTATATTAGCAAAGACAGAAATCTGATTTTACATTCACTCTAATAGTTATTTCTGGTTAGTGAGTATATGTGATTTGTTTAGTAAACTTGTTTAAAAAGTGGTATTAGTTCTCATATTGATTCTACTAAGGAGTAATCAACCTTTGATAAACCTGTTTAACAATAAGCCACTTATATATCTACTGCCTTTATTAACTGGGCCGTTTTAATTTGGGGGGTTTTAATCCTAAAAGTTTTCAACAGAAATTTTAATTGGAACTTAATTCACCCCCCTCTTGAGTATCCACTCCGACCAACATTCCACATAATTCAATATTTTATTCATAACTTGATTCAATTATGAAAGTACCAATATGAGGTTATCAACTCATGACCTTATAAAATTTGAAATCTCAATTTGGAAATTCATTATAATGGCCATCCCATTTTTTTTGTAATGGTTTGTCCTATATTCATCTGTTTACTAAGAAAATGAAAATTATGGTTGATGTCACATAAATTAATAAGAATATAAAATTGAAAACTATATAATTATGTAGTATAACTCATTAATGACAAGTTTATCCTATCATATGAACTTTTATGTATCAATGAAAGTTATTAATGGTCTATTTCATATTATTAATTCAAATATAATCCTTACCTTGATATGATAACAACAATACCAACCCCTTGTCTCATACATATATTATTACCTGATTTTTAATATAAAAAATTCACACAATAAACTCGAATTTATAATGGTCTAGTGTGCTTGGGAGATTAGATATATAATACATATGGATTAAATTAAACTAAATCATCTTAATATAAATATCTATAACATGACACTAAATCAAATTTATCTTCTATTACTGCATAGGATAACTTGGGGCAGACATAAATGAAAATAGAGAACTAATAGGATATGTAAGGGAAAAATATTGATAATAGAGAAAAAAATATGTGTCCATATTTATAACATAATTTCATAGAAGATAAGAATAAAATATATTAACATGGAAGAATAAAATAAAGGATATAATATAATATGATTATGGATTTATAAAAAAAATTAAACCATATAAAACATAATATTATAGGAATAAGTGAAGGATTACTATCAAGATAAAGAAAAATAGAAAAACAAACTATAGGAATGGGAATGGATTTATCCTATACCCAGAGGCATAAATCTCATATCCTAAATTGGTGTGGTTATAGTTTACTAGCTATAGTCGTGGGCACATGACATATTTCAATGAGAATCTCATATGGCAATAGGATCCTCTTGAGGGATTAAGACATTAGATCCACAGTGACCGTCGATCGCTATGGTCAGTCCAACATTGCACAAAGGATATATATCCATGGGAATGGGGTATTTAGTTATAAAACTTCCACATTGGAAATATATATAAATAGAAAACTGACTATTTTGATACAAGTATAAAACAAATAAGGATTCCACTGGTTTCGAATCCAAACTTTCTACGTAGAATCCAAGATACTCTACTAGTATACTATGTCGAGTTTAAAAATATATATATACACTCTCACACACATATATAAATATTATTTAATATTATATTTAATTACGATTATTAAATAAATTATAATTTTAATTCCATGGTGAAAATATATTTCCATGGTCATAATGAACTGTGGATACAGATTCTGCATTCAAGGCCTATAGCTTTTGTCCAATTTGACCATGGGTATATGGTATCATTTTTATCAATAATGAATAAATTTCTACATGAACATGTATAAAAAATAAATTATACCCATTTTCAAAAAAGATTGTAAATACTCGGTATTTTTGAAATACCAATAACAAAAGTCATTTATTATCCTGAAGACACGGTTCAAGAGAAATGATTCTATCAATCCCCATAAATTACCGTGACTGGATGGTATCATTTTTATGTACTCTATCCATAGCTATAAATGATCATGGCTTTAGGTTTCTTTGTATTCTGTAGACATGCAAAAAAATATTTCTCCACAATGGTCATAGTAAAAAGATAAAAGGTACAGCCATAGTTTTATTTGACTATATCAATATACTATAGTTATCCCTCAACTTCTACTACATGTATCTTTATGTTGTCTTTATCCATGGTTAGATAGAATCATGACTATTGACCATTTTTCTACTAGTAAACATATCAGAGAGTGTTGGGATTATTTTACATGATGTATACATGGTATTTAATTAGATGAAATTTTTTCCCAATGCAATGGGAGGCTATATAACATGTACATTAATATGGAATTCATATAAAAAATTATTATATAATGAATAAGCATAAGAAAAACCTAGGCGAAGGAAATAGGTCACATAATCATGTCATAAAGAAAAAACAAAAGTTATATCATAATAATTCCCCATAAAATAAGGGATTCTGTATTTTGAGGCATATATATAAAAATAATGAATTGTAGTTCATGATAATAGTGATCAATTATATAAATATCCTGATAAATATGTGAATAAGTAATAATGATGATCAACCCCTGAAATGAATTTTTTCAATAAATTAATGTAGAACGTATAAGATAAATATATGAATATGGTTTTGTATAAAACTAGAAATGGTCTAAAATAATTTCACTTTATATACTGTTTCATTTTAGAAATTTTAATAGAATAAAACATATATAAGAGTAGTATATGAAAAGAAATAAGAAATATAAACGTTCTATTTATTAATGATGTCTTTAATAAAAATATTGAGAATGGAACATGAAACACATAGATCTGGAAAAACCAATGGGAATATAGACTATGTATCTAAATAAGATCCATATATACTAAATATATAATTACTAAATGTTGTGAATAGAGAGAGAGGTTAAGAGAGAGAAATAATAACCCAAAATAAAAGTTATTTTTTTTGAGTTTCCTTACCTTGGGCCACAACTCAAATTTTTAGTGCTTCTAGCCTCTAAAACAATAAAAATAAATTTCATAAATACTTGAAAAAGAAAATTTTTCATTTATATTTTTTTTCATATTTCTTTATTTTTGATATATTTATTTGAATATTATGTTTATATACAATGTCCTGAGGATGTTTTTTATGGTTTTGAGGTCTCATCAATTTATTTATAATTATGGATGTTCTTGTAGAATACTTAAATATATCCATATGTGTAGATGGTTGGATTAATTATCATTCTATTATAAAAAATGATAAATGGGTCAATAGATGTTCCAAAACATATTTAAATAATGAAATGTGTCTTGATACACTTAGTTTTAGTATATAAAATTACTATGATTATTTATTTTTTTTATAATTATCATAATTTATATTTTTTATTTAAACTTAATCATGTCATAAATATTATATTTTTTTATTAAATTAATTCTATTACCTTTTATGTTATTTAATAAAATATGATTGATAACATCATCCACATAAGCGGTTGAAATTATAAATTATAGAATGAATGTTATAAAAAACCATTAAACAGTTTTAATGAAATAAATTATTATATAATTCATATTTAAATTTCATTATTTTATTAATTTTATGTTGAAATATTATTTTTTTAGAATCTAGATAGATTAATAAGAAAATAATTAATAATGAAATGGATAGATCTTAGGATGAGTAACTTGCTCACCTCCTTGAGACGACCTCCTTGGAATTTCACCATAATTCTCTTAAGAATGATCTACTGAACAGAACATGCCCTCCATAACATGGATATGTGATTTAGTATTGGTAATATATTTTTATAGGTAATAAGTTATAGGTAAAAAGAAAATGGGTAGTGGAGGATGAGTTTATAAGGGGGAGAGAGAATAAAAAATTATTTCTTTAAATAGTTTCCAAATGTGTTATTCAATAGTTAGGGTCCTGTGATTTTATGGTAAATAGGACATTAAAATATACATATATCTTCTAAAAACCTAAAAAAGGTCATTCATATAAATTATTATAAAATGTGAAACTTATATTTTGTTTTACTATTCCCTTCCCGAATTTATTATTTATGTACAATACTAAAAAAATCTCCCTAAATAATTTAAATACAGATTCCAGATTGACATAAATGTTATAAAAATATTTTTTTACACTTTAGAAATTTTATTTTGAAAATAATTTTTTTATTTATTTAAAAATAAAAATTCTTATCTAATGGTCAATTTTATGAGATACAAAAACAAATTACATATGATTTTAAAAAAAATATTTTATCATTTAGATAAAATTAACATTAACAAAAACATATTATTAAATTAATATTTTATTTGAAAATTATAAATTTGTCCTAAAATATATTTTAACAAAAATAAAACATATACATTTTCAACAAATAGAGTTATGTTTTCTTTATAGAAAATATTTATTTTTAGCATAATTAACACTTTTATTTAACTATCTTGAAATATAATTTATTAATATTTTAATTTCAAGCAATACATATATATAAATTTAAAAATCCAATAGTCAGGTAATTATTCTAACATATATGTAACTAATCATAAAGATTATGTTACTATTCCAAAATACATATTATTTTCCAACTGTAATATTGAATTTATACTTCATATATATACTTTTAATTTACTATATTATTTATTTATATCAATTATTCTCATGTTTATATTATTTCTATTATGAAATCTTGATTAATTTACTAATGTTTTGATTATGATTTACAGTGTTGTTTAGGGGAGTGGTTATTCTATAAGAAAATAATGATCTATATTTTTCGGTTCTTGTTTTTGTGTGTGGTTAGTGTTCCAATTTATTATTTTAAATTCAATTTTGTATATTTATTCTCTAAATGTAATGATCTAAATTAATATGTTAATGTGTTGTCAGTTTTTATTATGTGGTTCATGTGTTTTAATATATATTCCTAAATATGAAATTTATTCAGAAGATAGATTCCATATATAATATTATGGGTCATTTCACTTGGAGTTAAACACTCAACCTACTGTTGACCCATGTGGGGTCCTGGTGGGTAAAGTCATGTCATAATGGTATCAGATTTGTTTAACACTCTATGGTTTGTTTTTGAGTTGGTAGTCTATGAGGATTGGTTCCAGATACATTGGGAAATATTATTGAGGAGCATTTAGAACGTTTAACAAATCATGTAAATAAGAGATTTTTTTCCTATTGATGAAAACATTTAGGAATACATTGATAATATGTTATCCAAATCAAAACACAAAGGGTTTATTAAAGGACTTAATGGGATAATATATGCATCATATATCCTATTAGTTGTGTATTTATTCGTGGTTTCATTAATTTAGATCTTTTCTATATCCCTATTTAACCATGTATTCATCTTTTCTCATATATGATTCCAACTAATATACATATTTCTCATTTTAAGAATATGTATTAATCCAGTTACATAGATTCATCCTCTTGATACAGACTATTTGAGTGATGAGGCTTAAATTCAGGTACCTGATAGGTAGGTTTTTACACCACCATTTGATTAGATTATTAATCCCTACAAGAGTTAAGTAGAATGAACACACTAATGAATCATATATAAGAATCACTTCTATTTGTTAGGAGAAAAATAGTAATCTAATTCCACATTATGAGATTCATAAATAGTAACCATTGATGTTTTGAGATGAGATGGAATCTCAAATAGAAGTGGAATGGATGGAGTCGTCTACTCATATATTTTTCTTGGTTTATACAACAATGGATCATATAAATGTTTCTAATTTGATTACTCTGCATGTTTTAAAATTCCAATGGTGTTTATTGATCATGTGGACTCACAATGAGGATACCCCACCCTGAATGGGGTTTGAGAATTTATTTGGGTATGGGTACTACTCAAGAATGGTGTGGATGATGTGGGATTAAGATAACATATTCCTCTAGTAGTGAAATATTTTATTCTCTTAGTAGGTCATATGTTTCAAATTCCATATGATGTCATCCTCAGATAATATTCAAGATGGATACCTCTGAACATGGATGTTTGTTCATGGATTATGGAGGGATATTCAAATAGGAAAAATAACATTGTATATTCTCTCAAAATTGCGGTATTAGATCAAACCCTAGGTATAGTAGATTTCATTCATGAGATTTAGATAGGTAGTGAGGTAGTTTTTATTCCTATTATGGTGGATTAATCAAGAGTGGCTAACTAATTCCATGAAATTGGATATCTTTTTAAGGGGCATAGAGATTATTGTTTAGGGTCAAGATTATTTGTGCTTGAGGGATTTTATAGGGGTATCGAAGATGAATGA
Source organism: Viscum album (assembly GCA_963277665.1). Classification (NCBI taxonomy): domain Eukaryota; kingdom Viridiplantae; phylum Streptophyta; class Magnoliopsida; order Santalales; family Viscaceae; genus Viscum; species Viscum album. The sequence continues at coordinate 236,241,822 of OY728141.1, forward strand.
TACATGATCTAATATATCTTTTTTGGACATGGAAACATGGACAAATAATTCTTGACTAGACAAGAAGTTGGTGGTGGTAAGGAAGACATAGTGGATGGACCTATCTGACTGTGGCAATTCATAGAATAATGAACTCCCCACAATGGATATAGTGGTCCTCCCAGTGGTGGCCAAGTAAAATGAGAATACATAGATAAATAATTATTAATTATTTCACCACTTTCTCTAGTAATAACAAATAAATATCAAGGTATCGGTCAAGGTATAGGATAGATATAAGAAATGGGGGGACTCAGAAATCTACACCTGACATGGTTGAAGGTAGAAATTATTGTATCCACCCTATCACTTATAATAATCAATATTTGTGAGATTTATTCATCACTTATATAATATTGTATTCATAATCTATATAATATATTAGATATTATAGACTAATCACTTTGGATAGATGATTCCAATAGTAGTTTTTGTTATATTTTTAATATATATTATCAGTGAAAACTAACTCTTAGAAGTTATAATTTTTCATTAGACCATTTCATAAAGATATATTGACATATGATTTCATAAATGGAGTATACTATTTATCAACCGTCATGGAATAAGTAAACTGTTATCAGTGTGATGTTATATGTCTTTAATAAGATGGTATATAGTTTACTAATGAAAATAAAATTTTTAAATGTTTAATACAGTAATTGAATGTCTATAAACACACTATAGAACTATTTTATGAGAAATCGTGACATTGTAAGGTTTTTTTGTACTTTATTCTTAAATTAAAAAATGACCTAATATTGGAATATAATTGGTTTAATTTATTTCAATATTTTTTCTATAATGACTTCTAAAATGAATTAAATTGTGAGATTAATTTTTTTTATGATTTCATACATATTTTTATACATTTTATCCTTCTTTAACTCAAAATAAATCCACCATTTGGAGGCCCAGAACCAGCTCACAATTCATGCCTCGAAAACTATACATAGATTTGAACTATTTCAATGATGAGTCTATCTCTCAAAATAAGAAGGTCCAATGAATATGTGAATTGGCATGGAGATATAGAATGAATTAATTAAGAATATAAATTAATTAGTGAATGAAAATATTTATAGTTTTCAAGGAAATTAATTCATAGTAAGATTGAATTATGTAATACCAAGAACATACATGGCCAGATTTAATTTCTGGAGTAAAATAGTCATAACTCCTCCATTAGATGGAAAATAAAGCTTAAATTTTGAGGGTGAACGAAGTAGAGAATGTATAAAAACATCAATGTTGAAAATATACCAATAAATTTCAATTAAATGTATATAAAATGACGAATCATTTAGTGGAATAATTTTCTATCAAACATTTCTCAATACAAATATGTGTCTCACCTCCCATACAAAAGGATTTCCAATTTCAAGGGGGAAAGGTAGAAATTAGTTTATATAATAGTTTTTTATATTTTTATTATATATTATCTTATTTCCATTATTCTTATTTTTATTTCTTTTATTCAATATTTTTCTCCCATAGTGCATCTTTCATCTCTATATTTATGGAGATCTAACCCTAACTGTTATTTGAGGGTGAAAGTGGTGGTGTTTGAGTTTTTTTGATAATTTATTATTTACCATATTTTATTCAAAAATTATAAAGTTATTTAAATTTATCATGTTGAGAGGTCACCCAACATTCCCTATTAATTATTCCTTCCTCATCATTCACCCATTTTCTTTCTTGTTGATATCTGAGTCATCCAAACGATGATATTTGGATAAGGTATTGATTTGGAAAATATTACTCTGAAATGAATAGGTCTCGGTTTACTAAAAATATCATTAATATTATAGTGTATAGATTTAATGTTTTGGATCTCTACATTTTATAAAATAATGAGGAATATATTTTGAATAACAATTGTAACACAACTAAAAACCCCTATGTGTAATGGTTTTATTCCACTAATTTATTTGCTTCTTTAATTTTTTTTAATTTAGTTTTGTATTTTCATATATAAATATAAATATAAATATATTAAATTTATATATCATGAATTTAAATCCCCTTCATTTTTGTTTTGTTAATTTAATTTGCGTTCATATATTAGGTGTAATAGAAAAATATGTTTGTGAATGTTTCCTCCTTGTGATTGACATTAGGTTTTGAAACTATAGTAAATTTTTTGGTAAATAAGAATTTAATTTAATATTGTTCCATAAAAAACACTACTATCAATTTGGTGAAATTTCTGTGTAGGTAAATAGCCCACACACAATTTTTTTCAAAACAATTCAAAAATTTTATAAAATATAACTTCAATGGATTTCCTTAATTTCATTGGCCAATATGGATTTTTATGATGATTAATATAATTATTGGACTATGGAAAACATTTTTGGTGAGAAAATCAGGGAATAATCATTTATTGTCTAGATAGAACAAAATTCCATAAAGCATTACGAGAATTTCAATGTTCATGAAAAAAGAAGTAATTTGGTTGCACATCTGGCCGCTAAAGATGAAGATGTGAAAGTATTATTGATGGAACGAAAAAAATCTACATGGAATGAAAATTTTATTCCTACAAAATTTAAAGAAGACATTGGTGAGTTTTAAGAAAAACATAAAGATCCACTTCTCTTTATAATAAATGAATTCTCAACTACCCTTCTTGAAGAAAAAGTGATTAAAGATGAATGTTTTGAAGAATATTTAATTTATAATCCGTAATTTTTTAAAATATTATTAATTATAAATTGAAAAAATGATCACTCATATTCATATTTTATAGATTGACCTCCATAGATACATTAACTAGATGTAGAAGTTGACTATGTTTTTTTAGGGGAGAATGGAGGAGCTAGTCAAGCTGTACAGCAGTGCATATAAGGATCATGAAAAAATGTAATACATAAGGAATAATTTGATGAACATAAATCATAAGATAAGTCAAATACCATTCTCTTAAAACTTTCAACACCAATAGATATCACTCTTCCAACTCAGCTAAACAAGAATACCCCATTTATTCTTTTCCCTCCCCCTCTACATCTCAAATTCATTCATTCATCTCTTTGAGGGGTGGGGGATATTTTTTTTGAGGTTTCTCAATGTTCTAAAATACTGATGTATAATGGGTGAAATAATATGATGAGTTTTTATGAAAGAAACCACATCCCCCTTTAGATTGTGGTTAAACCACTACCACTATCTGACTATGGGAAGTGAAATCCTAACACCTATATGCACGTCCAAACCATGTTCTATCCTATTTAAAATTATAATAAATTTTTATTATGATTTGATTTATTTTTGGAATTATAGGTTTATATGTATTAGCTAGTACGATAACTTAATGTTTCTACTAGAAAATAAAGTCATGTTTTAGGTTTCCTTCTCTTTATTTTTTTTGTCTTTATTTATATTTTTTTGAGTTAAAATTAGGGGTCTTAATATTTATGTGTTTGTGGTGTGTCAAAATGCATTTCTTCCATGTGGGATTTTTTTCTTTTTTAGGAACTATGAGACTCAATAAATATTTTGATCATTTTTTTACACATAAATTTATGTTGAGAATAAGGAAATGATTTTTTTAAAATGTATTTTAAATTATTTTTTTTCTGAATTTCTTTATACTAGATTTGGATTTTTCAAGCATGTGTAGTAGTTTGATTGATTTTTTAAATCAAATCCCATTAAACACTAACTCCTAATATATTTCCTATATTTTGGGGTATTCAAAACCACTTTTAAATATTGTTTCTAATTAACACACTTTCTTGAGGGAAACATGTATTCTTTGGGTGAGTTAGAATTTTTTATTTTACTCTTTCGAAGCTTAGGATGCCATGGAATGTTTTTGATACGATTGAGGCACATCATGAGCTAGCCAGATTTTTTATCTTCAAGCCTACCTTTATATTTATCCTTTTTAATCCATCATATTCTGTGAATTTACTTATAGGTTTAACCCATAACAAAAACTGAATTTTTCTTACATACTTGTACTCATGGAATTGTTTTAATTGATATATCAAGTAGGGGAAAGAGGGAAAGGAAATTCAGGTGTGTTCTTCGGGATGTGTATCATTTTTGGGTGATGTGAGGTGAGTGCCATCTATTTTGAACAAGATAATGTGATAATTGGTCTTGTGTTATCATTTTATTATGTATTATTTCTTTCATCGAGTAATCTTTTAAAAAAGGGTAAAATAAATGAAAAAAATTGAAAAAGAAGAAAAGGAGATAAGATTGAATTTATCATTGTAATTTATTTTATGACTTCATTACCTCTCTATAATCAAAGTAATTTTGTTCATTAATTCATATTATTAAATTATCTACTCATAATCATTGATAAGAAATTAAAAAATAAATAAATAAACCAAGCTAGTTTATTTTTGGTGCTTTATAAAAAACAAACAAGATAAATTTTATGATATAATTCATTGTAATCATTTCCTGGATCATGTTTTCTATTTATAAAAAGGTGTGATTGTTTGTTTCACATTTTTAATGGGAATTTAGTCAGGAGGAACTTCTATATTTTTTTACTAGATTCTTCTTGTTTTGTATATAAGAGTCAATCATCCTATTTCTAGCCATTAAATTTTCGGAATCTTTTTCCCACCAACCCTAATCCATATAATTGAACTGCAAAGGACCACATGATTGAAAATATTTTCATTCTTCTCTCTATTGATAAATGATAATTGTTACATGCCTATTCTGAAACATTAAATTGAAACATGTGTATAACTTCATATTCAATTCTTATTGAATGATGAATGAAAAATAATTGAATGTGAGGTTGGTTGTGATTGGGTCATGGATGGATTTCTATGTTTTAAAAAAACTTAATGTGAATAATTAAAACTAATTGGAAAATGTTTTCATATAACTGGCGTGATATAATTATATTTTGGATAAGATCAGGGAATTTTTCTCATTTTTGATTATTGTTTCGATTTTGATTTGGATATATGATTATTACTATGGAGTACAGTGGATATGTATGGGAGAGTGATGAATCAAAATTTTTAATATATTTTATACTTTCATTAAAAGTTTATAAACCCCCTACAGTATTATTTTATGGAATATTATTACATTTTTTGTTTCTTATAGTATTTTGAGTTAAATAAAAAATGACATAATTCAGGATTTTAGATATTTTAATTTATTTCCATATTTATAAAATAACATTTTTAACTAGAAAAAATTGTTATATTACTTTTTCTATACTAATATATATCCTTTGACACTTTTGGAGGCCCAAATCCTCCTCACAATTCAGTCCATAAGAGCTATGAACAAATATGGACTATTTTAAAGATAAGCTTATATCATGAAGTGGGCCAGTATAATGAAATTGATATTATACCTAGTGATAGAAAATTACATAATAAATAAAATTAATAATGGATTAGATACTATAATAGACCATTTTAAATGTCATTAATGCATGGGAAGTTGTAATTAGAAAATTCAACGAGTCTGCATGGACATATTAAACTTATGGTGTAAATCATACATAATTCCTCCAAACAATGGGTAATAATTATAAAATTTTTATTATTCATGAGATATTAAAATGGTAGTAACATTAATGAAAAATTATGTCCAACATTCTACATTAAATGGTGATAACATGTAAAATAAATTTGAGGGAACATTCTGTATCCAAACATTCTTACTTTTTCATAGTAAATATGTGTATCACCTCCCATTCTAAAAGATATCCAATTTTAAGGGGGAAAGGTGGGGAATTGTTTTCCTAATTGTTTTTTATATTTTAATTATATTTTACCCCAGTTATCTTCTTCTTTTGTTGATTTATTTTGTTTTTTGTTTTGTTTTTCTCCCATCGTGCTTCATTCATCACTATGTTTGTAAGATCCAATTCTCACTATTGTTAGAGGGGGGGAGTGGTAGTATTTTTGTTTTTTTTATGATTTCTAATAATTTATTCTATGATTTCAATGGTAGTTTAAATGATTTTGGTGATCTGTCACCCCACTTTATCTAGTATTTTTTTCTTCCACCTCATTTTCTCATTTTCCATCTCGTTGATATTAGAGTCATTCAAATAGTGGATTTTGGCTTAGTTATTAATATATAAGTGATTAATCTTACATGAAGAGGTATTATTTAATGGTAATACCATTAAATTGAATGGGTGTATATTTAATAGTGTAGACATCTACATTTTATAAAATAATTTTGAATATTTTTTTAATGATATTGATAACACCACTATGATCCCCTAAGAGAAACAGTTTTCTTCCGCCATCTTATTTTTAATTTTTTCTTATTTTACCTTATTTTTGATATTTTATTACATTAACATGAATATATTTTTATTTTAGTAATTCAACCCCTCCCCCCAAAAAATATATTTTATTTAATTTAGTTTTTTATTAGGTAGTTTATAATAGTGACAATTGAGAAATATGTGTATAGAAGCAGCATCCTTTTAATCAACCATAATGAGTGCCATTGTGGTGAATTATTAAGTAAAATAGAATTTAATTGAATAATGGTTCATCAAAAACCACTAATATAAATGAACATCCAGATTTAATGTGACCCTTGGGAAGAATAAGCAATGTCGACCCTTAGAAAATTATAGTCGATTACCCATTCATTTCAGAGACGGACATTATGTTCCACCATTGTAATAGAGGGTCACATGACCATAGTAGTAGTTGATAATGAATCAATTTTCCAAAATAAATTTATAGGGATACCCATTCATTGGGGATTCAATAACATTTTTGACTTGTATGACAACACAACACATATATCCTTAGAGACTTATCGAATGACCCTAGTTGAGCTCAATGAGACTACAGTGAAGTTACAAAATATTTTATATACTATATTTATCAAGCATACTGAATCACACTAGGAATCCTATTATTTGTTTTATAATTAGTATTATGGTACATGAGGCTTTATAATGACTATTAGTGCTTAAATTCTGTGAAATTTAAGAACAAATTCCATATTTTGAGGATAGACGGTCACTTTGACTAGACAAAAGAAGCTCGATAGTTATTAAGGAATGATCATAGTTATGGTTATCACTATCATTAGGTATATCAGGAAGAAATAATAATAATGGAGTTCAACTATCTACAAAGAATCTATGAGTTCATAATGATTTCATTTTAAATTAAAAACACCACAGCAATGTTTATGGGACTCATGGAAAATTTATTCCAATAATACATAGACTAGATCATGGTTGTCATTATCCAATACCTCTATATTTATTCTTAGACATTAGTGGGGTAGTCATGTATATGTGGATAATCCTATACATACATAATGATATAACGTATATGTAAATCTATCAAAGTGAATATTCTTCATTTGATAAGTTCACTTCCTTTTTCATGTCATTATAGATGGTGGTGTTGTAGTTGATCCCCTGAATATTAAGAAAGTAGGGGATTGAAATACACTCAAGAATTAGTTGAGACACATAGATTGATTGGTATAGAAGGATACTATGAGATATTTATGATTTGATTATCTCATGTTTCATCCCCTGTAATGTCCTTTACCTGAAAGGGGAAGATATTTGTGTGGTCAAATAATTTCGATGTAGCTTTTGAGGAGATAAAGATGAGGTTGAATAGTTATCTATACTTAGGTATACAATGTATTTAGTGGTGTATGTTGTTTAATCAAATACATATTATTCTAGGATAAGTTTTTTGTTGGTTTAGAGGTGAGTTTTGACTTCTTAAGGTCCTTAGGAACTCAAGACAAATGATAAGAAATACATGCCCCCTCATATATAATATACGAAAATTTTGTTTTCTCTAAATATGTGAATTCTTTATATTATTGGCAATTGATTTCTTTCGTCATATATCATAGTATCCTCAAGTATATTTTTTGATTTAGGGAGCTCTATTTGAGGTAGAGAAGACGGATGGAGTTTCATTAGGACGAAAATTTTGAGATAATATATTCCATGGGGAAGGTAAATAATATATTTGATTACCTCAATTGGAAATACATTTCACATATATTAGGGGAGGATTTAATGAAATTTTTATATTATAAATTAGACTATGTAATTGATGGATACACTTATTACTTTTAGGTAATGGTGATCACCCAAAAAGATATCCAATATGTTAAGGATTAATCGATTTTAGACATCAACAATGAGTTTATATGAGATCAAATTCTCTTTGAAGATACATAGATGAGATTTTCTGAAAGCAGGGAGCACATGATCCTCTTCTAGGGGTAGATGGTGGTCTATGTATCAATGTTTAAGGAGGATTTGAGGGAGTTCAATGCATCCCTATTAGTTGTAAACCATGAAATAAAATTGTTATACCATTACCTTAAGAATTAGTTCTAGGGGATCGGCATAATGTTATGTGTGTATGACATAATTTCATTGTGTCATACTTTTCATAATGTAATGATTGAGACCCATGTTCTTGGAGGTCTTATCCAACCCATGGAGGTTCCTATGTTGATGTAAGACCATGTATCAATGTATTTTTTACTAGACTTCCACACTTAGATAAGATTCAGGAATCTATCATGTTGATAATTGGCTGTAGGACCAATTCAAATCACATCCTTCCAAAATAGGTATATATTTTGGTTCAGATCATTGAATATAAGTAAGCCAATGATATTTTATGACAATAAAGAGTACCAACGATGATTTTCTCTAAATGAAATGCTTATTTCACATATTGGTTATGGATGATTTTCCAAGAGTCTTTTGGGACCCATCTATGATTGGAAATGGATTTTAACCCATAGAAAGATGGTCACAATGAGAGGAATATTAAGGTTCATTTGGATATGTTTCAAGCTTTTATACTAGATTTTGGGAGGGTTTCAGCTGATCACATAACATTAATATATTTTTTAAACAACGATGTCTCTAACTCTAATATAATAATTTCACCATTCAATACCCTATATGAATGAACATGTCGGTTATGAAATTTGAAGATAGATATTGGAAAGTTATACATTATTTTGTTATTATTGTTATGATAAATGATGAAGATGGTATAGGTGAGCCAAGTGTGTATGAGGATAACCCATATACATAAGAAGTAAAATGAATATATAAGTAAGAGACCTGTAGAGTTCAAGTAAGGAAACATTTATTCTAGAAGTTATCACATGGGTGTTGTTTATGGAGGTTTTAAAATGATATTAAACTATCCTTTAGAATGGTAAAAAACTATCTTGATAGTTTATTTCACCATTACATATTTTTAGTTGTGTTTGTGAGGTTATTTATCACATATCATTACCTCTGTACATAGAGCACATGCATAACATTTTTCATGTTTCATAGATGTAGTGGTATGTGCACAATCCATTATTCATTTTTTAATTGGTTGTGCTCGATTTCATGGACGACTATAATGAATTCAGATTTTTAATCCATTTAATTAAAATTAACTTCAATAGATTGTGTTACACACAACATTGAACAAACAAATAAAATGAATTGTGACATATTAAAACTACATGAATAATATAATATCTAGTTGAAAATAATATAATAATATAATAAAAAAATTATATATTATTATTTTCCATTGATTAATTTTTTAAAATGTTGTCTTCGAAAGGAATATTTAAAAAATTGAATTTTATTTTTCCTTAATAAATTCAAGTGGTCTTAGATAAAGGTTTATTATAATAAGTAATATTTAATTTTAAAATTAATATAACAATAATCAATTATTCATAAATTTATATGAAATAAATTTAAATTAAATTGAATTTCTGAAATGAATTTTTTTATATTAAATGTGTTTTCATTTATATATTGTATTTAGATTTTTAAAAAATTATTAATTTTAGAATTTTATTTTATGAAATAAAAAATAAACCCCATTTTTAGATTCACCATGTAAATATTAGCCTAAGGTTTTTTCTAAAATAAATGTTTTTTAGATGAACAGTGAATAAATACAAGTTTTACCACAACAATAAATTTTACAAATCAATCATTATATAAGATATACCTATATTTTTATGAAAAAATTTTGTTGATAAATTATTTATTTAATAATTAAAAATATATATTTTAAAAATACTATGTTGATTTTAGAAAAAATATGATTAACTTTTTAAGCACTTAATTATTATTTTCTAATATAAAATCTTTTTGGTCTTTTATTTTAACTATTTGTTTCGAAAAATTTGGTTTTGGATTTTTTTAAAAGAGTCATAAATATAATTTAAATTATAATAATTTATATCATTTAAGTAATATAAAAATAAAATTTCATTCAAAAATTAATTTTTAATAATAAAAATACACTTATTCTGAAAATGGGTTTTTTTATGTTACACGCACCCATGATAAAAATTGATTTTCTAGCACATATAAATTTTATTATATAAAATTTGTTTACTATTATTAATCATTATATTTAATTTATATAATTATTCCCATTTAATTTCTAGTTATGTAACTAAAATTAGTTATGTAAAAACAATTTACCACAATGAAACAAAAAATGGTAAAAGTAGTAAATATTGAGGTAAAGGTCTTGAAACATGATAAAAAAATATTTCTAATTACTTAATTGAAATATTATAAACCTTATCTCATCCTCAACTATATTATTTTAATTTTTTTGAGAATAATTACATGTGAAACATTTTATCTCTTTATATAAAGTTTAAATATTTACAAAAAATGACATTCTCAATCCTTATAAATGGGGCCTCACACCATTACTTCAACACCACTATTTTTTTCATCTAAAAACTATTCCATTATTCCATCCCACTAAATCTAAATTCAACCACGTATTCCTCTCTTCATATGATATTATCTCAATCCCTCCATATCTATAGAGTCTTCCATGGGAAAGACGAATCCTTCAATAGTAGTACTAAATTTCCATAATTTCGTTTCTTCTCAATATTACATTTACAATTCCATTTATCTAAATCCTATATAATTAAAAAATTACTATTATCATACTAAATATAATTATCATATTTTAATAACTATAAAACACCTTTTTCATTTTCCCTTTAGGAAAAAACTACATTCATGTGTCTCTGTGTGGAGTACCACCTCCAGAAATCATCATGTTTAATTTTCCTTAACCAAAATTTATAGTTTGTCCTAATAATGAATTATATAAATAATTATTATATTTATAATATATTTTTCATTCTAAAATTATAAAACATATTATAAATTTCTCGCATTTGATGGAAAATGAATTTATCAACCTTGCATTTGTGCAGACTACCGCATCTATAGAACATTTGATTTCCATTTTTCTAATCATATTTGAATTTAATGGCATGTGATAAAAGTGTTATAATTGATAAATATGATTTTTATTAATTTATTAAGGTTCTAAAATAAAAATAAATGTTATTACAATATGAGAAATAAAACAATCACTCTTATTTCAATAGTTCAAAAGAGTATTCTAAGGGGGAAATTGATTTCATTGTAAGTTTAAATAATGTCTATTTATTATCTTCTAATTCTAATTCTTTTAGTTTTTTCATATATCGCACTAATAAAAACTAAACAATTTCCCTATTCATATTTTGTAATTATATTAGAACTTAATCACAAAATAATCATCCATTAATAATGTGCGGTTGTTGTTTGGGTCTGTTAAACCATAGACATGAACAGCGTGATATGTTTATATCATTAATGAATATGATGATTTAATTTATGGTGATATATGATATAAATAATAAAATAACCATTTTATTTTATTTATTGAGTTAAAAATAATATTAAAATCAATAACTAAGATACCGACGACAATTAATGTAAAGTCACTGAAATGTTCTCATTGATGATTTCTTCATTAAAGATCTAAGAAACACCAATAGAATGAAATTATAACATTATAAAAAAAATTATAAAAAATAAATTAATGAAACCTTTATGATCATATAGTTATTAATTTTGTGTCAATAATTAATAACATCACGGTTGTAATGAAACTAGTTCTATATGATCAAGATTATGCACTCCTGATATTGGAAGTATATAATAACTGACTAATATATATATATACAATAATTATAAATTATGTTTTTAACAGTTTATAAATATTAATAAGGTTATAAAATATGTGATTATTATAGTTTATATTTTAAAATTATATTCAAGTTTTTTGTGGAATTCAAGAATTATTATAAGGGTTTTTTATATCAAATTTTCAACAAAACATACATAATTTTTTATTATGCACTATGTATTATTTATAATGGTTTATTTAATTACCCTTTAACATTTTGTATCATGATTCTATTATATTTTATGATATAAATGTTTCAATTCTATGATCTTTCTTGCATGGTGTTTTCAATCAAAAACATAAAATTTGTTGGGGTTCTTGTTAACTCAACTCATTTCATAGAGTTGGAATGATTTTTCATGAAATTGTTTCTCCCAAGAATGGATTCCTCTTATGATTTTATGAAATCATAGAATTTATTATTCTTATTTTCAAGTGAAATTTTAATTCAAATACTTTTCTTTAATAAAATCCCTTTATCAAAAGTATATCATTATTGAGAATAATCCCTTTCATCCTTCATGATATTTTTCCCTCCTCGTCCATAGTTTCATTTCCCTCTAATATTCACCTTTTTAATTTGGGAAGATAATTTTTTTATATAATGTATCCTCTAAAATTCCATTATAATATTCTATAATATAAAATTTTTCTCTTTTTATGATATAGGGTTTCTATAAAGATATTTCAAAATTTTATAGCGTTCTTCCAAAATTTAAAAATCTAATGTTTTTTCATCATCAAAAAATTTCTTTTGATAAACCTCATAAAATTCCAAGGATTTGTTATTAGAGTCCTTTTTCCAATGATATTTTCTCTTAATGATTTCACTTCACTATTTTTAAAATAACTTTTATATGTGACCTAGAACTTCTTCTTTTTATGATAAAACTAAAAATTGTTCTCCATACTCTTTTTAAGATTTCTTCCTACATTAGAAAATATTTTTAACACATATGATATTTTATAAAAAAACATTCTTTCTATGATTCCATGGATTCTAAAAGATATCATTTTCATGAAATTTTAATAAATTTTTTATTTTATAAGGATTTTAAAATGTCAAGGATGTTTCTTATCTCCAAAGTGATTTTTAATAAACTCGAAGAAAGTGCTTCCCATTAATTCCATTGTTCGATTATATATATTATACTTGATTGAGTAAATTCTTTAAATATAACCATTGAAATTATTTATCTGGATATATCAGGTAATTTTATTTCCATTAAAATATATTATCCATCAATATATTTTTTCGTCCAAATCATCCTGTGGTATAGGAAATAAAATTCCAAGACATTTCATCTCTCCCACTATATATTTCATTTCTTTTATTGAATGATTTTCTCCTATATTCTATACATTGATTGATTAGAAAAATTATTAACTTATTTATTTACCCCTTTCCCTATATAATTTTAGTTTTATGGATTCTTAAATATAATTATTTTCTATTTATTAATTTTTTAAGTAATTAAAATCTATATATATTTGATTCCAATATAGACGATTATTTATTACAAAGGAAAATTGGTTGTGTATTTTATAAAAAAATATTCCATTATATTATGAATTCATTTGAGATAATTAAAAATATATGGGAATGGTTATATATATCACCTCAATTCATCATTGAGTAACATGACACAATTTAGTTTTATTATTTTTCTGTATGACTTCCCAGAATAAGATATTACCTTGACACATCCTTGATAGTTGGATCATGATGTCATGTATTATGGTATAGAATTAGTTATTTGGAATTATTCATTTCAGCACAAAGTAACTAATTATTATTATCAGTGGAATCCTTTCATTTCCATTATTATTCATGTTATATTATGATTTTATTTTAATTTCATTAAAACATTAATTTTGGTAATGTGTTCCTACTATATTATTTTGTCTAGATTATTATATTTTATTATTTTGAATTTTTTTACCATTACTAATAATTATATCCCACTAGTATTATGATTCTATTTCCCAAGTTTATTAATAAATGTATAACAAATGAAATGTTTTATATAATATCTTATGTGTAGAATTTAAGGGAGATATTGAAGACTAATTATTAATTAATAAGTTTGTTATATAGTAGTAGAAAAAATTGATTCAAGAATGATATGGTCTTTGTTAATTAAATTTTTTTCTAAATATACTATAACTCTATATCTAAATGTTTCATTGAATGTATGTTAGTCTACATTTATTTGGGAAGTTTTAATTATTGATTGTTAAAATTTAGTCACATATATTCATTTCAATGTTGTTATGTACAGAATATTGTTACCCACACTAGATTCTAGGAGCATTGGTTTTGGGCATCACATTTGGTATCAAGGGAGGTTTTAGATAACTTTAGATATTATAATGATAGTTAAAGATAGTCTAAGAGTTAATAAGTTATGTTTAATCATAATTTCAATTTTATAGGTAACCCTTTATATCTTTATATGTAATACTGAATATTTTAACGATTAAAATAAGATAAAAGTATTGAAAACCATATGAGAAGAATAAGGGATAAGTGAAAGTATAGGATAACATCCAATATTTTTAAAAAATTAGAGATTTGGTGGATCACGTAGAAATTAATCCTAGTTTGGAAACTAAATGTAGATGTAGTCTCTGACATAGATGAACAAATGTCTTATAAAACTAAAATGGTGGATTGGGTATTAACCCAATCATCACATAGTGTATGGAGAAGGTCTCTAACTAAATATTGTCTTCCACTACCTAGGTATATGATATGATTAACTCAAATTCCCTCAAATTAACCATTATGAGTGATTTGAGTATGAAATTATCTAATTAGTAAGTAAAATTAATATGAAAATTAAAATAGACAACCAAATATTGAATAAAGAGTGTCATTGGATACACCAAAAGCACGATTTGTTAAAAAAGATTCTTAGGGGAAAAACTATTCTTATTTATATTTTAATACTCTTATCATGGATATTATAATAATATATTTTTTATTATATTATTTAATGATACAATATCACAAAAATGCTATTGAGAAATGTAACTATAAAGAAACCTTAATTCCATATAAATGAATAAGGGATCATATATAATTAATTAATAATCATATCATACAAAAATTATTATGCAAAATGTGAGTTTTCATGTCTTACATTAGGTATTATGGTTGTTATCTTGATTGATATTAAATACTACTCTTGTCCATTTTCATTTTTTGATTGATATTTATTAAGGAAATTTTGGGATATTCTAAAACTTATGAGAATTATTGAAACATATATATATTTTTATTTATTTTGATTTTTTATATTTGGAAATATATATCTAATATTTTTAATTATCATGAAAATTTATTTTATGATATGATTATATTATTAGGTATAAGTTCTAGAGAACACATGATGGATGTATCGATAACTAATTGGTTTAATATATTCTTCATGTCGAGGTAATAAAGGATATATTTATTTTCATAAAAGTGATTTATATTTTATTTATAGACATTAAATTGAATATTAATTAAATGAAAAATTGATACATGTTATTTTTTCTTATGTTTATCTCATTTTTGGGGTTATGATATATATTAACTATTGTGTGGATTTATAAAATGGTGGTGAATACCTTTAGGGGTAAAAGATAGAGTTAATTTTTAGTGGAATATATGATTTCACTATGGTTTAATGTATTATATATTCATATGGTTTTGGTAAAGGAATATTTGATAATGTCTGATTAAGGTATATAAATATATTCTAATGTGATTCTATGAATGATTAGTGTTTTTTGAGGAAAGATAAGAAGCATGACATCACCTAAGAATGTAAGGATTATGTCATATTTGAAGCTATATGATAAATGATTAATATTTCCAGAATACCCTCACATAAATTCATTAGTCAAAAATAATTAAATTAGAGAGGATACAATTTATTTAAGTAGTAGAATGTAACAACCCATGGTATTAGATCCTTTAAATTAATATTATCATCAATACCTTGTGGCACACACAATGTCGAACCCACACATCAACCGACTAAAAAGAGTTAAACAATATTAAAATTACATGAATAATTTAAATATTTTGAGAAAAACATATAATAGTCAACAAATAATTAAATATTAATATTTTTCTTTAATTAATATTTTAAAAAGGATTCTTTTCAAAGAACCACTAAAGAAATTATTGTATTTTATCATTATAAATTTTAAATGAAAATAGTTAAATGATTTTGGTAATATGTATTTTATCTATTTATAAAATAAAATATATGAATTAAATTATATAAGTATTTATATAAAATAAAATTATGAACACTTGAAGTCTAAAATGGCTATTTTTTATAAAATAAGTTTTCTGGTACATAATGTATTTTCATTTTAGTTTTTTTAGAAATTTTTTAATTTTTATTTTTTACAAAAATTGTTTTTAGTTTCAACAAGTCAATATTTCGTTAACTTTGTTTTGGGATTTTTTCTGAAATATATGATTTTTAGTTGAATCGTGAAAAATAGATGTTTTACCAAAATAATAAATTTTATGAAGTCAATATTATATTGAAAATAAAAATAAGGTTTATAATAAAGATTATGTGATAAAAGATTAATTTATGAAGTAAAATTAAACATATAAAATGTATTGTGTTGAATTTTAAAACCCTATGATTAAATTTTATGCACATATGTAATATTTTACATTATAAACTATTTTTGTCCTTTTTTTATTTAAATTTTATTTTTCTAAAAAAATTGAAATAACTTTTTTTCTTATAATTAACTAATTTATAACATTGAAATTGAATATATTGAAAATTTTTATCCATCAAATAAATTTTACGTTTAAAAATAAAAACTCTTAAAAATGTTTTTTAAGCATTACATGCACTAATGCAAAACTTTTATCTTGATGATCATATATATATTATCATAAAAAATATATTTCACATTTAAAATTAACATTCCCATGTTATCTAATATTCTCCATTTTTTTATGCAACAAAAGTAAATTACATAAGTAATAACTAGTTACAACAGCAAAAATGAAAATTGTAAAAGTAATAAATATCTAGGTAACATGCTTATAAAATTTTAAAAAATATTTATAATTTAGTGGTTGATATTTTATTTACCTTATCACTTCCCCCAGTAAATTATTTTCTCATTTTGGACACCCATAACATGAGATACTTGTTCTCTAATTGTATAAAGTATAAATATTTACAAAAATATCACTCTCACATATTAAAAAAGGGCCCCTCACCCCCCCTTCAATACCACTAAAATAATGGTTGTTGTGATTTAATATATATCCTTATAACTTACCGAAGAATTATATTTCACCCTTTTAATATTTATTTCACTTGATAGTAATCTAATCCCTCTGTTTCTATGGTGGCCTTAATGTTAAAGCCAATGTCGTCAATGCAAGTTCTAATTTTCCTTAATTTTTTCTTCTCTATATTACATTTCCAAATATATTTTCCTAACGAAAATATAATAAATTATTTTCTTTATGCTGAATATTTTTATGTTATGATAATAACTAATAACCAACTTTATATTTTCCCGTGAGGAAAAGGTTTCATTCATGTGAGAGTGTGAGTGAGGACTACAACCTCCACAAAGCATAATGCTTCATTTTAATTAAAACCCATAAATATATGGTATTAATGTTTAATTTAATAAATATGAATTTAATATATAAAACATATTTAATTCATAATTGGTAAAATATATTATGCATTTCTCATATTCTATGGAAGACAAAATCACCAAAAATGGATATTTTTGAACTACCTCCCCCGTGGAATTATAAATTACATTTTTTTATTTTTATAAAATTCTTTAATGGATGGTAAATAGAATATTTATTATGGATAAATATTATATTTATGTGATTATTTAGTTTTAAAAATAAATATTAGAGAACCTATTTACTATATGATAAATAAAATTATTGAAATTTATACTTTCAAAAAGACAATTTTAAGAGAAAAAGATAATTTCATCATACTATGTGATAACATCGTATAGTTTATATATCTAATATAAAAAATATATATTTATAAATTTTTGGGATTTTATATGGTTTTTGGGAACTTATATCCATGGGAAAGAAATGTTGATGTATATTTCCCACAAATAGCAATGGGCAAGATGGACTAGAGACAAGTGAAATATTAGTAGATATAACCAACTTACAGCCATGATCAGTACAAGATATATCCACAATCACTATATGTTGATATATAAAAAATTTATCCATGGTAATGATGGTCTATTTATTTGAAAATCTATTATGGATATATATTTCATGAAAAAAAAATTTACACTAGGAGATTACTTGAAAGAACCTATTGCCACGTAAGATTGAATATTGATATATCCCACAAATTTCCATAATAAATATAGGATTTATACCTAGATAATTTCTCTGAATATACCCCATCAATATCAATGGGAATGATGGGCTATATCACTAGGAAATGTCTATGGTCATAGCCCTCCTATATCCATGGGCAGGTTTGGTGGTAACCATGGGAATTGTCCATCGATATAGCCCACCTATAACCATGGTCATGAAGGATTATTCTCATGGTAACTACCTATGGTAATATATTTTTTTCATGGGTAATTTTATTATGTGGTAAAATTCAAATATATATTTTATATTTTTCGGAAAAATTTCCATGGATATAGGCTGCATATAACCATGAGTTGGATGAGATATACCCATGAGAATTTCCTCTAACCACTGGTCTTACATGAGGGAGACATTAAATTTAATTAAATATGTATAATTTTACATATTTTTTAAAATTAAAATATCTATATATAAATATATTTTTTAAAAAATATAAATTATGCATTGTAGTAGATTGATAGAGTAGTCTTGTTTACAAATAAATGACCTGGGGTGGAAACAATCTTTTAGAATATTTTTTTTTGGAAAATATATAGCCATGGGAAATAAGGGATATTTCTACATTCATTTTTCGTGTATATTAGTTGATCCTATTGGAAAATCCTATATCCATATGTAGAAAAATAAATAACCATTCCATATATAGCCATGAATGCCCTTTTTGTGGCTGTATTCTAAAGACACAGTCATGGAAATTGGTTGTAGCCTTTTTTCCACTTATTCCTAGATGTATACATGGGTCACATGGATATGGATAGAGGTACATTATTCCATGTAGGAATGATTATATCCATGAGAAGTTCTCATTCATATAAGTCATGTTTCCTTGTAAAGATCATATTATAATGAGATACAACTATGGAAATAGGGAATACTCCCACAAATATAGGCAACAAGATATGGCCACCAAAATTTGAGCCCTAAGAACTATACCCATAGCTATATATTATATCAATGAAGACATGGCGTATAGCCACATATATTACCAATGGATATAGCATATTTTTTAACTTGTTTATTCTTATTATACATTTCCAAGTTCATATATATCATACTAATAAACCCTAAATAATATTGTTATGCTTTTAGAACAGTGATATGAAAGCTAAATCACATCATAACAATCCATTAATTCTGTTATGATCTTGTTTAGGTGTCTTTAATAGCATACATTTATATTGCTAAAAATTTATATCATGGATGACTATGGGGAGTAAATTTCGTTTAATATGATATATAAATTTGTAAATAATAATGTTTTTCATTTTTTGAATGGTTAAGTAAATATTTCAATCATTCATAATCATACCATGGTAAATTCATGAAAAAAAATTGAATACTGCTCATTATTGATTCCATCATTATAGATTATAAACCAAAATCCCATAGAATAAAATTATAACATTTTAAATAATTATAAAACAATAATTTTAATATCTTTTATAATATGTAAATGAATAAATTTAGAGAATAATCAAGAACAAGACAAATATTATGAAACTAGTTTCACATGATAGAGATTACATCCACCCGGTAATGGATGTAGATAGTAAATGATAATAATAATGAAATTAATAATAATAAAGTATGTTTAAAACTAATTATAAATATGAATAATATTTCCAAATATGTGATTTAGATCGTTATTTTTGTTATATAAGAGGTTCAAGTGCCATAGTGGATGTTAGTAATTAATGATTTGTTTTTTGTCTCTTAAAATTATCACCCCTTGAGGCATATATCTTTTTAAAAACTATGTTTTTTATATAATTGGGTATAAACTACCCATTTAATATTTTATATATTGATCCTATCTTTATTCAAAATATTTAATGTAACATTTCAATGTATATTATTAAATTGGTTTTGAATCAAATGATTATATGATTATACGGGTTTCTTTTTTTCATTTTCAAATACATGATACATGTTTGATATTTCATGCCATCATTTATTTTATATGGTTTATTCATTGAAATATTTATTTTTTGTATGAAAAATCTTTCATTTCATGATTTACCTTGAAATTTCCTTTGATTGCATCATTACTTATATTGTCAACATTTCACCATAAATCTCATTTCCAATTCAATATTTCTTCTAAAAGATAAAAATTCTACGAATGTTTTAGAATTTTAGAATTTTATTATCCTATGATAATTATTTTAATTTTTTATTCCCTTTATTTAATTCTCCCCATTGTTACATTACCAACCTGTTGTAAAGAAATCAATTCTACCATTTGTTTCAGTCAGGGCCTCCTTTTTTCAGTGACCATATTCATTTTATACTTTTTTTAATGTCATTATTTATGCCTCAGTAAATGACTAATGTCATTTATAACTACATTAACTTATTTAAATATATTACAAAAACATTTGATATTTTACTAAATGGGGCATTTTTTTATTTTGTGAAAAGCATTCCTTTTAAATATTTTTTATGTGAATAAGTATTTTTTCCCACATTTTCATTTAATATTAAAAATTATCCCTACAATTCCATGGACTAAAAATTATAGTATTCTTTTCAATGTTTTATAAAATACTTCCTTTGAAATGATTTCAAAATATCATTAATTTTTCCTACTCAAAATGTCATTTTTCCTAAAACTATTAAAAATTGTTTTTCACTTAGTCATTATCCTTTAATATATCTTATTCTTGATCAAGAGTTTTCTAAAAAAATTACCATTCACATTATTTATTTGGATCGTTTATATAATGATATTTTCTATAAAATATATGATATGTATCCACCTTTTCTATTCTAAATCATTCTTTGTTATAGGCATTATTTTTCATCCAAATAATTTCTACTATGAACCGTCTAAATTAAATTTATTTTATCTAAGGTTCTTCACCTGGATTCCATATTTTTATATATTAGAGAAATTTTTGACATGGTAGTATACACATTAATCTATATAATGTCAGTTTGATGGATTCTTAAATAGAAATCTATTCTATTTATTGATTATGGAAGTATTTAAAATCTATGTACTTTTTATTCTAATATGAATATTTATTGATTTCAATGTTATATAGGTTATTAATTTAATATAATGTTAATTGTGTTAAATGATTAATGCATTAGACATAATTATAAATGGGTGGGGCCACTTATAAATAGCCTCATGATGCATTATTATCTCATATTAGATAAACTACCATGGGTATTTATTGTATGTATTCCTAGAACAAGATATTTCTAAGAAACGATCTGCTGAAGTAAATATCATGAAATCTAAGATAATTATGTATGGGTATAGGGTATATAATTAACAGTCAAGAGTTATGCATTTCATCACCAGGGGAATCGTTATTGTTATCTTTTTTATTTGTTTCAAAACTATTATTATCGATTTATATGTTATGCATTTTGTTTCCTTTTATGATGTATTTATTTTTAGTAATCTATTAATTACATATTAATTATGTTCATCTAATTCTTTGTTATGATGTTTGATTACTATTACTTATCTTTTCCATCATGTTTCCTTGGATCTCAACCTTCTTAGGTTACCATTCCCCAAGGTGATGATGAAATTTATTACCCATCATATTTATAACAAAATAATTCAACGGTAAGATTTAAATAGATTTTAAAGACATATTATATATTAATTAGTCTCACATATAGTGGAAAATATTTCCTTATTTGAGATAGATAATTGATTTGTAAGTTATGGGTTGTCTCTCTCTAAAACTATAAGCAAAAATGGACCTTCAAAATTTTGTGACTCAATATATTTATATTTATATTATAATTATTGGATGTTAGAATGAGGATAATTCTATTCATTTCAAAGATGGTATATAATTATGGGGTTTATTCACTCCAGAGTCCTAGAGTATGGGTCTTGGGTGTCAAAATTACATGACCTTTTCTAAGTACCTAATGGAAATCATGTATGAATAGGTTAATACTATTTATAAGAAGATAATTCCATTTGTTCATATATTATGGAAAGATGTGGGCATTTAGAATAGATCATGGGATAATGATACATAAATGGAAGCATAGTACCAACATCTCTTTGCATAGGTTGTGCCTTTCAAGATGGAAATATACACTGTTGGGGAGGATGGATTGACCTACATTTTTTGTAACAATTCTTTTGGAAAATTTTAATTATATTTTTTGAGGTGTTATGGATGTTAGTACATTTATTTTTTTTCTAGGGATTTAAGAATAAATTTATTGTTAAATATATTGTTTTTCACTATGAGTTATCAAATATTTAAAAACTATTAAACAATTTCTCAAATCATGATTTTGACATTGTGGTTGCATCAATAATGAAGGATTCCCCAATGAGATATTTAATTTTCATATAGTGGATTTGAACCCTAAGACAAATAAATTACCTTATTTTTAAAATAAATAAAAAATAAATTTTTTTTTTATTTGTTATATGGGGTAACATAGTGGAGTCATTTCCTGATGGCATGAAGAATGTTGTTTCATGGAGATATGTTTGATAAAATATATATTTTTATGATTAATTATGGAATATATATGTTTGGTAATTTAAAATCCATACATGGAATATTAAAATCAAGATTTGAAGAGGTGAATTAATCGGTTACATATATAAAGGCAATTCACTCCATCCTATAATACACCCTCACCCTCTAATAAAAAAGGGTATCCACCTAAACCCTTCTCCATTAGTTGGATATATTTGAGATAAATCTACCTATACCTCTCTTTTGACATCATAAGTTCCATTGTGTGATCTTGGTGCTCTTAGAGTTCAATGGAATATTGGTGAAAAATAGCACTGAGGTTTATGAGGTGATCATCAATTTTTAAGAAATCAATATTGTGGTAGGACATATTTTTATTTTTATTTTCATGAAATTCCTTTGTATATTAAATTATATACTTCTAAACAATTTCAATGAATGATGAACATGTTAATTTGAGATGAAAAATTATAATCTTAAATTAAGAAAAATAATAATATATAAATAAAATATTCTATTTTTTATCATTTTATACAGAAAGAATAATTTTATCATGTCTAAGATATATTTATTGTGTGTCTCTAATTATTCAATGCTTTTAATAATATTAAAGTATTTTGGTTAAGAAGTAAAATTTCTTAAATAATTCAATTATATTTTTTCTTAATACATTCTAAACATAAAAATCTACTACAATTATATTCATTTCTTCATTGGTAATTTTGTATTAAGTAATTATTAATTTATATTTTATAATGATATGAGTATAGAGATTAGTTCTTAACATTATTCAACAATTATATTTATGATATAGTTTGTATAATTTAACAAAAAATATAATTATTTATGTTGATGAACTTTTTAAATAATATTTTTCATTTATTAAAATATTTCGTTGATAAAAAATTTCATTATGGAAAAAATTTAGCATCATTATTCTTTTTCTGGTGGGAGAAGTTAAATTTGAACAGTCACTCTAATCTATTCTCATATTCCTATTCTCTAATGAACCCAAACATGGGCCCATCCTTAGGTGGCCAATTTTTCCTATAACCTTCACAATCTCAACTATAATTATAATTTTATTAAAAATTGATTTGAATTATGACTTCGTGATGATATAATGAAGAAAATCCATCGAGTTCATGGGTTTGGGAGAATACTGTGGGTGACTTATTGAGTTTTTTAAACTGTTTTTCAATGGATTTTCAATTATGAACATAATGATAATGGATGGTTAGAAATCATTCTGATGTGGTGTGATGGTAGTTTCTAGGGGATAAGTGTAAAAAGGATGCACCAACACTACTATAGATTTCAATGGAGGATTAATTCACAAATTTATGGGTGTCAGAGATTTTAAA
The DNA here is from genome assembly GCA_963277665.1 of Viscum album. NCBI lineage: Eukaryota > Viridiplantae > Streptophyta > Magnoliopsida > Santalales > Viscaceae > Viscum > Viscum album. Next base: position 236,266,156 of record OY728141.1, read on the forward strand.
ATTCCATATATTTGTCAGGTGACACTCCATTGTAGACATCTCATAGTTTTAAAGATTTGGAATTAGTAATAATGATGTAGGATTTTCATACATAGATATTAAATCATTTATTTGGGAAATTTAATACATTAGAAAAACTCATTCAATATTACCATAATAATTTGGTTACTTTGGGAATGTTGAATCATAAACAATGATACATAAGTGAGCTATATCATCTCAGATTACATTCTCTATTACTATCACCCATCATAAAAATATTAGAAAAAATACATATCTTTATAACCGGGGTTAAAGAAACATAATAAAGGGTAATATACAATTAAAAGTATGGGTAAAAAGTGGTATTCATAAAAATAACATAAATAAAAGGTTATAAAGACATTTTCATTACAGTTGTATACCATATCATTCATATCAAAAGATCATAATCATGATTCATGGAAAAAATATTTGTTGTACATAATAATTGAATTAAAATGGAATCAATGAACATGAGCTATGATAGAATAAAAAAGATAATTTGTGGCATACACATAAATATATAAAGTCATTTCCATATTAGTAAAGGTTCATTGGAAATACCATCATAGTTGAAATGCAAGTTAATGAATATGGATCACTCTATATTTGATAATTGTATTACAAAACCATGTTTACATCCTGTTCTTGCCATGTATTACTAAATCAAGATCACTTCCCAATCTAGTGTCGTCTATATTTTGAGATATAAATATTTACACAATTCATTGGATGTAGATATAGGTCCCATATATCACATAATCAAATCATTGATATGTGTTCCACAAGATCATAAACATTCATCATATAGTAACCCATGAAATAAAATTTGAATCATCAAAATTTCATCATATTAAATCCTATGAAAAGGAGATAGATTACATAATCATTTCACTATAGCATAGCCCATTAAAATAAGCATGTTGGAAAAAAAATTATTATTCTATAACCCATGAAAGAGAAAAGACATTCGTAAACAAATTTTTACTTTTAAAATAAACCACTCAAACAAAAATTATGAATGGTGTTCTTTGATCACATCCTCAATAAAGCATCAACTCTATAAAATTATGACATTTTAGATGGAGTATTATTTTGAATGATCGCCTAGAACATTTATTATGTAAAGAATCATTTATAAAAAAACTATAATCAACCATTTTTTAAAAATATTTCATTAAAGAACATTTTAATCTTATTAATAAATCTTCTAAATTCATTTTCAATATTTCTTAAGAAAAATATACTTTCATCTTTGAAAAATGAAATTAAAAATTATAAACCATTTGAAAAGCATCATATCTGAAAATAGCCATGAAAACATGTAAAGGATGATTTCAAACCCATATAAAAAACGTTGTAAACATAAACAGCCATTTAAATACTTGTATTTTAAAATTCTCTTTGAAATATATAATGGAATCAATTATAATTATTTAAAACACATTTTAAAAGTTATTTTTCCAAATTTACATTACTTGAAATTAGATTTAAAATAAATTTCATTGTAAAATATTTAAAAAGACATTTTACATTCAATATAATCATTAAAATATATAAATCAATCCTCAATATATAGAGTGTTCATGGTTGTGTAGAATTCTATATATTACATATAAATATAAAAATATTCCTTTTATATTGTCAGTAGAAGTCAAAAGATACTTGACTAGAAATGCATAATAATATCCCTCTTAAAAAATGCATATAAAGGTAAAACATGGGTAAAAATGTCTTTTAAAAATTATTAGGTAAATATATAAAAATTTTAAAAACATTTTTTATAAAACATGTTTTTTAATGAAAACATATATCTGACCAAATAGATAAATATAGAATGATTTTCATAAAAATAATTTCATAATTATCATAGGTGAAAAAGGGTGAAACAGTGGTACAATTTACTAAAGATATCATGAATAACAAAATGATAAGTAAATTAAATATAATTCTTGAGATATCGATCATAATATTTTATTAATATTAACTTAATCATTAATAAGAAAGATAAATGATAAGGTTATAACAATAAACTATTACATATTTTTTATCATTGAATAATAATCCCCATGAATGAATAAAATTACATGAACAATTAAAATAATTAGATTCATGGTATAACATTTAAAACGGTTAGTATATATACTTGGTAATAGAGTATAGGTGCCTGACATAACATGGGTCTCAATAAAGGCAAATTGAGCCAAAATCCCTTTTCTGATTTGGTATCTTTTAAACTGAAAACACCATAAAAGATATATCCACATTTGTATATGTAATTAAAAATAAAATTTAGTATAATAATAATAAAATATATTCATTTGATATAGATACACTATATACAATAAAAAGGTGGTGAATATAGCATGTTGATCACAAAAGTGAAATGTAAAATGGAAATCTTTTACCTTAGTCTTGACTTCTATATTATTCATTCGGACTCCAATATAATAAAAATAAATTTATTATACATCTATTACAGAGGCATATTAATATATATATATTTCCCTATATTATTATATTTTGGCTATTTATTACTATTTAATTTAAATTTTCATATTAAAGTTACATTTCAAGTAATTACATATTCTTTGTATATGTTTCGACTTTTCATTTTTGGTCCTTTCCTTTATATAATGGTATCATCATCTTTAGAATGTAACCAATTATATAAATAAAATATATGTGAATAATATATTTATTTATAGTAGACCATAAAATTTTGTTATAGGAATCTAAATATTCCATTCGTGGAGTTGGTAGGTCATACATGCTCATGACGTTGTTTCCGTTTTCCTGCCGTATTGAAAGAAAGAAAGTAATTGTTATATATATTTCTATATTATCATTAAAATAGAACTAATATTTAATACATATCACATATTTTTGTTAAACCCATCAGTAGTACATTCCACATAAAGGGTGAACAAAACTCATTGCATTCACTATAGTAGTCTATCGTACACACATTGACATTACCATATTTCCCCAAAAATGGAAAGCTTGAATGAATGTTTGATATATTTATTATAGAAGAATAATAATTTATTAAATATCATAAATATAATATATTAATATTATGTTAGTCATTATTCCAAACCATTAAATGTGGTAATAGAAGAAATGGCATAGGTTTGTGAGGTGGTAGTCCGTCATACAAAAAAACGATGATTTCAAACCCCATTTGATGGAAGTGTGTGATGTTGTAGGTTGTACCCTTAACATATAAAAATCTCATTATATTAATTATTCTTTGTTTTTTATATAATACTTACATAAGAATAATTAATGTGTTTGGAGGAAGAGAAATAACAAAAACATTTGTTGATGAACATTAAATCTTTTTTGAGGATATCCTTTCTGGTTATCACCAAAGGCCTTCCATGGTTGGATTTCAACGGAATGTAATGATTATATGATGAGGGTATGGAATTTGAGAAGTCATTTGGACAGGTCTTGGATGAGTCAAAGTTCTTGATGTGTGTAAATAGAGGGGAAGAGAGGGTGTACATTTAAAAAGGAGGTGAGCGACAATTCATTAAATATTTTGAATGAGTGAATTCCAACCACTTATTTGAATGTAAATTGGATTTTATAAGAGGCAAAATTCAATCCTATAATGTATAATGTATAAATAGTTTCTGAAAAATGGGTTTTGGACATGTTTTGGGACATTTTTAACTTATATCCTAAGTTTAACCACTATGTAATCTTGTTTTTACCTTAATCATTGTAACTAATATTAATTCCTTCATAGATAACATTGGTAAAAAAAATTAATATTTATTTATTATAAATTATGAATTATGATGATTCCAAATATGGAGTACATTTTTAGAAATCCCATCCACATATGTGAATGAATTTAATTTAAAATTAATCTTATATACAAGTCAAGAAGGGAAATTTTTAATGAAAAAAGATCAAAAGTTTATAATGTGTTTATAATAAATTTATATATTAAATTCATTAAAAGGTCATATATTTGAATAATATATGTATAATTGAGTTAAATATAATTTAAAACCCAATTTAAAAATAATTTAACTATATAAATAAATTTAGTGAAAGTGTATTTTTAAATTAAAATTCAATACTTTTCACTATTCATAAAAAATGAATGTTTTCAAAATTACTGTAAATTTACCCGAATATTATTATTAATATATTAATTTAAAAAATAATTTAATTTTATCAAATTAATTTTCATTTTTTTATTATCCACAAAAATCTTTAGAAAGCACTTTGGAGAAATATTATTTTCAAATAATATAAACACTTTACCAATGTATATTAATTTCAATATCTACAAGTTTTATTTATATAAAAACAATATATTTTTTAACTAGTTATATATATTCATATTACTATGTTTAAATTCAATGTTGTAATATTTGGGTATAAATAACTTTATTAATAATAAATCATTGTTTTTTTAATTAGACTTATGTGTAACACAATATAATTCAGTGTTGTATGTAGAGAAATATGAACATGGTGTTGAATATAACACAATAAAGAATTTTATTACCTTGAAATTCATTATATCAAATAAATTTTAATTTATTAAAAAAGTTCATAAATACTAAGTTTTTTACATTCTACATCCCTTAAAATGAATTTACACCTCGAAATTACTTACTTGGATACAAACAAATGAGGATACTTCCACTTCATCATATTCTCACGTATATATGTAGCATACTCTAACAAGTGGTTTCATTACAAAACCCATACCATGTAATGGTCCATTTCTTCATTCGTTCTTGTAGTGTCTTCTTGTTTTCTCCCCTTCCCCTCCCGTTTCATTTTAATGTGATGGGGAATGTTCATATAGAGGTCGAAATGTACTTAATTTGTGGAGAGAGTTTTGAAATGACAAAGAGAAGTCATATTTGGACTTAGAGAGCCGGTCCGGGGGGCCAGGTGGTGCTGCACAAAAAAATGGTGAAGTGCGTGAAAAAATATATCCCGCGCGGAAAGTCTAGTGATTCACGAAGAGTCCCGACGCCAACATGAAATAATTTAGCACCCGCGCTCCATGTTGTTGACATCTCACACCGCCTCTTCTGCCACACAAAAATTTTGTGCCGACCTGTATTTCGTGGCCCCGACCTCTTATAAATAAAAGGTGACCCTCTTCCTTTTCAAGGATTAAGAATCTAAACCGGCTCTCGTGCATGTAATCGGCATTTCGTGCAAGCACAATATGGCCTTTAGGTACGGTTATTTTCACGCTCAGTCGCACATGGGTTCGCCTTCACGTGAGATCCCCTATGGATTAGACTGAATTCCAATACCTTCAGGGTCTGCCCCTTGAACGCAATTCCTTCTATTGCATCAAATCTGGCCGATTGCGCGCAATTCCTTCCCATGGGTGTACCCCATGTCTTTATGCACGGTGTGTGTCACTTGTGCGCAATACATTTGCGTTGAACACAAAGCCTCCCCCTATTTCGTTCCAGCCCAGGGTCTTTGACACAGGGTCCCCTTATTTTGTGCAAGCCTCAAGGGTTGCATGCAATTCTTCGGGTCCCTTCACCTCGGTGCTCCCTGGGCGCCCTCTTGCACAAGCACCTGATTCCCTTCTTCCAGGTGCAATTTGCAGAAATATTGTGTACCCCGGGCATTAGTGTCTGACATGGTTTTCTCGTATGACCTTCTAAGATTATACTAATTAACTTTAAAGTTCCTTTGACAATTCTTCCCATTGCGTTTCTTCGCCTCATGCTTCTTCGCATAGGCACGCTAACTGCTATTACTTCTTCACATAGCCACATAAATGTGGACCCCACGATGGTTCGCTCTGTGAAACCCCCCTCAATATGGCCATGCTGATGCCTTCCCCTTCACAAAGGTCATATGTTACAGGTCATGTAAGTCCTAGGGGTGTGGAGAAACCCCCCTCGTCCGAGCTTCAAGACGTTAAACTGCCAAGAACCTTGTCCTCAACATATGACGTTAAACTGTGACATGGCCACGTGCCACGCACGCAGGGTCCCCCTACCTTGGAAATTCTCCACTCCCACTCGTCTCCACGAGGATGGGATTACCCCTCACATGGCATGATATCCTCCTTATTGGAGTGCCTTTTGTCCGTGGGGAAGGGAAGCCACCATGGTGTAAGCCCCTAACCGTTCTCGCAGGAGGTAGTGCCCCTGTTCCTCCAAACCTCCTCGGCGCCAAATCCACCCAACGACGTGGTGGGTAACGGTGCCCTCTCCTTTCATCTATGATCCCCGAGGCTAGTGGAGGGCATTATAGGGAATGGGGATCCTCCTTTCTTCGGTCTCAAATACTCTCAGGTTGTGCTTTGTCGCCCTTGGGCCTCCATCTTGGAGTAAGTCCTGACACCATGGGCTGCTCAATGCGTAAGCCCCTCCTCATTTCCCATGGACGCACACTTCGCGATGTGATCATCTGGTCCCTGCTAGCTCTTGTTTCTCACACCAAGCATGAATCTTGTGAGCTAAGAGTAATCACCGACCATGACCACTTTTGGTCGCCTTAGTGTGTAAGCCCCAATCCACTCGTTCGATCTACAGGACGTTAAACTTCCAAGCACCATCATCCGACAAGACGTTAAACTGTACACCCGAACTGTGGGGACTTTGATCTATGCTAAGGCATGGTATATAGGAAGCCTCCACGAGGTTCAAGTCCTAGCACCTTGGACCGCCTCAGAGTGTAAGCCCCAATCCATTTTTCTGAGATGCAGGATGTTAAACTCCCAAGCACCATCGTCCCCCATGATGTTCAACTGTACACCAGAACTATAGGGACATTGATATCTGATAAGTCATTGTACGTAGGAAGCCTCCATGATGTTCAAGCCCCACCACCATGGGCCGCCTCAGAGTGTAATCCCCATTCCATTCGTCCGAGCTATAGGACGTTACACTGCCAAGCACCATCATCCCGCATGATGTTAAATTGTACACCCGAACTAAGGGGACATTGATCTGTGATAAGGCATGGTATGTAGGAAGCCTCCACAAGTTTCAAACCCCACAACCTTGGTCCATCTCAAAGTGTAATCCCCAATACATCTCGAACTATGGGGACTTTGATCCATGTTATTACATTGTACGTAGGAAGACAACATGAGGTTCAAGCCTCACCACCTTGGGTTGCCTTAGAGTGTAAGCCCCAATCCATTTGTCTGAGCTGCAGGACGTTGAACTGTCAAGTACCATCGTCCCACATGACGTTAAATTGTACACCCAAAATTCGGGGACATTGATCCATGCTAAGGCATGGTACGTAGGAAGCCTCCACAAGGTTTAAGCCCCACCACCATGTGCCGCCTCAGAGTGTAAGCCCCAATACAACCCAAACTATGGGGACTTTGATCTGTGCTAAGGCATGGTATGTATGAAGGCTCCATGAGATTCAAGCCCCATCACATTGGGCCGCCTCAGAGTGTAATCCCCAATCCATCCCAAACTACGGTGACTTTAATCCTTGTTAAGGCATGGTACGTAGGAAGCCTCCACGAGGTTCAAGCCCCAACACCTTGGGTCGCCTCAGAGTGTAAGACCCAATCCATCCTGAACTATGGGAACATTCATCCATTCTAAGGCATGGTACGTAGAAATCCTCCACATGGTTCAAGCCCACCACCCAATCGTTCCGACCCCATTCACATCGGTTGACCAACAAAATCGGTCACCTCAGAGTATAAGCCACATAACCATCATGTATAACGTTAAACTTTATTCTCCATCTGAACTATGTGGATTATGATTCCCCACCACAGGGATATGTAGGAATCCTTCAAAAGTTTTTACCCCAATACCCATGTCTCATCATAATCTCTCCCTTATGCCCATGTGTTTTTAGAATATCATGCCCTAACCCAGAGGTTCCACTTCCTCTAGGTCCCATCCATGTGTCCATTCTCTTGAGTCGCCTCTTCAGATGTCCCATCGTCTCATCGAACTATGCAGACTTTGATTCCCCGCCACAGGGATACATAGGAAGTCTCTCCGAGGATCAAGCCCAAAGCCATTGTCTATCCTGATTATTACCAAGGCTGCCACATCCTGGTGAGATCATTCCATCTCATTTCCCCCACAGCATTCGGAAAGCCACCCACGTGATGGCCCCGATATCGGTGTTCCCTCCAGGGGGTTCCTCAATATGATCCACTCTAATCAGTGTTTTGATCAGTCTGATCCATCTACGATGGATGTTAAACATGAGGCATACCTTGTGATAAACATGGTAAGCTAAGGAAAACCTCAGATACATCCCAATGGCATACAATTCCTCACATTCGATGTGGGATGCCTTGGGCTTCCGTGCCCTCGAGAAGCCCTATGATAAGGGGAAGAAGACATACATGCTAATTCCCCATAATCAAGACACGCTATTGATGCCCCAACATGACAACTCTCCTAATCGAAGGTTGCTGCCCTGACTGGACTACTTGGAAGGTCCTGATAGATGTGGCATAATTAAGAAGATATGGCGCCAGGAAGTGCTTCACGAACCACGTCTTAAATCTATGAGGGATACCCAGACTATTTTATGAGTTCCAAGGAGGAACCAATAGAATGAAGAACTGACATCCTATCATCCCATTTCAATCAAGGAGTAGACGTCCCTAAATATGGATCGGATGTCGCCCGCCTTTGGAAAGTGGGAATGCGGTGTAACAGCAGCACGTCCTCTGCGTGAAGAATGTGCATGCCCTGGCGAAAGTGTCGGAAACAAAAAATGGTGAACCCAACATGAATGGCTTCTCCTAAGTATGGAGGCTAGTAGAGTCCGAGGCATCAGTATATAATCATGTAATCTGACCCTGTCATCCAGTACCAGGTCCGGCCAAACAGGCCTAACATAAAACTCGCCAAGAGTTGGTATAGTCAGGACGTTTAGTATTCCGTTCTGTGATGTTTTCTATGTGGATCCTTCTTGTCAACCACGGAATAAGGAATAGCACTGGGGAAATGGTTTTAGATTTATTTTCCTAGAAGTGTTAATGAGTTCATCTCCCTGCTTTCAGGAATCAATTTATTTTATCCGGAGATCTTTCACCAGGCCATGGGTACAGGGTAAGGGGTGATATCGACGCAGCTACCCCCACACGGTTCTTCCCCCTCCAGGACGGCTTTAGCTTCCATGACTGATGGGTGCACACGCCCTCACTCCCCATCAGAGATTATCCAGCGAAGGGTAATTAATGACCTTATACGCAGTTATGAGGTGGAGGGGGTCATCCCCACCAGGGACATGGCCCGTTTGGATCTTGAGGCCACTATGCCTCATCGTTAACACTGCCCCTGAGAGCTACGCAGGTAGACGCTTCTCCCAGCCCCAACTTTCAATCATTTCGGGAGCATGTCGTCGGAACTCGTTGACAGCTACCTTCCCTTTGACAATGAGGTAGGGTATTTCCGGGTTGGCCCAATCGGAGTCCCGCTTCAAGGGCTCCCGACAAGGGCTCCCGCCAGGCCGCGTCAGTGCCGCCGCCCGGTCCCCCGAGCCAAAGAGTAGGTAGCCCATGAGTTTGGACCACCGGCTCTAGTTCATCTAACCTGACTCTAGCGTCAGGCGCGAGTGGAAGGGGATGCCCACCATGGGGTGTCAACGTCAGCGACCACTGTGGACCAGGCCACCATGGACTCCTATAACCAACTCCCCACACACGTTGAGCAGGGGCAGCTGTACACCCGACCAAGATTGAGGCCCCAACCGCCCCACGGGAAGGCTGGGTCAACTCTCCCAGTCGCTGTCATAGGTGATGGCCGTTGCGGACCAATCCGCATCAATGCCACCCAGTGTAAAGGCCTACTCCGTTCCGCCGTTACAGAAGGTGCGGGCCCTCCCTACTTCCAACCTCGGCTTGAAGGTCTGCCTAGCGCCACCTTCAGCCCATGTAAAGTTCTTCCCTATGATAGCAACACTCCATTTGGGGGTCTCTCCGGTGCTCACTACACTGGGTACGAGGTCACTTCCCCTACCGCGGACTGCGTGTAAAGAGATATTGCATGTCCACTCACTGGCCAACATGGAGCTCCTCCAAATGTCCCCATGCCCAATGGCGTATGTCCTCCTTGCCCATGAAATCAGATAGGTGGAGGCCAACCCCACTTCACCAACGCCCAAAATGGGCGTCCTCCCCGTGTCCATTTCGATATTTGTCCCGGTGCTCCTTGCACCCCGGCTTTCCCGGGTAGAAACCCTCTCTTCTCAAGCACCAGTGCGGCCAGAGGACCCCATGTCAGAAAATAGCCCAGTCCCGAGGAGCCACCCAGGGGTAGGAAGGCGGGTTGTCACTACCTCAAGAGGAATTTTGGGGAAGGCTGGACAGGAATTAGACCAGTCTGCTTCTCAGACTCCAAGGCAGAGTACGACTCGACGCTAGATCCCTCTCCTCAGTCCACTGAGTCAAGGGATGGGGTAGGGACAAGGTTCATTAGTCTCGTACTCCCGGAATTCAAGATCCATAGGATCCCTACCTCCCTCTGAAGGTATATCTTATAGGACAAGGACCTGGAAAACCCCCTGGGACCGACCATGCAGTCACCACCAGCCTCTCCGGAAGCACCTTCTACCATGGTTAAAGATGTCAGGGATCAATTCTAGGGGTCAATGGCAGAAGATCCATGGCAAGTCACACCATCGGTAGACGCTGATGCTGCGTTAGGAGCCCTGGTCACCGGTTCATCTTATCGTGATATGGTGGCCAGGTCATTGCAACCCCCAGAGGACAGCCTAAGATTCGACAACCAATCATCCTGCTCGTCGTATTCTCCGCCGGTCATCCCACCAGCCCAGCATCCTGCCTTGGTGCCACTACCATTTCCTCAGCCACGCTCAGTTGACGAGGGGGGGAATCAAAGGCCAAACTGTGGATCTGAGTCGGGGAGCTTCTAGACCATCCTCGTAGCAGGACAGTTCCCCAAGATGTTTTGGCTGGTCGTAGGGTCAAATTTTGGTACGCCATAATCTCTCACCCTGGAGGAGTTTGAATGTTTCTGCCCGAAACTCTGGGCGAATCACTTCTATCTTCACCACTGGCGTATAACTTATCCCGGGAACCAATAGCACCTTGAAGACATTGGAAAACAATTCCGTCTTGTTGATCTGGCCACACTCCTCGTGGTCCTGCACCCGGAGTTACATAGCCACCATAGGGCCCTCCAACAGCATTGCGTTTAGTGTTTCCAAGTACTCCACAATGATATTGAGGAGGCTACCCCCCACACGCAAGACCGTGGTTGGGGGCAGTACGCTGCCCTCCCTCTCAGTGTGATTCACTGATAGCCCAACTCACTTTGGGATAGTTAGTACATTCCCCCAATAAGAGTGGAAGTCAACATGACCGATCTATCAAGAGGGGAAAAGGAGATGGAACTTCTTTGATGGGGACATCCCCCCTGAGGATGTGCCCCCACTAGACCCATCGGGGAGGATTACACGCCAGCAGAGGAACCTCATAGGTCTTCCTCCACCCACTGAGGCATTAATACTAACCTATAATGTCTAAAAGGGCAAAGAGAAAGTTGGAGGTGTCAAGAATTATGACTCGTCCACCACAGTACAAAAGATGGAAGAGGACCCCAAGAAGGCCACACTATGCCAAAAGCTTGTGGATCCGAAAAAGTTAGTTGATTGACTTCTGGCTGAATGCATTGTAGAGACGCGACCCGACTACAGGGATCTAAGGCCGGGGAAGTAGGGGTGGGAACAACTACCCCTCGGCAAGATTCTCCCAGGAAACCCTGATCATTCCATATTCTCTGATAGAGGATAGGTAAGAGATTACGAAAAGAGGGAATGGTATGTCACGCTGAACCCTCCTAAATGGCGTGACAATCTGGGGAACCCCACTTGGGCTCCTATGAAAAACGCAAGGGTTTCTCCGCCAGCCGCTTCATGAGCCATCGATCATGGATACTACATTGAAGAGTTGGGCAACGCACTCGTGGTTAGGGATCCCCGTAAGGATAGGGACCCACATCCAGACGACCCAATGGTGATTCTCATTGCATTCCTAGAGGCTTTGGAAACGCAACTGGTGGCTATCCCACCTGATGGCAAGCCACACCCAGCATGGGTGGATGACATTCCAGCACCCTTGGATTTAGGAATTCCACTTTCTCTCCCTTTAACATGACGGGGGAACCGCCACATCACCTGGACAACTTTAACTAAATGTGTGGGCCTATTTTAGGGACCACAGCGCAGTAGGAGGCCGCCAAGCACCGTTGCATTGTTCATACACTAGAGGGCCCGACATTCGTTTGGTACAGCCAGCTCCCCGTTGGATATGTGACTAGCTGGTAAGTCCTTCGCAGGAAGTTCCTTTAATAGTTTAGATCTACCACCCAGAAGACGAACATCACAGACCTCTTCAAGAGCAAGAAAAGGCTCGATGAGTGAGTCGCGGACTTCATTGCCTCGTGGAAGGGGCTCACATACTTCCTTGATATGCCACTGACTCGGAAGAAATTACGAATGATGTGCGTGGGGAATGTCAAGATGGAACTGGTTCCTTCTCTGATCACTCAGAAATATCCCGGAGGGTTCCTAGACTTCTCAGATAAAGCCCAAAGCCTCAAAGACGCCCTACAACATGCCATTCAAGCATGCCAACTGCCTCTTGTAATCTCAGCAAGAAGGGATGCCAGAGCCGATCCCTCTGTGGTGGCCCATATAGAGGCCCCCAGGCAGTTGGAATTTCAACTAGTAGAGCCATCTCCACAGCCCCATAGAGGACCACCACCACGGGTGTCGCTTCCAACTCAGCAGATCCCTCAGAATCGGTTGGCGCCCCAATGTAATGTGAAGCCACTTCATTGGTGAGATAATCAAGTTATGACTCCCGAGAAGGCTCCTCCAGCCCCCTCGACAGGGTCAGGTACCTAGATCTCCCTTTCCGGACAAAAGAAATCAGACCTACTAGTTTGATGAGGCATCGGTCCCTCGCTACTTCTGCAGCACCTTAGAGCAGAGAATTATATGACTTCCTGAGTGTCAAAAGCCAGAAGAGGAGTATCTCACTGATCACCCCAACTAATGCGCTTATCACCATATCCTAGGGCACACCATCAAGTGATCTTATGTGTTAAATGATTGTCTCTAAGACCAGATTGACAATAACATAGTCAGGTTGGGCCCAGCCCCGAAACAAGTGGCGGGTGACTTTGTGAGATCATACAGTAGTAGCGACATCGAATGTGGGTGGTAGAAGGTTTCGGACCATGGAACCCAGAAGTATAATGACTGGATGGCTCAAAATATGGTCACCCGCACCAATTCCATTATCCGTGCATGCCTGATATCCAAGGGTACACTTCGGTTAACACAGTCCAGTTGTTAAATCCCTATATGACTCATGACGAGGGGGAGCGCCAGGTGAACCTCCACAACATCTCCAGCCGACTTAAACATCGGCAGAGCTACGACGATATGGGTTGCTGGTGCACGTCAGTTGGCACCTCCATCCAGGATGTGCATGCCTCTAAGACCAGACAGCATGCCCAGCAAAGAACTCATCATGCACAGCCTTTTCATCTGGTGTCATCAGGCCCGCCTCCACCACTATTTGTGATACCGTATCAGGAAGATACAATATGGTCATGAAGCGACTAGCCTCTCCCCACTGCATGACAATCTCAGTCACCCAGTCCTCATCCAGCAGCAACCCCTTGGGCTTCGACCCGTGTGCAATGGGATATCCCCAGTACCAGTCAGCTGCCAGTCCGTCCAGTAGCGCCCTCCATGATTTTTATAGCATAGCAGCCTCATGTAAGCATAATTTTACGCTGGGTATGGAATTATTATGTTCTCATGCATCTCACTGGAATCCAATCAAGGCATTAAATTCTTGAATCCATTCTCCTATCAGTGGATATGTGCGAAGCACTCATCAAGGCTTTAAAGAACCCCCTACAGTTTGAGACGGAGGTAGCAGCTGCAGAAGTCATCCATTCGGAAATAGTTGAGGATGTCGAAGTCCAGGCCATCATTTCATTCTCTGTATAAGATTAGGGCTCCCCTATAAAGGGGCACATCTACCTGTTGTATATCACCATCCAATTCAATGGCGTGGAGGTTTGCCGTTGTCTTGTTGACACCAGCTCCGATATCAATAATATCCCGACACAGACATTGCGGAAGTTAGGGCTATCCAAGGATGACCTGACTCCCTCCGATTTAAGTTTCCAGGGATATGAAAAGACATGGAAGACACCGGTTGGAAAAATCCCTCAGAAGACCCAGTTCGGTGGCCTAGTTTCCAGTACTGAATTTATGGTCATCTACCAAGACACCGCGTACAATGCTTTAATGGGAAGGCCATGGTTCCACCTGCATGCGGTGGTCCCCTCATCGAATCACCAATGCCTCAAGTACTCTCTTAATGGCTGATTAGGCAGACACTAATGCGATTCATCTCCTTTCGCCACATGTGAATCCCACTATTTGGATGCTGATTATTACAAGACCAGGATAAGCAGATTCTGGCAAGTGAGTTTGAGCCCGCCCCGGTCACAAGTGTCCCTTGGGTAGGTTTGGATGATGCCTAGGTCTTCCAAATCCATTGATTGGAGTCAACAACCCCCGATATGGGGCAGTGAATTTTTGTCTTAGGTAAAAGAGAAATTCATATTTCCAAGTTGAAGCGATGACAGAAAATCACCTCGTACTCTTACACAAACCAGGCTCAGGTGATCTCGAAACCGCCTACCCCGGTACGATATTGGGATGTCCGCCCTATGGGAATGATAGTACGTCATACTTGTATATTTTGTTGGGCTTGAAAGAACCAGCTCAAGAAGATGTGCTACTATTGCTTTGATGTCATCAAGTGTTTCCCCTTGAGTTAAAGGCAAGATGAGATTGGATTGACTACCTTCATCATCATGGTCTTAGCGGTGCGTGAATCTCTGGATGCATTGTCCACCGCTGTCCAGGCCGGTACCAACCTCTGGTCAGGTTCCTCTGACCAAGGGTAGGCCTCACCCACTGGGAATCCCTCCTCCGCAAGTGAGGAAGTGGATCTGTAGGATTTTCCCCCGCCTTTGAATAAGACGTCTCTTCCACGGTCAATGAACTGGTATAGATGAACCTTGGTATCGAGATAGATCTGAGACCCACATTGTTCAGTTCTGAAATGTTCCCCGAGGTGAAGAAGGTACCTGGAAGTCCTTAAATAGCACCATGATGTATTCACATGGAGTTACAATGAGATTCCAGGACTAGATTCTCGGGTAGTCGTACACCACAATGGTCTCCCGAGAAATCATCACGGGTTCAAGCAGCCTCCCGGAAAGATGCATCCGTCTCATGGTGCCATGGTCGATGATGAAGTGGAAAAGATCATCAGAGCCAAAATTTTCAATGAGGTCTAGTACCCCAGGTGGTTGGTCAACATCGTGAAAGTCAGGAAGAAGAACAGGTAGGTCAGAGTTTGAATTGACTTCTGAGATCTCAACCTCCATTGTCCGAAGAAAGATTTTCCCCTTCCGGTGACATAATTTTTTATCGATGATACAGACAAGTTCCAAGCCCTCTCCATCATGGATGGTTACTCTGGATATAATCAGATCTGAATGGCCCCTGAAAACGAGGATTACATGGCTTTCAGGGTACCCCAAGGTACTTTCTGTTAATAGGTTATGCCCTTCGGCCTGAAGAACGCAGGTGCCACCTATCAGCAGGTCATGCATCGCATATTCAAGCCAATCCTGGGAACATTGGCATAGTTATATGTAGATGATTTGGTGGTCAAATCTCACTAGCTCCAGGACCATATCAAAGACCTTAAGAAAGTGACCGATTTTCTCTATTCCCTCCACCTAAAGATGAACCCATCGATGTGTGCCTTTGGGGTCACTTCGGGAAGTTTCTTGACTTTTTTTCCGATACCGAGGCATCGAGATTGACCTAGAGAAGATAAAGTCCATCAGCCATATTCCACTCTCGAGCAATATTCGAGAGCTTCGAGGTCTCCAAGGCCACATAGCCTACATACACAGATTCATTGCAAATCTGGATGGCAAGTGTAAGCCCTTTTCAAAGCTCAAGAAGAATGGAACCACTTATGAGTGGGATGAAGAGTTCCAGACCAACTTTGAGGAAATCATGCAGTATTTGCTCCAGCCTCTGGTCATGATGCCACCCATCTCTGGTAAGCCGATAATTCTATGTGTCACCACCCTGGAATGATCCCTTGGTGCCCTTCTCGCCCAGAAGAAAAATGAGGGGCTAGAGAACAACCTATACTACCTCAGCAGAATGCTCCTCGATACGGAAACCAGATACTCTTCTATAGAGAAGAGCTTCCTTGTGCTTTTATTTTCCCTGCAGAAGTTGTGGCATTACCTGCAGCACCACGAGATACAACAAGTGTCTCGAGTGGACCCGTTGAAGTACATTCTGAATCACCCCATGCTGACTGGCCGATTAGAGTGGTGGGTGGTAATCCCCTAACAGTTTGACATCAGGTTCATCCCCCATAAGGCTACCAAGAGACAGGCATTGACACACTTCCTAGCTGCCCATCCAACCACTCTGAACTAGTCCTTGGACTTGGATTCTTCTGATGATGCAATACTCTCAGTCGACCAGGCCGTCCAATGTTGGAAAATGCACTTCGATTGTGCCTCCCGGAGCCCCACTATTAGGAGGCTCAATGATCCTAGGCTCAACATAGTACGTCTGGGTATCGTCTTTATACCCCGACACAAGGCGTCCTACATACTCATTCTTATTGTCAGAGGGTTGAACTAACAACGAGGAAGAGTATTAGGCCCTTATTACTGGTCTCGAGCTGGTCCCTGAAATCAGCGTTCCACATTTTCATTTGAAAGGGGACTCCAAGAAAGTTATTAAGTAGGTCAATGGCGACTATTTTTTCCAGAAGCCAGAGCTCGTTCCATTTATAGAACACACTCTCTAGGTAATGGCTCAGTTCCTTTCTCGGCCAGAGGTTATCCATGTCCCTTTGTCAAAGAACGGTTGAGTAGATGCTTTGGTCAGCCTGGCCGTGTCACTTGCAGAGCTCGAACAGGATGATCTAATTATCCACATGGCGCACAGGAGGGTTGTTGCTCCTGTCACCCCAGAGGATGATGATGGCCTGCGAGTAATACATATTACCACCGGTTCTTCCACATCAGGACTGCTAGGATCTTCAAATGTAGTGATTGAAGCTATACCCGACTGGAGGGCCCCTTTTCTCGAGTATCTCTAAAATGGTTGCCTCTCGGTTGATTGGGCTGAACGCGAGTGAATCCGACGTCGTGCACTACAGTTTACCCACCAACATGGTTCTAGTATTGAGAAGATCCTCTATAAGCATGGATTCAATGGTGTTATCCTCTGATGCATCGAAGGAGTCAAGATTCCATAGGTCATTCAAGAGGTTCATGCCGGTTCCTGTGGTCCCCGCCAGGCTGGAATGAAACTGTCTCACCAAATTTGGAGGTAACGGTATTTTTGGCCCTCCACAATCCATGACTGCATCGAGTTCACCAAGAGGTTCCATGCGTGCCAAGTTCATGATAACTTTGCACATCGACCACTAGAGCTTCTCCACACCACCATGTACTCTTGTCCCTTTTCAGTCTGGGGGTTAGATGTCATGGGACCATACCCACCAGCAACGGCTCACCAATGCCGATTCATTCTGACCTCTACGTATTTCATTTCCAAGTGGGAAGAGGAAATTCTGCTCAAGGAATTCAAGGCCCATTCTATCAATAACACTGTGATTTCCAATATAATCCATCGATTTGGAGTACCTTACACTATCCTCACTGATATCGGCACCATCTTTCGAGTAGTCGAGCCAAAGAAATTGTATGCCAAGTACGACTTTCTCTCCAACCATACCTCCCGTTATCACGCGCAAACAAATGAACAGATTGTGGTGTTCAATAAAACCATGTCTAACATTCTACAAGAAATGGTTGGTCAGAACAAGAAACGTTGGCTGGATATGCTCCCCAACCCCCTCTGGGCTTATCGGACGATGACCCGTAATTCCACCTTGGTAACCCCTTATTCCATGGAGTATGGAACCAATTTCATCCAGCCAATTGAGATTCAGTTGTCGTCATTGCGCACAGTGGTCTATGACCATCAAGCACCAGATAGAGTGGGTGAAATCCATCTAGATGAATTGGAAGCATTGGATGAGGATAGGATTCATGCCGTTCACAACCTAGAAAAGCATTAGAGCAATATGGCTCGTGCTTTCAACAAGAAGGTTTTCCTCTTCTCTTTCCTACAAGGAGACTTGGTATTAGCCCTCAGGGCACCAATTATCCCTGGCAAGAAACCACCCAAGTTGGCACCCAAATGGGAAGGACCTATCATTGTTCATAAGGTTTATCCCAATGGAGGATACTCCCTGGTGACCATGGATGGTGAGCGTATAACACCTCCCACCAATTCCAAGTGCCTCAAGAAATATTGTGCCCGATCTATTGGTCCAACATGACCATAAACTGCATTTGTCCATACATTTGTTCCCTCGCATTCTCCCATGACCTTAAACTGTTTTATGGTCCTCCATGACCTTAAACTAGCCTATGGTCCTCCATGACATTAAACTGGACTATGGTCCCACTTTACCTTAAACTGCTCGTCATGCATGACGTTAAACTGTATATCATCCCACATGACATTAAACTATATCTTCAAGAACTATGTTTTACTTGATTCCCATCCTTATGGGATATATAGGACCGTCTGAATGTTTAGATTTTGGGTCCAGCCCCATCTCGTAAGGATCCCTTGATCTTCCGGTCACCTAGGCCCCTTGGCTTGTCCCCCTCCATGAGGGGGATATATAGGGGTGGTACAGAGTTATTCCCTCCTTCGTGATGGCTTTTTGTAAACACACCCCCTTCTCTCATGAATTCTCTATCTCTTCGTCGCCCTCAAGTTGATTCCCTCAACCCCTTGTAGTGGTTCGCCAATTTATTCAGAGTATTATGGTCTAGGACTAGGTGTGTCAAATTCAACTTATGAATGTTCCTTCCACTTTGTAAATCTTCGTGTTCCCCTTCATTTGGGCTCTTGTTATCTTTCACGCCTGAAGGTACCCCCAAAAAAAGCATGGATACCATGCCTAGTGGCTCCCCTACCATTACGGGCCAATGCCCCTGAGGGTTTCAGACAAAAAATTGATACAAATCCCGCATTGAAAAAATGGTCAATGGTTGATGCTCATTTGTTTGTCCCCATTTCAGGCTAACATGGCAAGATGATGTGTTGCGAACGTGGTCATCAGTAATACTTTGTCATCATGCCATCCCCTTCAGGCCTCAAATGTTGTTTAAATGATTCACATTATGTTCCACCCCATCATATCCAGGTTGAATCTCGACACTATTGGCACTATCCCTCAGTGCATCTCTACACGTCAGGAGTACAAAGGTGCGATACTCATCCTTCGGGGCTCCCACGGTCTGAGCTCTAAGACCATAAACTAATATCTTCATTAAGGGCTCTTTACAGCTCGATCCTCATCCCCATGGGATAGGTGGGATCACCTGAACATTGTGCTTTCTGGTCTAGCTCAGCTGGGAGCTAGTCTCTCTTGACCCTTATCCTCTGACCCTCACCGGCCTCTTGGCCCGAGGCTCTTTTCTTAGAGGTGTGCGTGGTGAAGATCTGGATCTCTTCAATGTTCATGTCATGTATGATTTACCGCATCTCACACATTCCTCCATGTCCAAGCCATATGTCTTTAAACTGTGTTGTTGGTTCCTTCCACCTGACCATAAACTATGATAATATCGTCCGGGCCGCATGACAAAAAATGGCACTACATTGTGATGACCTCATCATAGTGGACTTAACTTTGGGTATAAGTCATTTTCCATACCATTTTTCAGTGCCTTTATACTTCTTGATTATTTTGGAAATGCCAAGAGTTTTTACCCTAGGCCGGTTGCTCCAAAAAAAACCATTCAACTTAAAGGACAAACAAGATACATCAAATGCTGTTTCTTTAGGTGTGAGGGCTAGACCCGCATGCCCCTTTCATCCTATGCACTTTCATCTTACCGTGCCATGCCACCCCCCCCCCTAAGAACTACGTATGGATTTATTCTTATCCTCATGAGATACGTAGGATCGCTCGTGCACTTTCCCGTGGGCCTAGCCTAACTTTCATGTTCGGTCCTTTGATTGGAACACTGTCCCAGGGAACACATGGTAAGTAGGACATATTTCCTCATTCACGTAGGGCATCGTAATTACCATACTATGTGTCTCCTACAATCCTTACCTCTCCCCCTGGTTCGATTTCTAAGACCACAAACTAAGACCTTCTCCACAAGTACGTGCAGCTTGATTCTCATCCTTATGAGACACGTAGGAACGCCCAGAATTTTTGTGTCCGGTCGAGCCCTGGGAATCACAAACCCCATCCTTTTCCCCACCATCAGCCTTTTGGCCTTACCCCATGTGGAGTTGTGCAACTGCATCATTTTTCCTCAACATGTTAAGGATGCCTCACAATGACATTGGGAAGCAACAATTCCTTCACCAGAGAGGACTTGTCTAAAAGTCGGGATGATCCTGGATCAGATTAATGCACCTGCCTAATGTTCTTTCTCCACGGTGGCATATTATTGGGAGTGTTGGATTCTGTTCGAACAAACCACAACTTCACTTTCAATGCTTTGTGTTCCCCCTTTATTCGGATCCTCATCTTCTTCCACTTTTTAAGGGACCACCTAACAGTATGGATGCCTGACCTGTGGTCCCCCTACTATCCTGGGCCAACGTTCCGGGAGACTGATTATGTTTAAAGGAACCCCCTATCAGTATGGATTCCTAACCTATGGTCTACCTGCAATCCTGAGCTAATGTTCCAGAAGGTTGGTTGACAATATTTGAGTTAGGTCTCGTGTTGTGAACATGGTCAGTGGTTAACCATCATTTATTTTCCCCGTTTCAGGATAATGCAATAAGGATTCTATGCTTCAAGCATGGTCAACATTCAACCTTCATTTCCATTCCCCTCCCATAGTGTTCCGAATTTGGGTAACGTGATTCACATTTTTCATTCCCCTATGTTCGGACTGATTCCAATGCCCCTGGAATTGCCCTGCTCGTGCACTAGAGCACATTTAGAAGACGATACATCGATTGGTCTGAGGTCCTCTTCCTTTGGATGGGCCTCCCTCTACTCCTCAGAATTCAGTGTTCCAATTTCGAATGCTCGAAGCTTGGTTGATGCTTCAACGATCAAACGATGTGATAATACGAGCCTCCTTTGTTTCTCACATCTCATATGAGCTTAGGGATGGATTGCTATTTATTTCATGATTATGGTTGAGCATGTTAAATAAAAGGGAAAAGTATGTTACAAAAAGGGGAAAGTAATTAAATTTTTCCATACATACAGTTCAAAAGAAGAAGAAGAAGTAATGCGGGATAGGTTAATGGGATTGGTAATAACAAGGCCCTTAAGGGTCGACTTCTTGGATTGATCTCTCCAATGCCGCCACCTTTTCTTTAGGGGCCCCCAGGACCACCTCCCGTCCCCTGAGGACCCTTTTTTCATCGGTGGTCACGGTGCGAAGCTCATTGACCCTCGCCTGTGCCCGCGCCTGTTCAGATTGGAGCTCGGTTATCTGGTGACATGCTTCCATGAGTTGTTCTTGGGCATTTTCTAGCTGGGCCCTCAGCTACTCCACGAGCTTAGAGTAGTTTTAGATGAATATCTCATGCACATTCTCCTATTCCTAGAGGCGTTGAACCTCCCGATCCACCCTCACAAATGCTCAGGTACTACCCGTCTCCTCCTTGCACCGGATGACGTCGGTGCACCGGCTGCTCTCATGAATATTCTTGGCCATGTAGTCAAGGATCGTAAGGTTAAGGCATTCAGAATCCTCACCTCTAGAAGATAGGAAATGCAGCCAGGTGTGGAGGGACCCCATCCACTTCAGCCATTCTGCCTATGGCTGATTGAGAAAATGTCGGATGCACTTATATCCCTTGCATCGCGTCATCCGACTCTCCTCGGCCGCGTAAAAATTTGAATCATCAATTTCTTCAGGATCTGCAGGCCGATAGATAGGGAAGACACCCAACTGGATAGAGAAAATGACTTCCTAAAATATTCCTTCCATAGTAATAGGCTCCTCAACATCTGGGTGACCTTCCTCTCTCCCCTTGATCATAGTGGCACCCTCGTCGACTTCCGGCCCTGCCCCGATGGTAGAACCACCGATGTATGCCGCTCCCTTCTAACAAAGTTTCAGATCCAACTCAGTTTGGGAGGCATGTTCTGGGTGGGGAAGTATGTTTTCCATCGGCACGCTCGCAGATGGTCCGGGCTCAATAGTCTGATGAACCTTTGATGTCGTGATCACTATAAAGACAAGGAGCACCCTGATCAGTTGAGTCCTCCAACAGTAATTACAGACTTCATGTAAAGTTACTTAGGGGAAACCAAGGAATCAACCTCTAGTGCTCTATCCACTATAGTAGGTACCGTGGCGGGGGATCCCTCAGCACTCGTCAGCTCAATAACGAGCGTCGGTGCCCCGTCTTTCCCCATTGACGCTTGCTCCCCTCTTTCGGCCGGAGACACCTGATCAGCACCAATGTGCTCCTGAGTAAGATTAGGAAGGTGGGTTAAGGATTGAAAATGAAAGAGAATACATGATAAGATAAGGTTCGAAGCAAACCTTGAGCATCTCGGTAACATCCATGTCGGAGTCGACTATTTCACCGCTCTCCCGAAGACTCCCTTGGTGGGACGCCCCCTATGACCCCTCACCTTTGGGATCCCCTTATTCTTCTCCATCACCTTACCCTTCTCCTTCTTCTTCCACTCTTGTTTGGTCACCCTCCAACTCATCGATGTCATCATCCCCTGACTGCATCCTTTCCGGATTATTCTCCTGGTCGAGTAGCACCATCACCAAGATAGTTGGCTCCACACGCCAACCCCATTGGCATGTGTAAGTATACATGGCTGTTAGGTATGCATGTCATCGATGGAAGCTCTCTATATCGGCGACCCAGACAATCCTGACTTCTAGAAACTGTATCCTATCATGCACTATCTTCTGCCAGAGGGCTTCAGTACTAATTGACTACCACAGGGTAATCCAATCCGACCATTGTGCAGGGAAGATCACGTTGTGAGAAGGTTGGAGAAGGTATCTTGTTTACTTCCCAAGAAGTTATTTGGCCGCTCTATGGGGACCTACTCCTCTAAAAAACGAGGGCGCGTCCATGCCATGTGACGCCCCTACTATTGAGGTCCCGAACTATACATGCCCCTTTTCCTGAGGCGCTTTTGATCCTCCTCCTCTAGCAGCTCTCTACCTGATCTTTCACCAACGAGGTTCTGTATGGAGACTTTGAGCTACTGTACTGGATTCTTCAAAAGTCCCTTAGGGTATTCTATGGTCCAATGTTCAGAATAATCAGTTGAGAGGCCAATGTTGACTCTGGTGGGAGGGAAATTTATGATGTCTCCAGAGACGTAAGTTTTGAACATCAACCACAGACGACGAAGAATGTAGGGATGCCACTCCTCCCGGATGTCTGTGAATACTCTCTTCAGCTTTCTCTGGTGGCATATAAACTGTCTTGCAAACCTTTATGGCACATAAGGCTCACATGTGATCTTCCCATCAATCCGAGCCACAAGCACCCTACCTCTGATGCTCTGGAAGATCTCCTTCTCCTCCAATGAGCCTTGCCTATTGTCTATCAGCTGACCAGTTGGGGAGGGGAATGAACTGAAGGAAAATTTGGCATGGTTACCAATCCTGATATGTACTCCCTCGTTATTGAGCATCATCATCATGACCCCTGAAATATTCATCATAGAGGGTCGCATGCGATTTCCCAGAGGACGGATTACATTCAGGAAAGTGTATCCATCATAATGAGCTACAACCCAACTATGGAAGATCTATAAGGTGTCGTATACTCTCCTAGGCGATCCCCCTCTCGAGATGCGTCCTAAGATGGTGTATAGTCGAGCTAGCATGAGGACCCCCAGGTTTAACCTCTTGTTGGATGCCATGATACCCACTATCACCAGGGTCATTGGATAGACGTGCATCCTTGCGTCCCGCACCAGTAAGAGCCATCCACTTAGGAATGTGGTGAGGAATCTGGCGTACCAGACATTTGGGTCATGGGCCACATTAATGATGTAGCCCCATGATTGGTACTACTCTGCCTCTAGTATTCTCTTGTATGATCTTCTCTTACTCTTCTAAATCGCGGTTTGACACTGTTTTCCCCACCGTAGCATCTTAACCTCTAGATCCTTCTCCAAGAATAGGCCGAACCAGTCCTTGTATGCGATGTCCTTCAGGAAGTCCTTGACTCCCAGCTTCTCCTTGGCCAGCTTTAGTAGGTGCCACGTCAGTATGGGTGTTCGAGACCTGTCACCCTGGATGTTCATCAGCGGGAGGAATTCATCATATTGATGGCCCTCCAATGGGATGCCCCTGATGCAGTGGATGTCCTGGAGACTGATGTCGACTTCTCTAAGATGAATGTGGAAAGTGTTGGTGTCAGGAGACCATCGGGTGACCAGATCTGGCTCGAGATCAGGCTACTGGTAAAAATGGAATTTCCTTTTCCACAGCACCTAAAACAGAAAAATGTGTCGTAGCTCAGCCCCAAATTGGTCACACGTATGGAAAACCCAGTATGCACAGGCCCCTTCGCTGGTAAAGTTGCCTCAAGACCGCAGATCCCAGTCCTGTAGCCGACCTTTGGTCTCGTCAATTGTCACGACCCACCATCACCAAAAGGAGGGAAGGGTCAGTAGATTGCCAGGCCCTTCCATCTTCAAGTTGAAGGAGATATAATGACCCCCGAAACCCGCGTTCAATAGGTTCCGGAGTGGTGACCAGTGCCAAGGGTATATAATCACTCACTAAATGGAATGAATTACTCTTTTTTTAAATAGGATCGGGATATAAGATAGTAAATCTCACAACACCAAAACTAGAAGTGCATGTAAATCCAAAACAACCATTCCCATATGCATGTTCCAAAAGTAAATTCCACAAAGTACAAAGTGACTACAAAGGTAAAGTACCGAAGAATGAAAAATAGCAACTGCAACTATCCCAAAGGTCCTACGCTAGTATGGTCCCGCGCAATCTCTGATGTCCTCCTACAAACCTAAAAATAGTTTTATATACATAGGGTGAGCATACAAGTATACTCAGTAGAGAAAAACCTAATTATATTGTGCAAAAGTGGGGGAGGCATACTAATTCCCTGTGAGAAAAGAGATAACCAAACACTTAACAAGGAAACTAACCACCCAAGCCTCACCAAGGCACACACCCCAAATAACACAAGCCATGTAAAATATAATAATAGCACATCGATGTTTGGGTACCCCGTGCCAGTTTCCCACTGGTTATTGAAAACATCCTACGCATCGAACCAATCCCGCCATTCTCACCGCAGTCCAACTGCCACACCCCGCCCGCACACACCTGGGCCATACCCTCACGCAGTCCCACTGCCAAAACCCGCCCGTAAGAACCTGGGCCACAACTGTCTCACGTAACCATACCTACAAAAACCTAGTCCATAACAACCACCACCACGCCCGAAGACACCAGGGCTAGAAGATCCACTGGCACGCCAAAAGACACTTGGGCCTCATCCCGAAGACACTTGGGAAACCACTTGCCCACACACACCTGGGCTAACCACCACACCACCCAGCCAGAATATTCTTGGGCTAATAATGGACGTCAGGCCATCACAGTCTGCCCGAAGATACCTGGGCTATTCGGGAAAGGGGGCAGAAACGAGATAATAACCAACCACTAATAGAGGTGTTGGTAAAAACACCCTCCCCCATGAAATAGGAGTGTTCGGCACTATGTGCTCAACTTGGGTGGGGTGTGAATAAGAAACACAAAAATACAACTATATGTATAGGTAATAAGCACTCAACCAAAGTTTAGGTTTTTCCTCAACCTGCCTAAAGAACACATTCAGCACACATGTCCACGTCACAACTCACACCAAACCAAAACCCATTTGTCTCATCCTTATTTTTCATGTTAATAAATATTGTTAGATGAGTTTTATGCATCTACTTGGGAATCTAGCAAGAATAAGAACAATATAAGATACAACCCGATGTTACAAAAATCCCGGAGCCAACGGACTCTCAACAATAGACGATCCCACCCCAATTCATGATATAATCAAGATAACCACACGGCATCAAATTCACAACCAGAGAAACCATAGAAACCTGGGTTCCCATCCCCACCCACAGCACCCAGCAATCGGCCCATGAAAGAAAAACAATAAAACCACTACCACCAAAGAAAAGCAGGCCCATGCGGGTATTTTCATATTTAAATTATTTAACACACTCCATGATTCCAATTCTGTTGTACATTAATCAGGGTTGTCACAGAAAAAGGATTGATCCGGGTGCTTTCAATATATTTTTCCTAATATACATAATTATCCAATTTCCATTACACACCAAGGGTTCAAGACCACAATACAATCCATTTAAACATCACCATAGGTAAGGGTTCGTTAGTGCATAGAGAAAGACCACCAACGACTGTAATTTTCAGTAGGCGTATACCCACACAATTCAGAAATCATTAATCATGGAAGAAGAGAAAAATAGAGCAGCATCATCGGTCACACCCCTCTCATTAATTCATTAGAATCCTTTTATTATCTTCTGTAAATATTGGTTTATTCAATTCTATAGAATCAATAGCATACCCACCCCGCAAGACACACAGAAAGGATAGATGAAGGTGAAACCCAACTTTATTGATCGATGATTGAAGTTTATCTTCACGCGCCAATAATAGAAGATGCGCGATTTGCCGGGGTGGGGCCTTCAGAACTCAAGGACGAGCAGACGAATCGATGGGAGGGTGATTGAGAAAAAGAAACCCAGGGATAGCCATTTAGTTTATAAGGATCGGGGATGGTTGAGATAAGAATGCAAAACTGCATAGGGAGCGGGGTCGTGGGTTGACCGCGCAGCCCCACACATCATTAAAGGGTCCCCACCTTTAGGGGTGGTTACAACTGACACACACACTAGGGTAACTCATTAAACATTTAATTAAACGTCATTTATGGGCATTACGGGGCTTTAAAACAAGCATAAAGGGGTCAAAACATGGAATTTGTGCCCAAGGAGGTGCTACTGGAGAACCCGTGGGGGTTTAGGCTAGGTCCACCAGTTATCCAAGCTACCAGTAGGTTGTGGCTACCGGTATATCGAGCTACCAGTAGGTCGAGCTACTCGTAGGCTGCGGCTAATGGTAGACCGAGCCACCGGTAGAACGAGCTACTGGAAGGCTGCGGCTACTGGTAGGTCGAGCTACCGGTAGCTCCGCTACCCGTAGGCCGAGATACCACTAGGTTGTGACTACCGATTGACCGAGCTACCTGTAGGCTAAGGCTACTAGTAGGTCTACCCCGTGTCAAACTTCACCAAGAATTTGTGATGGCCTCCCAGACCACCCAGAACACCTCAACCACCTGAATTTTTTCTATGTAATGGTCCTCCAACAACTCAGGCCATTACATCAGATACCTCTCAAACTATTCTAACCATAGAGAATCGAGACAACCCATAAGGAATGAGAGGGTCCGAACAACCACCTAGGAAGATACCTCTCAGGAGTGAACCTCATTGTCAACTAAAAAAACCTCCCTCTCAAGAACCAAGCAACATACCATATCAAACTGCCCAATCATGTTGGATGGGGAGCCTCTTCTCCAATGTCAAGATATTATCCACTTTGGGTGACACTGACTCGCCCGCACGGGTTTAATCACATCCACCTTAATGCGTCTTGATTAGGGGTCGGGTCCTCCCCTCGCCATAGCCAGGACTTTTCACACACATTCATAGGAAGAAAAACCACATATTTTATATCCAACAAGGTAAAACACTCCACCACAACAACTATAAACAGAACAACACAAAACTCAAAACAACTCTGGGTACTGGGAACGCATCTATGCTTCCCTCTCCAACGTACTCTCCTCAAGCCCACCATGTCTCCATAACACACAAACCAAGGGAAGGGTTCACCCACGAAGCAACTTCTCCTCACAATCCTCAATCATCACTGGTCTTTCCACAAAGGTCACATCGTCCTCGATATCTAGCTCTACCCAGTCAAGGATGTGTGAATTGTCATGCAGATAACGACGAAGCTGGGAAACATGGAAGACGTCATGTATCCTCAGTAGCGGCGGTGGTAACGCTAGCTGATAAGCCACATCGCCCACCCGCCGCAACACTTCGAAGGTTCTGATGAACCTGGGAGAAAGATTACTCCCCTTACCAAACCTCTGTTGTCTATGCCGAGTGGAGACCTTCAAGAACACATGGTCTCCAACCTCAAACTCGAAGGGGCTCCTCCTGGTATCAGAATACGACTTATGTCGTTTTTGGGCCTCCTTCATCCTTTCTCCTATAAGCTGAACCTTCTCCGTCGTGCTCTACACCACCTTCAGTCCATGGATGCCCGCCTCTCCGACTCCGGTCTAATACACAAGTGAGCAGCATGGTCTCCCATACAAGGCTTAAAATGGGTCCAAACCAATGGTAGAGTGATAGTTATTATTGTAGGAAAACTCTATCAAAGGTCAGTGTCTAACCCATGATCCTCTTGAGTCCAGGACACATGCCCGCAGCATATCCTCCATGGTCTGGATGGTGCGCTCTGTCTGCCCATCCATTTCGGGATGGAAAGCAGTGCTAAGACATAGGTGGGTGCCAAAATCATGCAGCAATCCTTTCCAGACTTGTGAGGTAAGTCGTGCATCACTATCTGAGACTATGGATCTCGTAACTCCATGCAACTGCACCACCTCATCCACGTATCTTCTTGTCAATGCATCTACTGTACTCGACTCCCTAATCGCCAAAAAGTGTTCTGACTTCATCAACTGGTCCACTACTACCACGATGGCATCATATCCTCCTTGAACCATGGGTAGTCCCATGAAAAAATCCATCAAGAGGTACTCCCACTTCCACTCGGAGACATCCAGAGACTGCAGCATGCCACCTGGAAGACGGTGTTCAGCCTTCACCTACTGACAAACTAGGCACTTGGCCACAAATTCTTCCACTTCTCACATTACTACGGGCCACCAAAACTGTCTCTTCAAACACAGGTACATCTTTGAAACTCCTGGGTGTACTGCTAGGTGCGAGTTGTGGAACTCACTAAGAACCTCTCCACGCATCGCCTCTGGAACAAACAGCTTTCCTCGGTAAATCATCAGGTTCCGACCATCCTCAGTCCACCCTTCCGGAGCATTGTTCTGGTCAACTCGGTCACGCATCACCTCACACTCTGGGTGTCCCCACTGAGACTCCTCCACTTGCTGCGACAGAAAAGACTACACTTTCATCTGATACAGGAAACCTTTATCGCCACTCGTCCTCACATCCAGGTGCAAGGAAACCAACTCCTCCATCGCCTTCCAGGCATTTTCCGACTCTCGGACCGCATCCTTCTGCAATCTCCTACTCAAGGCATCAGCCACTACATACCCCTTCCATATAGTGTATGAAATCTTGAAGTCGTAATCCTAGAGGAACTCCACCCACCTTCGCTTCCGCAAGTTTAGGTCCTGCTAGGCGAAGATATACCTAAAGATTTTGTGGACCGTGAAGACCACAAAGCATTCTCTGATGAGGTAATGACTCCATAACTTTAAGCCAAAAATGACCACTGCAAGATCCAGGTCATGGGTGGCATAATTACTCTCATGGGGGCATAGCTACCTAGACCCATAATACATCACCTCTTGTTGCTGCATCAACACACATCCGAGGCATTGCCCTAAAGCGTCACAGAATACCTCATATGCCGCCCATTCTTCTGGTAGCCTCAGCACTAGGGCACTAACTAGCTTCTCCTTCTGATAGCTGAAGGCTACCTCTCACTCCTCACTCCACATGAAAACTTGGTCCTTCTTGGTCAAGGATGTCAAAGGGGCTACAACTAGGGAGAAGTTTGGTACAAATCTCCGATAGTAACATGCTAGCCCGAGAAAAACTACGGACCTCCGCCATGTTCTTGGGTGCTGCCCAAGAAACAAACGCCTCAACCTTTGATAGTTCCACCACTACCCCCTTCTCGGAAACTACATGCCCAAGGAAGTGCACTTCCAGCGTCCAGAACTTTCATTTTTACATCTTCCCATAAATATGGTGCTGTCGGAGGACCTCCAAAATTGTCCTCAGGTGCTCAGTGTGGTCCTCCTCTGATCTTGAATAGGCCAGGATATCTTTGATGAACACAACCACGAACTGATACAGGTACTCCTGGAAGATGGAGTTCATAAGCCCCATGAACACAGCTGGGGCATTCGTAACACCGAAGGGCATGACTACGAACTCGAAGTGTCCCTATCTGCACCTGAATGCCGTCTTCAGGATATATCTCTATTTCACTATCAAATGGTGATACCCAGACCATAGGTCATTCTTCGAGAACCACCATTCCCCTTTCAACTAGTCGAAAAGATAATCTATCCTCGGAAGAGGGTAGTGATTCTTGATCGTCACCTGTTTCAGGCTCCTGTAGTCTATGCAAAACATGACACCAACATCTGCCTTATTTGAGAACAAGATTAGAGCACCCTACAGTGACACACTTGGTTGAACATAACCTCCCCTCATCAGATCGTCAATCTGAATCCGCAACTCCCATAGCTCCAAAGGTGCCATCCGGTAAGGAGCCATCGAAATCAGACGACCACCGGGCTGTAAGTCTATCCCAAACTCGATATCACATTGAGGGGGTAGAGTCGTTATCTCCTCAAGAAATATGTTCATAAACTCACTGACGATTCCTGGCACCTCCACCATCTCAGCATCCACTGACTCTACTAACAGCTCGGCTAGCAGGGATAGGAGGGGTTCCTCTCGCCTGCTGCCCTTCGGACTACTCCGCTCTACAGTGAATGTAACGCGTCGGCCACCCAAGTCTGAGAAAACAACCCTTCCTTGGAAGCAGTCGATGAAGGAACACATAGAGAACAGCCATTTGATGCCTAGGATGACATTGTATGGATGTATCTGTAGCAGTAGTAGATCCTTGTCCAACTGATGTGGCTCTATTATTAGTCTGCATCCTAGAAAAACATATAACAAGTCTGCCTGACCTCCAACTGGTGTGCTCAGCACCAGAGGCACTGGAATTCTCTCAGTATCTAGACCCAAAGCATGTGCTAGACTGGGTGAAACGAAGGATTTCGAAGCTCTGGTATCGAACAAGGTATAATCAAAGGTGTTAAACAAACTGATCGTACCTCGAACGACCTCCGGTCCTGCTGGGACTACTGCTTCTCCAGCATGAAACTACCCACTCCCAGCTTCTCTACCTCTCGGCTATCGGCCGCCTCCCCGACCATGCCCTGTTTGAGGTCCCTGAGGAGTGCCCTGAGGTTAGCCTCCTCCTGCAATGTCTGCTCTCGGAGGAGCAGGAGCTCGCTGCCCCGGCTGATGCTGCTGGAAGGGCCTAGCTGGAAGTTGCTTCTGGGGCGGTTGTTGGGCTGGTCCTCCACCGCCATACTATACTCGGTTGGGGCACTGATTCCGAAAGTGTCCATGGCTCCCACAGAAGTATCACCTCAGTCCTGGGCCCAAAAGTAAAGGGTGAGGACTGGGGGATCAGAACTGGAACCGTTGTAGCCTGCTCCCTGCTGGTCGGAACCGACAGGGTCCTGCTGCCAGTGGTCTAGTGATGAAAACCTTCCCCTTCAATGATCCCAGCTGGATCCCCTCTCATGATACATCTCCATGCGTGTTTATCCTCTCCACCACTTCGGCCTTCTTCTAGATCTCCAAGTATATAGGTTGGGTTACTGGGGAAAGAACGTACTGGAGGGAGGGTCGGAGCACCTCCTCTAAACATCTTGCCCGAGACTCTTCATTTGGAAAGAGGTCTGGACCAAAACGTAGGAGGTCCTTGAACTTGATTCACATATCCCTTTCTAACATACTCCTCTACTGGAGGGAGAGTAAATCCTGCCTCTTCTCCGCCTTAATCATAGAAGAGAGTAATTCCGCCCGGAACTCCTTCTCGAAATCAGCCCATGACACCTCAGCCTCTCCCCTCTCCCCTATGTAAAGTGTCCACCAATGACGCGCTGCTCCCCACATCTGGATGACGGCCAGAGGAACCTAGTACTCAATCGGAGCCCAGATGATGCCGAAGGCTATCACCAGCTCCTCTAACCAACTCTTTGTCTTCATGTCAGAAGTGTTTCCCTCATATTTCTCGAGGGTCTGTCACTGGAAGGCCCAAACTGTCTTCTGCCACTGGTCATCCTCCTCCTCTCGATCAGATCTCTACCGATCGGCGAATGTAACCTCCTGGGCCTCGATCTCCCACACCACACGTGGTCGCCTCCAAGGTTCCAAAACAGCAAGGTAAACAAGGAATGCCTAAGCCCAATTAGTGCAGAATATTGTTCTTAAAATTTCTTAAACATCTTATTTATTTCAATTTCCAAAACACTCATGAAACACGAGAACAGAATTCATTATGAGGCATGTACCTTTTCTGGGGTTTCTGCCCTGCAATCAGCGTGGCCTCACTTGGTCATTCAGTAGGTCTAGAGTCCTTCCATCAGATCACAGGGGCCCTAAAATCCCATGTCCTAGCCCATCTTCCCTGGCCTAATTCATGCACCACGGTCACCCAACACTGTTGCCCTACCATCCCATGCAATACTTACTATTCCTAATTCCATACTCCTTCCTATATCTCAAACCTCTGCCTCTGATATCATTCTGTCACTACCCGCCTTCAACAAAAGGAGGGAAGGGTCAGAATATTGCCAGGCCCTTCCTTATTCAAGTTGAAGGACATATAATGACCCCAAAAACCCTCCTTAAAAAGGTCCTGGAGTGGGGACCAGCACCAAGGGTATAGAATCACTCACTAAATGGAATGCATTACTCTTTTTATTTTAATAGGATTGGGAGATAAGATAGTAAATCTCACAACACCAAAACTAGAAGTTCAAGTAAAGCCAAAACAACCATTCCCATATGCATGTTCGAAAAGTAAATACCACAAAGTACAAAGTGACTCCAAAGGTAAAGTACCAAAGAAAGAAAAACAGCAACTGCAACTATCCCAAAGGTCCTGCACTAGTATGGCCCCGCGCGTTCCCTGATGTCCTCCTGAAAACCTGAAAATAGTTTTATATACGTAGGGTGAGCATAAAAGTAAACTCAGTAAGGAAAAACCTAAATCTCTCGTTCACAAGTGGGGGAGGCATACTAATTCCCTATGAGAAAAGAGATAACCAAGAACTTAATAAGGAAACAAACCACCCAAGAATCACAAAGGCACACTCCCCAAATAATGCAAGTCATGTAAAATATAATAATATCACATCGATGTTTTGGTACCCCCCGCCACATTTTCACTGGTTATTGAAGACATCCTACGCATCAAACCAATCCAGCCATTCTCACCGCTGTCCCACTACCACACCCCTCCCGCACACACCTGGTCCATACCCTCACTAAGTCCCACTGAAAAACCCCGCCTACAAACACCTGGGCCACAACTATGTCACGTAACCACGCATGCAAAAAATTAGGCCAGGACAACCACTGCCACACCCAAAGACACCTGGGCTAGAAGATCCACTGCCACGCCCGAAGGCACCTAGGCCGCATCCCAAAGACACTTGGGAAAGCACCTGCCCACACACACCTGGGCCAACCACCACACCACCCCTACCCAAAGATTCTTGGGCTAATAATGGACTTCAGGCCATCACAGCCTGCCCAAAGATACATGGGCTATCTGGGAAAGGGAGAAAAAAGGAGCTAATAACCAGCCACTAATAGAGGTATTGGAAAAAAAACCCTCCCACATGAAATGTGGGTCATCGTCACTAAGTGCTCAACTTGGGTGGGGTACGAATAAGAAACACAAAACTACAAGTATATGTATAGGTAACAAGCACTCACCCAAAGTTTAGGTTTTTCTTCAGCCCACCTGAAGAACACATTCAGCACCCATATCCAAGTCACAACTCACACCAAACCAAAACCCATTTGTCTCATCCTTGTTTTTCATGTTCAGTAAATATTGTTAGATGTGTTTTATGCACATACTTTGACAACTAGAAAGCATAATCACAAGCCAAGATACTACCCCATGTTCCCAAAATCCAGGAGGAAAAAGCTTCTCAACAACAGAGGATCCCACCCCAATTCATGATAGAAGCAAGATAACCACGCGGCCTCAAATTCACAACCAGGGAAATCATAGAAATAGGGGAACCCAACCCAACCCACATCACCTAGAAATCAGCCTGTGAAAGAAAAAAATCAAACCACCCGCACCGAAGCAAATCAGGCCCATGTGGGTATTTTCAGA
Source organism: Viscum album (assembly GCA_963277665.1). NCBI lineage: Eukaryota > Viridiplantae > Streptophyta > Magnoliopsida > Santalales > Viscaceae > Viscum > Viscum album. The sequence goes on from OY728141.1 coordinate 236,300,586, forward strand.
TTTAAATGATTTAACACACTCCATGATTCCAATTCCACTATTATTTAACTGGGGTTGTCACAGAAAAATGATTGATCTTGGTGCTTTCAATTTATTTAGCCGAATATATATAATTAACGAATTTCCTTTACACACCAAGGGTTCACGACCCCAATAAAATCCATTTAAACATCACCAGAGGTAAGGGTTCATTAGTGCACAAAGAAATACCACCAAAAGTCATAATTTTCAGTAGGCGTATACCCACAAAATTCATAAATCATTAATCATGGAAGAAGAGAAAAACAAAGCCGCGTCAAAGGTCACACCCTTCTCCTTCATTCTTTAGAATCCGTTTATTATCTTCATTAAACATTTGTTAAATAAATTCTATAGAATCAATAGCATACCATCCCCACAAGATACACAGAAAGGATAGGTGAAGGTGAAACCCTACTTGATTGATCGACGATTGAAGTTTATCTTCACGAGCCAGGAATAGAAGATGTGCGATTTGCAGGGGTGGGGCCTCGAGAACTCAAGGACGAGCAGACGAATTGATGGGAGGGTGATCGAGAAAAAGAAACCCAGGGATAACCCTTTAGTTTATAAATTCCAGGGACGGTTGAGATAAAAATGCAAAACCACGTAAGGAGTGGGGTCGTGGGTCGACCGCACAGCCCCACATGTCATTAAAGGGTACCCGCCTTTAGGGGCGGTTAAAACCGACGCACACACCAGGGTGACTTGTTAAACATTTATTTAAATGCAATTTATGGGAGTTACTGGGCTTTAAAACAAGCTTAAAGGGGTCAAAACAGAGAATCTGCTCCAAGGGTGGTGCTACTGGAAAACCCATGGGGGTTCAGGCTAGGGCCACCGGTTAGCCGAATTACCAGTAGGCTACGGCTACCGGTAGACCGAGCGACCGATAGGCCGACCTACCGGTAGGCTGCGGCTATCGGTAGACCGAGCCACCAGTAGACCGAGCTACTAGTAGATAAGCTACTGGTAGTCCGAGCTACCGGTAGGCTGTGGCTACCGATAGACTGAGCTACTGGTAGGCATACTACCGGTAGGCTAATGCTACTGGTAGACCTATCGTGGGTCAAACTTCACCGGGAAGTTGTGATGGCCTCCCAGACCCCCCAGAACACCTCAACCGCCTGATTTTTTTCTATGTAATGGTCCTCCAACAACCCAGGCCATTACATCCATGATGCTCTGATGGAACGTGCTCGCATAGAGGGTTAGGGAGCTCTCTGCAATAGGGTCACCCCCAGCAACTGTCATGGTCCTGGGATTCAAGACATATACATCCATATTCATGGTTTCTTGGGCTGGATGACCGTTATTGGTGACGTTGTATCAAGGAAGTTCGTCTCTGTGGGTCTCCCATGATCGAGGTGTATCAACCTCGAAACTCGGTAGAGGGACCTCCTCCCAAATGTCGATGTCCCACAGCGGCATATTGTTAGATAGGGTGTACTCTTTCTAGGCAGCGGTTAGCATGTTGAAGACAGTGTGGTTATTGGAGACATCCCTCTTTGCACCATAAACCCCCGGATCCACAGACATTTCTGCTCTACAAGCAGCGGCTTCCCCCACATTAACCTGGTTTGCAGCCATCTTCTTCCAAACCAGTGTTTTGGAGGTGTTTCATGAAAACAGGGAGGCGGGCATGAAATCTATGAGTCTAGCACGTAAAATCCGCAGATGTTGTGAAATATCAGGCTGTGGCTTGAAAAAACCTGGGTTTGCGCGGAAAATGCCTCCAAATCTCGGGGGAATTATGCATTACCGAGAAATTGTTTTGCGCACGAGATCTCAATGCTTATCACGCGAGAAACATTGTACGCAGCTTGGGACCTACGACATCTTTTATAGGATAATCCTGGGTCCATGCCCGCATTAAAATCGGAATCTACTCCTCCCTGTGTTTTGCACGCCACATCAATGTTTTGCATGCAATAGACCCATGAAGCCCTGAACTTCGGCGTTTCCCTTGGAATCTAATCATTCTAACCCCTCACCAATCCAATTCCGAGGGGGGACTTTCTAGACATCGAAAAATGCTTAAGTAGTGGATAATGTTTCGAAATTACTAAGCGAAGTCATATTTGGACCCGGAGACCTGGTCCGGGGGGGCCTGGTTGTGCTTCCGAAAAAAATGGTGAAGTGCGTGAAAAAATCTATCAGGCACGGAATGCCTCAAGATTTGCAAAGAGTCCCAGCACTGGCATTAAATAATATTGCGCCCGAGCTTTGCGTAGTTAACATTTCATGCCACCTCTTCTATCGCACAACAATTTCGTGACGACATGTATTTCGTGACCTCAGTATCCTATAAATAGAAGGTGACCCCCTTACTTTTTAAGGCTGAAATATCTGAACCAGATATCGTGTGAATCATTGGCATTTCACGCGTGTGGAATATGGACTTCAGGTACGGTTATTTTCGCGCCCAGTCGCCTCGGGGTCCACCTTCACAGAAGATCCCCTTGGGATTAGACTAAATTCCAATCCCTTCGATGTCTTCCCCTTGCACGCAATTCCTTCAATTGGGCGAAAACTGGCAGACTGCGCACAATTCCTTCCCTTGTGCGCACCCCTTGTCCATACGTGCAGTGTTTTTCACTTGCGCACAATACATTCGCCTTGCACGCAAAACCTCTACCCCCACCCTGATTTCGTGTTATCCTAGGGTCTTTCGCAGAGGGTCCCCTTATTTATTGCAAATATCAAGGGTTGCACGCAATTCCCCGGTTCCCTTCACCTCAGTGCTCCTCGGGCGCCCCCTTACGCGAGCGCTTGATGCCCTTCTTCTGGGTGCCTCCTAGGTGTCTTGTGTAACCCAGGAATCCATGCTATACATGGTTTTCCCATATGAACTTCAATGATTGTATGAAGTAACTTCAAATTCCCATGGAAAATTCTTCCCATTGCGTTGCTTTGCCTCATGCTTCTTCTCATAGGCATGCTAACGTCTATTGCTTCTTCGCGTAGCCATGCTAATGGGGACCCCTCAATGGTTCGCCCTGCGACACCCCCTTCAGTACGGCTTTGCGGATTCCTTCACTTCCACAAAGGGTAGAGGGTACCAGTCATGTATTTCCTAGGTGTGCGGAGAAAACCCACCGCATGAAGTTAAAAATCCAAGCACCTCATCCTCAACATATGACATTAAACATTGACATGGCCCCATGCCTTGCACTCAGGGTCCCCTCACCTTGGACATTCTCCATGCCCACTCATCTCCATGGGGATGGGATTACCACTCACATGGGATGATATCCTCCTTATTGGAGTGGTGTTTGTCCGCAGGGAAGGGCAACCACCCTAGTGTAAGCCCCTAACTGTTCTTACAAGAGGCAGCACCCCTGTTCCTCCCCACTTCCTTGGCTCCAAAGCCAGCCAAGGACGTGGTGGGGAGAAATGCTCCCTCATTTCATCTATGGTCCCCAAGGCCAGTGGAGGGTGCGAGAGTTAATGGGGATCCTCCTTTATTCAGTCCCAAATCCCCTCCCACTGCACTTTGTCACCCTCGGGCCTCCATCCTGAAGTAAGCCCCGGCACAATGGGCCACTCAAAGTGTAAGCCCCTCCTCATTTCCCAAGGTCGCACCCTTCATGATGTGATCATCAGGTCTCTGGTAGCTCTTTTTTATCACACTGAGCATGACTCAGGTGAGATTTGTGTAAGCACCGACCATGACCACTTTGGGCCACCTCAGAGTGTAATCCCCTATCCATTCGTCTGAGCTGCAGGACATTAAACTGCCAAGCACCATCGTCCCGCATGATGTTAAATTGTACACCCAAACTACGGGAACTTTGATCTGTGTTAAGGCATGTTACGTAGGAAGCCTCCACGAGGGTGACGCCCCACCACCTTGGACCAACTTAGAGTTTAAGCCTCAATCCATTCGTCCGAGATGTAAGACGTTAAACTGCCAAGCACCATCATCCCACATGACGTTAAATTGTACACCCGAACTACCAGGAATTTGAAATGTGCTAAGGCATGGACATAGGAAGTCTCCATGAGGTTCAAGCCCCACCACCTTGGGCAACCATAGAGTTTAATACCCAATCCATTCGTCCAATATGCATTACGTTAAACTGCCAAGCACCATCATCCAACATGATGTTAAAATGTACACCCGAACTACGAGGTCTTTGATCCGTGCTAAGGCATGGTAGGTAGAAATCCTCCATGGGGTTCAAGCCACACCACCTTGGGCTGCCTCATAGAGAAAGTCCCAATCCATCCTAAACTATAGGGATCTGATCTGTGCTAAGGCATGGTACGTAGGAAGCCTCCACGAGGTTCATTCCCTACCACCTTGGGCCGCCTTAGAGTGTAATACCCAATCCATTTGTCCAATATACAAGATGTTAAACTGCCAAGAACCATCGTCCTACATGATGTTAAACTATACACCTGAACTACTGAAACATTGATCCATGCTAAGGCATGGTACGTAGGAAGCCTCCACGAGGTTCAAGCCCAACCACCTTGGTCTGCCTCAGTGAATAAGCTCCAGTCCAACCCGAACAACTAGGACATTGATCTGTTCTAAGGAATGGTTTTTAAGAAACCACCATGAGGTTCAAGCCCCACCACCTTGGGCGGCCTCAGAGTATAAGCCCCAATCCATCCCGGACAATGGGTAATTTGATCTGTGCAAAGGCATGGTATGTAGAAAGCCTCCACGAGGTTCAAGCCCCACCACCTTGGGCCGCCTCAGAGTGTAATCCCCAATCCATCCAGAACTATTGGGCCATTGATTTGTGCTAAGGCATGGTATGTAGGAAACCTCCAGGAGGTTCAATCCTACCACCCGGTTGTTCCAACCCCATTCATGTCGGTTCGCCAACAACATTGGTCGCCTCAGAGTTTAATCCCCATACCCATCCTGCATGATGTTAAACTATATTCTCCATTTGAACTACGTGGTCTTTGAATGCCCACCATAGGGATACGTAGGAAACCTTCACAAGGTTCAATCCCAACACCCATGTCTCATACTGATCTCTCCCTCCAGCCCATGTGTTTTGGGAAGCTCATTCCCTAACCCAAAGGTTCCACTTCCTATTGGTCCTATCCACACGTCCATTATGATGGGTCGCCTCTTAAGGTCTCCCATCATCTCATCAAACTACGCTGACTTCGATTCCCCTCCACTGGGATACGTAGGAAGTCTATGTGAGGATCAAGTCCAAATCCAACGTCTATCTTGATTCTTAACCAGGCTGCCTCATCCTGGTGATATCATGCCATCTCATTCTCCCCCACAGCATTTGGAAAGCTTCCCATGTGCTGGCCCTGATATCGGTGTTCCCACCAGGGGGTTCCTCAATATGATCTACTCTAATCAGTGTTCTGATCAGTCTGATCCATCTTCATTGGACGTTAACCTTATGGAATACCCTGTGTTAAAAATGGGAAGGTGGGGAAAACCTTATATACATGCCAATGGAATAAAATACCCTGCATTCGATTTGGAATGCCTCGGGCTTCCACGCCATCGAGAAGCCCTATGATAAGGGGCAGAAGACAGACATTCCAATTCTCCCACATCAAGACACACCAGTGATTCCCCAACATGACTACTCTCATAACCGAAGGATTCTGCCCTGACCGGACTACATGGAATGTCCGGACAGAAGTGGCGTAATTAACTATTGACAATGAAGATATGGCACTGAGAGGAGCTTCACGAACCACATCTTAAATCTATGAGGTACACCCCGACTGGGTGACGAGTTCCGAGGAGGAATCCATGGAAATAAGAACCAACATCCCATCATCCCATCATCCCATTTCTATCAAGGAGAAGACATCCCTGAATAAGGAGTGGATGTCGCCCGCCTTTAAAAAGCAGTAATTCGTGGTAACAACAGCGCGTCCTCTATGTGATGGATCCACGCACCTCGACAAAAGCATCAGAAATAGTTCTCCAACAGTTATAATGGGGTTATCATTTGTATTTTTTTACATGTTGGTGATTCGACATTGTCAGGTGGATGTAGATCTTTTGGGAGTGGTAATCATATTTTTGTTATGTGATCTTTTCTAGGGTGAGGATTCTTTTCCCCCTTTAATGGTAGGATTTCCCTTATTTCTCATCATATTTTTATAATGTGGGTGGAATCTACTTTTGATCACATGTGGTTTAGGATTGCACAGGGATAATTAATGATAAAGAATCAGTTAACTGAAATTAAGGGGAAGAGGGAATCTTTTTTTTGTTCTTTTACATCCATATCTTTCTTTTGATATTTGGATTATATAGGATAAACAACCCCCCTGAGATTTTTCTGTTGGTGTATTTCCTAATGCTGATTATGTGTGTTTTGTTTGATTCTTTGTCGATATTGTTTGGTATCACCCAAAATGGAAATTGTATAATCATGTATATCTGACAAATGAATGGATTCCCATGATCTTATAGTTCGGAGATAACCCCAGAATGAAACAAGTGAAATTAAATAAGGGATCCCTTGTAAAATCAAGAAATTTTTTCCTTGGTACATTGGATGATGTGATGTGGGTGTTTTTTTATGGTTTTCATTGGAGTTGTGATGTGATCATGGTTGTGTGTTGTGGGATCCCTTGGGTGCTATAATGGAATCTCAGTTTCAGAGATTGATTGATTTTGGAATAGATGATAAGTGTTGTGCATTGGAGCTGTGAAATTATTTGTGTAGTAATGTGTTACTGGTTGGGGTTGTGAGTTGGGGGTTGGTTATTTATGTATATTACCTATGTGGGATGATTTTGAAGAAGTTCATATTGATTATTGTGGTTTATTCACCCAGATATTGTCCATGAGTAATATCCATAAAGCATCACCATGCATCTAGAGATTGATATATGATAAATAACGATTGGGTGATAAACATGGAGGTATTGGAATGATATGTATTTAATGTGAGGTTGACTACATTAATTAAGTCTCTTCACCTTCATAAAATTGTGTTAAATATTTCTCTGTTTCTTTTTTTGGGTTATACAAGGTAGTTGCATGAGTAGTGATTGAATAAATAAATAAGAGAGTAATGAAACCTCGAATGGATTGAGTTTGTTTTGATAACAAGATGGGAGTGTTTATTTAACATTGGTTGGGTTTAAGAAATGATTTTTGGGCTTGATGTGCGATGTTGTTCATTTATAGTTTGCAAGAAAGTTTGTGGTGTTGTGAGTTGGTGGTTTTTCTGAGAACCCATATAATAGGATTGAGTGTTTCTTATATACATGTATTTTACATACGATTTATATACTCACCCCATCCATGTTGAGAACAATGTCCCAAATATCCCCATCATCATGGGGATGTGTTTCCTTCCAAAATATCTGGGTGAGAGGATGGATAACTTTCGACCCGCTCTTACATACTCCATGTTTAATGAATTTATATCCCACAACTCCTCGGTCCGGTTTTGGTTTGTAAGACCTAGATGTGTGTGGGTGGGTTATTCTTTCCCAAGTGTCTCTATGATGATATGTGTTTTGATTTCCTAGGCTTCTTTAAGTTGATATGTTTAGTGTTTTCCCAAGTTCTTTTGGGATGGGATGTGGTTTTTGGCCTAGGTTTCTACAAGCGGGATGGGTGGAAGATTGTGTCTTAGGTGTCTGTGGGAAGGATGTGATGTGGGTTGTGGCCTAGTTATGTGTAGGAATATAGTGACGTGGTGATTTTGGAAGCGGTATGAGATGAAGGATGTTTTCTATAAGGCATGTGTGACTAACATGTGGGAAGTGGTGGTGGGGTTAGCCTATCATTGATGTGAATTATATTACATTACATGACTTGATTTATTTGGTGAGCATGAACTTTTGAGGTTTTGTTGGTTAGTAAACATGTTAGGTGTTGTTTGGTTCGATTGTTTTCTCACATGACCATTAGTATTCTTCCTTAAAATGTGCACGATAGACTTTGGTTTTCTTACTATGTTTTCATTCATGATCAACCAACAAATATAAAAATTATTTCCAGGATCCCATGAGGATTTTATCAACCCTGATAGAAATTACCAGTTCAGGATTTGGATAGTTGTTGTGATACTAATTATCTTTACTATTGATATTTACTTGGATACTTTTGAACTTGTAATAATTAAATTTTCCAACAGGCATGTGGGGTGGGTTTCTATCATTCATATATGTCTTGGAGTTTTTTTGTGCATGATCTATCATTACTCCTGATCTTGTTTAAAAAAAATGGTAATGCATCTCATGTTCTGTGATATATATACCCTTGGGGATAGCCTCCTACCATGGGCTTATTGGAGCTGGGGCTTTTGGGTAATTATCTCCCTTGCTTCATTTCTATCCATAGAGGGGTATATTTGGAGGGAGGAGATGATGATAGAATGGTAACAACGATAATGATTGAGATATAAGATGTAGTTTGGGGTTAGGTATAGTGATGATTTCAGGGGATGGTAGGGAAATAATCTCAGGTGATCTTAATGCGGGATATAGACTAGGGAAGAACAACTAGGACACAATATTTTAGGGCCCCCTATAATTTGATGCAAGGACACTGAGCCTACAGAATGACCAATTGAGGCTACACCTTTTGTAAGGTAAAGACCCTATGTTTGAAACATGCATCATAAAGACTTTTGTTCTTATTTAAAATGGGTTTTTTGTTGTGAATTATTGAATGAATAAAAAATAGTGAAAAATGATGAAATTAATCATACATAAAATTATGTACTACTTAGGCTTAGGAACTCTTTGTTTACTTTTCAGTTGTGTCTCCAAGTCATTTTCTTGGAGTGTCTTGGGATGTTGAGGCTCCTTAGGGTGATCCTATTGAATGAAATAGGCTTGATCCAGTTGAAGAGGATAACCATTGGAAAAGGATGTTTGGTGCCTTCCTATAGAAGGCTTTGGGAATGTACAAGGGTAATGTTTCAGATAAGGAGATGGAATGTTGGCTCAAGGATCTTCAGATATCTTTTAGTTTAATTTCGGCCCTGATAGAGTATTGGGTTCCTTTTGATGTTAGTCAAATGTGAGGATGTTTACGTCAGTGGTGGATGATCTTTTTGTCTGAGATAAATGAAACAGATATTTAGGGGGTCTACATTGAGAATGAATTCGGTGTTGTGTTCCTTTCATCGACCATGGAGGTTGAGAAAAGGCTGGAGCTACTCTCCCTTCTACATGGTATTTTGTTAGTGTAGGATATTGGGATCATTTTCAAGGCCCACAATAGTTTTTTCTCAAGACAACTTTCTATATGAGGAGGCTCGTGCGAGAAGCACTAAGGAGGCACTCTGTCCTTTGATCTAGTGAGAAGTTACTCCTTTTATGATTCCAATGTACTTAGAGGTGTAGAAAAAGGCAGAGTTTATTGAGAATAGGGACTCGTGGTAATGAATACCACAAGAGTGGATCTATCAAATTTCTTCAAGATGTAGGTTTATCGATGTTAGGTTTCATGCACCTAGACATTTATGGATTGGTCTCGAAGGGATTCAACCTCAATAGTTACCTTTTTAACAATTCAGTCTTCATTCCATTCTTATGGGATTTGGTTCAAGGGGTTTCTTTTATGGAGTTCACATACATATTTATAACTAGTGTCTATCATTTTTTTGAGATCAGTATGGTGGAGGGGGACAAGTTTAGTGCCAGCCTCAGTAGAAGTTGTCCGTGAGACTATTTCAACAAAATGTGCAGAAAGATTTTTCTTTAACGAGGGGAGATAGAATAGAAAATGGATTACTACATGTTATATCTTATACTCAGGGACCTAGAACCAGACATGGTCATGGAAGCATTTGTCTGCAGAGAGGAAGAGGAGCAGGGTGTAGTCAGTTGTTCTCAGTAAAGGTTGTTGTTCTAATATGTCTAGAGATTGGCATAGGTATGATAATTTTTTAGTACAATTACTTGTGATTTATTTAAATTTAGGAGATTAAAATCCTTTGGTTCTCCCACTCCAACCCAAGCAATGGGACTAAACATAGAGATTCTTCCCATTTCCCTGGTTTTGAGTACGACAGTCGAAGGCCAGACTAGTTTGTTTGATGTGTACCATGGATGCAGACTGATAATGGGACTACATCAATCCCATATGGATCTCTTATTTCTAGACATGAAATCATATGATTTCATCCTTTAAATTGAATGGTTGTATACTGTTCATTCCATTATAAAGTATTTTTAGATGATAGTCGGTTTTTTGAACGTAGATGACCCCCATGCATTTATTGTTAGAGAGAAGATTTTTCAACTGGGCAGTCAGCATGTGTAGACTCTTCATTAATTTTAGGAGGTGATATTAGTGTTATTTATGGATTTTAAGATTCTAGAGGTTCATAGTTTCATTGGGGGAGTTCCTGAACATTTTCCCTAAGCAGGTCGTTCCAATACCCCCTCGATGCGATGTTCAGTTTGAGTTAGATTAGAAGCCTTATGATTCTCTAATTTTGATGGATCATTATTGTATGAAACCTTATGAGTCTTGGTAACTAAGGATTCAGATATATGATTTTATGAATAAGGGTTTTATCTATCCCAGTGTGTCACCATGTAGTGATCCGGTGTTGTTATCTAAGAAAGAAGATGGTAGTCTGAGGCTTTCTATAGACTATCAGATGTTGAATCAAGTAACAGTCAAGAACAATTACCCTCTTCTAATGATATACAATCTTAATGACCAACATGGAGGGGTGATATGGTTTTAAAATATTGATATATGGTCTGTATATCACTAGTTGAGGGTGATGGGGAGTGAGAACCCGAAGACAGCCTTCAGGTGTAGGTATGGGCACATTGAGTTTGTACCCATGTCATTTTGTGTTAATAATTCACCAGCTGTGTTAATGGGGCTTATGAACAATTTTTTCTATGAGTTTCTATATTAGTTCATAGTCATTTTCATCAATTAAATATTAATATACTTGAATTCACTGGAGGAGCACTTCGATCATCTCAGAACTATCTTCCCGGTTCGTTGATGCCACTAGATCTATAGAAAGTTAACCAAGTGTATGTTCTATCTTTGAGAGGATAATTTTATTAGGAATTTGGTTTCTAATAAAGGTGAAATATTAGACCCATAAAAGATATAATTATTTGATTCTTGGGCATCACAAATGAACATAGAAATGGTTTGTAGTTTCATTAGTCTCATATACTATTATCGACGGTTTGTACCCATTTTCTGTCTTTTTGGCGCCCTTTTGACAGATTTAAACCAAAAGACCCGTGATTTTTTTTGGATTGAGCAGTGTCATACAAAATTTATATACCTAAAGGGGATCTTGGTTAGTTCTCCACTTCTTTAGTTTCCTCGGGAAGGAGTGATGTTTTTTTGTGTTCTCTAATGCTTCTAATATGGGCTTGGGTTGTGTCTTGATTCAGTAGTGATCCATGTTCACTTATGGGCCTAGGTAGTTATGTACCTATAAGTGTAACTATGAAACCCATGGCCTAAATCTAGCATCTGTCATGTTTGGCTGATATTGTGGTTTCACAACCTCAGTGATGTATTCTTTGTGGTCTTCATGGATCACAAGAGATTCAGGTACATCTTCTTCGAGTGAGATATGAACATGTGACAGGGGAGGTGGATAGAATTTCATTAGGTATACGATTTTTAGATCTCCTACTCTTCAAGAAAGGGGAATATTGTGGACAATGATTTAATTAAGAATTCATAGTATGATGTTGTTAAGAAATATACCGATTCTTGGAGGTCGATGGAGGAGTTCAAATCCTTTCATTTAGAAACATTAATGAAAGACTGTAGAGGATTCCTATTACAGATGATGGTGTAGACTTCTATGATGCATCAAGTGGAGGATTTTTAGTGGGGATACTCATAAGAATAACTATTTTATGATCATTTTGACCATGGTGATGCTCTGAGGAAATGGTTGGATGATTGTCAGAACAAAATTTGTATTCATGTATGTTTTTTTTGTTTTGCTAATAATTCTTGATAGGGACCTCTGTGAGTTTCATAAATCAGATTTGGTTGTACACCCATAGGCTTATAAACTATATTGTGGCTTGAGGATTCAGTTTTTCTAGTCTGGGATGATATGTGATGTGGGGAAGTTTATGACAGGGATCATGTATTTCAAGTAGGTGAAGGTCAGGCATCAGGTTCCTAGTGGGGTTTTCATCCCTTAGATGTTCTCGAGAAGAAGTGTGATGATATCTCAATGGATTTTGTCGTTAGTTTTCCCAGAACATAGAGAGTTTTTGAATCTATGTAGGTGATGGTGGATTGGAAAATGAAATTAGCTCACATCTTACTGATCAAGGAGTCGAGTGCACTAGATTCCTTGGCCAATTCGTATGTGGATGAAGTGGTGCAGCTACATGGAGTTTCTATATCGATTTTCTCCTATCAGGAAGCATGTTTTCCTCACGAGTCTAGAAGATATTGTATCATGCTTTTGGAACACAGTTATGAATCCTCACTAATTTCAGCCCCATGATAATGGCAGATAGACTGGACTGTGTAGATGTTGGAGGATATGTTGTGATCATGCATCTTGGACTTTGGCAGATCGTGGATACGACACCTTCCCTTGGTAGTGTTTTCTTATAATAATAACGATCAATCATTCATTGGCTTGGATCCATTTTATAAATTGTACATGACACAATTTCATTCTACATTGTATTGGATAGAGTCTAGGGAGACATATCCTGAGGTAGTGTAGAGCACAATAGAGAAGCTTCATCTAGTTTGTGATAAGATGAATGTAGTGAAGGACCGATGGAAGTCTCATGTAGATCATAGGTAGAGTCACATGGAGTTCTAGTTTGGATACCATATGTTCGGGAAGGTTTCCCATCGATGTGGGTTGTAGAGGTTTGGTAGAGGATGTAAGAATTATTAATGGTTTGGTTGATTCTTTGATGTGTTGGGTAAGTTGGTGAGGTTGTGTACCAGTTTTAATTGCCACAATGGTTGGACAGAATCCACATCATCGCCCATGTCTCTCAACTCTGTCAGTATTGACTTGATGACCCCCATGTTCTAGACTAGGGAGAGCTGGATATCAAGGATGATGTGATGATCATGGAGTGGCTAGTGGAAATCCATGATTTTCAAGATAATGAGTTTAGTGGGTGTATCATTCCCTTGGTTTGTGTATTATGGAGGCAATGTGGTCAGGATCACAGTACTTGGTAGTGAGGAACAGAGATGTGTGTCCAATACATGGAGTGGTTTTGAATTTTACCTTTCTAAGTTTTGTTTGAGAGGTAATGTTTGAACCTTTTTATAAGATTATCTATTTTATTTTGGGATGAAGACTTTGTGGGGTGATATGTGATAAATTACTGACTTACCAGGATGGTAAGACCAATGTTTTAATCAATATTCATTAACTATGATGTGATAAAACTTGTGTATGTGATTCAATGCTGCACAGAGTGGATAGTATATTAACCTGGATGAAAAATTTCCATAATTCATGTTTTGGGAATAGTTTACTTTTTTGTCCTTACTAATTGTTGGTTTGGGCTATGTAGAGGTTGAGATTGTTGTGAAGTGGTTGTGAGAGAGGGGATTCTTTTGGTTGTGGTGGTGAGGTTCTGAAGTGTATATGTAGTCATTTTGTTGTGTGTTTAGATAGTGGTAGCATCTGAGGTATGCTATGATCCTTGAGAGGTATGTCATGGGGTTGTTGTTCGAACCCCTTTTCTTCTTAATCCGTCATTGATTCTTAAGGATGAGATTCATTTTAGAGGAATATTATGTAATGGTCTAGGCTTTCTCGGTCTATTAATTTTCATTTTTTGGTTTTTGGATGTGTCTAGATGAGGTTTTAGGACTTTTTAGAGGAACTCTATGTGCAATAAATCTGCTTCTTGAGTTACATGTTTTGTAACCATATTACAAGATGTGAAAGTTAGTTTCAAAACATTTCCATGGTTATTTCATGATGAGAAATTCATTGCGGTCAAAAATATAAAATAAATAGAATGGTGATGGGAATTTTGGAAGAAGTCTACCGCAGGGCATTATACGGCTTGAAAGGGTATTACATGTCTTGTAATACCCTATTGCAATAACTTTTAAGTGTTTTTCAGCCACTTAGGTTTTCAAACCCAATGATTACAGCAAACGTTCTTCTACCCCAGGTGACTCGGTGACCCCTCTTCATTATTTTTAGGATTATAGTTCCATATATTGATTACTAGCTTCTACACATAGATCGTTAGTCATCCATCTTTGATCTAAGGTGTTTTCTTAATCCATTATTTTTGTTTCTTCTAGTTTGGTCACCATCCCCTCCCATTTCATCTTCCCATGTGATGAAGAATGTTCTTATCTTGTTTTAATGGGGTTCTCTTTAGTTGTTTCCAATGTGGTGGTGTCCCGACATCCTCAAGTTGAGGAATAACTTAAGGGAGAGTTAATCATAGGTCTGTTACATGATCATTTATTATGTGAGGATCATTGGTAGCATTTTGTGGTAAGATTTAACTTTTTTCTCTTCTTTTTTGATCCAATCTAGAGGGATATACGTTTTTTCAACTATGGGTCATGATTTTTCAAGGATAATTAAAGATAATGAATCAATTAATTGAAATTAATGGGTAGAGGGATTTTTTTCACATCCATTTACCACCAAATGTCTTTTTTGATATTTTGATTATACAGTCTAAACACCCTACTTAAAATGGTGTTCGTTAGTTACTTTTATTGAATTGAGTTTTGGGGTTGCGATTGATTGGTGACCAAAATTGTTTAGTGATGCCCGAAAATGTAAATTGTTTAGTCATGTATATCTAGGAAATGAATGGATTCCCTAGGATCATACATTTCCATGAAAAACCCTTAATTAAACAAGAGGATTTAAATAAGAGATTCCTTGTCAAATATAGATATTGTGTTTTTCCATGGTATGTGGGTTGATGTGATGTGTGGATTTTCTCTATTTTATGCTGGAGTAGGGCTTTGAACATGGTTGTGTATGCTGGGATGGATTGGCTGGTGTAATAGAATCCCATATTGATTGATTGATTGATTTGGAAATTCATGATAAGTGTTGTGAAACGAGGTTGTGAAATTGGTTGTGTGGTAATGTTTTAACATTTGGGGTAGTGATTTGGGGGGGGGGGTAGTTTTTGTTGGTATGTGACCTATTTCGGATGAGTTTGATGAAGGATGATAGTGGTAGATATGTGTAATTCACCTATACTTCTTCCATGATTAACCTACAGAAATCTTCATAATGTATCTATAGATAAATATATGTTATACCATGAATGTTTCTTAATCATGGAGTACATGGAACAATGTGTCTTTAATGTGAATACTCCTTCATTTATCAAGAATCTCCACCTTGTGAATACTGTGTCAACTATTTTTATGTTGTTTGTTGAGTTTTGCTCTTGGTAAATACCCAACTGGTGATTGAATAAAAAATAACTGATTAATGAATCTTGTAATGGCTTGAGTTTGATTTTTAAGTAGAATGGAAGTGTTCAATTAACATCGGTTGGGAATATGGAACAGTTATGTTGCATTTTTTATTGTGTTGTGCATTTAGAGGTAGTAGAAAAGATGTTGGTGTTTTGAGTTAGTCACTTGTCTGGGAACCCATAGTTTATTCTAAAGTATTTGGTACCATATACATATATTCTTTTCTTTTCCATGTGATTTCGATACACACCCCTCCCAATTTGAGAACTATGATCCGAAAAACCCTATAATCATAATCGAGGGTGTCTTTCTGAAACATCATGATAGTACAATGGATGGTTGGCCACATTCTCTTTCCTGCTCCCTCATTTGGGTAGTGATATCCCAAGACTCCTCATGAGGTTTTGGATTGTGAGGTCGTAGTGTGTGCCGGTGTTCTATTCTTTCACATGTGTATTTTAGAGTATATGTTTTTTGATTTACCATGTGTCTTTGGGATGAGATGTGTTGTGCTTTCCCATGAGTTTTTAGGGTGAGATGTGGTTTGTGTCCTTGGTGTTAACAAGTGGTATGTGAGGTGGTTTATTTCCCAGGTTTCTATGGATGAGATATAGTATTGTTTGTGGACCAGGTTTCTATGACTAGGATGTGATGTGGTTTGAGGCCCAAGTGTGTTTGGGAGGATTTCAACATGGTAATTTCAAAAGATGTAGGAGCATGAGGATGTATTTCATTAGGATTGATTGGATAACAAGTGGGAAGGGGTACGATGTACCTTATAGTAGATGTGTATTATAATACATTACCTGACATGATTTTTTTGTGAGAATTCATTGTGTGGTTGGGGTGGTGAGTATACCTCCAACTTGTTGTATGGTTATGTTGATTTATCAAAGTGGAACTAGTATGTTTCCTTTACATCTACAAAATATACTTTTTTCCCTACTAAGTATACAAATATTCTCTCCCTGCGTATATAAAACTATTTTATATGTTTCTATGTGGATTTTATGTACTATTTTGGAGCTTACTAGTTCGATCATGGGATTCATGTTGTTTCTATCTTATATTTACATTTGGTATTTACTTGGATACTTTTTTAATTGTAACTATTATAGATTAAAACATACATGTGGGATGTTTTTGGTTTTCTTTTATACATTCATCGAAGTTGTTTTGTAGATAATCCATAATATCTCCCGATCTAGTTTAAAAAGGGTAATGCCTCACATATTTTTGAGATATGTATACCCATGCTGCTAGTGTCCCTCTTGGGGCATATGAGAGGCGGGGATTGGTCTTTGTCATCTCCCTTTCTCCATTTCCATCCTAGGAGGGGTACTTTGGAGGGATGGAGTTGTGATAGGCCAGGTGAGTGGTCTTGTTTTATTGAACATTCAATGTATGGTCTAAAAAATCCCCAAGTTGCTCCTCATAAGAAAAATCCTTCTCTAGTAGTATGAAATTTCTGTTCAGTACATGTGAAGGTTCAAGAATATACTTCCTTAGGATAGTTACCATGAACACATTTTGGACATGATTTAGGTTAGGTGTAAGTTCTAAGAGATAGGGTACCACCCCAATATGATGAATAATTTCAAATAGTATAATATACCTAGGTATTAGTTTCCCTTACTCCTTGAATCACATAACCTTATTTTATGGAGAAATTCAAATAAATAAATTGTGATAAACAATAAATTATAGATCAAGTAGAATATTAACAAAATTTACTTTATGACGGGATCTTCATAATCCTTCTTATCCACATCAACAACATTACTTTTAAATATTCTAAATTAAAATTATTGAGGAGATAAAGGTTGAATAGTATGACAATTTCATGATAAATGATCTCACTCTAGTAGAATAGAATTTGGGGATGTGAATTGTTTGGTAATTAATGTTCAGAGAATTTTCTAAACTAATTCTGACAACATTTTGTAGGTTGTGGAATGTTTTAGAATGATAAAATTGAAGTCTATTATTACTCCTCTTATTGTATACAACAATATGAATAATGAGAGTGAACTTATAATATAAGAATAGAATAAGAAAATTTATATGTTTTAGTTTTCATTAGCAATTTTATGCATGATATTTAATATGTTGTGTGTGTTACCCGTCATTGTGCATACATTGGTAGAAATTAGTAGTTTAATGGGTAACCTTGGAAGAGAATATTGAGAAGTGGTATTGTAGATACTCCATTTTCACAATATTGTGAAAGTTGTTTAACTCTATTATAGAATAGAAGAACTATTGAATTAATTTTTTTTTAAGATTTGGGGGACATGAGCATACATAGAAGAGAATCATTGGATATGTGTTCATATATGGAGGTACTACTTTGAGATGGATGTGAAATCCTTAACCTACAGTTTTACATTAAATAAAATAGGTAAAGTACATTGTACTTATGAATGTTGGGATGTATATGAATTGGATTAATGGATTTTTTGAGGATAATGGAAGATGGTTTGTGGTTGGGATGTTTTTATATGATTAAAAAATCAAATTCCACTTAACCAACAACATAATGTTTCAATCTTGGATTAATCATATTCAGTTAAAATGTAACTTCTACTAGATGTTATAGAAGGATAAAATGTTAGACCTACATAAGGTGGTTAGAGTTTGTAATTCAATATATATGATGATAAATTTAGTTATCTCGAATATTCTAGATAATTATTACTCCTTTCTAAGGATGGGATGATAAGAATCATGATGGAGGAACCATATATCTACAAAGAAATAATGATATATAAATGTATTTATGGATGATGATAGAGGACATGGTGGAATAACTCGAAAATGATTCTCATATGGGAGAATATTCAGTTTGGTCACGTGAAAAAACCATTTTATTGGGTAATTCCTAGAATGATTGGAAGGATTGATCTAGTAAATCCAAAAAGAATCCATAGTGAAATAGTTATGTAGATATGCGATGCATATAAGTATAAGATAAGTTAAAATAAATAAAATAAATCTAAACCTAACTCTATAAGAAGGTGTATGTTTTGTATGATTAAGTGGGAAATTTAAATTGAATCATAAGACTAATCTAATATTCCACATAATATTAATTTGGTGTGAAGAAATTTGATCTTGTGTTGTACGCCAGAAGTAAGTGTTATGTTAATTGTTGTCTTTGACCAAGTGAATGGATGCCTATGAAGATTAGATATAGAGGGTATACTGTCCATGAATATTGTAATGAGGTGAAAACCAGTTGAATTGATGGGTTCTTTAAAACTCGCCTATAAATACATAGGCATTAGAATCATTAGTATATACTATTATCTATTAAAATAATCTTTCATTTCTCGATAAAATTATTTGTAGTGTTCTTCTTGTAGAGTATAATTTTCAATGAACCATGAAAATCATTGTGTTTCCATTTCATTGTTATTTTTTTCATTATCTTTTTAATGTTATTATTTTTAGTATGGTGGAATTGTGTGCATTTGAACATTGTTTAGCATTTGAAGCTATAGAGTCTACATCCATTTTGAGAGGCTCCAAACTCAATAGTGATAAATCTAATTAGACTAATATTTAATCATTATTGAGAAATTATCAAATATTACACGGGAATATCAACCAATTAGTTTTATATATATTTTGAATCATTTAAAATTATTTATCTGTTAATAAATAAGATGATGAAAAGCTCATATTTTTAATTATGTAGTACTTATCTCCAAAAAATTGTAGAATATATAATAACCTTACGACATTTTATGATCATATTTTTAAAATATATTATATTACTGTAAAATTTATTTGTAAAATTGATGTGAGTGATGTCCAATAAAGAAACTATCTCAATATGTGAATTTATTTCAATAGAAAATATACACGAAGTAGTGAATTATGTTATAGTTCAATGTCTATTTTTTTATCTTTTTGAAACAAATTAAGGAATATTTACATTAACATTAGATTATAAGTTAATTGGTCAGATAACCTACAACACCATAAATAATTACAATGGTATATACCTTCACATTAACCACTAGTATATCTTATGAAATATATTTGAAAAAATACGGGATGAATAAAAGATATATTATAAATGAAAAAAAATATTAAATATAATATGGGTTGTTCTAAAAGCTAATCAATACGAAATTGAGATATATTTTAAAATACATAATTTTGATTGAATCGATTATGAAAAGAAATTATTGTCTAATGAAAATAATTGATACATTAGATATTCATGATAATCCCCATCCAATATGTGGAATTATTTTAAAGAATATTATGGTTACAAAGACATAATAGAGAATATTGGAAATAATATTTTGAATTATAAATATTTCATGGTAAAAGGTATATATGATGTTATTTGGGATTATATAGAAAATTTTATTATAAGTAATAAACTGATAAAATTTTATTTTGAATGCTATATTATCGATAATAAAATAGATCCGGTGATCTATTCTGTTAAATTACTTATTGAATTCAATTTATCCTCTCATGAAGATATTTTTATGTTGTAAATTATAAAAATTGAATAGGTCATTTTATGATGAAATGATAACAATTATAAATAATAGATCAAATATTAGTTTAGAAGAATGTTTTTTAGTCGATCGAGAGGAATAAGAATATAATATGGATTATTTTCCATTATTATATATTAACTATGAACTTCTCAATCTACTCCAAAATAATATATATGAATTATTTTAAATGGAATTTTTTTTAATAAAATTAGTTACAGAATCAAAATATTATAAATATTATATTTATCATTATATTTGGAATTAATGTATTTTCAAAAGATCTAATATAAGAAATTAAAAAAATGTTTTTATTTTAATTGAAATAATTCTACTGATAGTGAATATACCTTTTCAATATTTTTTAATTATTATTAAATTAAATAGATAACATATTTTATATAGATATACATTTGATTTTTTTTAAATCAATTAATTTTATTCATTAGAAATCATAGTAGAAAATAAATTTTGTAGTTCTCTTCATAAACCCTATTCATGTATCATTAAATGGGGGAGATTAATATACAATGTTTTGGCCATTTAAAAAAATTATTGTTTTTACTACCATTTTTATCAAAAAAAGTGATATTATTTGTTTAAATACTAATTTATATTTAAATCCATTTTTTCTGTTAATAATAAAAAATTACATTGAATTTTATCTAATTAATATTCATATTAAATAATAATTTAATTAATTTGAAAGTAAAACAATTCATGAAACATTAAAAAAAAATTTGGTTTTTAAAATATAATAAAGAAACATTTTGTATAAATTTAATATCTGTAAAAATATAAATTAATGTTCATTCAAGGAGAACACATTAAAAAAAATTGTTTGCGATAAAACCATTCTTATCAATTTTATTAATAAAATAAATTTTTAATATAATTGATTATTAATAAGTATGTAATAAAATTTTTATCTTTAACATGAACCAAACTTAGAAAAGAAGCAATCCAATATATTTTCACTCTAGAATATCTTTTTAGTTCAACCATGTTTAATATTAAACCTTTCAAATAAAGTTATTTGGTCTTAGAAACATTCATTATATATTTTCTTAAATAAAAGCCTTTTGATAAATAAGAACTAAAGATTAAACAATATATCAATATATAATTAAATTAAAACTCATATATAAAGTGGTCATTATAATGAATGTTTATTATTATAACATATATATAATTTTTCAATTTATAAGAACTTTACACATTATGTGTCCATATTCAACAAAAAAATTAATAATTGTAAATTGATAGACACCTAGATGAATAATACATTCATTGAAACGAACTCCATTGGATTAAAATCTTCCTAGAACATTTCGTCTTCCATGAAGATCGTAAAAAAACTAGGAAAATAATAGGCATAATGACCCAAATCATGACGTACTTGGACATTGCATCATTTATTATAATACATAACACATTATAAAAGAACATAACCAAATAATGTATAAGTTTAGCACTATTGGAAACATGGAATACAATAGTCTAGTTTAGAGAATGATCATCCATTTTCTACTCAAATATATTCCCTTTTATTACCCCTAACTAAAACCTTTATTTATAACTTGGGAAAAGAAAACATAATAAAAAGGGTGAGCTCATATGCTGAGTAAGGGTAAACCAAGGAGGCATGTAAACATAATCATGCATATATTCATATTAAATCATGATCATGAAAATATAAGATCGTACACTAAATATCAATGATCATAAAAAAGAATTCATTTCATAAAATTTTTTAAATTCATATGACATGAATCATAATGAAATAAAGAACATAATTCATGAAATCATAACATAATAATAAGACATGGAATTTTTGTAAGACACATAATCATATAAAATAATTTCAATAGTAGTCAAGGAATCACTATCATGTCCATATTAGTAGTATGGGTTCCCTCCCTATACCATCTTGGTATTCATGGGTTATTCCAATGAACATATTTTTATTTAAGGTTAACTACTAAGTCCATCTTAGTGAACATGGTCCTTTACCGTACCGAGTTCACTCCCCATTTCATCGATGTCTATGTTAGAAGATATAAATCATTAACAAATGGGTTGTAGGGAGATATAGGTCACAACTATCAGATAATAGAAATCATACATATTAGTTCTGTATGAAAATAAATCATTCATTATATTAGAACCAATAAAAAATGAGTTTCGTAATCATTTTATCATAAGATAACTCATAGAAAATTAACATAACTAATGAAAATAAATAAAAAATTAAATTAAAATATTCATGTAAATAATTAAAATAGTATTAATTGATCATATATCCTGTAGTAAATTTGTAAAACCAATATATTTTAACTAATATGTAAAATAATTTTGAATGATATTTTTAATAAATTTCATGAGGGAAATATCTTTTCTTCTTTGAAAAATGATATTAGAATAATAAAAAATGAATTAAATTTTTTTTAAAATAACCCTATATTATTATAAATGAATATTTTAAAAAATTTAAAATATTTATGAATTTCATTTTCGTGAAAATTCTTAAATGATAGTTCAAAACACTTTTAAAACATTTTTGGAGAACATTTTTTTAATGGAACATAAATTTTCGACTAAAGATAGAATAACAATAAATTAATATTAAAATATCATTAAAGGAATTATATTCATGATTAACCATATAAAATTTAATTATATACACCTCATAAAATAATATATGTGCATAATAGAACAATTGTCTCAAAGAAGGAAAATTCAGACAAAATTTCCTTACTAATTTTGTAACTATTGAACTAAAAACCCCACGAACCAATAGAATGTATTGAAACATTTAATATCATGAAGTAAGGAAAATTCATGATATAAAATTTCATAGGTAAATATATACACCAAAAAACAAGAATATTTTATTCTTATCACATATATCTCAAATAAATAATGTTAGATGAGAAATCCATTACCTTTAGTCTTGTCATCTTTCACACACTTTAAAACATCCTATATAATAAATATGGGTTTATTATACATTTACCAAAGAATAATAGTCATATATATATATATCATATATGATTTATATATGTCTTAATGTAAATCTTTTATTAATAATTCCTGGTTAATAATATGTTTTGGGTAATATTTGCCTTGTTTTTCATTCATGTTTTGAATTTTCATACTTGGTTCTTCTAAATAGATCATTATTTCATTATCTAGAGAATAATAATTATTATATAAATATAATATATATATATTTATATAATTATAATGTATATATCTATTCATAGTAATTTATAAAAGTTATACATAGAAAATAAAGTACATTGTTCATGGAGATGGTAGGTCGTACGTACGCATGAACAAAGTTTTCATTTTCTTGTCGGGCTAAAAAAAGGAAAGAATATGATATATTATAATTATTGAATAATTTTTATTTAATATATAACATGTATATTTTCCTAAACTTCATCCGTATTTCCAAACATTTGAAATATATTTGAATAAAAAATCACACCGTACCGTGGAGATGGTAATCAATACGTATGTACGAGCGATGTTATCATTTTCCCAAAATGATAGATGGATGGTAAAATGATTGAAATCATATTATGATTAAATTTGTATAATAATATAATAAATATCATATATAATTTTTTTTTTAAAATAATTATCAATCATAAAATATTGTGATAGAAAATGAAGTGTATCGCTACGTGGAGACGGTAAGCCCTACATGGGAACGAATGATAATTTTATTTTTTTTATTGGATTGGAAAGGGATATATAATTGTGTTTTAAAAATTTTAATAATTTTTTAATAGTTATCATAATTAATTTTCTATTTTTATGATATATATTATAAATTTTTAAAAGGTTTATAAAAGCGGAAGAAGAGAATGGCCAGTTGGAGAGACTAACTATTGTTTAGAACAACTCCTTTAGATATCCTCTATAAAACACTATATTTGGTCCTTTTGAAATACATGAACATCAATAATGTGGATATAAAATTTTATAAGGGTAAAGGGCAGGGTTTTATCTATCTATGAAGGTAAAAATGATGTGAAGAATTGAGGGAGGAGGTGAGCTATTATAAATGAGGCGATGAGCACTTTTCAAATTTATAGAAACATTAATATATAATAAATTCAATTCAAATCCACATACCTCCAAAAGAAAATGGAAGTGAATATAAGATAATATAATGTTAATATCATCAACAAAAAAAATTAATACTATTTTTTATGTAATTTTAAACCTTATCTTTTTTATTAACCCTTAGTTATCCAATTTTAATTTTAACAATGCTAACAATGTTTTTAATGTAAGAGAATGTGATTTTTATAGATATAGTGTAAATTATACCATAAATGGAAAATTTGTGATATTTTAGACCATACCCCATTCCCTTGTCTATAATTTATATATTTATGATTTTTAAAGTTTTTAGTAAAATATTACTTTCATACAATATCGTTAGTGTCAATTTCAGTACAATTATTTATTTGTGTTTTTAGAAATATCATATCTACATGATATAATCTAAATAATTATATAGAATCACCAATTACATGTAAAATTAATCCCTAAAATTCAATTAAGACGTTAATTATATCCAATTATATTTATTTTATCATTTCAGATATCATTTATTTTGTATTTCCATTAATTAAATAATTATTGCATCACCATTTTAGAAGCCTCTAAGGTATTTAATTATTTCATAAAAATTAAAAATAAATTAACATTAAAAATTAAAACATTTTATATTTCCAATTAATATTTATAGTCTAATTTTTATACTATGTAATCCTATATTAAAAATAATATAGTTATTGAAAATATGAAAATAAAATCTTTAACTTTTCATTAAATAAAATATAACAAATTTCTTACTACCAACCAAGTGACTAAAATTGGACATAATTTTGGCCCAAGGATGATTACAATCAAAAAAAATTCAAGGAAATTAAGAAAATTTTTAGTGTAATTTATTTATTATTTATAATATTATTTTTTTACTAATTTCCATCTAATTTTCCTTTTACCATTTTAATAAAAGATACTTAAGTTACTATTCATAATGACCAAAAATAAATTAAACTATTTAAATAATTTGTGACCTATGATTATAAATATCGAATCAATTTTTTAAAATTAATAATACATAATTATTAGTAATTAATATAAAATTAATCCCAATTATGGGGTGAGAAAACATGTTATTGAATTTAAAACAATAAAATGATTGAAACACGTTAATATCCAAATTCAATGTAAAATTTATTTTAATGACCTAAATCAGATTAATTTATAATAATTTGATCTAATTATTCATTAAAACTATTCAAAAATATAATTTATCACTATTAATTATATTGATGAAAAAATTTGTTTTCTATTAAAATTTTGTTTTTTACTATTCATCAAAACTTGAAAATTGTCAAAAAAAAATTACCAATAATTAAACCAATGTATGCTTCTATAATCATAATTAAAATTAAAAGTTAATTTTTTAAAACATAATATATAAAAGTGTTAAAATTTAGATTTACAATTATTTCTCCATTAAAAAATCAATAAAATTATTCCTTTGAAAAATATAGGGTTTTATACATAAAATTGGGTTAGTTATTATCTTACACCGTTAAAATGTAATGAATTAATATAAAAATAATTTTTTTAAATATTTAAAATATATATTTAATTAATACAATTAAATCATTGTAACTAATTTTATTTACTAATTCAAAAAGTCTTTGGACTCATAAAAACTATTTCTTTTATAATTTATTTGTATATATTATTATTTATAGATAATTTGTAACCAATGAATTATTATTTTAAAACATATAATTTCATAAGTTATTTAATACTTTTTATAACCACTAACTCCATGTAAACATCATGTATTATTATATTAAATAATATTATTTTAATAATATACTATTGTAATGTAAAACATGTTACTGTGTGTAATGAAATCTATCTAAAGAACTCAGAATTTTTTACACAATCATGGAATAAGTTTACATATAACACAAGATAATATTTGTGTTTCATATAAATAAATATCATCTTTTGTTGTGTATAACATAATCCAAACATAGTGTTTTTATAGAATGAAAAATATTTTTTTGAGTATTGTTTGAAATAAAACATACCAAAATATTATGTTAATTGTAAAAAATATTAATCAAATAATTTTTGACATGAGAGGAACATTCTGTGTAGTTTTCTCTCAATTCTACTTGTTATGTAACTTCTTTCCATCAATTTGGTATTTAACTTCCTGATGACCTTCCTTTCCATAAGAAAAAAATTAATTAGACCCCTTAAGACATTTCCCCCCATACTTCTTCCCACACATAGTGCGTAAAGTAAATATTATCTTAATTAATCAATGGTTTTTAGATTTTCCTTTGAACTCCACCTTGCTCTAATTATCAAATCTTTGAGATTGATACCCAACTCCAACCTCCATTGCAACCTTGATTGAATAGTTAATAATCTCTTCATAGATAATAATGTCTCTTATGGATAACTCCCTTTGGATAAATGTCTTTAAGACCCTGAAGAACCAATAAACATTACATTCAGGTTTGATGACAATTCTCAAAGTGTACCTCATAAATAATGTAAAATATTTCTCATAAGAACCAAATAATTCATCATCATTTTTCTTAAGCTCACAGATCAACTTTTTCATCTTCATTATTATAATATGAGGTATGTACTTAGTAAAAAATGTCCCTTAACGTATTATCATTCCATAGATTCAATTTCATCTTGTTCCCTTCAGTTGTTAATAATATTACACCACTTATTGGCTACACCTTCAAAACAATAATCAACCAAAAAAAAATTTTCATGTATTTTATAGTTCATGACATAACATTTTTTTAAATGGTGCCTATCATTTTTTCAACAACAAATGGATCATAAGACCAACTAAAAGAAGTTGGATTTTTTCTCATAATTGACTCAATAGAAATATGTTCCCTCCTATAATCATTTGGATGTCTATTATGGTTCATAGCTTGTGTTAGAATAATGATAAGGTTTTTAATTTCTGTGCCCATAAAAAATTGTTCTTCATGTGGACAGTGAATACATTTCCAATTGAATTCATCATTAACATGGTTTCTTTCAGGTTACAGTCATTAACTAAAACTAGAAACATAGTGTAAGAAACAATTATCATAGTGATGAACAACATAATCAAGAAAAACAACATAAATTATATCTTATTTATGACACATTCTATAAATTATGTCACATCATGATCATCCTAGGTTATTCATGCCCCACTTATATTGATATATTTCATGATGGTTCATGAAGAGTTTATGATTTACCAACAAATGTCCCTAAGGATTTTCAATCCTAGTGTGCAGTAAGGCCCATTGTTTTGTACGAGGTTATGCTCGAGTCAGGCCCGATGAACCTTTATGTAGTTTTTAAACCAATATAAACCTCTTTCAGAGCCACATCCACTTTTGGAATTAAGAAATAGATTTATTTGTCGGAAACCAATCACTCTATACATTACCAAAAATCCAGTACATTTTCTTAAACATTAACTCATCTTTAGACATATCCTTAGAGATAGCCCTAGAAATATCCTTATAAATATCTCTAGGGGTATCAATAAAGTATTTTCACCATGTCTTACCAAGGTTTACTAAGACTTATCTAATAAAATATATATTGACCCAAGGCATTTCATACTTGTAAATAACATCATTTTTGTGGAATACTTAACATATAACACAAACACATGCCCATATACTGTATTAGTTCCGGGAATTTTGAAAATTTGAACAAAAAATTTTAGTCTAGTGAAATATCATCAATGTTTCCCACAAATATATTCCCCTTCAGTAACCTTATGTAAATAATTTATTTATAACCTATGAAAAAAACATAAGAAAAAGGGTGATCATAGATGCTCAGTAAAGGTAAACAAGGGAGACATGTAATCATAATCATGACAATAAGGGTATTATTACATGATATTGAAAATATAAGATCATAAACTATGTATGAATGATCATAAACAGGAATCACAAAATATATATTAGAATCCCATATCAAATTAATCATGATGAAATAAAGAACATTATCCAGGAAATCATAACTTAATAATAACTCATGGAATTTTTAGTAGACATTTAAAAAATAAAATAATTTCTATTATAGTCATGTAATCACTTAAAAGACCATCTTAGTAGTATGGGTTCACACTCCATACATTATTGGTAGTCGTGGTTTACTCCCATGATCATGTTAGTAGTCAAGGATCACTCCCAAGACCATTTAACAGACAAGGTCCATTACATCACTCAATTAACTCTCAATTCTAGACATCTCTATATCATCAGATATAAATAATTACCCAATTAATTAAAGGGACATTAAGGTAAAAAATAAAATTTAATGAAAACCATAAAAATTTTCTACATAAGAATATAAATTATTCATCATATTAGAGTCAATAAAAATAATTGTGTTTCACAGAAATATTATCATAACATAACTAAAAGAAAAGAACAATAACTCCTAAACATCAATCCAGCATTAACATAAACTAGTATTAGAGATAACAAGAATGATATCATTTTCTTATATGTCTAGTAAGACATGAGTTGCACCAATGGATGTTATATTTATAGGTAAGTAATTTTGAAATATCTTTTTAAAATATTTATTGTTGGAAATATCCTTTCCTATTTGAAAAATGACTTTACAATCATTCAAAATTTATTATATGTTTTTCATTGAAAATTATCTTTAAAAATTGTAAAGGATTTTTGAAAAAATATTTGAACATATTTAAAATCTATTTTCTATAAAATTCTTGAATGATCATTTAAAACACTTTTAAAACATTTCAGAAAACCATGTTTTGAAGGAAATAAAATTTCTGAATAAAGAGATAATAACATTAAATTAATAATATAATATCATTGAAATAAATATATTATGATATAAAATTTCAAAGGACTATATTTACATCTCAAGAAATAATATAAGTTCATAACATAACATGTGTCTCAGTGAAGGACAAATGAGAAAACGTTACCCTATCGATTTGGTAACTGTTGAATAGTAAAACCTACGAATCAATAAAGCAAATCGAATAATTAAATGTCATGGAATATTGGAAATTAATTATATAACATGTTTTTGGGAAATATATAGATAACCCAATATAAATAATTATTGATTATCACATGTATCTCATAGAAATAATGTGAGACAAGTTATCCATTGCCTTATGTCTTGACTCCTTTCACACATGTTAAAACCTCATGGATAATAAATATATGTTTATCATATATATACCACATATTCATAGTCATATATATATATATATCAATTTCATATATTATTTAATTTTGAATTAATATTACCAGTTTATTAACAATTCATTGATAATGTTACGCTTCGGGTAATATCCCCTTTGTTTTTTGTTCATGTTTTCACTTATTATCCATGGTACTCTGGTATAGATCATGATTTAATCACCCTTATAATTATAATAATGATATAAACATCAAATATTTATTCATTATATAAGTATTCATTGGTATTCTTAAATGTTAATGATAGATATTAAAATAAATCATTCATAGTGATGGTTGACCTTATGAATGCAAAAATATTGTTTTCATTTTCTAATCAGGTTAAAATAATATCATATCATATCATATATTATTATTATAGATTCATTTTTATGTTATATATAATCTATATATATCTATAAAATTCATAATTATTACAATTTATGTAATATATAGATGAATAATGAATCATATCGCATTAGGAGATAAGGTAATCCATACATATGGATGAGCAAAAATATCATTTAACCAAAATATTAGATGGATGGTAAAAAGGTAGAAATGACAATATTGTTCAAAATGTATAATTACATCATAAATTTAATTTATAAATATTAAACCCATCACTATCCTCACTCATTAAATATAGTGATAGAGAACGAATTGTATCACTACGTGGAGACGTTATGTTATATGTACATATGAGCGATACATTTTATATTTGTTTGAGGGGAAAATGTAAGTATAATGATGAATTCATAATAGTAGGACCCGTCCTCGGGGACCATGTCATGACTACCCATATCCCGCCTTACATAGGCCAGGGGCTGGTGACTAGCACCAAAGGAGTAAATCTCGATAAAAAGGGAAGGTTTTGCCATTATAAAAGTAAACAAACACAACATAGTATGAAATAAAAGTAAGAAAAAATTAATACTAAATACAAAGTAATTAATGAAAGGTAAATGGGCCAAAATACAAACCCAACTGAAAATTATAGTATAACTAGAACAACTACAATAAAGTAAAATAGTAACCACTAAGTTTTCCTCTGAGTATCCCACCTAAAAGGTGGGTAAAAATGGTCTCCTCGGCACCTTGGGTCCATCCATCTCCTCCATGTAAGTCTCACCAAGTGGTCCACGTCCAAGTACCGTCCAACTATTCATGTATCCACCTCGATCAGTGATGTCCACCGTCTACATCCAACACAACATAGTGGGGGAAAAGCCCGTGCAGGGGTGAGTATACGACACTCCGTAGGGACCTCGAGACCCTTGAAGGTCTCCCAGAATCACGAAAGATGAACCATATAAGAGAGTTACAATCATGAAGTATCAACCAAATATACTTAGGTATATTCCCATACATATACCTAAGTTATCAATAACAATTCAGCTCCAACTCTCAATGCCCAAACATAACCCATTCCACACAGGATAGTAAGTCAATCACATCGATGATAAAGATTGAAAGTCAAGACTGAGCTCACACATGTATACAACTCATGAAGAGGGGTGGAGATGAATACATGTAGCCTCTGAATCATCTCCTCGGCCGAAACCATGTAGGATCCTAGTATAGAAGTTGTCGCTGCCGATCCCACGGAGGATCCAAATATAGTAACCATCACCACCAAACCCACGGAGGATCCAAGTACAGTAGTCAACACTGCTGAACCCACGGAGGATCCAAGTATAGTATTCATCGCTGTCGAACCCACGGAGGAGCCATGTACAGTAGTAATCACTTCCGAACGCACATAGGATCCAAGTATAGTAGTCATCATTGTCTAACCCATAGATGATCCTAGTACGGTAGTCTTCGTAGTCACAACCAACTCTAGGGTTCCCGCACATAGCACGCTCGATTTCAGGAGCATCTGCTACCTGATTCAAAGGTTTGATACATAAACTACCATGAATTTCAGATATGATGTTTCCCGAAGTTTTGTCTTGTCAAAATAAACCCAACGTGACAGACGACACGTCAATCAGATGCTCGGTCTGAGAATTATTGGCTTTCTTGTTCAAGGGGCTCAGTTGGATTTCTGGTACAATCAAACCCAGCCATAATCCAATAACATATGAATCTTGTATAGATTATACCAAAAGTAACCTCTCATCAAAAGTAAACCAATGTAGTTGACGACACATCAATCAGACTCCTGGTCCTTATGTTATAAGCATTTCCGCTCTGAGGGCCCGGTTGGTTTCGAGTTAGAACCAACCGGGACATACCGAAACTTTTCCAAAAGGATGAGTGTAATATACTGAAACGACCGTCTCTATCCAAGGAATCTTATGCAATTGATGGTGCATCGATTGGAGGTCCGTAGCTCAAGTAATGGGTTATTAACTGAAAAGGGTCCGAAAAGGGGGGTCTGGGCCCGGTCCTACCCGGCCCAGCACACCTAGGGTCAGCCCGAACCGGGTTGACCCGAACCAGGAGTGGGTCCGGCCCGGCTGCGACGGGCCGTGGCTTAGCCAGGCCGGCCCAGTGGGGGGGGGGGGGAATCCCCACTATTCTACGTAACGGCGGCGCCAGGCTAGTGCCCGGCGGCTTCCCCGGAACCCGCATTGTGCGGGTTGCCCTCCACCGCCACCGTGGCTAGTGTCACAGCGGTCTGCCGCCGATGGCGCTCTCGGGCGTCGCCGCCTCCAAGTGTTCCACCGCTGCCGACCACTACCACCGGTCAGTGTCGGCCGCCACCTCGGGTCGACGGCGTTGCTGCGCCGGCGATCCTCGCCATCACGACCTTCCAGGGGCCACCAGAGTCATTCTGGTTGTCCGTTTTAGCTCTCGTATGTGCCTGCAAACTCCTCGGGTCCTGCTCTTTACTACAATGACATCAAATCAACGTTTCCCTTCTGCTCATCCATTTCCAAATATTCGGCGCATCAAGAATCATATGGTAATGGGTCCAGACTTATCTGTTAGCCCGTACCCACCGCATTAGTGGATCAAACAATTATTCACAAAATAATCTCCCATGTTTTTTGGTATAAATCACATAATTTAAATTATAAAAAAACCCCTACCTCAAAAATTGACGTCGCACATCATCGAGCCACGAAAGACAAGCGTCTTTGTAGTCAGGCGTCGTGGAAGACGGTGTCATCCCACCAACGTTGGGTGATAATTCATTGTCGTAGGTGACATCTCTCGTGAGCGGTGTCTTCTCCCTTGATGCGGATGAAGAAAAATGTAGGAGAAGTCGCGGAGCATTCTTCGTTGAGAGTGTATGATGTTCTTTTATGGAGGTGTTTTTCGTCGGGAGAAGAACAGATTTCTTGTCTACTTCTCCAGAGCATTCCCATGTTTTCCCAAACAAAACCAAAGCCTCCTAAAATAATAACAAACGCTATTATTTTATTCACATCCAATTACAAAATTCAAACACTCTAATTAGTTAATTGGATAATCCCATTTAATTAATTAAAATGTGTTGGCAATCTTAATGGGAGGGAAGTGGAGAGGCTCCTCTTATTAAATGAGGGAGAGTTAACAAATTAATTAAAGGGGGTGTTAATGGGGTTAAGGGGAGTTAAAGGGTTAGGTCTTGTGTGGGCCCCACCATAGTAAATCCTCACATGGGAGGTTATGTGAGATGTGGGCCCCACCCCTAACTTCCTCATTGTGGAAACAACCATCTTTCAAAATTAAATTGGGCATCACAACAATTTTATTTAATTAAAGATAAAACCCCAAATTATAAATTTTAACCCACATAAAACGCAATTGCAGTAAAGGTCCCCTTAAGCGAAAATTGGAACGCGAGTTCATCGGTGTCCTCGGATATCAATTATGAGTACCGGTTCAAAAAAAACCCACATGTATGTTTACAGAATGTACCCAAACAAAACATTGGAAATTTATTCCGGGCACACCGGGTCTCAGAATCAAGATTCGTCCGAAATTTCGGACTCATAGAATTCCAATGAATTAAGAAAAAAATACTTGAAATTTTCGAGTCTTTACATTACTCCCACATCAGGGATTTACATCCCCATAAAGCTACAACACACACTAGGGAAACTAATGGGGATTCTAAGTACACATTTGAGCCTCCCGCTCCCTTGTGCTTTCCTAGAGGTTCCTGTGCTGCCAGCGAATGCGCACCAGGGGAATCGATTGTCCACATAGGACCCGCTCCTGTCGATCCTCAATCTCCACTGGAACCTCTGTGAATGTCACCTCATAATCGATGTCCAGCTCCCCGTGGTCGATGATGTGGGTCAGGTTGTGCACGTATCTTCTTAGCTGAGATACATGGGAGACGTCATGCACATGGTGCAACT
Organism: Viscum album; assembly: GCA_963277665.1. NCBI lineage: Eukaryota > Viridiplantae > Streptophyta > Magnoliopsida > Santalales > Viscaceae > Viscum > Viscum album. Next base: position 236,334,130 of record OY728141.1, read on the forward strand.
GAGGTGGAAGGGTAGGAGGTAAGCCACATCACCTACTCTGCTGAGGGCCTAGAAAGGTCCATCTAAGCGCATAGATAACTTTCCGCCTCGACCAAATCTTCGTAGAACCCGTCGAGGTGAGACCCATAAGAAGACGTGGTCGCTATCCACGATCTCCAGTGGTCTTCTTCTCATATCAGTATAGGGATTTTGTATGCTATGTGCAGTCTTCATCCACTCCTAAATGATCTGCACCTTCTCCATTGTAGCCTGAACCCTCTATGGTCATACAAGTGCTGACTTCCCTTAGTCAGTCTAGGACAGAGGTGATCTACAAGGTCGGCTGTACAGTTCCTCGTATGGTGCCATCCCGATGGTGGAGTGGTAGATGGTGTTATACACAAAGTCCACCAATGGTAGGTGCTCCTCCTAGCTGCGACCAAAGTCAAGGACAAATGCATGGAGAATTTCCTCGAGAGTCTGAATGGTCCTCTCAGTCTGACCGTTCGTTTGAGGATGGAAGGCGGTGCTCAAATGTAGCTGCGTCCCAAATTCCTCTTGTAACCCCATCCAAAGCTGGGAGATGAAACTAGAATCTTGTTCAAAAACTATAGTCGATGGAACATCGTGAAGTCGTACTATGACTTTAAAGTAGAGGTGTCACAAGCTATCTACTGATCCCTTCTCTCTGAACGGTAGGAAGTGGGCCGACTAGGTGAGTCGGTCTACGATCACCCAGATAGAGTCATGTCCTCTTGATGTACGTGGTAACCCCGTCATGAAATCCATGGATATACCATCCCATGTCCACTCTGGGACCTCTAAGGGTTGTACCAAGCCTGCTGGTTCCTGGGACATTGCCTTCACATGTTGATAAGTGAGGCATCGTGAAATGAACTCTACTACAACCTTATTCATACCCAGACACTAGTGCTATTGTCTGAAGTCCTGATACAACTTCACCACTCCTAGATGTACCGCTAGAGGGGAAGTGTGGAACTCCCTTAGCACCACCTCCTATAGTGCGACTGGTACTATGGTACGTACCTTGAAGAGGATAATGTGCTCCCCTCCTTCATGAAATCCATCATGTGCATGTCCTGGGGATATCTGAGCACACCGCGTCTCATAATCAATGTCACCACGCTGTGCCTCCCTGAATTTCTGTAGAAGTGGAGGTGTGACTGTGAGATACTGAAGAAAACCTGCTCCAACAATATCCACAAAGGATATCTGCAACGCGGCTAGCTGCTCTGTCGGCTCTCCTAGCAGTTGAATGCCCGATCTCCTGCTGAGAGCATCAACTACAGTTTTCCCCTTTCCAGGAGTGTAGACTATCTCAATGTCAAATTACTAGAAGAACTCAAGACACTACCATTTTATCAGGTCTAGGACCTTCTACGAGAAGGCACACCTGAGACTTTGAGATTAGAGTAAACCGTAAACAGTTCGCTCAAGGAACTATGGGTGTGACTAGCCATTTGTAAAGAACTAAACTACACCCTTTTTCACCTACGTCCTACAAGAGATACTATGATTTCTCCTTTGCTGAAAAAATAAATTCAGTCTCATCCCCTAGATGTACAACGTTCTTTGCCTAAAACAGTCAATCCTGGCATGAACGGTACTATTTCAGTCCATGGACGACGTCGTAAGGTTTAGACACTGCTACCAAGAGATCCAACCATTACTCTCACCACCAAGGGTCGAGTCACACTGTCAGAAGTAGTGTCTAGTTACTGGGTCTCCTCCAGTAGAAATCTCAAATGTGAGGGTCAAGTAAATGGTTTTAATCAGAAATTCTCAGTATCAACCAAATGACATGGTAGGGAAGTAACAGTCACATTGAAAAGTGGATTTTATTACTACAGCTCATAGTAAAAAGACACAAAACAACCACAAACTAAAAAATCAACAAAGATAGAAGCCTCATGAACCATGGCCTCTATGCCTGGACCTAGTTCTGCTCCTGTCCACCTACTCCTGGAGCACGAGGTGAACCATCTAAGGGTGGTGGTGGTAGTGCTCGGTGTCTCTAATCACAATCCACTGAAGGAAGTTCTCTATTGCCTTGTCCACTGCTCAGCTGTTGCTCAAGATCCTGCCGCTACCTCTATCATGGTGGCTCCTCCAATTCCATCTGATCAACTGTACGGGAAGTCGGACAATCACTTGCTCTGTGACCCCATTCCCTGCAGGAAAAACAGACCCTCCTCCATTCTGAGGTCCCTCAGCCTCGGGTACCTCGCACCCCCGATGCCACATCATTGGGTCATATAACTATGGATCTAACCTGCTTGTGCCTCTGTGTCATCTGCCTACTAGCTGCTGCTGATGTCTTGGCTACTGTTAGAAATCCCTGAGGAAAGAGCAGCAGCTCCTCAGCATGCACAGAGCATAGAGTCACTGGTACAATCTCTACCCTAAAAAGACCCTTGAATTTTCCCCATGTGAGGGTCACCTCATCATAAAATTGGAGCACCAGGATCCACTTCCTCTCAGCTGCTCCCTGAAAGAGACTAGCAGCAAGGTATTCCATTAAGTCAGCGGATGTCCAAAAATATTTGGAAAACTCATGCTACAACCTCCAACCAGCAACCTGATATATGAAAATCTAACTCGCCTCGAATCTTCAGAGGCCTCTGTCACTGAAATTCATGCAATGCACTCAGGCGGTGTGCTCTCTCTGCTACTGGAGTTGGTGGTATCAGTGGTCCAACAGGTAGCGGTGCCGCAGGTACCTCCACTATGATGGGCGCCTACACCAAGGCCTCATAGCTCGGTGAGCTGCCATCTCATACATAACTCAGAACCCTAGCTGGCTGCCTTCATGGTGCCATACAGAAAAGAAACAGGTTCTCCACGGTCAAACAGTATACCTGGTGAGTTGACACAAAGTAATCACAAAGAAAACATTTGAAACACACATGCAATCATAGTTTTCAGGCACTTAGTTTTAAATCAGAGGTCAGGGTACTACTGTTTGGATACGTCGGCCGCCGCACCGACACATCACTCCCTAGACTGAAAACAACAGTCAATATTTTTTACACTTTTACTTTACAGTAAGATAGATCAGAGTCCTAAGTTCTGTGGTAGAACCGACTCCTCTGATACCAATTTTTCATGACCCGTCCATGGGGCCCATGTCGTGACTACCCTAAGCCCGCCTTCCATAGGCCAGGGGCTTTCCACTAGCACCAAAGGCCTAAATCCAGATAAAAAGGGAATGCATTGCCTTTATAAATGTAAACAAACAAACAGATTACATAACATAAATAAGCACAAAGTAATATTGAAAAAAATTAAGTACTGAAAGGTAAATGGGCCAGAATACAAACCCAACTAAAAAGTACAATATAACTAGAACAACTGCCATAAAGTAAAACAACAACCACTGGGTCGTCCTCCGGGTATCCCACATGAAGGGTTGGTACAGATAGTCTCCTCGGCGCCTCGAGTCTGTCTATATGCTCCGTGTACATCTCGCCAAGTTGTCCACCTCCGGGTACCTTCTAGCTCCTCAAGTCTCCACCTCGATCAGTGTGGTCTGTCGCCTGCATCCAACACAACGTAGTGTGGGAAAATCCCATGCAGGGGTGAGAATACGATACTCAGTATGGACCGCAAGACCCCCGAAGGTCTCCCAGAATCCATGAAGAATAAACCACATTAGAGATTTACAATCATGAAGTAACAACCAACTCTACATAGTTATATGCCCATACATATTCCAATGTTACCAATCACAATTTGGCTCCAACTCTCGATCCCAAACACAACCCAGTCCACACAGGATAGTAAGTCAATAACATCGATGATAATGATTGAAAGTCAATACTCAGCTCACACAGGTATACAACTCACGAAGAGGGGTGGAGATGATTAGATGTAGTCTCTGAATCATCTCCTATACCGAAACCACATAAGACCCTAGAACTGAAGTCATCGCTGCCAAACCCATGGAGGATCCTAGTACAGTAATCATCGTTGCCGAACCCACTGAGGATCCAACTACAGTAGTCAACGCTAACGAACCCATGGAGGATCCATGTACAGTAGTCATCGCTGCCGAACCCATGGATTATCCAAGTAAAGTAGTCATTGCTTAAAAAACAATGGATGATCCAAGTATAGTAGTCATCGTTGTCAAACCCACGGAGGATCCCAGTACAGTAATCGTCGTAGTCGTAGCCAGCTCTAGGGTTCCCGGACATAGTAAGATTGATTTCGGGAGGGTCTGCTCCTCGAGTCAAAGTATCGATACATCAACTATCACGACATTCAGAGACGATGTATCCCAGAATTTTGTATTGTCAAAATAAACCCAACACGATAGACGGCGCGTCAATCGGACGCCCGGTCCGAGAGTTATTGGCTTTCCCGTTCCAGGGGTCCGGTTGGAATTCGGGTACAATCCAACATGTCCATACTCCAATCAAATTCAAATATTGTATAGATTATACCAAAAGGACCATATCTTCAAACTTAAACCAATTTAGTTGACAGCATGTCAATCGGACGTCCAGTCCTTATGTTATATGTGTTTCCGCTCCGAGGGCCCTGTTGGTTTTGGGTTCAAACCAACCCGGCTGTACCCAAACATTTCCAGAAACATGAGTGTAATATACTGAATCGACCTTCTTGATCCGAGGAATCCTACGAAACTAAGGGTGCATTGATCTAAGGTCTTTAGCTGATGTTATGTGTGAATAACCGAAAAGGGTCTGAAGAGGGTGGTCTGGGCCAGGTCCTACCCGGCCCAACCCACCCTGGGTCGCCCAGAACCGGGTTGACCAGACCCGGGTCCGGGCCCGACCCGGTTAGGCGTGGCCCGGCCTGGCCGGGCGAGGGTGGGGCCCCAATTTCACGTAACTGCGACACCACCCAGCCTCCCCGGAACCAGCGCGACACGGGTTCTACTCCACTGTCGCCGCGACCGGTGCTGCGGCGGTCTTCCACTGGCGGCACGCTAGGGTGCCGTCGCGACCTTCCGCGGGCCACTAGAGTCATTTCGGTGGTCCGTTTTAGCTCTTGTCTATGCCTACGGCCTCCTTGGGTCCCGATATTTACTACGACGACCTCAAATCAACATTTCCCTTCTGTTCATCCATCGCTAAACATTCCATGAATCATGAGTGATATGAATATTGGTCTGAACTTGTTCGTTAGCCCGTACTCACCACATTAGAGGATCAAACAATTATTCAACTAAAAATCGCCCAATTTCATAGGTATAAATTACATAAATGAAATTATACAAAATCCCCCTACCTCGAAAACTGACGTCGCACGTCGTCGGGCCCTAGAAGACGAGCGTCGCGTTAGTTGGGCGTCGCGGTAGATGGTGTCATCCTGCCAATGTTGGAGGAGGAGGAGTTTTCATAGGTGAAGTCTCTCGTGAGCGGTGTATTCTCCCTTGACGTGGAGGAAGAAGATGGTCGGAGAAGTTGTGGAGCGTTCTTCACTGAGAGAGTATGACATTCTTCGACAGAGGTGTTCTTCGTCGGGAGAAGAACACTTTTCTTTTCTAATTCTCCATAGCATTCCCAAGGTTTTCGAAACACAACAATATCCTCACAAAATAATAACTAATGCTATTATTTTATTCACACCCAATTACAAAATTCAAACACTCTAATTAATTAATTGGAGAATCCCATTTAATTAACTGAAATGTGTTGGAAATCTTAACGGAAGGGAAGTGGAGAGGCTCCACTTATTAAATTAGGGGGAGAAAAAAAATTAATTAAAGGGGGTGTTAATGGGGTTAAGGGGAGTTGAAGGGTTAGGGCTTGTGTGGGCCCCACCAAACTAAATCCTCATATGGGAGGTTATGTGAGATGGGGGCCCCACCCCTAACTTCCTCATGGAGGAAATAACCACCTTTGAAAATGAAATTGTGTATCACGACAATTTTATTTATTTTAAGATAAAACCCCAAATTAAAAATTTCAACCCGCATAAAACAAAACTACGGTAAAGGTCCCCTTAGGAAAAAACTGAGACTGTGAGTTCATCAGTTTCATCAGATTTCAATTCTGAGCACAGGTTTAAAAGATAGAAAAACCCGGATGTATGTTTACTGAACGTACCTGAACAGAACTTCAGAAATTGATTCTAGGCACACCAGGTCTCAGAATTAGGAATCATCAGAAACTGCGGACTCGTAAAATTCCAAAGAATTAAGAAAAAAAATCCTTGAAATTTCCGGTTCGTTACACATAATAACAATAACATTTCAGAATATTTAGGATAATGAATTTATTATTTTCTGATATATAATATATATTTTGAAGAGGTATGTTAGAGTATAAAAATATAATGATTGGTTTGAGAAATTACATATTCATTGGAATGACTCATTTCAGTCTCATATAAATTACTCCAAAGTTGGTGCTTTTGGAGGAATCAACCAACATAATATTTATAGGGAAGTTTATAAGGTAATGTTTCAGGTTTTGGTTGAGATAGGAGGCTCAATGTGACATGAATATGTGGTGGAGGAGATGACCTTTTATAATTGAGGTGAGGGGAACTTTTGGAATTTCTAGAAATATTAATTTATAATAAATTAAAAATCTATAAAATATATCTAAATGGAAATAGATTCAAATATAATATTTTCTAATATTTTAATCCCATAATACAATACATCTCTAACATGTTTTTATTTAATTTTAAAACTTACCTTTTTGATTAATTTTTAGTTAAACTATTTTAATTTTAACAATGCTTTAAATGTTTTTTATGTTAATAGATATTAATTTTAACATATAAAGAGTCCATTAGTCCATAAATGGTCTATTTATTAAATTTTATACTATATATAATCCCATTTATATTATTTATAATTTATATTGATTTTAAATAAATTAATAAAATATTTCATTCATAAAATATCATTAGTGTCAATTTTTATGCCATTCATTATTTTTATTTTTAAAAATATCATTAGGGTATGATATATTCATGAAAATAATATTAAACCATATATAGAACATATAATTATTCCATAAATTTTTTGGATATATTAAGTATATCTAATTATATTTATTTTAATATTTTGAATATCATATATTTGGAAATTTGATTAATTAAACAATTACTACATCATCGTTTTAGCAGAGTTTAAGGCATTTATTTATTTATTTAAAATATAAAATAAATATCCATGATAAATAATAAGATTAAGATTTCAAATTTATATTTATAGTTGAATTTATCTTCTCTATATTCATATATGAAAAATGATACATTTTTTGAAAATATGAGTATTATATCTTTATCATTTATTTAAATGAAATATAATAAATGCTTTACTCTCATTGTAGTGACTATAAAATGTTATAATTTCATCCTATGTATAATATTGGTCGAAACCTATTCATATAATGATGTTAAGACAATTGTTATTATAATTTTTTATTATTTATAATATTATTTTTACCCTTAATTACAAATTTACCATTTATTGTTTTAATAAAGACTATAATAATGTTACTATTAATAATGCCAAAAAATAAAAGATACCTATTTAAATTATTTTTACCCTTTTATTCCAAATATGATATCGATTTTTTAGTATTAATATCACTAATGTTTAGGTAATTAATTAACAATTAATCTCATTGATGGTGTGAAAAAATTATATATCAAAATAAAAACATTTTAAAAGATTGATATATCTTCATTACCATATTCAACGAAAATTGTATTATAATGACCTACATTAGAGTAAATTATTAACACATTATCATATTATACTAAAAAAATAATAAAAATTTAATTTATCACTATAAATTATTTCGTTGAAAAAAATAATTTTCAATTAAATTTTTTTATTTTTATACAATTCCTAAAAACATGAAACTTATCATAAAATTACCAAAAATCAAATGAAAGTAAATTTTTATATTCCTCTATCATATAGAAGTTCATTGTTTTAAATATAATATATACTCGTTTTAGAAATGATATTTAAAATGGGTTTTTAATTAAAAGGTGGTAAAAATATCATTTTGAGAAATATTAGTTTTTTGAATAAAATTTGGTTAGTTCTTATCTTATGCGTAAATAATATATTAAATTAATATAAAAAATATTTCATTAAATATATAATATATATATTTACTTAGTATCAATAAATAATTGTAGCTAATTTTATTTATTAAGATAAATAAAACCTTAAGAGCATAAAAATAAAATTATTTTCTTTTATAATCAATTAGAATATATTTTGATTTATAACTAATTGGTAATAGATGAATTCATATTACAAAACACATATTTTCATAATTTATTTAATGTTATATTTAACCGAAAATTTAACATCTACATTATATCATATTATATTAAATATTAATATTTTTATATTATACCACTGTTATGTAAAACATGAAATTACTTGTAATGAAACCTATCAAAAGAACTTGAAATTATATAACATACGACATGAATAGTGTCGTGTATACCATAATCTAATTTAGGTGCTGCATATTGGAAAATATCGAACGGGTTTTTCATATAATGTTATCCAAACATAATTATTTTTCATTTAATAAAATTTACACAATATTATGATTATTATACATGAGTAACATAGGTTGATACAACCAGTGTGCACTATAAAAATTTGTTTTTAAGATCGTAGATCATTACTATTTTCGTTGGAACAACATTGTGACGGTTGGGTTATTTTAAAATGTAAATTTTGGAAGCTATATAAATATATAATAAAAAGTAATTTTTATGATAAATTATAATTTTTTTAAAATAAATATAATATTAATGAAATTATCTTATAAAACACATAAAGATGATAAATAAAATTATTGATGTGCGATGTAATTTTAATATTGGTCAAAAATATTATTATATCATAAAACTATTAATATTCAATAATTAAGAATTTTTATTTACAATCCATGATAATAAAATTTATATAATTATTTTTATATAATAAAACACATTTTTGGTTTCAAAACATCAATATTAGCTTGGGGTTATTTTATGCTAATTTTTTACATGGGTTATTTTTGGCGTAAAATAGGAAAATACAATTTTTATGAAATTTTGTAACTCTTATGAAATAATTGTTATATGATCATGATTTAAAATTTATTAACCCATATTCTTGATAGAAATTATTTTATGTAATGAAATATTACATAAGATGTCACATTTAGAAACACATGCAATGAATTTTGAAAATAATGAATTTTCCTTTTCCAAAAAACAATTTTTACGAGTTATACTTGTATCAAATTTGAATTTATTTTTATCACATTTGTAAATTGAATAAATTAAATTAGATTTAAATTTTGTATTTTTAATTTCCAAATTATATTATAAGATTATTTTCCTTTTTTGACATAAATTTTTTTACCATGATAAAATAATTTTATCAAAGTATTGATAAAATAAAGTAAGGGGTTAAAGATAAATATTAAATGCCTAAAATATATAAAAATGAAACACTAAATGTGTATTTTTAGTATTTCAAAACCTCAAATAGACTATAAATCATTAAATATCAATCATATTCATTGCAATTACATCCACTGAAAAGTGGATAACTTTAAATTTATAATCAAAATTATTTAATAACATTAAAGAACCCCTACTCAAGTATATGTACCGATTTCCCAACATATAATTCACAACCAAGGATTTGAGTATGATTTATCTCTCAATTTGTTTCATTAGAGTCTCTCTAATGTGGTTTTAAGTTACTAATAATTTTAACTCTCTCTTCAATAAGTAACCTCAAGATGTAAGGGATCTCTCTCTCTAATTCCCTTTTTACCACTTCATTATATTCTTTTTCTAATCCTTTATTTTCTATAAGTATGGGTTCTCAATCCTGATCTTTTATTTTTTAAGTAAAATACTTTTTATGTATTTTATTTTTTAATTACCAATTTATATATTGTAATTATTTATATTCCATAGTTTCATATTCAATTTGATATGATGTAAATGAGAGTTTATTCATTCACTATCATTATATCATATTTCAAGTCATTAAAAAACATGAACATTTTAATTAGATAAAAGCATCTTAATTTTTTGTATTATATAATGTAATTGGTTTCAAAGAAAATAGACCCCTGTCCCGATACAAAAAAAAGTTTTTCCTCAAAAAAAATATGCACCAAGGGTTAAAAATCATTAAAATAACATATTGATCTATAATAAATTAGGAACACAAGAAAAATATAAAGCCTCATTTGAAAATACATGTCTTCAAACTACATAGTTATGTTATTAAATTTTTTATTGGGGAGAAAATATTTTTTACAATATAATTCATTATTCTATTTGTAGAAATCTTACAACATATGCCTCATTGTGTAATATTGATGTGTATTTATGTTGTTCATTCCTTGAACATTATGCCATGTAATCTTTTCTTATGATATGGATTACATTGGACATTTAATAATGGGTGGGAATATAAAATATTAAGCCCTTCAGTTACCTGGTATGAATCATGAGAAAATTATATATGGTAATGGGAGTGTCCATACCCATAATGTAATATGTTTTGAAACAAGGCCTTGAAGGTATTTTAAGGTGTCCCACATTATGTATTTGGATCATAGTATGGTCAACTATTTTTATCCTTGAATTTATTCCTTTTTATGTTAGATATGGATTGAATTATGGTCTTAGATCAATTTTATATGGAATAAATTATTTCATTTATATATTTGTTGCATCATATATTTATAATTTCATTCATTGTTTGCGGCCCCTAACTGGAATCTGGGTGTAGTCTTTAAATTGTTTCAAATTTTTCATAGGAAACTAAGAGGAGTAATATATATGAAAAATGGTTTTCAAGGAGAATAATAATGTTTCTATGTTTTGAGATAATGGAGTTTTAGTTTCAACTAATTGTAAATCTCATTTATGTATTTGATTTTTATGGCTATTAAAAAATTGGATCATATTTAATGTAATCTATATGAAATTGTAATAAAATCACCACCATAAATAGGGTGATTGTATCGGGGTCATTAAAGTTGATATCAAAGGTTAGAATAATAGAATCATAAGAATCCATATCTAGAAGAATACACATATAACCTAACAGGAAAATGATTATGGATATTTTAGAATAAAACATATATTTTTTTTAATTTAAGGAATATATTAAATGATATTTACGTTTATGGATAAATGATATGCTAAAATCTAAAATGACAAATGTTAATGATTTATTTTATTATTAATGATGATTTTGGGATTTATATTTAAGTAATTAGGCTTTTTGTATGAGACAACATAGCCTAAAACATTGATTAATCCAATAGAGATACATATTGAATATGAAATATACTATTCCAAATATTCTGTAACTTAGACATTCATAAGATGGGTCATTCAAATTTTTATTCTTTTTAGATATTACTAATCAGTTATATTTTATATGTATTGTGTTTATATAAAAACTAGAAATAAGATATAGATAAATAAATTATAGTTACGTGGTAGGTAGTTCACTTCATTTCTTAATTACATTGTACCAAAATATTAATTTTCATTCATTAATAAAGAAGAAAAGAAACCTTGTTAACACCCAAAAATCATCATAGTGAATCCACTCTTGATCATAATAATGATACTATAGTTACTATCGAATTAATGTTTGGTTATTTTTAGAGTTGTTTTTATGATTATTTTTGTATAGATCCTTAGGTGGATATTTTTTAATTAATAGTACTTGGATAAGAATAATTAAAAAGATCTCATATAACTAGTACCACCATGGGTTTTATAATTTTATACATTCTATATTTAAAAATCAATGAAACATTTATGTTTAGTAATTATTTAAAAATTATTAAAAATATGAAGATGAAATTTTTCTAAGGGGGAAACAGTTGAATTCCCAAAAAATTACGTTATTTTATATGACTCTTTTTTTAATGAATGTCTTTCTATAATCACATATTAATAAATTTAAATTTCATAAGAACAATATTTTTTTGTTGATATGAAATAATAAAATGGGGAACAACAATGGTATATACACATGGATGAATAACACATTCACTAAAAAAACATCATTGTTTTGAAATCCCTTAAAAAGATAAACCCTACCATTAAGAGCATAAAAATAAAAAGAAGAGTTATTAAAATAATATACATTATCAAAGGATTTTTAAGATCATTATTAAATATTATTTAATGTGAGTAATTGAGATAGATGATGTATTAAAATGTGAATATGGCCATTAGGCTAGAGGAATGATTTTTTATATGACCGGTATGCATTATGGCCACTAATCAACAAGAATAATTGGTCGTTATTATTGTTGTTATCCTAATAAAGTGGTTGTTCGTATTATTTTATAAATGTAATTTTTGATATATATAAATATTTAACTAAATGTTATTTTATGATAAATTTATATTTATTAAGAAAATTTTATTTTATTTCCTAAAATAGTCTCATAAAACACTTTAACTTTATAATATGAATAGGTGAAGTCGTAAAAATTTTGTATAATGGTCATATGGTACGTTATGTCCTAAAACTAATTAATATTAATTAAAGAATCATTTTTATTAAAATAAATTATTATAAAATTTACAGATTTATTTTGATAAATTAAATTTCTATTTCTATTTTAATACATCATAATTTTCTTAGGGTGATTTTATAGTAATTTTATAAAAAAGTTGATTGTTGTGGTAAAAAGTGAAAATATCGTTTTTATGAAATACCATAAATCCTGTGAAATAATCAATATTTTTTTTGATTTCAAATTTATTTACACTTAATTTTGAAAAAAAAATTATTTCATCAATGACATAATATATAATGTGTTACACTTTTAAACACTAGCCTAACATTTTAAAAACCATGATTTATCCTTTTCTAAAAAAACATTTTTACATGTAATACATGTATCATATTTTGAATTAATTTGTAAAAAATTTATAAATTGGATATAGTAAAATGGATTGAATATTTTTAGTTATAAGGTTTAAATTAGTTAACATGTTCACTTTCAATTTTATTCACAAAACGATATATGGGTAAAAATATATTTACAATATTATGGGAAACATAATATAACTTATAAATGTGTAATTGTAAAATAATTAAATACCTAAAAACTACAACAATAAATGGGGGTTTTAGGTAATTAAAGACCTTTACTAGCCTATAAAATATTAATTATTAACCCTATTTTTTGAAATTAATGCATTTCAACTGTGGTTGAATTTATATTCCAACTTATTATTATTTAATCACTTAACACTACCCCTTATCTATTATAAATACCCCTCACCCACCTGAATTTCTTGAAAAATAAATTGATCATTATTTATATATTTATTACTCTATCAATATTCTCTCCATGTTGGTTCTAAAGTTCTAAGACATCCATCTCTAGATTTAATAAGCATCCTCTCAAATTAAGTGATCTCTCTCTCCTCATACCTTTTAAAATTCATTACCCTTGTTTAATTTTATATTTAAATTTAATTCAAATATACCACCAAGCATGGTACTCCATGGTATTATCATAAATGTTTTATATTTTGAATTATTCATTGTTTATACCCTCTCATTATATCACTTTCCAAAGCCATTTCTATGCTGTTGTAATGGTCCCCTATCCTTATCATTTCTTTTTCATGTTCTCTACTTTTTTGTATTGAATTTTTGAAGTCCATTTTCATATATTTCCATGAATGTACTTATATGTTATTATAAACCATTTTATTTGTTTTAAACTATAGTTGATTTATTACCTCTCGTTATAGACTATGTCTTCTCATTATAATACTCATATTGTTATATTTCCATAAAATGATCATAAAATTTTAGTAATATACTGAAAAAGTTTTTTACAAAACAATACATCCCATATAGATAATAAAATTGGATACAGATCTAGAATATATTCACATATGGGTAAAAACCGTGATATTTCCATAATGAGAGAGAATATATAGGGAAATGGTTCATAATGACATAACTTTAGGCATACCTTTTTTGAAACTCCGAGGGGACATGCTTTGGTTAATTTACCTACCCTTCAAAAATAAAATTTGAAGGGGTTATTCATCATTTAATTAGTATATTAACTTTTCAAATACATTTATTTGAATTACTCAGATATTTTTATTATTTCCTTGATTAGGGATAAATAATTTGGTACCATATAACTCTTTCCCCCAAATGGGAAAATCATGTAAGAAATATCTCATTAAGAAATTTTATTAAATTATCTATGTTGTTCATTCTATGATTAACTTTTCATGTAATATTTTTTAATGTTATGTAATTCATTTTACATTAAATTATTGGTGGGACTAGGAATTAAATATCCCATCATTTCCCTCATGGGTCTCATTAGAATATTATTAATGGGTAAAGGGAGTGTCCCTACCCTTTGTGAAAGATGTCATGGAACAAGGCCTTGAGGTTATTTTTAGGTGCTGGAAATTATACATTCACATTAAAATATGATATGTTATTAATATAATATAGTTCATTTTTGTTATGTTTGACAAGGATTAAATTATCTTTTTAGCTTCATTTAATATTTCATCACTCATTTTATTTACACATGCAATATTACCAATTTTTATAATTGATTCTAGTGTATGAAACCCCATTTTTGAGTGTCTTATCACAACCTTTATAATTTTTCCAATTTTTCCCAGGAAACCATAATGATAACTACATTTGAAGTATTTATACGAAGGAGAATAATAATTCTTTCATGTTTTTAGATTATTATTTTTTAGTTTAAATGTAATGTAAAATGCATTAATGAATATTATTTTTTAGGTTGGTTAAACTATTTTATCCTATATATTGTGATCTATGAACCATTACAATAAAATATAAACCTGATATAGGGATCTATATTCAAGTTCATTAGAGTTGGTATCAAACGATAGTTGAATATATTCCTATGAAACTTGAATTAAAAAAACATAAATATAAATTTATATGAAAAGTTTTTTGGATAAATTAGATTTAAATGTAAATATTTTTAATTTAATGAATATATTAAATTATATATTATTTTGTGGATTATGGGTAAGATTTTTTTTTCAAAGAATATATTTTAAATTTTTTGGGATAATTCGTGATAATTTGGGATAATTATTCAGGTAATTGGTTTTGGATTTTGAGAAAACCCATCGTATAACCAATAGTAATCCAAGAATGATATATATTGAACACAAAATTTACTATTCTATAATTTTGACACCACATACATTCATACAATGTATCATTCATTGTTTTTTATAATTTTTAAATATTTTTAATCAGACGGGTTAACTATTATTTTATACTATGAATAAGTGGAATCTAATTACATTATAATTTGATTGTAGATAGTTCACATAAAATATTAATTATGTTCTTTCAACATATCTAATTTCAATTTCCAATATGTAGGTAAATAAAACCATTTAAATATCCAAAAATCAATGTAGGGATTCCTTTCTTGTGCATGGAAATGAGGCTGATGTTAGTATCGAAAAAAAAATTTCTTGTTTTTGGAAATGAAATTCAAAAAAATTTGGTATCAATCCTTATATAGATATTTGTTATTATGAGAAATATTTTAATTATAACTAAAATGACCCCATAAGATTAAAATCATCCTTTTATTTTTAATTAATACTTTCTATATTTAACAATTAAAAGAAAATTTATGTTTATTAAGTATTAAAAAACAAGAATATTTTAGAGGAAACAATTTTTCTAAGGGGGAAGAATTTAATGCCCCCAAAAAAATTTATGTTATATAAATTTTTATTTTTAATGTATGATTTATTATGAGGATATATAAAATAATTTAATATTTATAAAAAACCACACAACATATTTTGATATGTAATAATACTACATGAAACTTGTAATTGGTTATACACATTTAATAACAATAAATTAACTAATACAAACTCAATTGGTTTGAAATACCTTAATAATATCATCCCATAAATGAAAACCTTAAAATGAAAAAGAGTTTTCATGAAAAAATAGACACTATGAAATTAATTGTAAGAACCTTCTTAAGAAATGTTTTGTGTGATAAAGAGAGAATGATTGTTCATTTATAGGAAATATGACCATTAGTAAGGAGGAACATTTTCGAATATGACCAGTGTGCATTATTTCTACTAATCAATAAGATGGTTTGTCGTTATTATATTTGTTGGAGAAATAATGTGATAGTTGTGATTACTTTATAATTTTATTTTTGGATACAATATAAATACTAAATTAATATTAAATTTTTTGATAAATTCAAATGTTTTAAATAAATTATATTTTCCTAAAACTATCTTATAAAACAGTATTATGTGACAATATAATTTTTATAACTCTTAATTAATTTTTATAATTGTGAAAAAAGTTAGTCAGCTCATAATAATTATTAATATTTAATAAATAAGGATTTTTATTTCGAACCCAAAATTATAATATTTATATTATTAATTTTATAAAATAAATTTTATTTCTGGTTTCATAATGTCATAATTATCATAGAGTGAATTTATGATAATTTTCTAAAAATATTGATTTTTTGTGTAAAAACAAAAAATACGGTTTTTACCCGAATAGCCTAAAAGCCTTCAATATTATCGTTTTTTGATAACCAATTGTTCAAGGGATGAGGGGAAACCTTACAAGGTCTGTAGGCTTAGACATTACATGGCCCATTGGATTAGGAGATTACTTCACCTGAAAGTCTTAAGGAATTCAACCAGACTATCTACATGGAACATACCCTCCCCATCACCTGTATCATGAAAATAGCTCTCCACCTTTGCATTACCGTCTGGCTATGATTCCGGTTCAAACACAGGCTGGTCCAGATGGAATATCCATACCCTCTCATTCTGTAAAATCTATTTGGATCTGCTCTGGTGAGTGCTCCTACTCTGATCCTCTTCCGGGGCTGCTCTTTTATTGTAGAGTCTGTCTTGGGAAACTGTATGTGGCCCAAAGGCCTTGAGGTGGCCAAAAGACCATAAATGTGGCCCGAAATACCTACTAAACTGAAGTCATGTGTGTCCCAAAATCCTTACGGACTCCAAGCCCAAACTGGAGGCCCATGGTTAATATTTCTTACTGCGATAGTACCGAACAATACCTACTACAGTGCCTGCTGTAGTACCCGCACAGTGTACAGTTCTGCTAAGGTACTACTACAGTTCCTGCTACAGAAACTTCTACAATATTTCTTCTATACCCCCTGGAAAATATGCCTTGACCTGGTTTTGAACCTGGGTCTCGCGGATGCACATAATGATACATCACAAACTGGGCTGAGGCTCATGTGCATTTTTGTCAAATACTATAACTCTTCTGAAATAGTAATTATTTGATCATTATTTAAAATTTATTAACCCTAATTCTTGGAAACAAATTACTTAAAGGATGTTATAATACATAATTCATTACATGTAGAAATACATTCCAAGAATTTTACAACCAACAATTTTACAATTTCTAATGTAAATCTATTTTTACATGTTATAGGCACATCAAATTAAAAATTATTTTCAAAAATTTTAAAAATTGTATTAATTAAAATGCATTTAATATTTTAAATTCAATGTTTAAAATTTATTAATATTTTAATTTTCATTTTCATTTTGAGGAAAAAAATGATACCATGGAAGAAAAATATTAACTACATTATAGGTAAAATAATGATGTTAGTTCATGTTAAATTGTAAAATCATTAAATACCTAAAAAAACAGTAAATTGATGGATTTTGTATCATATGAATTTAACCATAAATTTATACATTATTAATCATCCAAATTCCTTGGAATTAATGCCACCCAAAATTGGTTTGCTTTAAATACAAAATAATCATTATTCAATCACATAAATTAACACATCCTAACGTATAAATACACCTCTCTCTCCACAATTTACACACCATAAATATATATTATGATTTCTATCCCAATTCCAATAACAATATTATCCCTATGTTGGATCTATGGTTAAAGTAAGTTTTTCTATGACCTAAGAAGCATCCTCCTAATTTATGGGATCTCTCTCTCCTCCTTTTTTCAAGTTCATACCATTTGTTATATTTATTTTTAAGTGTAATTTTTTTATAATACCATGATTACATCTCAATATAAACTTTTCCTAATATTTTATTATTCTTAGGTAAGGATCCTCAATCAACCCCTTTTCTTTTTTAAGCTAATTAAATTTTTTGTAATATATTTATAAATTCCCTATTTATATACTCCAACACTCGTTATTCCATTGTATCATATTACATTTCATATGTTTTAAATTAGAGTTCATTTATTCCCTCTCATTATATCCTTTCTCAGGTAATTATTACACTCATACTATTCCTTAGTCGTAAAACTGTTCCTAAAGTATAGTAGTGTATAATTGAATTGGATTCCAAAAAAATATCCTTGTATTGGTAATATGGGTGGATATTACTATTTTATAGATATACTAGTGTTAATAAACACAAAAAATAGATATTTATTTAGACATTATCAGTAACTGGTTCATGACAATTATAATTGCTGCAAACTTAGTTTGACACTCACAAGGGATATGTTTTTCTTAATTTACATGATCTATTCACGTCGATTTTAAAGTATTTATTCATATTTTATTTTCAATCCTAAATTTTCAAATAATTTTATAACAAATTCCTAGATATTTTTATTAATTACTTAATTGTGGAGAAATAATATTTTACCCCTTACTTTGTTCTTCTATATGGAAATATCATTTGTGATATGCCTCATTGTAAAATTGGGGTAATTATTTATGTTGTTAATTCCTTATGGCATGGAATCATTTATAATGGGATAGAATGCATTGGGCATGCAATGAAGGATGGGAACCAAAATTATATTTCCCTCAGTGAACATGTGGGTATCATGAGACAATTATGATTGAGTAATGGGATTTTATGTAATACGACTTGTTATATGAACTTGACAGTATTTTTAGGAATTTATAATTATAAATTACCATAAAACTATGATCAGATATTATTATCCTAGAATTTATTCATTATCAGGATGTCCATGGACATAATTATTTTCTCAGTTTCATTTGATCTAATGGGAATAGTTTTATTTGTTTATTTCTTACCACCTATATTTATAATTGTATCTACTATACATAACCCACTTAATAAGCTTATGAGATCACTAAATATATTGATTACCATTTTTCTTAGGGAACCAAGATGATTAATACATACAAAAATAAATTTTAAGAAGAAGAATAATGTTTTAATGTTTTCAGGTGATGTATTTTTAGTTTCAATTTAATGTAAAACTATTGTATGTATCATGTTTTGTAAAACTACTAAACTATTGAATCATATTTACAGTGATATTTGTACCATTTTAATCAAATATCCACCAGATCTAGTGTACTGGTTTCAATATTGTTATTGTCGGTATTGGATGAAATTTTAATACAAAAATATGGAACTAGATTTATATTTATGTACTCAGAACCTAATACGAAAATGGATATAGATAATTTATATAAAAACATACATGTTCTCAATTTTATGAATATATTAAAAGATATATGATTTTATGATTAAATAATGTGTTAATCTTTTATATAATTGATTTTAATTATTTTTTGGAAAGTTCATGATAATTTTGGCATATTCATTTATGGAATTTATTTAAGAGTATGAGAAAACTTCTCCTAAAACCTAGACTGATCCAAGAGTGATATTATTTGAATAGAAAATATACTAATCTAAAATTTGGGTAATTTATACATTCATAAGATTAATCATTCATAATGATTTATAATTTTAATATATTTTTAATCACTCATAGTTTACTAGTTTTTATTTGAATATTTGGAATAAGTGTTAGATAATTACATCTTAATTTGGTGGTTGGTTTTTCACGACTTTTATTAATTATATTTTTTCAACATATTAATGTTTTTTCATAAATATGGAAGATGAAAAACTATGTCAACACCCTAAAAAATGTAGAGAATTTAAGATTGATCGTGAAAATTTGTTTATCATCAGTATTGATGCAATTCTTGGTAATTTTTGGGGATTATTTTTCAGAATATTTTGGTATATATCCTTATGTATGTATTTTATTTATTTATAGAACCAGTTTATGGATATCTGTCATGATCTCATTGGATTAACATCTCCATGGTATCTATAATGTGTTATCTCTTTGTTTTACAATTAATATACCATTTGAGTTTACAATGTATTTAAAAATAAGTAAAATATTATGGATTATTTTTCTCTAATAGGGGAAAAATGTGATGCCCTGAAAATTCCATTTTATTACCTAACTCATTTTTCTTTAATGAATGTTTTAATATGAGAACATTAAAATAATTTTACATTTCATAATAACATAACATGTTATGTGTTGATATTAAATAACACAATGAATCAATGTAAAGGGATATACACATGGATTAATAATACATTCAATAAAAAACTCCATTTTTTTTAAATTTCCAATGAAGGTTTCTCATGAATATCAAAAAAATAAAATGAAGCATTAGGAATATAAAAGACATTATCAACTAATTTTTAAGATCCTTTATATGAATATTAATAAGTGATGAAGTGAGAAATATTGTTTATATTTAGGAAAATGATCATTTTACATGAGGAACATAGGTCAATATGATTGAGGTGAATTATAATCACTAATCAATAAGATGATTGATCATTATTATTTTATGCAATGATGTTACTGTTGAGGTTATTTTAGAATTTTATTTTTGGAATCAATATAAATATAGAATTAAAATTATGTTTTATTATAAATTTTTAAATTTTAAATAAATTTTATTTCCTTGATGTTATCTTATAAAATAATTTTAGATGATAATATAAATTAGTAAGGTTCTAAGTATTTTTTATAATTGTAAAAAAGTTCGTTACATCATAAAAATTGTTAATATTCAATAAACAAGTATTTCTATTTAAAATAAATAATTAACATTTTTAGATTATTATTTTCATAAAATATTTTTCATTTTTGGTTTCATCACATAAGAATTACGTTAGGGAAAATGTATGGTATTTTTCTATGAAAAATGGTTTTTGATTAAAAAGATAAGATATTGTTTTCATAAAATACCATACCTCTAATGAACTAATCCTTATATGATCATGATTTGAAATTTATTAACCATTATTTATTATTAAATTTATTTAAGCAACGACAAAAAATATAAGGTGATACCATTATAAAACAAGTCAAGCATATCGAAAACAAATATTTTACTTTTTCTAAAAAAAATAACTTTATGAGTTATATGAAAACATTTTACCAATACAGAAAATTGAATAATGTAAAATGGATTTAAATTTTCAATTACAAGGTCAAAATTATGAAATAAGTTCATTTTCATTTTTATGCATAAAAAATTTTCAATTGTAAAAAATATTGATAGTAGTATATGTAAAATAATGTAATGGGATATAAATAAATAATAAAATAATAAAATAAATATAAAACAAAACATTAAGAGGGTGGATGATGTATTTCAAGACCTTAACCACCCTTCACTAAATTAATTATCAACCAAATTTATTAAAATTAATTATATCCAAAAGTGGGTAGATTAATATATAGAATAATACTCATTTTATCACATAAAACCACCTCTTATCCAGAATAAATACTAGTTTCTCCACCAATGTTCGAAACCAAGTCCAATGAATATGATTTTGCTCTCAATTAACACCTCTGGGGTCTCTCCAAAGTAGTTATATGGTTTCAATATGTCTCTCTCAATATTTCGTAAGAATCCTCTCAAAGCATGGGAACTCTCTCCTCTAACATTTTTGAAGTTCATTACCTTTATTATATTATATTTTTAAATTTATTTTTATTATATTATAATGATTTAATCTCATTGTATCTTCTTCCTAATGTGTTACAATGTCTACGTAAGGGGTTATCAATCCACATATTTTCTTTTTCATGTAAAATACTTATTAGTATTGATATTTTGAATTCCTTTTTTATATACTCGCGATCCTCTTATTCCTGAAAATCGTTTTTATTTTGACATGTTGTAAATGAGTTCTTTTTTAGAGTCTCTCATTATATCCTTTGTCAATTTATTAAAATACATTTACTTTTTAATATCTATATAACAATCCTAAAATTTTGATAATTTATAGAGTATGTGTTTTCCAAGTAAATATACCCATCATGGAGACTACATGGGGATTTTCCTTTAGAATATATGCACCTAGGGGTAAAAATCCCAAAATTATCATATAGAGCAATAATCGAACAAACAATTGTGCAGGAAAACAATTCCTACTAAACCCCTAGTTTGACACTCCTAGTGGATATTTTTTGGTTAATTTTCATTATCTTAAGAAATCCATTTTAATTTATTCATTCATTAATTCTTTTGTATCCTACCGTTGAAAATACATGTATTCCAACTACTAGTATATTTTTATTAATTAATTGATTGGGAATAAAATTGGGTTTCATAAATTTATTTCTTCTATATGGGATGATCTTGTAAGGTATTCCTCATTTTGAAGTTCTGCTGTGAATTTATTTTTTTCATTATGGGAACATTATGCCATGTAACATTTTGTATTGGGATTGAATGAATTATAAAGTCAATGGTGGATGGGATCCAAAATTATTTAATCCCTTGGTTCACTGGTAACTCTGATGGGATAGTTATGATATTGTAATGGGATCATCCTTACCCATTACATAATATATATTATGATAATACCTTAACAACATATTTAGGTGTGCAACATTATGCATTCCCATCACACAATGATAAATTATAAGTATCCAAAACATTATGCATTGTTATGTTGGCCATGGATTTAATTATGATCTGAATATATTTTTAAATGGAATGACTCGGTTTATTTATATATTCCATACCACCCATTTTAATAATTTATTCCACTATTCCAGACCCCGAAACTAACCTTCTGATCCAATTATTTATTTATTCCCACATTTTTTAGAGAACCAAGTGAAGTAATACATATGAAAAATGGTTTGTAAGGTGAAAATAATGTTTTCCAGTATTTATATGAAGTATTTTTATATTGGATGTAATGTCAAACTAATTTATGTATTATTTTGTCTTTGGATATTAAACAATTGGATAATTTTTATTGTGATTTATTTACCATTATATGAAAATAATAACTTGATACAAGGTGATGTATTTAAGGTCATCACATTTGGTATTAAAGTATTTTTTTTAATATTATCCTATGGAACAAAATTTATATGAACAACCATAGAACCAAATAGAAAAATGATAGTGGATAACGTACATTATAATATACCAATTCTTAATTTAAGGAATATATTAAATGATATTTAGTTTTATATATAAAGGATATTAAATAATTAAGATCATATATTTTAATGATTTTCTGGATATTGAATGATAATTATGAGATATTGATTTAAGGAATTGGGTTAAGAGTGATAGAGAACCCATCCTAAAACAAAGATTGATCCAATACTGATATTAATTGAATAGAAAATAATATATCCTAGTATTTGGCTACCTTAGACATTCATCATATGGATCATTAATCAATTTTTATACATTCTATATATTTTTAATTAGACATTGTCAACTTAATTTTTTATATTTTAATACTTGAAATAAGAGGTGGAGAATTAAACTATATTCAGTTGGTAGGTTGTTCACTCAATGTATTTATTATGTTGTATCGACATATTAATGGTCATTTATCAATATGGAAGGAAAAATTCATATCAACGCCCAGAAATCTATATAAGCATTTCACTATTCACAATGACAATGAGGATGGAATTAGTGTATAAGAAAATTATGGTTACTTTGGGATTTAGTTTTTATGATTTTAATGTATAGATACTAATACATAATTCTTACAAGGAAAATATTATGAATTTGTAGCCTGACCTGATTAGATTGAAATCTCCATCATTTTTATAATTTTATACATTTTATTTTAATCAATTAAGAGAACATATAGGTTTATTATGAATTTAAAAATAATTAAACCTATGAGGATTCAATTTCTATAATGGGGTAATAATGTAATACATTGATAATTTCTTTATTTCAATGAGCACTAGATTTGTAATGAATTGTTTATTACGAGTACAAATAAGTACATATAAATTTCATTAGAACTGTACATAGCATGTGTTGATATGGAATAATACAATGAAAAAAATTAAGGGATATACCCTTGAAAAAATTATACATTTACTAACACAGACTCCATTAGTTTCAAATCCCCTAAGAAGATCATCTCTCCCATAAAGATTGAATAAATGATAATAAGTGTTATCAAAATAAAAGAAATTATAAACGGAATTGTATGATCCATTGAAAGTAATAATGTGTCTATTAAAGTGAGAACAATTGAGTAATTTTAGGGAAATATAGATGTTAGGCATGTGTAATGTTATTCAATATGAATTTTGTGCATTATTGCGATTAACAAATTAGGTGAGTAATAGTTATTATTATCGGTTATAAAAGTAAAGTCAAATTTGGTGTTATTTAATAACATTAAATTTAAAAACTATATAAATATGTATATAAAATCTGGTTTTATGATAAATTTATAAGTTTTATATAATTTACATTCAGGAAATTATATTATAAAACCCCAAAATGTATTATATAAATTAAATAAGTGCTATGTAATTTGTAAAATTTTAAAAGAGAAATTTATTTCATAAAAACTATTAATATTAAATAAATATGAATTTTTATTTAAAATCCATTATTATCAAATTTTGATTAATATTTTGATAAAATTAATTTTTATTTTGGTTTTTTTTTGCATTCAAATTATCATTGTGTGAATATTCGATAATTTTATAAAAATCAATTTTTTTCAAAAAAATGAAAATACCATTTTTAATGAATACCATAACTCTTATGAAAAAAATATTATATGATCATGATCTAAAATATATTAACCATTATTTTGGATCAATATTTATATATTTAATGACATAATTCATGTGGTTTTACATTTATAAGAACATTCCTAGCAATTTAAAAACAATAATTTTACCATTTCTAAAAGAGTATTTTTAATAAGTTATATGTGCTTCATATTAGAATTTATTTTGAAAACATTTATAAATTGAATAATGTAAAATGTATTGAATTATTATAAATATAAATTCCCAATTAGGTAATAACATTATTATTGTTTTTTTTAAACAAAAAAGTTACCATGGAAAAAACATTTACTATATTATAGGTAAAATAATGTAGTGTGTAAATGTTAAATTGTAAAAGCATAAAATACTGAAGTAATTAAACATTAAATTGGTGGATTATGTATCAATTGATCATAACCAGTAAATTGAATATCAATTATCAACCAAGTTTGGAGAAATTAATGCAACTAATAGGGGTTCGAATTAAATACCAAATTATTATTATTTAATCACATAAACCCAACCCTCCTCAAGTATAAATTCCACATTTCTCTCCACACATTCAACACAAATGGCATTGAGAAGGATTTATCTCAAAATTCCCCTCTCAGGATTCCATCCATGTTTTTTCCATGGTTCTACGATATCCCTCTCAATATTTTTTATGCATCCCATTGAATAGAGGGATCTCTCTCTCCTCATTCCTTTTCAAATTCATCAGCTTCGTTATATTGTTTTTTTAAAATTTAATTTTCTTATATTATTTTTCTTATTAATATATGGTATTAACTTAAATTTAATATTTATAAAATGATTTTTTTTTCTTATTCCTTCTCATTATATCATTTTATTAATCCTTTAATACGTGAAAGTTAGGGTCCTCCATCCTCCTCTTTTTTTCATGTTCATTACATTTATTGTATTATATTTTAAAATTATATTTTCATATACTTACTGGATTGTTATTTTATTTTACAATATTACATTTAATATTTTTTAAATGTGAGTTAATTTATTCCCTCTCATTATAGATTTCATCTAGTCATTATAATATTCATATTATTTTATTGTCGTAACGCAATCCAAATTTTATGGTAATGTATAGAGGATATGGTTTCCAAGAAAAAAATCCATATCTTGATACTAAAAGTAGATTTGGATCAGTAACATATTCACCTAGGTATAACAATCCCAAAAATAGAATATTAACAAATCGTAAATAGGGATATAGTTCACAAGATCCTTCCTTGATGCATATCTGGTGTGACACACCTGAGGAAATGATCTTTTTAGACTAAATTCTCTTTAAAAATAAAATTTTATGTATTAATTCATCATTGATTTAGACTAATATTTTAAAAAATAAATTTATTTCAACATACCAGATATGTTTATTAATTTTTTTGGGGATAAATAATATTGATCAAAATAACTCATTCATCTATATGGTAAAATCATGTAAGATATGTCACATTAAGAAACTATGTTATGTATTTTTATTCTTCAATACTTCAACATTATGTTATATAATATTTTTTAGTTATATGGAATTCATTGGACATGTAATTATGGGTGGGGATTGGAATTATATATCCCCTATGTTTTCATTATGATTCTCCGAACCTAGATGCCTAGAGTCGGTGTGTTATTTTATTATATTGGCATGATAACAATAAAATCAAATACCGAAGGACCGATCGATTTAATAGAATTATAAATACTAGCTACAAATATAAGTAGTAAATTACACCTTAAAATGAAAAAGCAACATAATATCCCCTTTAAAACATACATATATGTTAGACAATCTCTACAGGTCAGCAATGATATACTTCTTTACATATTGGGGAAAAATGAATCATAATAGAAGGGTTATATCAGATGCCCTATATGGATAAAAAGCATAGCGAAATCTATAATAAACAACCATAAACATTTAAGCGAAGTTATAAAACTAAAACACAAGAATTTTAAATAAAATAGTCCAAATAATATGGAGAAAATAAATCAAAAACTTCCATTTAAACATTCTCATGGATATTCAATTATTCTTATAATCAAAGGTAATTTCAATATCTAATCACATAATGAGGTAATGCATAATGTGAGACATCATAACCATAATGAAAAGATGGTGTACCAAGACCATGCATAACAATGTCATCACATACCTATACCAAGACACAAGATTGTCTCATTCGAACTACTGATTCATTGAGTGGCTATAGTGGTACTGACCAATCACTTACTAAGTCCAATGCATTCCTCATATAAAATGGGTGAAACATAATGTAAAAAATGCGTATTAAAACTAGCTTACAAAATTTTAATATATTAACCATTATCCATGAATGATCGAAACTTAGTGAATCCACATTTAATCATATCATAAAATGTTAAATATAATATGGAAAATTGTATCAAAATAAATAAAACTTTATTAATAATAAAATTCAACAAAGGATGATGACATAGATGAAAATAATCTAATAAATCCATTAAAACTCATTGAGAGAAATATCACTTTTTATGTTGAATTTATTTAAATGCCTATATTTATTTTTAAAATAACCTTGTAAATCTGTAAATGAATCTTTTAAATGTTATGGCATCAGAATGTAGGAAAATATCCGCTCATGCTATATAAGTTAAAAAAACATTCTATCCATAATTTTTTGAAAAGGTCATAAAGTACATCATTGGTAAAATAAAAGAATGATTCCTCTAAAAACATTATACCAAAGGTCAAACATGGGTATAAAGGGCTTTAAAAATAGTCTTATAAAAATAATAATAATTTGAAATACATTTTTAAGTAACATGGATGTGAATGATAAAGATGTCATTGAATATATATATTCATAAGCAACCTCGAATAAAAAAAAGATTGTGAAATTAAGTCTTACCCTATAATTTCTTTCTGTTGAGGGTGAGTAAACCTCTTGTATAGTGGTTAAATAATTTCATTAAATCATTCCATGAACTTATCCATATTTATGATAACATATATGATTCTCTTATATAATTTTGTTAATAATATTTCAGTATTACCATTGTTTTGGGTGTTGACGTCTTCATTTTCTTATACATGTTTTGATATGTAAGTCATGTTTCTTATGAATATGATATATTTTATTCACATCCCAAATGATAAAAAGTTATTAAATATTATACTTGCTCGTCATATAAATTTTACAATCATTCTTATATGGTTACGTAGAGAATGAATCTCACCGCATTATGGAGATAGTAGGTTGTATGCATGCACGAGCGATGATAACATTCCTTTGATGATTAAAAGATGTAGTGTTTTATAGAATATTAATTATAAAGAATTATTATCATTTTATATTCATTATTTATATCAATTATACTTTTTATTATACCCATCCAAATAATATAGTGTTGAATAACAAATTACACGACGTCATTGAGATTGTAAGCCGTACGTACACCCACATGTTGATATTGTTAAACACATGATGGATAAAATGAGTAATTTCGATTAAATGATTATAATAACATCTAATAATATGGATTATAATGGAATTATTACTTTGATATTGAAAAAACATATAAAGAAGATGTAAAAAGTAAAATATCATTGAAAGAGGTTATAAAACAATTACATCTTTCTAGTATGTCAGGTTTTGATTTTCAACAAAGGAATTCAAAGGATGGATTTCATCCCAAATAATAGCCAATATGACTACTTTAGGTATATTTCACAATAATTTTTAAAGGGATGGCCTATCCAAAAGTATTTCAATGAGTGAATTAAGGTGAAGGAGAATTTACCTTTTATAAGAGAGGTTCATCGCACTTTTTGAATATCCTAAAATATTAATTTATTATAAATTTATTTCTGGTTTCAAAAAGATAATGTGTGATTTATCTCAATTCAATGATTTATATGGGCATAATTACTCTTATAGAATGATTTTAATAATATTTATGGTCACAAAAGTATCCTTATTGATTGTGTTTAACCCTTAGTTGAATAGTTTAACT
Source organism: Viscum album (assembly GCA_963277665.1). NCBI lineage: Eukaryota > Viridiplantae > Streptophyta > Magnoliopsida > Santalales > Viscaceae > Viscum > Viscum album. The sequence goes on from OY728141.1 coordinate 236,363,093, forward strand.
CTTATTGTATCTTCTTGTATTTTTATGCTATAGGGTTAATATTGATACTATATAATTACTAAAGAACCCAAATTTGGAAATATTTGAAATATATAACACTATAATAGTTATTTGGTTGATATTTGTATTTTTTAAAATTTTATAAAATTTAATTATATAGTATTTTTTTTTTAAAATATCATTTATGTCAATTTTAGAACTATTCAATATTTTAATTTGTAGAAATATAAAAAACATGATAACATCGAACTAATACTTATAATATGTAACTAACATGTCTGTTTTATCTATAATATTATTGTATGTCATTAATTATGTATAATTGAATATATTTGGAAAAATTTAATATCATTTATTTGATATCTCAATTAATTATGAAATTACTACACCATTAGTGTGACACCATTTAATTTAATTGTGTAATGGATAAAAATTATAAATAAATTACCTTGATGTATATAAATTTCTTATATTTATAAATATTATTACAGATAACCATATCACTTATATAACCTTATATTCAAAATAAAATATTTATTAAAATATGAATACAAAATTTTTAGCTATTCTTAATATAAAATCTAATAAATGTCCAAATATAACCCAAGTGGTTAAAAAGTATCATATATTAAACCTAAGGATTATTTTGGTCTAAATTTACATGTCTATAAAATATGTACAACTGTCGGGGTAATATTATATTATTATAATATTAATTTTACATTTAATTTCACTATTTATCTTTAACTGTTGTAAATAAAATTCAAAAGTTAATAGTCAACAAATTTTTTTGGTATTATTAGACGAAACTTTTATATTGACTGAAACAATTTATTTTCATTCTTTGAAATTCAATTTATAGAAGCAGTAATATTACGTTTAATGAAAGTATCGCACATGTCGCTAAAAGGCGGGTAAAAGAGACGTTCAAAAGATTAATAAATTTTTATTTCCAATTTAATTATAAAATGTTTCGAATTAAATGTATTGGATTAATATATGTATTATTTATCTATTATGAAATTAAATTAAATTTATAGTAAAATAATTATTTAAATAAAAATGTATGTATTTAACAAAAATGCAGTATTTTTCATTATTCATCAAAAAATGAATCTTTTCAGAAAATTACAAAACATTAACCCTTATATAATTTTGATATTTTTAATTAAAAAATGAAGTCTATTATGAAAAATAAAATTTTAAATTTAATAATTTGGTTAATACTATTTATAACTACTTTTTTAAATCGCTAGTTTTAAAGGTCATGATGCACTCAATCGCGATGTTGTATTCAACGCAAGCTATTGAATTTTTTAAAAGGAAGTGTATCATTGATGATTGAGGTGTTTCATTCTTCCCTCGATAAAATAATTTAATCCTAAATATTTATTTAATATAACATCAAAAATATATATGGATGTTTCTTCCTCATATGTTCTTCATGTTCCCATGTCACCTCTTCCATGTTGTAGTTTCTCCAAAGAACCTCTACCAAATGATTCGTCTAATTCCTCAACACCTATTCTCAAGTATTAGAAATCATGAAAGGATCTTCAGAATAAGAAATATTCGGTTAGAGTTCAATTTCATTGTAGGTGAGTACATGTGTTGGGTCTATCATGTATTTCCTTAACATTTATACATGGAAGACATCATAAAATTTTGAGATACTTGGTGGAATTGCAAAATGGTAAATTACAACTCCAATTACTTCTAGAATATCATAAAGTAAGATTTACTTAGGATAATATTTACCCTTCCTAAAAAATTGTATAAAACCATTCCAGGGAGATAACTTGAAGAACACATTATCTCCAACCTGAAATTCCACGTCCTTCCTTCGGTTTTCATCATATCTCTTTTTCATACTTTGAGTAGTTTTGATATGGGTTTGGATAATATTCAACTTATTCCTTTTTTCCTCAACATTGTATAGGACCATGATTTTTCATTCACCAACATCATTATAACATGTTGGTGTATAACATCACATTACATATAACATTTCATATGGTGTCATATGAATACATCAATGGAAGCTATTTTTATAGGGAAATTATACTAGAGGTAAATATTGATCCAACAAACCTTGAAAGTCATGTGAAAAATATCCCAACATGTCTTCTAAATTTTTAATAGTCCGCTCTGATTTTCTATTAGTTTGAGGGTGGTAGGAAGTGTTCAATGGAAGAATAGTAACTATAAATTTCTAGAGACTTTTCATCAATTGTTATGTAAAATGGGGATCATGAACATAAAAACTCATTATTGGAACACCATTAAGTATTGAAACATCATTAATATTTACTTTTTTCAAATGATCAACTACTAAATCTTTTTTTTAGAATGAAAATGTGTTGATTATGTAAGCTGATCAATAATAACCCATATAATATAATTTCTTCATGGAGTCTTTGGTAGTACCATGAAAAATCCCATCATAATATCCTCAAATTTACACACAGGTATATAAAGAGGTTTCATGTCTCTTCTAGGATATATTATTCTAGAATGTACCTATTTACCAACCAAATATCTTGACACATAATCACCATTATCCCTTATCATGTTGTCTCACAAAAAATGTTCCTTCAAATCTCTATACATTTAGATCCCATAGAGTGTACAGAGATCTTTGTGTTGTTAGAATCATACAATAATTGTATTTTTAGATCAGGTATAGTGGGAACACAAAGCCACTTCCAAAAATTTAAAATTTCATCTTCATATAATAAGTTAATCAATATCCCATCATTCACACCTTTAATTTTCTTTTGAATCTCCCCATCGGAGGTCTATGAAATTTTTATCCTTTACAGTAACGATTATTTGTTAACCATCTGAAAACGTAGTGATGTTTAACCTTAAATAATTATTCCAAGATCCAAATTTACTAGATCTATAAACATATGATCCCTTTCAACTCTCATATTGTTCATAACTTTAGGTTCATTTATTCTCAATGAATCTTTGACCTAATTTTCCTTCTCTGTGTGGTAGTGTATTGTGAAATCAAATATTTGAGTAGCTCAATCCATCTATATTGCCTCATGTAGATTTCATTCTATGAGAAAATATATTTTCAACTCTTATGATCATTATATATATCACATATTGGACCATAGAGATAATTTTAACCAATCTTCTGAAAAATATTACTTATTTTAACTCCAGAACATTAATTGAGTAGTTTTTCCATGAATTTTTAATTACTGTGATGCATAATCAATAACCCTATCATTCGACATAAGGACACATTTATGTCCTTTTATTGATGCATCACTATAAATCATATACCCATTATTTACAGATGGTAAATTCAATATAATATCATCATCTAATATTCTCTTAAATTATTCAGAAAATTATTCACACTCTTTTTTTTAAAATGAATTTAACCCCTTTACATGTGATCATGGTTAATAGTTTTACCAATCAGGCAAAATTGTTCACAAAACTCTGATAGTACCATGTGAAGCTAATAAAAATTAGTATCTTAGTTATACTTGTTAGTTCTAGCCATTTTTGGATTTTCTTTTTCATTGAAGGTTCAACTTAGATTGCATTCTTTGAGACAATATGGCTAACAAGGAAATTTCTTGATACCATAATTCAGACATGCTAAAATTTCCATAGAGATCAATTATTATAAGAGTGATTAGAAAAATCTTCATGTGGTTCTCATGGTATTCATAGGTTTTAGAGCATACCAAGATATCATTAATAAATTCAAAGAAAAATCATCAAGATATTCATTGAACAATATTTCCATCAGATCCATGAATATATACAGTGCATTAGATAATCCATATGTCCTTACCATAAATTCATAATGATGATACCTCATTCTAAATGTTTCCATTAGAATATAATGCTTTTTACACACAATTTATGATATCTAGAATGATGTTCAATCTTTAGAAAATATTCAACTCCATGAAGCTAACAAAATAAGTCACCAATAAGAATCATATGATACATTTTCTTTACTATAATAGCATTGATTTCTCTATATTCAATGCATAGAATCATTGATCGATCAATATTCTTAAAAAAAGAACTAGAGATCCCCATGAGAAACACTAGGGATAGCAAATCCCTTATTACTGAACTCCTCTAGTTGTTTCTTCAGCTATACTAATTACATTATATCCATTCTATAGTGATTTTATGATATTGGCCTTGCATTTAGGACAAAATAAATAGTAAACTCATCTTCTTTCTCTTGATATTGTCTAGGTAAATTATCTAGAAACACTTTAATATATTCTCATACAATATGTACATACTCAATTTAAAAATTTCTTTCTTATTACCGAGATGGTATTTCCTCTTCCTCACCATAAATATCATTTTTTAATGCTAATAGGGTGGATTTTGATAATAATCATGTGATATTGTTTTTGAACTAAAGATAATGGATTCTACACCATCCACACAAATCATAACTTCCTTATCATTATAATTAATTTTCACTTCATATTTTGATAGAAAATATATACAAAGTTTTATATCAAATACAACCATAAATATGATGATAAAGTCAATAGATACAACACATTTATGTGCCATAATGGGAAATTCCTCAAACTCATGTTTTTCAAAGAGAATTACCTTAGGGGTTTTGACTAATGACTCCCTTGTAAAATTGGATTGTAAATATATATTTTTTAAAGAAAACAAGTAAAATATAAATAACTTCCAATATCTAGAATCAAATATTTCTTTTAATATATTTGAGGAGATTATTATAGTACCGTCCACCACATCATTCAAAATATCAACATCAGCATTTGTGATCACATTATGTTGGCCTTTATCCCCTATAATTTTCTGGTAAAAATGTACTTTAAATTTAAAAAATAATTTTCATAATGTACCATCTCTTTAAAATTATAGAATTGATCATTTTTATCTTCTTTATTCGCCTTATAATCAGGAGATTGGTGGCCTTTTTTCTCCAAATGTTTAACAAACTCCCGTTTCATTTAAGCAAGCCACAGGGTGTTTCTTCCCACAATTACTACATGTTTGAATGAATTTTTTATCATTCTTCCTTGTATTTTCTTTTCCAGAGTATTATATATCCCTCTTATTTTATTGATTTAATTTTATTTCATAATACTTAGAGAATTCCCATTTACATCTTGATAAAAATGATATTTTATATTTGTATGATGAGAAAGATTTTGTGACTACTGTTGGTCAGAGGAGTGGTTTTAACGCATAAAATAATTGAGTAATCTTAAATCTTTGGTTACATATGTAGTCCACATAATGCATTTCTAACCCAGTGATGTTTTCCTAAAACATTTAAACTTTACCATCCTCCTAATGCCATATTCACAAAAAATGACACTCCATATGTTCTCATTAATCATGAAGAAATGTATTTTTCTAAGAAGAGTTAATTTAATTCCCTCCATTACATATTTATAATCTATTCATACTTCTTCATGTTTCGAATTAATGACCATTGTTTTTTTCATCTCTTGATATATGATAGACTGCTATAACAACTTTATCCCTTTTATGAATCCACAAAGAAAAAAGTATTTTCTCTAGGGAACTTTTCTACTGCTCAGATAGAAAATGATTTTTTCCCATATAATTTTGGGAGATATTTTATTATGAACAATTCTGTCATTGATACTCCACGTTTTGGATCATGATACTCTATACTGGTAAGGTTATTATTCATAACCTATGTCAATTGTCAAAGGGTGGTTATATATTGTTCAGCGCTAGTTGTATCACCAACTGCACAATAATTATATTTCATAATATGGTAATACCTACATGGATTATATGAATTGATATGATTTCCATTTCTTCTACTAGGAACCATTTATAAATAATGGAATTTACTAAAGTATGTTATGCATCGTAATGCATAATTCTGAATTAGTAAAATATTTAACATAAATTGAAATATTTATGTATATCTAAACCATAATAATAAAAATGGTTCTTTGGGGACATATTTAATTATAAATCCTTTATCATTATATGTATAGAAACAATGATTTATCTTAATCATATCCTCTAAGAGTGTCGAACCAGGTGCATATTAAGGCTCGTTGTTGTGTACTAGGTTACACCAATTCAAGCCTAGAACACCTTGTAATATTTATTACTCCAATGTACATATGTGCCAAAACCACATCAAAAATAGTAATATCCAAACAGATATATGATTTCTAGGAATACACACACAATCTCTATTTTAATAAATTTGTTGGTTGTTCTTATATACATATACTCTAATTCTATCCTAGTGTAGTGTTCCCTAATCAAGGTTTTTCTAAATCTAGTATCCAAGGTATGTACGAAAATTCTATGATTCCAAATGTAAAGCCCCGACCCTAGATTACAAGTGTTGGTGAATTATTTTATTACATTATCATGATCAAAATAAAATGAAATCCTAAAATACTAATTGGTTTATTAGCCTTGGAAATGCTGTATGCAGATATAAGATTTACATTACATATTGAAATGAAAAACAATGTATTATCCCCTTTGAAAAACATACATATCCCTTATAATATCCTTGTATGTCCATCGTAATATACCTCTTCACATCTTGGATAATGATGAAACATAAGAAAATGGTGGGCTCAAACACTCAGTTAGGATAAAAAATAGTGAAAATGTTATAATAAATAACCATAAACATTTCATGAATGGTATAAAACTAAAACAAGGGATTTTTAAACATAATATTCAATATCATATGGCAGGAATAAGTCAAATAATTCCATTTAAAAATTTTTGTGGATATTATAATAGTTCAATAATCAAATTTAATTTCAATATCTAATATTATAATGAGGGAATGCATAATTTTGGATATCATAACCATACCCTGAAGGCCTCGTTCCAAGACTATAAATAACCATACCTTCAAGGAAATTTTCCATGGAAATAGTTTCTCTAATGGGACTTACTGATTCATCAAGGGAATATAGCAGGACCCATACATTACCTAATAAGTCCCATGCATTCCTCATTTGAAAAGGTTGAAACATAACATAAACATTCATATTAAAAATAGCATACGAAAGGTAAAGACATTAACTATAAACCATGAATATTAAAACAATATAACATCGATTGTCAATCATATCATAAAACCTTTAATATAATATCGAAGACTATATCCTAATAAATCAACCTCAATAAATAATACCTACTAATAAAGTATGTTCTCAAAGATGAAAATAATCCTATAAAATCATTAAATCTCTTTGAGAGAAATATCACTTTTTTACATTGAAATTATTTAAAAACCACAATTCATTTTTAAAATAACCTTTAATGCTTATAAAATAAGATTCTAAATATTAAGGCATCGTAATGGTTGAAAATAGCCACTCATACCATTTATGTTGAAAAACATTCTTTCCTTAACTGGTTGAAAAAGGTCAAAAAGTACCTCATTTGGAAAACAACTAAAATATTCCATTCATTCTTTTAAAAGTAAAACATGGTTACAAATGAAATTACTAAAAATTATAGAGATATTAATAATATTTGAAAATAAATTTTTTCGAAAAATTTATGTGGATTATAATGATTTCCTAGTTGATAGTTACATAAAAACAATGTCAGATAATAAAGAGATTGTAAATTGTACCCTTACCTTGTACTTTACTTTTGTTAAGGGTTTTTTGAACTATTTTATAATGGTTAAAGCATAATATTATATTATTCCAATACCATATACATATTTATGATATAATATATAATTCTCTTATATCATTATGTCAAAAATATTTCTGTATTACCATTTTTTCGAGTGTTAACTACTTCATTTTTATATACATGTTTTGTTACGCAAGTCGTGTTTCTTATTCATAGGATATATTTTATTCATATCCAATTTAAAATAAGTACTTAAATATTATATTTAATCATAATATAAATTTTAAAATAATTTTCGAATGGTTACATGGGGAATGAATATCATCTCATTGTGGAGACGGTAGGTCGAACGTACACACGAGTGATGATATTGTTCCTTTGATAGTTAAATGGTATGGAATTATGAGGTATATTAGTAATAAAGTATAATTTTCATGGTATTATAATTATGTATATCCATTATACTCATCATAATACCAATCAAAAAAAATTATTGTTGAGTAATAAATTACACCATAACATGGAGACAGTAAGTCTTACGTACACACACACACACGGTGATATAGTTATTCGTACGATGGATAAAATGAGAAATATGGTTATCTGATTATTATAATAACATATTATTATATTGATATTCTAGATTTATTACTTATATATGGAAAAAAATTACTTGATAAAGTAGAATAACAAAAGGACATTGAAAGAGGTGATAAAACAATTACCTCTTTTTGAGGTGTCTCTTTTTGATTTGCACAAAAGGAATCCTTAGGTTTGATTTATGCCCAATGTGTGGAATCTATAATGAAAAGAGAGATGTTGGTAGTATAAATTTTCAGGTTTGGGATGATTTAAATGGATTTATAAGTTTGAATTAAAGAGAATGAGAAGTGTAATTTTATAATAGAGTTGAGGGGATCTTTTGGAAGATCTTTAAAGACTCATTTATTATAAATTTATTTTGAGTTTCAAATAATTCTGAAGTAATATTTTTAAATGGTACGATGATAATTGGTAAAAATGCTCTCATAAAAGGATTTTTAAATGATTTTAGGTCACATCAATAACCATATCATTGTCCAATAACCCTTAGTTAAATATTATAACTAATATAGAATTATTTTTGTATTTTTACACTAAAGGGTTAATATGGTCATTATAAAATGCAAAAAGATTCCCAATCGGGCCATTTATGACATTTGTAACACTATAATTATTAGTGGGACTAACCTGATATTATTTATTATTTTATAAGATTTTATTAAATCTATTTTATTTTAAAATATAATTTATGTCAATTTTTATACTATTCAATATTAACATTTAAAGAAAATAAAAAAAGAAAGATAACTGCAATAAAATACATATAATATATCGATAACATGTCTATGTTAACTATACATTTATTCTATGTCATTAATAAAGTATAATATTATTTATTTTAGATGTTAAATATCATTTATTTGATATATCAATAAATTAAGCAATTGTTGCATCATCGTTTGTAACCATTGAATTTAATTATTTAAGGTATATGATTTATAAATAAATGTTCATGATGTAGATAAATTTTTTTATTTCTAAAAAATATTTTAATTCGACAATATAACTTGTATAACCTTTAATTAAAAATAATATAGTTATTAATATTTGAATATAACATTTTTATCTCTCTTTTAAATAAAATATAATAATTCTCATTATGCAAAAAAAGCATCTAAAAGGATAATATGTTGTAAATAAAGGTTTATTTTAGTCTAAATATATGATTCCAATAAAATTATTAAAACTTTTAGGGTAATATTATATTATTATAGTAATACTTTAATCTCATTATTTACCTTTAATTATGGTAAATAAAATCCAAAAGTTACTATTCACTAAATATTATTTTTCTCTTATTAGATCATATTTATAATATTTATTTAAACCACATATTTCCATTTTTCAAAATTAAATTCATAGATGTGGTAATATTATGTTTAATACAAATGCAGTAGATATGGCTAGAAGGCAGGTAAAAGAGACGTTCAAATGTTTAATAATTTTTTTATCTAATTATATTAATAATGATTCCAACTATATATATTAGATTAATAAATTAATTATTTATATATTGTGACACTAAATTAAATTTACAATAAAATTATTATTTAAATGAAAATGTCGGTTTTTAACAATAATACAAAATTTTTCAGTATTCATCAAAAATAGAATCTTTTCAGAATATTACCAAAAATTCAACCAAATATAATTTTCATATTAAGGATTAAAAATTCATATATATTTTGAAAATAAAATTTTTTAAATTTATAATTTGTTTAATTCTATTCATACCCTTTTTTAAAACATCATGTTTCGTTGGTCATAATGCACTCGAACTCGATGTTGCATACATTACAAGCTATTGAAATATTTTAAAGATAGCATATTGGGGATTCCTGGGGTGTTACAACCATCATAGTTCTCTTGAGAAAATTAAAATAGGGTAAAGGTATTTTCTATACAATTTTTATAATATGTCATGGCGTAAGGCCTTGACAGTATCTTATGTCATCCAACATTATACATTCCGCTTACATAATGATTAGTTATCATTATCATATATTTAATCATTATTTTGGGTCTTTATTTAATTATATTCTCATTTTCATTTTATAATGGATGAAAAAATTTGTTTATTTATTCCACGCTACCTATTTTTGTAATTGATTATGTTGTTTGGAACCCCCTTAATGATTTTCAGATCTCACAATTTATATTTTCCCCCTTTATCCCAAGAAAACTAGAAGAGTAATATCTATAAAAAATTTATTTCAATGAGAATAATAATGTTTTAACATTTTCATATTATTTATTTATTTTTCAATGTAATTTAAACCTAAATTATTCATAGGTTTTCTATGGACATTAAACTGTTGGATCCTTAGTATTTTAATATATTTCCCAGTTTAAATAATAGCAATGATATCCATAGTGTTGGATTCAATGGCATTACAGTTAGTAATAAAGGGTAGTTGAATAAAATGATGAAGAAGTAGATTTAGAATAAAATATTTAGAATATAATAATAAGATGATCATCAATAACATACATTAAAACATATATATTCTTAATTTAAGGAATATATTAAATGCTATATTATTTTATGGATAAAAGATATGAAAATATTCAAGATTATATATTTTAATTATTTTTGGGAAGGTTCGTGATAATTTGGTATAATCATTTATGCAATTGTGTTTAGAGTATGAGAAAACCCAACCTAAAACCTATATTGGTCAAAATTAATATATATTGAACAAACAATATACTATTCTAAAATTTGGGTGCCTTGACCATTCATATATTAGACGATTTTGGATTTTTTTTATAATTTTTTATTATTTTTAATCGGTCCTTGTCGATTATTTTTAAGGATAGGAATAATAATGTGTTATTTTCATAATAATTTAATGGTAGTTAGTTAACATCATATATTAATTATTTTGTTTCAAAATATTTAATTTTATTCATCAAGGGGGAAGGGAAAAAACCATGTCAACACCCAGAAATCAATTTAGGGATTTTACTATTGAGCATGACAATGGGTATATATTTAGTATCGAAAAAATATTTGGTTGTTTTTAGAAATTAGTTTCCGTAATATTTTGGTATAGATTCTTATGTAGAAATTAATTTATTAAATGAACTATGATAATTATAACTAACAAGACTTTATAGGATTAACATCTCCATGGTATTTATAATTTATATAATTAACAATTAAGTGAAATTTTTTATTTAATAAGTGTTTATAAATTATGAAAAATGGGAGGATAATATTTTTTATGGTGGTAGAATATAACTCCTCCAAAATTTATTATATTTAATAACACTTATTTTATAATTAATGCTCTTTTATGATGTTATAGAAATTCAATTACAATCTATAAGAACATATCAAAATATATGTTGATATAGAATAATAAAATGAGGAAGAGTAATGAGATACACACCTTAAAGAATAATACATTCCCTATGACAAACTCAATTTGTTTGAAATATCCAATATGATCGCCCCTACTAAGAAAATTATTAAAAAGAAAAGAAGATTTAGGAAAAAAAAATCATCAAATTATTTTTATGAAAATTTATTCGATATTTAGTGAGGGATAACGTGATAACTATGGTTCATTTATTGGAAAATATGGTTATTATAGATGAGGAATGTTGACCAATTTAATTATTGTCAATTTTGATAATTATTCAACATAATGGTTGGTTATTATTATTTTTGTTACAATAAAGTGATTATTGGTATTAGTTTATAAATTTTTATTTGGAAACCATATAAATATTTTATAAAAAATATGTTTTATTATAAATTTATATTTTTTTAAAAAAATTATTTTCATGATATTATCATATAAAATACTTTTAGATAATAAAATTTTTCGATTACATAATTAATTTTTGTAATGTTCAAAATGTTTTTTATGTCAGAAAACTATTAATATTCTATAAATAATCTGTTTTTAATTCATGATTACCATATTCATAGAATTATTTCTATAAAATAAATTTCATTTTTTACTTCATCACATTACAATTATCTTTTGAGTGAATTTATGGTATTTTTTAAATGATTATTTTTAGTCAAAAAAGTGAAAATACTGCTTTTACAAAATATGATAATCCTAGAAATAATAATAATTGAGTTGTGATTTAAAATTAATGAAACCTTATTCTTGGTAAAAATTTATTTAAAGAAATAAATAATAAATATGGTTTTAAACATCCAAACACGTGCCCATCTATGTGAAAAGAACAATTTTAGTTTTTTTAATGTTCAATTTTATTACATTTTGTATTTTCATCACATTATAAATTATTTTTAACTGTCGTACATGTTGAATAATGGAATAGAGATTTCATATTTTTAATTATAAGTTCCAAATTATTTAATTTTTTCATTACATTTTTTAGGAAAACAAGTTATTGTTCTAAAATAATATTTTCCACTATGTTGGAAAAATAATCTAGTAGGTTAATGTTATATAGTAAAATCATAAATTACATAAAACATTAAATGGGGTGATGATTTATTTAACGATCATAACCAGCTTTTAAAACATTAATTTTCAACCAAATTTATTGAAAATAATTATTATCAAAAGTTTTAATCATTAAATAGAACATAATTGTTATTTACTCACCTAAATTAAATTCTCTAAAATTATAAATATTATATTTTCCTCTAGAATATACACACTAAATACTTTGAGAAATATTTATCTCTCGATATGTATCTTAATATTCTCTACAAGGTGGTACTACGGTTATATGAAGCCTCTCTAAATTATTAAAAAGCAACCTCTATATGTATGAGATCTATCTCACCTCTTTCCTATTCATGTTCATTTCATTTGTTTTATTATATTTATACGTTTCATTTTATTATACTTCAAATATCACCTATAATTATATATTTTTCTTAAGACACAAAATTTCTTATGTAGGGGTCCTCAGTCCTCCTCTTCTCGTTTTCAGGTTAATTAATTTTTGGTGATTCCTTTCTGACTTAAATTTTCATATACTGAATTTTTTATTATATGGTATCATATAAAATATTATATGTTGTAAATGAGAGTTAATTTATTCATTATCATTATATTCTTTTTGAAGTTATTACAATACTCTCACAATTCTATTGCTGTAAAATCATCGTTAAATTTTGGTACTGTATAGAGTATGTTGTTTCAAAGAAAACGGATCCCCTTATAGATACTATAAGTGGATGTTTTTAATGAATATATACACATGTTGGAAAAACAACAAAAAAAATTATTGATCTTGAGTCTATTGAGAACTGGTGCATGACAATGATCTTTCCCTCACACTCTGTTTGAAACTCTCAGGGGAAATGATTTGGTTTATTTACATTATAATTAGAAATAAAATTTATTTTATTTATTAATTTTTGGGTTGGTCTGCAAACATTGAAAATAAATATTTTAAAACTTCTAAGATATGTTAATTAAATTTTTTACAAAATATACATAATTTTGTACCATATAATTCTTTCTTATATTTGATAAAATCTTGTATGATATGAATTATTGAGTAACTGTTCTTTGAATATAAGTTGTTAATTACTTGAACATTTTTAAATGTAATATTTTTTAATGGGATGGTATAAATTAGACATGAAATTATGTATGGGGTGAACAATTAAATATCACCTCAATGCACATGTAGAAATTATTAGAAAATTATGATAGCATGGCCTTTATTATATTTTATGGCACCCAAATTTATACATTCCTAACAACCTCTGATCGGTTTTTATTATCCTATAATTTATTCACCTTATGTTTTTAATGGTTTTAATTATTCTCCCATCTTCATTTTTTTCGAATGAAATAGTTTATTTATTTATTCTAGACTAAATATTTTTATAATTTCTTTTACTATATACAACCCTCATTCTAGACATTTGAGATCACTCTTAATATTGTATACCTTTTTACTTAGGGAATGAAGATGATTAATATGTATAAGAAATTGATTCATAGAAAATAATAATGTTTTCATGTTTTTAGATGATGTATTTTTTGATTCAATGAAATTTTATGTTCATTTATGTTTACAGTTTTCTAAATCTATTATTGTTTTGGATCCACTTTTCTGTGATTTTTGTACCATTATAATAAAACATCCACTAAATCTAACATTCTATATTAAGGTTTATTATAGTTGGTATCCAGTGAATTTTTAATACAAACATAAGGAAATATATTTATAATAACATTGATAAAAACATATAGATTCTCAATTTAAGGAAAATAATGAATGATATGTATATTTATGGAAAATGATATGGTAAAATTTTATAGAATATACTTTATTGATTTTGGGATAGTTTACGAAGATTTTAGGGTAAACATTTATGGAATTTAGTTAAGATTATTACAAAACTCATTGTAAATACATTATTGATCCAATAGTGATAGGATTTGAATTGAAAATAAGCTACTCTAAAATTTGGTTACCTAAGACATTCTGAAGACAGATCATTCAATGTTTTTGTTCTGTTTTAAATATTATATTCCCTCACGGTTAACTATTTTGTTTTTATTTCAACACTCAGAATAAGATATATATAATTACATTAAAATTATTTTTTAGGTAGTTTACTTCATATATTAATTAGGTAATTTTAATATATTTTGTATCTTTTATCTACATGGAAGGAAATAGAACTGTGTAATCATGTAAAAATCAACTTAAGTATTTTAATGTTGATCATGACAATGGGGATAGATATAGTATTTAATAAAAAAATTGTCATATTTTGGAATTATTTTTCAAAATATTTTGGTATAGAAACTTAGGATGATATTTTTATACTAAGATAACTACGTTAAGTATAAATAACCTGAAATCATGGAGTTTACATCTCCATGATATTTATATTTTTTAATTTCTATATTTAATAAACTAAGAAAAAATCTAGACATTGTATGTATTTAAACATAATTATAATTTAGAATATGAAATTTCTATAATGGGGGAAGAATTTTATTCCTCAAAATTCATTTCTGTTATATACTTCTTATTTTATAATGAAATGTTTATACTAAATACAAAGATGTACATTTCCATTTTATAAGAACATGAAAAATAATGATTATATATGGGAAAAAAATGAAAAATAGTAAAGGGATATACATATGGAATAATAATACATTATTTAAAATAAAATTAATTATTTTTAAAACCCCTAAAATGATCACCAATTCGTGAGGATCATAAAAGGGAAACGAAGCGTTAGGAAAATAATAGTCATTATAAAATGGAATTTTAATATAATTCGTAAGTAAAGTAGCTTTTGATAAAAAAGACAACCATGATTTATTTAAATGGTAAATATGACCATTAGTCAGGAGTAATGTTGTTTAATATGTTTTATGTTCATTATGACCATTAATTAATAAGAAGATTGGTCATTATTTCTATTGTTGGAGAAATAAAGTAATTGCTGGGGTAATTTTATAATTGTATGTTTGGAGACTATATAAATAGGTAATTAAAAGTATGTTTTATGAAAAACTTATACGTCATAAATAAATATCATTTTTATGAAATTATTATATAAAATATTTTATGATGTTGAAATAAATTAACGAATTCCAAAGTAATTTTTAAATTTGTCAAAATTATTATTATGTAATAATTTTATTAAATATACAATAAAAAACATTTTTTAAAAAAATTATATTAATATTTATATTAATATTCTAATTATATTAATTTCATTTTTGGTTTTAGCGAATAATAATTATTTTAGGGTTTATTTTATATTGTTTTCTAAAAAAGTTTATTTTTTAGCTAAAAAGTGAAAATACCATTTTTACATAATTCCGTATATCATATTAAATAATCACTGTATAATAAAAATTTCAAATCCATTCAACCATATTATGATCAAATTTTATTTAAATAAATAAATAATACAATAGGGGTTACACTTACAAACTCAAGACTAGCATATTTAAAACATCAATATTACATTAAAACAATTTATGAGTTATATGTGTATCACATTAGAATTGATTTTTACCACATTTAAATATTTAATAAATTAAAATTGATTTAGTATTTTTAATTATAAGCTCCAAATTAGTTAATATTGTCATTTTCATTTTTAGGAAAAAAATTATCATGGTAAAAAAAATATTTTCCAAAATATTTGTAAAATAATATAATGGTTTCATGTTAAACAATAAAACCATAAAATACCAAAAAACAACAAAATAAATTAGATGTATTATATAATTAATGACCATAAAATAATTTATAACATTAATTATCATCCAAATTCATTGTAATTAGTTTAACCCAATAGTTGTTAACTTAATATACAAAATAATTATTATTCGGTCACTTAAAACCACAACGCCTTAAGAATAAACACCACCTTAACCTCCAAAATTTTTCGAAAAAGACATTAATCATGATTTACCTCTATATTCACCTCAAAATATTTTTCCAAGATGGTTCCAAGGTTCTAAGAAGTCCCTCTCTATCTTTGAGAAGCATCCACGTGATGCAAGCGATCTCTCTCACCTTTTTCCTTTTCAAGTTAAATACCATTGTTATAATGTATTTTTTGAATTTTATTTTATTATACTATAATAATTTTTATTTCTTGGTATTATATTTTATATGTTTATGTTTGAAATTTTAATTTATTTATGTTCTATCACTATATCTATTCCCTGAGCTGTTACGATGTTGAAATAAGTGTCCTCAATCTTCCTCTTTTCCTTTTCAAGTTCATTACATTTCATGCTTTATATTTTTGAATTTCCATTTCATATAATACCATGATTTTTATTATATGGTATAATTTTCTATTTTATTTTTTCACATTAAAGTTCATTAATTCCCTCCTATTATATAATTCTTTAATTCATTAAAATGGTAATATTATTTTGTGACCGAAGAACCATATTAAAATTTTGGTAATGTATAGAATAAGTGGTTTCAAAGAAACTACTTCCCTATATTGAAACTATAGGTGAATGTGTATTAAGAAAATATGTACATAGTGGTTGTAACCATGAAAACACAATATTGATCACGAATTTATAGTGAATTTTTTAACAGTAATGGTCCCTACTACACACTTGGTTTGACACTTCAAGGGGACATGCTTTGGTCAATATACATATTTCATAAAAAAATTATGGATTTATTTATCATTTCATTAGTACTAAATTATTTAATTAATTTTATTTCAAATAAATATATATGTTTATTAATAAATTTATTGGTAATAAATAATTTTTTCATACAATTCATTATTCTATATTGGAAAATCCTATTTGATTTGTCAAATTATGAAACTTTTATAATTGTTTTTTTTTCATTCCATTAACATCATGTCATGTAATATTTTTGGAATTGATATAATGAAATTCATATGAAATGATGGATGGGGCCAAAAATTATATTTCCTATCATTTCACTAGGAGACATCATGAGAAAATTATGATTGGGTAAAAGGAGTGTCCATACCATTTATGTAAGAGACATAGGAATAAATCATTGATGGTATTTTAAGGTGTCCAACATTATGAATTCCTATCACAATATAACTAGTTATTATTATCCTATAATTTATTCATGTTTATGCTTTCAATATATGTAATTATGTTGTAAAATTAATTTGATATCATATGATAATGTTTATTTATTTCTACTAATGTATCTATATTTATAATTTATCGCGCTATACACAACCCCCTTAATGCGTATATAATATCATCATTTATAATGTTTTCCATTTTATCCCATGGAACCAAGAGTAGTACTATGTTGTAAAAATAAACTTTAAGGAGTATAATAATGTTTATATTTTTCTAGATAATGTATTTTTAGTTTGAATCTAATGTAAAACTCGTTTATGTATTTGGATTATTATAGATATTAACATGTTAGATACTATATTTTTTGATCTAAATACCATTGTAATAAAACTAACACAGTATCCATGGTGTTGGATTTAGGGTCATTATATTTGGTATCAAATGAATGTTTAGTAAAAACATTTGTAAATAGATTTAGAAGAAAATACTTAAAAACTAATAAAAAAATTATCTTGAACAACATATGTAACATCCCAAGTAAGTAATGAATAATATATATTTTTATCTATGACTATTAATTATTAATATAGTGTTTTAGAGGCTTGAAATGAAAATAAATACAATCTTATGCATGGAATACACTAATATTCTTAAAAGATTGTTTTACTGCCTTTTGATGGAAAACCCTTTTTAAATCTATCTTTTGACCATTTTATAAGCTATGTTTGTCAAAATAAACTTATTATTTATCATTGGGACATCAAAATATAATTTGTGTGAATTTTTGGTATTTTTCTGATAAAGGTCATTTTTTAATGAATAGTGAAAAATGTTGTATTTTAATTCAAAACCTCTTTTTAATCTAATTTATTTATATGATTAGAATATCTTTTGAATTGGTTTTGAAATGAAATTAGAATATATTTTTACCATTTTATCCAATGGTGGCCATTGGAATCAATGTCACTTTGAAAATGGACTTAAACTAGTGCCAATCTTTTGATACTTATTGTTTCATAAAAACACGCTATTCGTCATGACAGCGGGAATTAGTTTTTAAATTAATTAATGAAACTTACATGTTTTTAATTTTGTAAAATAGACATCATTTTTTAATTCGGAATATCAAATATAGCTTGGGGTGATGTTTTGGTATCTTTCTGAAAAACATCAATTTTTTATGAATTGTGAAACCACTAAGTGGTAGTTAAAGAAACTGATTTTTGGTTTAAATGAAACTTTTCCACTTATGTGATTTGATTTTCAAAAATCCGACATACATGGTTGTCATTAAGACGTAAAATGTGGTTCAATGAGATTAAAATAATTTTTTTGGTGAATAGTAACTTTTAAGTTCTTAATCGCGATTAGTGATAATTAGTGTAGTTTAAGTTAAAAATAATGTTTTAATACTATGAGATGAGCTTGACACATGTCCTACCATCATTGGATGTGTCATGGCTAAAAAATACAATCCATGGGTCAACTTGGGGACCCCATGGAGCCACTTTGGATGGGAAATGACATAAATAATTTTTTATTTAATGATAAAGTAAAAATGACACAAACATGATATGTTTTACTAAAACAATTTTAACATGGGGTTATACAAGTAATATTTTTGATTATAAATAGTCATTGGAAAGATAAAAATATTTTATACATCATAGTATTTTTTTATAATTTTTAGACTTTAAATAAATTAAATTATTTATGACATCATGATGATGCAGCGATTACCTCATTAATAAAGGATTTAAATAAAATGAAATGATAATGTAAAATCAATGCCCTACACATGTAAAAAACCTATTTTATGGGTGGATTCAGAACCCTTATCACCTTTACCTCGAATTATATCAATGTGGGACCTTTTGAATCCGAAACTCATTTTAAAATAACGTAACATTACTTTACTTTCCAAGAGTGCCCCTCCTCTCCTCTTATAAAAGGCCCACACCTCTACCTCTTTACCCACACCTCCAAAGCCTTTGGCTCGGCCAACCCCTGCCCATTTTTTCTCTCCACTTCCTTATATTACTCCTTGAAGCCTCACTTTGGGCATAAGTCTTCCCAAGGGAGCCTTTGAGCTCAAATCTAAGAGAGTTACCCGATTTCAAGGTAATGTCTTCACTTGAGTCCTTTTGTTTTATTTTGCTTCTCCAACCCCCTAAACTCTTTTTATTCATTTATTTTGTAACAACTCCAGTATATTAAATATACTAGGATGTTGTAATAATAAGTATTTTAGATACACTTACACACACCTACATCTAATGGTTAAAGGACATACTGTTTCCGTGGATGGTGAATTTATGCCTCCCGAAACGATGATTGTTTGACATTCTTTTAACACCTTCAAATGTTTCCATTAAGATGTCACTATATTTATATATGATATATAATATTTTTATGTTTTCCTTAATCTTCTGTATTTTTTCATTTTGGGCATACCTTTATGGTTTCCATTATTGGTAAACACGATATCTTCATTTAAGTAAGTGCGGACTACCGCCCCCTCAAAGAGATTTGATTCTTTAAATACCATATGTGGGACATATAAAGGATGGAACTATGATATAATATATGATATGATACTGGAATTATAATATACATTTATATCATTATGATTCCATTCTATAAAATATGAAATAGAAATGAAAGTAGCGTTCATGCGTACGTACGGCTTACCGTCTCCATGAACAGTGCATTTCATTTCTTACCTCTAAATGATTATGTAATATTATAAATGCATGCATGTACTGGATATATAAGACATATATGATATCTACATAATTAATACCATTCGGGATATAATGTATACATGAACAACTTGTAATTATAAAGGGCTTATTTTTTACTCAAGTACCAATGATCGTTAAAACAACCGTTATTAACTTAAATAATTACATAGTGTTCATGACATGGAAATAAGTGATATAAAAAGAATAATGAACTTGAAAAAGGTTCTTAAACAAGTAGAAATTAACTCAAGTTTATTATTCAGGATATTAAAGAACAACCGAGTCAAGTCGGACCCGAGGTATGGGACTTCGTCTCAATCTCCTTTCATTGAGGCATATTTTGTTTTATAAGCAACCTTCTTTTATACGGTGTATAAACCCCTTTGACTTTTATGTTTATTCAAAAGGATTATTTTTATATGAAGCGTTTACTAAATGACAAAAGGTTTTGTTTTTGTCGTACGTATGCGGCGACAACGACTTCTTCGCCGCTGTGACCATTATTTGAGTTTCGGCTTCCTCTACAAGCCATACTTTTTTAAAAAAAGAAAAATAAATACCATATTTTACTTTTCTTTTATTTTGGTATTGAAATTTGTTTTCATAATGTTTTTATATCAATGCGATGTATTGATATCTTTTTATTGAAAGGTGAAAATGTTATGTTTCCTTTATACATGTTTTATGTGATACGATTATGTTGAGGTTCTTGGGAATTATTATGAAGACGGGTGGTTCCGTGATAGACTAAGGGCGGGTGAGCCCGGTATAGCTCTCCAATGCATTGGATAACATGAAGGAGTGAATCATTAAGGTTTCTCCAAAGAGATTTAAGGAATATACTGTAATGGGTATTCCAAACATAACCAAGAGGGTTACTCCCTACGTAAGAATGTTAGGAATGCCTCAAGTTACCTTTATGTCATATAATTTCTATGATTTATTCATGATTTGATGAGGTATGTTAAAGTGCATATGTTTTATGGGTAAAATATGATTTCATTCTTATGTATATATGTACCCATGTTTCCTTTCCATATTTTTATATCCCTTACTGAGCTTTTTATGCTCATCCCAAGTTTTTTTGAAATGTTTTTCACAGTTCAAGGGAAAGGTACATGATATGATGATAGTGTAAAGGAAGTGTCAAGAAAGAATCCATGTTTTATTTTAAATATTTTTCCATTGATGGGAAAGAAGAATACTATCTTTATGTAACCACTTTGTTCATATGTGGAATTTAATTCAAGTTTTATTATCTAATTCGCTAAAACTCTAAACCCGAAAAGATCTTCAATATGTAATCTTGTAATAACTCAAGATTAAGTAAGGTTTAAGGTTGGGGCCTTATAGTTGGTATCATAGGTCGGTTTAAATAACTTTAGGAGTTAGAATTCTATTAAATGATTATCCAAAAATATATATTTTTTTATTGTCAAATTGAAGTGATATAGTATTTGAAGATTACCATGTTGCTTCATCTAAGACATGTTTGTTCAGAATGGTTTTCCGCTGAGGAAATAGGGAAGCAGTGCTAGGAAGGCATACAGAACGAAATAACCTTCCGAATCAGCATCCTGAGATGGTCGAAATTGGAACTGAACAGTTTGTTGCAGTATTGACACAGTTGACTCAAGCGATAAATGGTGGTGGTTTCCATGCACGAGATCAGCCAGATCAACCGCAGAGGAACATGTCAGTGGTGGAACATTTCATGGGGCAACATCCCCCATAATTCAGAGGATCATCTGACCCTATGTTAGCTGACGGGTGGATTAAGGCACTAGAGAATATTTTCAATGTCATGGGGTGTTCAGACAATCAAAAGGTTAGTCTTGCTATTTACCGTTTGGAGGGTGAGGCAGATCAGTGGTGGATTGTGGTTAAAAATATCAGGGACAATGATGAGATTGATGCTCTTGACTGGGATTAATTCAAAGGTATGTTTCTTGAGAAGTATTTTCCTAAGGTTTTTTGACTTATGATGGATAATCAATTCTTGGAATTGAGGCAAGAGGAAGACTCAGTGGCTACCTATGAAGAAAGGTTCACTCGATTGGCGAGGTATGCTCCAAATTTTATCCGAGACCTTGATAGTAAAATAAATCGTTTTTACTCAGGATTAAAGCCAAAATATCAAAGGGCATTAGCTTCTCATGAGTTTAAAAGTTATGAAAAGATTTTTCGATGTGCTGAGAAGGTAGAAATGGAGTTTGTCGATGATCAAGTGTTCTATAACAACCAACAAAAGAAGATACCAAGGTGGCAGGAGAAAGGTAAGAATTCTTCAAAAAAGTCTGATGGTAAGAAAACTAAGTTTCCAGTTTGTGATAAATGTGGCAAAAGGCATGCTGGGGAATGTCTTTTAAATTCTGGAAAGTGCTACCAATGTGGTAAGTTGGGACATAAGGCTCGTGATTGCACTGAAAAGGATCAAGGTGAAGGTAAGACCAAATTTGATTTACAGTTAGTGAAATGTTATAAGTGCAATGAGGTGGGTCACTATGCAAACGAGTGTCTGACAAAGATCTAGATTGATGGGAAGTAGTTAGACTACAAGCAGAAAGGGGTGGTGAAATCCTTTGCAACTACTTCAGCAGATGTCGGGCCATCAAATGAAGTTGTATCAGGTACTTTGTTTGTTTTTTTAGATTATGCCAGTGTGTTTTTTGATTCAGGGTCTACACATTCTTTCATCTCTAAAAACATTTCTAGCAAAATGTGAATACCATCTCAAGAAATGACTCCTGAACTTTTGGTAAAAACACCTGGGAGAAATGTTGAGGCAAACAAAATTTATAAGAATCTTCCTATCCTTATATGTGGAAAGAACCTACTTGAAAACCTTATTGTTCTACCTCTAGTAGAGTTTGATGTTATCCTGGGTATGGATTGGCTCTCTATTTACCATGCTAAGATTTACTGTAGAGCTAAAGAAGTTTTTTTTCAGAACGACTTTCAGTTTGTGTACAAGAATGAACCCTTATTGTTGATAACTTATCAAGAGGCCATGAAACTTGTAAAAGATGGAAATGAATGTTACCTTGTACACATCGTTGAAAATAAAGGAACTGTTCAGATTATTGATGTGCCAGTGGTAAATGAGTATCCTGATGTTTTTCCTGATGTGTTGCTTGGAATAATACCAGACCGGGAAGTTGAGTTTACTGTTGACTTAGTTCCTGATGCTAATCCAATTTCAAAACCCCCTTATCGAATGGCTCAAATTGAACTTTTAGTGTTGAAGGAGCAATTGCAAGATTTATTAGAGAAAGGTTTCATTCGACCTAGCACATCACCTTGGGGTGCTCCTGTTTTATTTGTAAAAAAGAAATATGGTTCAATGAGACTTTGCATTGATTATTGAGCCTTGAATAACATCACTGTTAAGAACAAATATCCTTTGCCTCATATCAATGATTTGTTTGATCAGCTCCAGGGAGCTCAGTATTTTTCAAAGATTGACTTGAGATCGGGGCACCATCAGCTGAAGGTAAAGGAAGCAGACATTCTGAAGACTGAGTTTCGTACAAGATATGGCCATTATGAATTTGTAGTAATGCCTTTTGGGATAACCAATTCACTTGCTGTATTCATGGACTTAATGAATATAATTTTTCATGAGTTCTTGGATAAGTTTGTGGTTGTTTCCATTGATGATATTTTGGTGTTTTCTAAAAGTAAAGAGGAGCATGAAAGACATTTGAGGGTTATCTTGCAAACCATAAAAGAAAAGAAACTATATGGGAAATTCAGCAAGTGTGAGTTTTGGTTACGACAAATTTCTTTCCTGGGTCACATTGTTTCAAAAGATGGCATAACTGTTGATCCTGCTAAAA
Source organism: Viscum album (assembly GCA_963277665.1). Lineage (NCBI taxonomy): Eukaryota > Viridiplantae > Streptophyta > Magnoliopsida > Santalales > Viscaceae > Viscum > Viscum album. The sequence goes on from OY728141.1 coordinate 236,387,462, forward strand.
CAAAAGTTGTTGAAGAATGGCCATGTCCCACAAATGTAACCGAGATCCATAGTTTTCTTGGTTTGTCAGGTTACTACCGAAGGTTTGTTGAAAATTTTTCACGGTTATCTAGTCCAATGACTAAGCTAACTCGGAAGGGTGTTAGGTTTATCTGGAAAAAAGAATGTGATGATTGTTTTCAGGAGTTGAAAAGAAGATTGGTGAAAGAACCAGTTTTGGCACTACCTTCCAGGAATGGTGAGTTTGTTATCTACTGTGATGCTTCATTGAAAAGACTTGGTTGTGTCCTAATGAAGAATGATCAGGTAATTTCTTATGCTTCACGACAGTTGAAAACTCATGAGGTAAATTACCCTACACATGATTTGGAATTAGTTGCTGTTTTTTTTTTGCTTTAAAAGTTTGGAGGCATCATTTATATGGAGTAAATTGTGAAATATATACCGATCACAAAAGTTTAAAGTATATATTCACCCAGAAAGAGTTAAACATGAGACAGAGGAAATGGCTGGAATTAATCAAGGATTATGATTGTACAATTCATTACCATGTGGGAAAAGCAAATAAAGTGGCTGATGATTTGAGTCGAAAAAGTAATGCTTCATTAGCAATGTTGCGTTTTGAATGTGATCCTTTGGTTAAGGATTTTATGAACTTTGGCATAGAAGTTGTTAGTGCAGGAAGTTATTCTATTTTGTTTCAGGTATTAGTGAGATCATCTCTATTAGATAGAATGAAGCAAGCACAGAAGCAAGACAGTGAGTTGTAGAAAAAGTTTGAGCTGGTTCTGAAAGGTATGTTGCATGAATTCAACATTGATAGAGATTGTGTTTTGAGATTTGGGAAGAGATTGTATGTTCCTTGTGATTCACAGTTGAAGAGAGAGTTGTTATGTGAAGCTCAAAGTTCTCCGTTTTCAGTCCATCCTGGCAGTACTGAGATGTACAGAGATCTGCGGGAGTATTACTGGTGGGATGGAATGAAAAGAGATATTTCTGATTTTACTTTGAAGTGTTTGACATGTCGACAGGTTAAAGCAGAGTGGAAGTTACCAAAAGGGATGCTTCAGCCTTTACCAGTGACAGAGTGGAAATGGGAGAATATATCCATGGACTTTGTTGTGGGATTACCGAAGACATCTCGAGGTAATAATGAAATCTAGTTTATTGTTGATCGCTTGACTAAATCTGCTCATTTCCTTCCTATACAAGATACTTTTTCCAAAGATCAACTTTCCCATTTTTATCTTAAATAGATAGTCAGGTTACATGGAGTTCCTCTCTCCATTGTATCTGATCGTGATCCCAGGTTCACTTCTAACTTTTGGAAAGACCTTCAGAAGTCATTGGGTACTGAATCAAATTTTAGTACAGCTTTTCATCCTCAATCAGATGGGCAGTCAGAACTAACAATTCAGAATTTGGAGGATATGCTACGAGCTTGTTCGATGGGTTATCAGGGATGTTGGGACCAACATCTTTCTTTGGTTGAATTTTCATATAGTAACAGTTTTCATTCCAGTATACAGATTGTACAATTTGAGGCGTTATATGGGAAGCGATGCCGAACTCTAGCTTTCAGGGATGAAGTGGGTGAAAGGAAGTTGATGGGACCAGAATTCGTAGATGAGTTGGTAGAAAAAGTTCAGCTGATATAGAAACACATGAGAACAGCTCAGAGTAGGCAGAAGAGTTATGCGGACAACAGGAGGAAGAATCTCTCTTTTGAGGTAGGTGATCATGTTTTTCTCAAAGTATCACCATGGAAAAGTGTGATGTGATTTGGTAAGAAAGGAAAGCTGAGTCCAAGGTTCATTGGACTATATGAAATTCTGGAGAGAGTTGGATCAGTTGCATACCGGGTGTCTTTACCTCTGAGTTTATCTCAGGTACACAATGTTTTTCATGTTTCGATGTTGAGAAAGTATATGCGAGATCCATCTCATGTTTTGAGTCCAGAGGTAGTTCAGCTGGAAGAGAACCTATCTTATGAGGAACAACCGGTCCAGATTCTTGACCACAGGGAGAAAGTGTTATGGAATAAGGTGATTAATCAGGTAAAGGTTTTTTTGAAAAACCACATGATAGAAGAGGCATCATGGGAATCTGAAAATGCAATGAGGGATAAGTACCCCCATTTATTCGATAAGTAAATAAATTGCGGGGACGCAATTTTCTAATGTGGGGAAGGATGTAACATCCCAAGAATGTAATGAATAATAGATATTTTTATCTATGTCTATTAATGATTAAGATGGTGTTTTAGAGGCATAAAATGAAAATAAATACAATCTTATGCATGGAATACACTAATATTCTTAAAAGATTGGTTTACTGCCTTTTGATGGAAAACCCTTTTTAAATCTATCTTTTGACAATTTTATAAGCTATGTTTGTCAAAATAAACTTATTATTTATTATTGGGACGTCAAAATATACTCTGTGTGATTTTTTGGTATTTTTCCGATAAAGTTCATTTTTTTAATGAATAGTGAAAAATGTTGTATTTTAATTAAAAACCTCATTTTAATCTAATTTATTTATATGATTAGAATATCTTTTGAATTGGTTTTGAAGTGAAATTAGAATATATTTTTACCATTTTATCCAATGGTGGTCATTTTAATCAATTTCACTTTGAAATTGGACTTAAACTAGTGTCAATCTTTTGATACTTATTGTTTCATAAAAACACGCTATTTGTCATGACAGCGAGAATTTGTTATTAATTTAATTAATGCAACTTACATGTTTTGAATTTTGTAAAATACACATCATTTTTGAATTCGTAATATCAAATATAGCTTAGGGTGATGTTTTGGAATCTTTTTGAAAAACTTCAATTTTTGATGAATAGTGAAACCACTAAGTGGTAGTTAAAGAAACTGATTTTTCATTTAAATGAAACTTTTCCACTTTTTTGATATGATTTTCAAAAATCCGACATACATGGTTGTCATTAAGAATTAATATTTGGTTCAATGAGATTAAAATAATTTTTTTGGTGAATAGTAACATTTAAGTTCTTAATCGCGATTAGTGGTAATTAGTGTAGTTTAAGGTAAAAATAATGTTTTAACAATATTATAAGAGCATCACACACGTCCTACCCTCATTGTATGTGTCATGGCCGACCAATAAAATCCATGGGTCAACATGGGGACCCCATGGAGCCACTTTGGTTGGGAAATGACATAAATAAATTTTTATTTAATGATAAAGTAAAAATGACACAAACATGATATGTTTTACTAAAACAATTTTTTACATGGGGTTATACAAGTCATATTTTTTATTATAAATATTAATTGGAAAGCTAAAAAGATTTGATACATCATAGTATTTTTTTTATAATTTTTAGACTTTAAATAAATTAAATTATTTATGACATCATGATGATGTAGTGATTACCTCATTAATAAAGGATTTAAATAAAATGAAATGATAATGTAAAATATATGAACTACAGATGTAAAAAACATATTTTATGGGTGGATTTAGAACCCTTATCACCTTAACCTCTAATTATATCAATTTGGGACCTTTTGAATCCGAAACTCATTTTAAAATAATGTAACATTACTTTACATTCCAAGAGTACCCCACCTCTCCTCTTATAAAAGGCCCCAACCTCTACCTCTTTACCCACACCTCCAAAGCCTTTGGCTCGGCCATCCCCTAACCATTTTGTCTCTCCACTTCCCTATCTTACTCCTTGAAGCATAACTTTGGGCAGATGTCTTCCCAAGGAAGCCTTTGAGCTCAAATCTAAGAGAGTTACCCGATTTTAAGGTAATGTCTTCACTTGAGTCCTTTTGTTTTATTTTGCTTCTCCAACCCCCTAAACTCTTTTTATTCATTTCTTTTGTAACAACTACAGTATATTCAATATACTAGCATGTTTTTATAAGAAGTATTCGAGCTACACTTACACACACCTACATCTAATGGTTAAAGGACATACTGTTTCCGTGGATGGTGAATTTATGCCTCCCAAAACGATGATTGTTCAACATTCTTTTAACACCTTCAAAGGTGTCCATTAAGATGTCACTATATTTATATATGATATATAATATGTTTATGTTTTCCTTAAGCTTCTGTATTTGTTTCATTTTGGGAATACCTTTATGGTTTCCATTATGGGTAAATGCGATATCTTCATTTAAAGAAGTATGGACTACCGCCCCCTCAAAGTGATTTGATTCGTTAAATACCAAATGTGGGACATATAAAGGATGGAACTATGATATTATATATGATATTATACTGGAATTATAATATACCTTTATATAATTATGATTCCATTCTATAAAATACGAAATAGAAATGAAAGTAGCGTTCATGTGTACGTACGGCTTACCGTCTCCATGAACGGTGCATTTCATTTCTTACCTCTAAATGATTATGTAATGTTTTAAATGCATGCATGTACTGGATATATATGACATATATGATATCTATATCATGAATTCCATTCTAGATATAATGGATACATCAACAAATTTTAATTATAAAGGGCTTATTTTTTACTCAAGTACCAATGATCATTAAAACTACCGTTATTAACTTAAATAATTACGTAGTGTTCATGACATGAAAATAAGTGATATAAAAGGAATAATGAACTTGAAAAAGGTTCTTAAACAAGTATAAATTAACTCAAGTTTATTATTTAGGAGATTAAAGAACGACCGAGTCAAGTCAGACCTGAGGTATGCGACTTCGTCTCAATCTCGTTTCATTGAGGCATATTTTGTTTTATACACAACCTTCTTTTATATGGTGTATAAACCCCTTTGACTTTTATGTTTATTCAAAAGGAATCTTTTTATACGAAGCGTTTACTAAACGACAAAAGGTAATGTTTTTGTCATATGTATTCGGCGACAATGACTTCTCCGCCACCGTGACCATTATTTGAGTTTCGGCTTCCTCTACAAGCCATAGTTTTTTTAAAAAAGAAAAATAAATACCATGTTTTACATTTATTTTATTTTGGTATTGAAAATTGTTTTCATAATGTTTTTATATCAACGTGTTGTATTGATATCTTGTGATTGAAAGGTGGAAATTTTATGTTTCCTTTATACATGTTTTATGTGATATGATTATGTTGAGGTTCTTGGGCATTATTATGAAGACGGGTGGTTCTGTGATAGACTAAGGGCGGGTGAGATCGATATAGCTCTCCAATGCATTGGGTAACTTGAAGGAGTGAAACGTTAAGGTTTATCCGAAGAGATTTAGGGAATATACTGTGATGGGTATTCCAAACATAACCAAGAGGGTTACTCCCTACGTAAGAATGTTATGAATGCCTCAAGTTACCTTTATGTCTTATAATTTCTATGATTTATTCATGATTTGATGAGGTATGATAAAGTGCTTGTGTTTTATGGGTAAAGTATGATTTTATTCTTATGTATATATGTACCCATGTTTCCTTTCAATATTTTTATATCCCTTACTGAGCTTTTAATGCTCATCCAAAGTTTTTGTGAAATGTTTTTCACAGGTCAAGGGAAAGGTACATGATATGATGATAGTGTCAAGGAAGTGTCAAAAAAGAATCCATGTTTTATTTTAAATATGTTTCCATAGATGGGAAAGAAGAATACTATCATTATGTAACCACTTTTTTTATATGTGGAATGTAATGCAAGTTTTATGATCTAATTCTCTAAAACTCTAATCCCGAAAAGATCCTCAACGTGTAATCTTGTAATAACTCAAGATTAAGTAAGGTTTAAGGCTGGGACCTTATAACATATATTAAAACATAAGAATTCTCAATTTAAGGTATATAAGAAATGATCTGTGATTTTACAGAAAAATGATATGAATGAAGTTAAGATCCAATATTTTAATGATTTTTGGAATATTTTATGATAATATTGGGATAGTCATATAATGAATTGTTTTAAGAGTATGATAAAACCCAACCTATATACTAGATTTATACAAGTGCGAAATAGATTAAACAAAAAATATACTAGTATGAAATTTGTTTACCTTAAACAATCATAAGATGGATAATTTAAAATATTTTATAGATTTTTTATATTTTTAATCAGTCATAGTTTATTTTTTTAATATTAGAAAAAAAGAGTTATCTAATTATATTATAATTACCTAGTTTGTAGTTTAGTTCATGTATTAATTATGCTATTTCAACTAACTAAATGAATTTATTGAAAATAGAAGATAATAAACTACGTAAACACCCATAAATTCATGTTGAATCCTAATCATGACAATGAGGCTGGATTTAGTGTCCATGTAAAGGTTTCTTATTTTTGGGAATTAGTTTTTATATTTTTTATACATCCATGGAAGATATTTTTTTACTAGTATAACTTGGTTAATTATAACAAAAACACCCTCGTAGGGTTAACATATCCATGGTATTAATAATTTATACTTCATATATTTAATAATTAGGATAACATTTGGGTTTTGTAAGAAGTTAATAATAAGTAAAATTGTAAGAATTAAATTTTTCTGTGGTGGTAAGAATGTTATACCTCCAAAATTTCTTTATGTTATTGGACTATTATTTTATAATTAATTTTTCATTATGATCACACAGGAATATATTATCATTTTATATGAACTTTACAAAAAATGTGTTCCAATAGAATGTTAAGAGGAATTTTAAAGCGATATACAAATGGAAGATTCATAATTTCACTAAAACAACCTCCATTTATTTAAATCCCCCTATAAGATCGCCCATGTCATGAAGATGGTAAGAAGGAAAGCATGCATTAGGAATTAAAAAGACATTATTGATGGATTTGTAAGAACCATGGTAAGAGATTTAGTGTATGATAAAGAGAAAAATATGATGTAATTATTTGGATATATATCCATTATGAATGAGTAATGTTGTCTAATATGATTATTTTTCATTAGGGACATTAATCAGTAATACAGTTGGTGATTATTATTGTTATTGGCATAATAATGTTACTATTTGAATTATTTAATAATTTTTTTTGGAAAATATATAAATTTTAATTAAAAGTATGTTTTATAATGACATTTTATGTTATAAATAAATTATATTTTAATGAAATTTTTTTATAAAGATCTTTTAGAATGTAATATAAATTAGCAAAGTCCTATTTAATTATTTTAATAGTGAACAAGTTCATTATGTCATAAAACTGTTAATATTAAATAAATAAGTATTTGAATTTTAAATAGTTGGTTATAATATTTAGATAATAATTTTAATAAATTAAAATTCATTTTTTTTATAAATATCAAAATTATCTTAGGCTGAATTTATGGTATTTTTTTTTTAAAAAAAGCTTATTGTTTGGGTAAAAATTGAAAATATAGTTTCTTTGGAAATACTGTAACTCTTATGAAATAATATTTATAATATCATGATTAAAAATTTATTATCCATGAATATTGATCTAATTTTATTTATCTAGTAACATAATACATAAGGTGTTACAGATAGAAACACATTCCATGCATTTTGAAAACCACAATTTTTTATTTTCTGAATAACTATTTTTATGATTTATATTCATATCAAATTAGAATTTATTTTTACTAATTTTATAAATTTAATGATAAAAAGGTATTTTTATATGGAATGGGATGTTCTGAATTAGGTAATATGTTCATTTTTTTTATTTGGCAAAAAATAATTTAATGTAGTATGATATTATTTTGAAAAGTATATGTAAAAAATTATAGTGAGTAAAAGATAAATAGTAATAGAAAACAGTACCTAAAAATAAAAATATCGGTGGTTAAAATATTTCACACAATTAAATATTATTTAGCAGATTAATTGTTAACTGTATTATTTGAAATTAGTCACACCTGATAGTGGTTACCTTCAGGTACAAAATAATCATTATTTAATAACTTTAAACCACCACTCCTCAAGTATAAATACCTTTTTTCGATATTAAATTAACACACCAAATAATTTATAAATTACTTATCTCTCAATTAATCTCGAAATAGTATCTCCTAGGATATTCAAAAGTTTTATTAATTCCTTCCCTCTCGTTAAGAAGAACCCTCTCTAAGTACGGGATCTCTCTCTCCTCTTAACTTTTCGAGTTCACTACAATTGTTAGGTTGTATTTTTAAATTAAATTTTCATAAAAAACCATCCTTTTTATCACATTTTAAAATATTACATTTATATATTTTTGAAATGATATTTTTTTATTCCCTCTCATTATATCCTTTAATTAGATTTTCTAATACTGATGTAAGGTTCCTCAATCCTCATCTTTTCTTTTTTAAGTTCTTTATTTTTTTTTGTATTGTATTTATGAATTACCTTTTAATATAATTCCATTCATGTAATTTCTATATTACATTGGTTATATTGTAAATGATAGTTTTATTATTCACTCTCGTTGTAACCTTTGTCAAATTGTTATAATACTCATACTATTATGTATCCATAAAACAATCGAAAAATATTGGTAATGTATAGAGTAATTGGTTTACAGAAAAATAAATCCATTACAAGATACTTCAAGGGGATGTTACAATGGAATAGATATACCTAGAAATTATAACCCCAAAAATATCATGTAGAGCTAGACTCAATCAAGTACTAGTGCATGATAATAATCCTTATTACAAAAATGGTTTAAAAATCCCATGAGATATTCTTTTGTTAATTCACATGATCATTTATATTCCATTGGGAAGGATTTATTCATCATTCAATTGGTCTTATACCATTTCAAATACACATATTCCAACTACAAAGATATGTTTATTAGTTGTTTTATTGGGTGGAATTATTTGTGTGTGATATAATTATTTCTTATATATGTAAAAATATTGAAGGATATACTTCATTGAGTAACTATGATGTGTATTTATGTTATTTATTCCTTGAAAATTATTCCCTGTAATATATTTTAATGATATGGAATGCATTGGACATGCAATGAAGTATGTGGCTTAGAATTATAAAGAATTTTAGGACATTTATAGGTTTCCTAACCTAATTATAATAGGGTATGGGGAGCATTGTTACTATTTATGTAATATGACTTAACACATGGAATTGAAGTCATATAAGGAGTAAATATTATGCATTCCCATCACACTCTAATCAGTTATTATTATCCAATTATTTATTTTTTTATATATTCTCAATATAATCATCAATCTTATGAGATTCTACTTAGTTTATATGAATCAATTTATTTATTTATGCCATACCACATTTTTTTATCATTGATTATTCTATATGAAACCCACATACTGGGCTTCTAAGATCACCCTTTATATTGTTTTCCAATTTGATTAGGGAACCATGATGGGTAGTATATTAACCCAAACCTTTTAAAGATAATATTACATTATTTTATGCATATTTATCTATTAAATAAAAATAAATGGTTGGGAAGTCTAGTGTATTTTGAATACTAAGTCTAGAAATGAAAACATTGAAATTATAATAAAAAATATTAATCACAATGAAGGGATCATAATAGCATTTGATCACCTACAATTGCATATGATAACCTCGGGAATACATAGACAATGAGGGTGAGCTAAAAATCCCAGTTTGGGACTGAACAATTGGATTACAGCATATAACTTGAATTAGAAGTCATATCATGATTAGATAAAAGGCATATATCATGTATAAATGTATTGAATAATATAATATATAACAGGGAGTTATATGATAGTGGATGCATTAGGAAGCGTCAAAAACATATAACATGACATAAAAATTAGTCAAGGATAACTTCTAAGATAATATCACATAGTGGACATGGTCCTATAAAGGATTATGTTTACTCCCTAATCCCGTATGTTACGTCTCATGAGACTAAAATATTACCTAATTAATTTGAATTTTATCACAATGCACACATGATAATATATTCATTCATATGTGATCCGAGTAAATAATAAAACATATAAAATAGAAATAAGGGTTTCCCATGGAAGAAATGTGTATTTTAATCATGTAATATGGGATAAAAAGGGTTTATTACAATGTTATCCATGAAATAAATGAATTAAATAATTACTTCCAATTCATAAAATATAAACAAGACTATATAAAGAATAATCAGGTAAAACTAAAATTAAATCATCAAAAATAGTGGTTATATAACATTAAGAATATTCCACTAAAGTGCAGATTTAGAGAATAAATAAAGATTCTTTAAAAAGGATAAATACCAAATTATATACATAAAAAATAAATTAACTAAAATATTTTTTATTGATATTTTGAGTTATTTTGAAATATATTGGTGTATTAAGTCATTTTATGGCGTTTTTTTTAAAATGGGTAAGAAACATAGATGTTCCCTTTATTTTGAATTTTTTATTGAGAGGAATTGAGAAGGGAGACTTTTGAAACATATAATTACCCAAAATATATAGATTAATTGATATTCATAAATATTTTTTATATATATACAGAAAATATAGTATAACATTATAAGAATAAAAATGATACAAATTGAGGTAATTAATGATAAATATTAACCTAAAATAAAATATAAATGTTCAATGAGTTCCATTATATTACGCATTCCTTTAGTTAAACATTATTTGACTCTTTTATATCCATTAAAAAAAATTTATTACCTCAAACCAAACCATATTAATATTTATTATATCATATATAATAATTATATAACCTATTACTACTTGATCACTACTAATATTTCATTATTACCATTTTGGGGGGGTTAAATGCTCCATATATTAATGCATATTTTATGATGTAATATCGTGTTCATCTAAATGGGATGTAGTTTAATCATATCCATAATTTTATTAATGATATAAAATTAATATTTATTTAGTTAATACATTTTTTATAAATATTATTGAAAGAACTATTTCAGGAATGATTCACACCCCATCGTTGAGACGGTAAGTCATACATATACATGAGCGATAATATCATTACATTAATGGTAAATGGGTAGAGAAATAAAATATAAAATAATTTTAATGAATAAAAATCATGTCATTATTATAACATATACAAATTATTTTATTCATTATAACCATCCAAATAAATTGGTTGTGAAAAATGATTTACACCCATTTGAGGAGACTGTATTTCGTATATACGCATGAAAGAATATTTTTTTATTATATAATAGATAAAGGGTGTGATAAAGTTGTATCGTATTAATAAAGGAATATAATAATATAGATTATATTGGAGTTATTATTTTATTATGGTTATAACATATTAAATGGACGATGGAGAAGAATGAAATTGGAAAGGATTGGTAAAGATGAAGACCTATTCCATAAAGGATCTCCTTTATAAAATATCTTAAGGAAACTAGAGAAGGCCTTATAGAAGGTCCAAAACCAAAAAAAATTAAATAATTATTTTCATAAAGGATATTGTATGTTTTTGGTTGAGACATGTGGCTCATTTTTGTTTATATAAGTGAAATAAAGAGTTCCACTTTATAATTATTGTACGAGGCACATAAAAAATTTCTCGAAATACTAAAATATAATTGACTATTATAAATAAAATTTATACAAAATAGTACATAAATTTATAGAAGATGAAATATTCCCAAATATATTATCCCATTTTCCATTATTTAATAATATAAATATTTTTAAAAAATCATTAAAATCTTAATCACATAAAATATCATTTTTTTTCAATTTAGATAAAATTCATTATTATGACATTAAAAACATCTAGAAAACAAGTTAAATTCAAAAAAATTATTTTATAATATCATAATAATTAAATTTTAATATATATAATTCTTATTTCATGTTTAATATTTCAAATTATAACTATTCTATTATTTTTAATATCAATTATTTTATTTCACAAAAATTTAATAATTACTGCACAATCATTTTTGTTAGCATTTAAGGAAATTATTTATTCACTAAAAAAATATAAATATATTAACTAGATTGATATAAACATATTAGGGTTCAAAATTACATTTTTAGATGAACAAATTGTTTGAAAAACGCAATATTAAAAATATTTTACTTATTAAAAACATAGGTGTGAAATGATTTACTTTTCTTTAAATAAAATATTATAAATGTAAAAATATTATCCTAGTGGCCTTGAATTTTAATAATTCATTATATATTATGATAAAGGTCTTTAATTAACTATCTAATAATATTAGTGTAGTTTTTAGGTTAATTCTATAATCCTTATCATAATATTTTTACTATTAATTACCTGATTTTATCTATCGTTGTAATGAAAATTAATATGGTTACTATACAGATTTACAAAAATAAAAATGGTATATTTACTAAAGTTTTACCTCATAATTAAAAATATTTAATCCATCTTTAAAAATTCAAAACACATAATTTTAATAATTAAATTTAATATGAATTTGAAATAACATGACGAGAGACAATTTTTTTTTCAATATGTTCTCTTTAAGTAAAAAATGTTATTATGCTAAATTAATGTATAAAATTAATATGAAAGACGAAAAATATTTTAATTAAAATTATAAGAAACTAATTAATGTTTAAAACAAATACATTATAGTATTTTACTTTTAAAATGATATATAAAATACAGTTTACAATGCAGATATGTATTTTTCAAAAATCTTTAAAATTTCAAACATTTAAGAAAATTCTCAAAAATTTACCCTCAGATAATTTTGAAATGATGAATTCATAAATGTAGTTTATTTTTAAAAATAATATTTCAAAAATATAAAATATTAAATGTATTTATTTCTTAATAGAGAAGACTTTTTATTGAAGAAAACTTGTTTTTGATGAATAAAATAACTTTTCTTAAAATTAATTTTTAATTTTCTAATATTTAATAAATATATTACACAATAATATTATTCTTATATACATCCAAAAATTCAATAGTAATAGTATAAATTTTTATGTGAAAATAATAATATTTCAATAGTATATTTCAGTTCATTTATACTCGGTGTTGTATGTAACATAAGCTAACGAAAAAATCAAAATATTTACTAAAAATATTACAGTGTTACATTATCACCACCCTTTTGAAATATTTCCATGAAAATTCATTTTAGATATTAAGATGAGATGAAGTGAGGGTACTTATCCTTCAAAACATCCATTGTTTCCATGTTTCCTCTTCGTATTTGTGATTCCTCTATATTTCGTTATCTTGGCAAGTGGTCTTGTAACATTGAAAATCGTCTACACAGTTAAAGATCATTACGAGATGCTCCTCAGTATAGAGATCATTATTCCTCTATATCACCTCATGATTCTATACATGTCTGTGAACAATTATCTACTTATTTAGGAGGGATATGTGAAATAAATGTTATACATGAGAAAAGGTTGGTGTAAGTTCTAGTAGATATGCCATGACTCTGAAACAATTAAGAATATCAAAGGGGAAAATGTGCCTAGGACATAGATTTCCATTATTCCCATATCTCATGTCACTCTTCCACAGTGATATGCATAAAAATGACTTATATCCATCCTCAAACACTATATCTCATCGATGACTATATGCATATCACTTTCATTGACTTAGATAATCCTTGATGCGATGCTGACTAGTTTTCACCATTTTTACAATTTCCTTTACCATTTAATATCCATTTCCATACATTCACAAACATTATCCGAACATGTAGGTGTTCTATATCCATTCCCTCAAAGAGCTTCATATGGATACATTTGGATTCTTGAGTAAAATATGTTATCATAAGCGAACATGACCAACGGAATATGTTAATCCCATCCATTGTTGAAGTAAAATGAATATTCTCTCAACATATATTCCAATGTCAGAATAGTATGATCAGACTGCCGATTCGTTTCTAGATTATGATCTGTAATGGCATTCATCTTAGTGTTTAGAGCATGTTGGATACATTAAAAGAACATAGAGGTAAACCTCAGATCTTGATCAGATATAATCTATAATGGTACTACATATATCCTCCCCACTAATTTGATGTATATACATGTATTTTTATTGAGCACGAAGACCTCTAAAATTGAAATAGAGTTATATTTTTTTATAAGACAGTCTACAACAACCCATATAACATTATTTCCTCTAGATATCTTTATAAGTCCCATGAAAAAGTACATGGTGATGTTTTCACATTTACTTATGGGTATATGTAATGGTTTCATCATAATTTTATAATTTTTCCAATAATCCAAAAAAAATTAACCTATAAAAAATATTGATGCATATTCAGAAATAACTTTCTTCATATTGTCCCACCAAAAGTTCTCTTGGAGAGCTTGATGCATCATTTCACTCCATAGGTGGTAGGATATATTTGTAAATTTTGACTCATTCAAAATATACCTCTTCATCTCATGATTTTATGGTATACATATTCGAGACAAACATATTATGATTCTTTCTTCATCAATTTTAATATTTAATGATGTCATGTTGTTTATTGATTCCACCTTCTTCTGAATTTCGACATCACTTCTTTGAGAATCTAATATATTATCTATATGGGATGGTTGAGTAACAATTTATAAAATGAAGAATTATTTTCATTCCCTTATTATTCTCAAGTCCATCCTTTGTATGTCTAGGAAGATTGGATAATTCTAAATTCTCATCAATGATAATGTCATAAGATCATTTTCTACACAGAACATATTACACTTCATTTTATTTACCCAGATGGTAGTGGAATGATAAGTCATAATCCTTGATGAGATGTGATGGTTTTTATTTAACATGTTATTCTCCTTCTATGTGAATATGTAATTAATTCTATTGTGATTAGTATATATCTTGAACTTCTATCCATTAAGAAAATTAAACAATATTTTCAATGTGGAGATCGCACCCGCTAACTCCAGATCACATGTGGGATAATTTTTCTCACGAAAATTTATCTTCCATTACGAATAGGATACTAATTTATCATTTGGTATCTTTAAAAATCCTAATCCCTTGTTTTATTCATCTATATATACCATAAATATTTCCCCACAAGTTGGTAGTTTAAATATTTCTACATTGATAAGCCTATTTTTTCAACCCTTTCTAGTTGTCTTCACATTCACTGGTATGGAAAAATGTTCCACCCTTCTAATTAATATTGGTTAGTTAGATTTATAAACCTGTTAATTTCCTCAAATTCATCATAAATACCAAGCTAGACCGAGGAAAATAAGGATCACCATTACATATGTTTGTAGAGGATGCACCTTAATTGAATTTTTCTTATAAGGGTCCATAGATATCCCTTTCTAGGTGAAATCAATAAAAACGATTTATAATTTATCTAACCATAAATCAATATAAATATAAATTTGATATTTCTTCTTCTTTACCAATGTTATTAGAATAATATTCAAATTATCTTCATTCTTCTCCTTTCTCTTAGAGTATTAGAATGTCATCTATAAGGATTACTACAAATTTGTTTAGTTAATCTATAAAGACTATATAAATTATTTCCATGAAAATCCCTATAGAGTTTTTGAATATTAATGTAATCACTATGAAATCATAGTATCCAAACGTCATTTGAAGGGAATTCATGGGCATATATTCCTTCTTCCCCTTTAATTAGTGATATCCCAATTGAAGGTACACTATATAGAAATACTTGGTCCTGCATAGTTTTTAAAAAATCATCCATTAATAGAAGGAGATACTTGTCCATTATAATAATTATTTTAGTCACGTGATAATAAATACATAGAAGCACTGATTTGTCCTTGTTCATGATGTTGAGGATGGGAACACCCCACAGTGAAGTACTTGGGTGTAAGAAACCCATGTCAAGAATATCTTGTAACTACTTATTTAATTATTCCAACTCAACGGTGGACATCCTATAAGGAATCTATGGAAATGGAAGATATATATACATATTTTCAATTGAGAACTAAACCTCACAGTGGAGAGGAAGACCAATAAATTATTCAGGGAACACATCAACATAGTAATTCACAAAGGCAATGTATTCAATCATATTACTCTCATTTTCCTAAATCATTTAAATTTGATATTCATTATCATAAGGTATTAATATCCACACTTTAGTTTATTCTTTTTAATAATATTCATCCTTCTCTATACGTTTGTATATAACTGAAGCATGTCTGGATATGTGAATTGTTGTCTCCCTATCTCAAAAGTTGATTGTAGATATGTATAAAGATAGCAAATCCATACCAATATAGAATAATACTCCCCAAATGGATGTAAGATGATATTTTATAAGAGGTTAAATCAAAAAAAAAATATCGTAAATTAGTTATACACATTTTTATGGAGTAATTTCCCCATTCATAGTTCTCAAATAAAATTCAACATCGGAATTTTGTGTAGTGATTGAATAGTTAAACTAAAATTGCATTATATAAAGGAATTCATAGAAAATAAATAAAAACTTATGTTTTCTATTATATAATGAATAACTAACATACCTATCATTACATGATTTTAAGGATCCACCATAGCAGTAGTGATATAATATTATCTTTCTACCTTAGAGGTTTTTTCCTTGATAGTATCTGATTTTCCTTTTACTATGGGATTTTATCACATAATTCCCATGTTCTTTATAGTTGAAATAATGTAGTACAAGCTAACTTTTAATCTGAACAATCCTTTATTCCTTTTTATTAGTGATAATCTCCTTGTCATTTCCTCAAATATTAGCATGATGACCCACTTTTCTACAATTGATGCATCTAATAGTTCTCTTATGATATTTATGAGGATGATTCTTCCCATAGTTTTGACATATGGGATGTAGGGATTTCATTTCTCTATGGGATTTAATTTTTTATCCTTTCACATTAATATCAATTTAAATTTTTTTTTCTCTGAGTCCATGAGACAAATAATAGTCTCTAATTTCAATCTCAACAATAAGTGCACACCATCAAATCTTCTCATAGCTATCAATGTATCGAATAACCAAGGGTTTTAATAGAGTCATCATTAATTTAATAAATACATGATCCTCATTTAATTCATTTTTAACGAAAAATCATGAAGTGTTTCTTAAAATCCTTGAAATGTTTTTCTTATATGATCTGAAATAGTCATCATCATTTTTTACTAGTCCCAGGAACCTCATATCCATCATTAGATAGAATTTCAAGGATAATAATTATTTAAATTTATTTTATTGAATTATTTCCATTTGATTGAATCATCTTCATAATTAGAAATAGTTTTTTATTAGTTTCCACCACATATCAACTTTACAATAAAAATGATAAGCTACCAACATGTCACTCTCTTATTTTGAGTAATATAGGATAGAGAATATCCTCTCAAAAAAGTTAATCAATTGTTATACGATCAGAGGATCCAAAGATACACTAAATTCATGATGCCTTTAGTGGATAAACAATTGGATTGACACTTGATCATTATTAAGAGGATGATAGAATTCCAAATTATTCATGTTACTCTAATTACTTGATCGAGTAGAGACAGTACTATCATGAATATCTATGTATCTATTTTCATTAAGTTTTCCATCTCATTAGTGAAATAATAAAATTTTATATTACATTGGTTGTTATGAAGAGTTATCCTATTTCTATATATTAACAATAAAAAGAAAAAACTTGGTGCGACATGAATACTTAGCTAATGAGAATACCAAAAGGAAACTATGAACATAAAAGGATAAACATTTTGATGAAAATTTTATCATAACTTATGATTCCATAAGATTACATCTAGGTTATACATTATGATATAATTAACCCCATGATTATTACTAATTTTATTTAGTCTTAATCCCCCAAAATAGCTAGACTTTCCCCTGATACCAACTATATAAGCCCAATACTTTTGAACATTTTCTTATATTTTTTGGATTTTTTTTTTCATTAAATAGATTCAATCTATTGAAAAGAATATTTATTGTGAATAATAGGTTCGCAATTTAAAATAATGAAACCAAAATAATTTTTTTCTTGAAAATCCCTATAATGACCTCCAAAATCCCTTTTAACTCCAGTAGCTTTATAAGATAACATGGGGAATAAATAGATAGAAGGGGTGTGATAAAAAGCCATGTAAGGGAATAAACATGCTATTGAAGCATAAAATATGAGTTAGAAGCCATAAAATAATAACATAAAAGGCATGGATCATGAATTAACACATGGAAACACAATATATATGACATGTGAACATATGATCATAGAAAAATAAGAATGGGGGAGAAACATATGATATTCCATAAAATTACTCAAGGCTAACAACCAAGACTATATCACACAATAAATAGTGTCTAATAATGGATTATCTTTACTCCTCATTCCCATTTACAGTGTCTCTTGAAAATAAAAACATACCAAAGGAATTAGGGCACTTTTTGGGTGAACCCTTCATATCATTTTCATGTATATTTTCACGATATAATGTTTCAAACATAAAGAACAAACATAACAGTTACATATGGAAAGAAATATGTATCATAATCATTTCATAATGTATAAACAAAGGGTTTATAACAATGGTACCCATAAAATAAGTGATATAAATCATTATTATTAATTAGTAATCGAAAAAATTATATTTGATTAGTAATAATGATGTCATATTGAATTAAAAACATGAAAAATAGTGGTTAGGTAACATTATAAATGATCCACATATGTGTTGTTTCAGGGAAAAGGATAAAGAGTACTTAAAGAGGATATAAGAATAATTTTTAACATAAAAAAACAAATGAAAAAGAATAGATATTTCATGATAATTGGAGTTATTTTTTAAAAATATAATAGTATTCAATCATTTTTTATTGTGTACATGAAATTAAATAAGAAATTGTGATGTTTTCTTTAATCGAGACTGTGTATTAGAGGGAATTGGGAAGAGAAAATTTTAAAATACTTAACTAACCACAATTAAAATATTAATTGATCTATATAAATATATTTTTTACATATAATGAAATAAGATAGTTATATAATAGTAATAAAGAGTTAAATTGAGGAAATTAGATATAAAGCGTAACGTAATGGAAATATGGAGGTTCGAATAGATCACTTACATTACAATTTTCATTAGTTGAACATGATTTAAACTCATGTATAATTGTTTAAAGAATGTTATTAATTTATAACATAAACGTATTAATATTTACTACATCATATATAATCCTTATAAAACCTTTTACAACCCCCTCTTTAATAATAGTTAAATATTACCATTTTTGGGTGTTCGGTGCTTGAATTTTAACAAATTTTGTTTATCATGTAATATCATATTTAGGTTTATGGGATATAGTTTTATCATATATACGATTATTTTTATTCTCTAAGTTTAATATTTAATTATTTAATAAATTTTTAAACCATTATCTGAATTTGGATATGGAAAATGAACTGTATCACTTTTTTGAGATGATAGGTCATACGTACATAGGAGTAACAATATCATTACCCTAATGGTTAATGGGTATATAAGATGATGATAAAATTGTTATATTGGATCAATATAATGTAATATGTTTCATATATTTCAATTATTTCCTTCATAATAACCATCCAACTAAATTGGTGATGAAAATAGAATTAAAACGCTACATGGGGACAATAAGTCATACGTACGAATGTGTGATTCATTCATTTTTATGTGATGGATAAATGGTGTAATATTATTGTATCACAATAATAATAAAATATATGTATATATATGATATTTTATTAATTATTTTGGGATGATTAATAAATATTAAAAGGATGAATAAGAAGAAATAAATTTGAAAGATTCAGTATAGAGGATTTCCTCTTCAATGAAGGACCTCCTTTATATCTTCACTATAAGAACCTAGGGTAAAGATTTTGGAAGGTAGAGTACAATAAGAACATAAATGTGGATCTTGAAAGATAAATAGGTTTTTTTGATCAACAAAGAATTCTAAATGTGGTGTAAACATATGAAAGAAGTGGGCCCCTTTTATAATCGGTGTGAGAGGATGTTCTGGAATTTTGAAAAATATTAAAATATGATAAGACTATTCTATTGAAAAATTATTCCAAATGGAACATAAACACACATTTTATGGAATTTTAGACCATATCATATCCCTTTAGTCCCTATTTAATATTTTTTTTTTAAATAACTTAGTAAAATATTAATCTTATAAAATATCATTATTGTCAATCTTGCTACTATTCATTACTCTAACTTTATCAACCTCAAGATAATAAGTAAAAATTATACCAAATAGTATATTATATCTCAAAAATTTCATTTTAATCTAAATAAGTCTTGTATCACAATAAATATATCTTGTTTTATTTATTTTCATAATTTTAATATCATTAAATTGATTTTCCATTAACGTAATAATTAATGCGTCATTATTCTGTAAGAATTTAATGTAATTATTTAATAGAAAATAATTTAAAACAAATTACCATGTCAAGATAAATATCCTATATTTCAAAACTATATTTATAGTCAAACATATCCTCGGAAATAATTCATATTAAATATATTATACTTATTAAAAACATAAGTGTCACATGTTTGACATTTCTTCAATTAAAATACTATAAAGGGTATAATATTGTGCATGTGTTCTCAAATGGTCCTAAATTATACCATTGGATAATTATGGTCAAATAATACTCATAAAATAAAATCTCCTCAAGTTTTAGGATATTTTTCTAGTCCTTTTCATAAAATTTTTACTCTTAATTATGAGATTTATATTTTATCATGGTATCAAAATATTATAAGTTCACTATCCACATTGACAAAAAAGGGAATGATTACTTAAATTAGACCTCATTATTCCAAATATTCAATATTTATTTCATAATTCAAAACATGGAAGTGGTGGTATTATTTTAATACTAAACTATAAAAATGAAATGTAAAACGATTTATATGAAAAATTCCCTTTTTAGTATAAAATGATATTATACAAAATTCATGAATATAATTCATTTAAAATTAAAAAATTAGATAAATAATAGTTAAAATAAAAAAAAATAGTTTAGAACTTATCTAAAATAGATTTTTACATTTGAAAATATTTAAAAGAAAATATTTTTTTCAATGTAAATGAGTATTTTCACTATTCATTAAAATTTATATCTTTTAAGAAAATTGTGAGAAATTAATCGCAATATAATGAACAAAAGATAATTTAAAAAATGAATTTTCCTTCATAATTTTTTTTTTCAAAAAATTTTCAATTATAATTATATTTATTTTCCACATAAATAAATAATATATTTATAAAGAAAACATTTTTTAAAAGAATAAAA
The DNA here is from genome assembly GCA_963277665.1 of Viscum album. NCBI lineage: Eukaryota > Viridiplantae > Streptophyta > Magnoliopsida > Santalales > Viscaceae > Viscum > Viscum album. The sequence continues at coordinate 236,408,713 of OY728141.1, forward strand.
TGAGTTTTCTAAAAATTACGTACTTATTTCTTAAGATTTAATAAATATATTTCATAAAATGGATATTTATATACATACTCACCGATTTAATGGTGAGTTTATAACATTTTTTTTAATTAAACTTTTTTTAATTGTATATCAAGGTTCATCTAAAATTTATGTTGCCTGAAACATAATCTACTAAAAGAATAATAATATTTCATGAAAATATCGAGGTGATACAAGTAAAATATATGAAAAATGGATTGAATAGAGAATAAATATGTTTTCATGTTTTAAAATGATTTATTTTTAGTTTTAATTTAATTTAAAAAACATTGATGTATATGGTTTTCAATGGCTATTAAATTCTTTTATCCAATATATTGTTATCTAGGTACCATTGTATTAAAACATCCCACAATTCTAGCGTTCTAGATTTTGGTTCATTAATGTTTTTATCAAAGGATTGTTTTATATAAATCTATGGAACTATATTTAGGAGAACATACATATAACATAATATGAAAATTATTATGGATCACTTATATTAAACCATATATATTCTTAATTTATGTAATATATTAAATGATATGTACTTTTATTGAAATTGAATAATCCCAAATTTAACATCATAAATTTGATAGATTTTTTGGACATTTCATGATATTTTTTGGGAAAATCATTTAACGTATTGGGTTAATAGTTTGATAAAAACCAATATGAAACCTATATTAATCCAAGAGTGATATTTAAAAAAAATACAGTATTAGATTATTGGAGGAACCATAAACATTCATATGATGGATAATTACATAAAGTTATACTTTTCAAATATTGTTAATTAGTCATGGTAAACAATTTATTTATTTTAGTACCTGTAATAATAGGTAGAAAATTGCATTATAGTTAGTTGGTATTCAGTTCAAATCTATTATTCATTATGATTCTTCAATATATTATACGTATTTTATTTGGACTGAAAGAAACAAATTGTGTTAAAATCGAAAAATATACTTTGGTATTTTACACGTGAGAATGAAAATGTGTCTAGATTTCAAATTGATGCAGTGTTTGGTTATTTTGGGGAATTAATTTTCATAATATTTTGTTATAGATCCCTAGGTTCATATTTTATTATTAAATGAACTAGGTAATTTATAGCTATCATGACCTCAAATTATTAAAATCCTCATGGAATTTATTATTTTTACTTTAATTATTTAATAATGAAGATAACATTTGGGGTTATTAAGTGATTAATAATAATTGAAATTTTAAGGAATAAATATTCACAAGGGGTAGAATTAATTATCAAAATATTCCTTTATGTTATGGAACTATTATTTTATAATGAAAGTTTTATTATTTTCACATAGAAATAAATTTACATTTCCAAATAAATATACACATTTTGTGTTGATATGGGACAATAAAACAAACAACAATATATAGATATAAAATTTCAATTATAACACACTAACTAAAATAACTACATTGGTTTTTAATTTAGGAAAAGATCACTCATGCTTGGAATATCGTAATAATGAGCAGAATCATTGAAAAAACAATAGGTATTATCAAAGGATTTGTAAGAACATACGAAAAAATTTAAGATTTGATAAAGTGAGTGTGATGGTATATTTATAGGTAAATATGAGTGTTATTCATGAGTAATGGTTTTAAATATTATCATTGTTCATTATGAACAATAATCAAAAATAAGTTTAGTTGTTATTATTTCTATTGACACAATGAAGTGATTGGTGGGATTATTAATTTTTTTTTGAAAAAATATAAATATAAATATATAATTATTTTTATGATACAATTAAATGTTCTAAATAAAAATTATTTTCATTACATTATTATATAAAATATTTTAATATCAGAATATTAATTATAGAAGCCCTATGTAATTTTTAAAATAGTCAAAAATATTATTATAACATAAAAACTATTAATATTCAATAAATGTGGATTTCTTTTTAAAATACATGATAATAAAATTTAGATTAATTTTTTTTGATAAATTAAATTACATTTTTAGCACATTAAAATTATCTTAGGGTGAATTTATAGTAATTTTCCAAAAACATTGAATTTTTGGTAAAAATTGAATATATTTTTTTCATGAATTACCATAACTCATATAAAATTATCATTTTGTGATCATGATAAAAAATTAATTGACCCAATTTCTAGATCAAAATTTATCAAAGGAATGAAATATTACATAAGGTGTTACACATATAAACACATGACTAGAATTTTTGGATCCATTATTTTAACTAAAAACGTTTTTACATGTTAAACGCACATCACATTAGAATTGATTTTTTAAATTTTATAAAATAAATAACATAAAATGGATTTAATATTGGGTATTATAAGCTTCAGATTTTGTAATTAGTTTATTTTTCATTTTGCTGAAAAAATATACTATGGTAAAATAAATATCTAACACAGTATATGTAAGATAATATATCATGGTAATGTTCAATAGTAAAATAATTAAATACAAAAACTAAAATAAAATATTAAATGGTTCTTATATTTAAATATAGAAATTAACAAGCCTTTATAACATTATTTATGAACTAAATCCATTGAAATTAGTTCCAAACAAAAGTGGTCAGCTATAAATAAAAAATTATCATTATTTAATCCATTAAATCTACCCCTTCTAATGTATAAACAACCCCATTTACCTCCACAAGTTACACCCCAAATAATTTGTATAAGATTTATATCTATAGAAACTTCTAAAGAGTCTCTCCATGTTTGTTCCAAGGTTATAAGAAGTCCCTCTATAGATTTATGAATCATGCTTCCAATGGAAGGGATATCTCTATCCTCTTTCCTTTTCATGTTCATTACCTTTACTATTTTGTATTTTCAAATATAATTTTATTATACTAAAATGATTGTTATTCCATGGTTTTATATTCTATTTTATATGTATTAAATTATATTTTATTTATATCTACTATTGTTATTTCCTTTTCATAATTTGTTACTTTGCCGAATTAAGGGTCCTCAGGCCTCCACTTTTCATTTTCACATTCATTACCTTAATTGTATTTTCTTATTTAATTATATTTTCATATATGTCTATAATTTTTATTACTTGGAATTAATGTACATTAGATTTTTTGTGACTGATAGGTTATTTATTCCATCTTGTTATACCCTTTATGAATTTATTATAAGACTCAAACTATTTCTTATTGATAAAACAAACCAAAAATATTTATAATGTATATATATAAGTGGTTTCCAAGAAAATAAAGCCATGTATGGATACTAAAAGTGGATATGTCTCTTTCATAGATGTACCATGGGGTAGGAACCACAAAAAAATCATATTAATATGGTCCCAATTTGAAATTTGTGCATTATATTGAGCCTTACCTTATACGTAGTTTGCCACTCCTGGGGGAATGATTTTCATAATTTACATTGTCATAAAAATATATTTTGAATGATTTGTACATTATTTATTTTATTTCGTACCTTTTAAAGTAAAATTATTCCAACAACAAAGATATGTTGATTAAATATTTTCTTTTGGAGAAATAATTATATACCTTGTCATTTTTTCTTCTTTATGGGGAAATCATGAAATATTTTCTCATTGAGAAAACGTTCTAAGAATTTATATTGTTCATTCCTTGATCATTTTGCCTTGTAATTATTTGTAATATGATATAATGGGTTGTAAATTAAATGATTGGTGGGTCTCAAAATTATATATCCCTAATGTGAATTGGTCGGTTTAATGAGACAATTATGATATGGTAAAGGCCATATCCTTACCCATTATATATGATGTCTTGGTATAAGGCTTTAATGGCATTTTATGGTGCATGACATTATGAATTATCTTCAGACAATGATAAATTATTAGTATCTAAGAATTTATTTTTTTTATATTGGACATGGATTTAATTAAACTCTCTATTTAATCCAATTTTACATTAATTTGTTTATATGTTTATACCACATGACCAATTTTTTATAATTTATTTTTTGTATGAAACCCACTTCATGAGCATATTAGATCAACCATTATATCGTATCCATGTTTTTCAAAGAACCAATAGGTGTACATTGTATGAAAAATTGATTTCAAAGAGAATAATTATATTTTCATGTTTTTAGATGATGAATTTCTAGTTTCAAGGTAATGTAAAATCCATTTATAAATCTAGTTTTCTTATACTTTTTAACTATTGAATCCTTTGTATTATGATCAATATAAATTATAATAAAATAACAACCATATATAGGGTTCATGGTTTTGGGTCATTATAATATATATAAATATATATATATATATTATTTATTTATGGTCGTGGATGATAGAAACAAAGGAATCAAACACACCCACAGAGAAAACAAGGCTCATACATCATCCCTCTCCCAAGGAGTTGAACATTTTCATGATATAACATTATGATATTTTCTGGTTTAATGTGCATGATACCAAATGCTTAGTCTAATGTCATATTATCTATCCTAAAGTCCAAGGGCAGTGTCATGCTGACACCATTCTATCAACATCATTGCCATTTGACGTCATGTATACTGTCTCTGTCTATAACACCCTGAGATTTTTTGAATTTTGTTTATTCATTTTTTAAATTAATTTAATCTTTTTTATATTTTTCATTTCACACAATGATGAAAATACTTATTTAATATATATATATATATATTACAGCATTATGTTTGTCTTCATTTATACACAATTCTAAGTTAATCATCCAGTACACACAATATAGAGGTTATCCTTATCTATACATAACATTGAGGTAATATTACTTTTCAAACAATAATTACTTCCCTCTATGTCTTGTGTAATGTGTAAAGGTGAGTGTTATAGAACAATTATATATTTTTAAAAAATATAATAATATACATCTTGCCCATTAAATTGTCTTTTACGAATATTATTAAATACATTATGTAAAAATATGGTTTTTACAAAATATAAAATAAATAAATTAGTTGTTAATTATTTATAAATAAATATAAAAACCAATTTAATATAGGTGGAGTATTTTCATAAAAAACTATTTTTATTATCACAATGCTTTCATAATCTTAATAAATTAAATTAATCAAAATTAGCATGTAACTTTAATTTAATATATATATTATATATCAAATTATATATTTTTATATTCATCCAATAGATTTTATAATCATATGACATGTACAAACCATGTTTTACTCATAAAAACCTATATTTTTATTAAAGAAATTTTAATGCATTTTGATGGGTACCTATTTTAAATATAAATTTTAGAACATTTATAAATATTATTGGAAAAATAAAATTCATTTTTTAAATTGAATAATAAAAAATAGGTTAGGATGAAATTTTTATATTTTTCTGTGAAGTTATAATTTTTAAATGAATTGTGGAAATACTGCAATTTAGTTCAAAACATCATTTTCAACTAATTTAGTTACAATGTTAAATTGATTTTTAACATGGTTTAAAAGTTTAATTAGATAAATAATTATAAATTAATCCATTTTAGTTTGTTATAACCACATGTAAATTAAATTTAGATAATAAATTAGTAAACTTTTGATCTTTTTTCTTTTAAAAATTGCATTGTCGACCATACCGCGAGAGTGAATTTAAATTAATATCTACTACTTATGTGAGTGTAATTTGTAAAAATATATTTAATATTTTTAATCGTTATAATTTATAATTTCTAACTAGGTTATCTCAATTATTGACAAAAAAATATTATTGAAGGTAATTAAAATTAATCACAACAATTAAGTTTAAATTAAGCATAATAACAGACTAAACCATAAACTTAATGCCCAAAAATACCTATATACTTGTCCTAAAGGCAATATATATCCATATTGAGACCCCATACTCCATTTTATCTACGTTTTATGATTATTGATCAACATTCAATAAAAAAATGTTGGTGGGGGTCCATTTATTTAAAATATTATAAGATTGACACTCCTCCTTCATTATAAAAGGACTCATGTTATCCCACTTCATCAAAACTATAGAGACACTTACATTCAGGCAAAAAAATCCCAAAAAGATCTAAAAAATCGTCACATCCTCCTTTAAGTCTCATTTTTTAGATAGCCTTCTAAGGAAGCACTTTGCTTCAAACCAACAGTAGTTACCCGAGTAAGAGGTAACAACGTCCCTCAAACTTTATTATTTTATTTTCGATCTCCACTCATTAAAATGTAATTAATAATTGATTTTATAACAAAACTATTATAATAAATAAACAACGATGTTTTCATCATAAGGATTCTACCAATATTTACACACACATACATCTAATGGGTAACGAACATACAGTTTTAGTGTATGGTGGGCTCCAGCCTCATTAAATGATGATTTTTTATTTTTCATTTACCTCATATAATGGTATAAATTATGATTGAAACACTATATATTTATGTTTCAATATAATATTTATTATTTTTATATTTATCTTTAATTATTTAAAAACACAAATATTTATACATTCCATTTAGGGTTAATATGATAATTTCTTTTGAGGAAGTGTGGACTACCACCCTCTCAAAGTGATGTAATTCGTTCATACACTAAATTGAATTTTTTAATGATGGTTTTTGTAATATATATGACATATAATATATAATAAAGTTACTATTACGAATATATATATATATCTTTATTTTACCATTTTTTTCAATCTCGAAAATTAAAATAAAATAACATTTATCTGTACGTACACCTTACCTTCTCCGTGAAAAGTGTATTCCATTTAATACATCTATATTATATGGATTGTTTTAAAACAAATATACTAAATGTAAATTTTTTAAATCATGTTTTGCATTTTGGAAATCATGATATAAATAAATGGTTCAAAGATATAATATATTAAGACACATGAAAAAAACAAAGCAGATATTACCATATGTGAATCAATAACATAGAATTGTTAAGAAGAGGGTAACATAAAGACATAATAAACCATGTTTGGTATTAAAAGTAAGAATATTGTTATTTTCTATAATTATAATAAATTTATATTTATTATACAATATTATTGAATAAGTATGATGAATGTCCTGACACAAGGTAAGCGAATTTCATCCCACTCATTATTTTTATGAGATACATGAATTATTCACCAATAAATTATTTTGTGCTTTGTATATACCTAACGTGAATGTATTATATAAAAATTATACATAAATATTTGTATATATACATATCCATTATATTATCATTCTCTATAAAGGTTATATGTTCATAAAATTGGTTTTTAAGAGTATTTTATATATTTTTAGGGAAAACACTTTTTAAATGGTTTATAGGATTATTTATAAGTTGCATGGAGAAATGTTTTAATTTTTTTATATATTACATTATTTGTTTTCAATTATATTAAAAATAAAATAGTTTTCAAAAGTGTTTATTTTTTGAAATATTTTTTCAAATAAGAAGGATATTTTCCCCAAGAAATGGGTTTTAAAGATCATTCAAAATTATTTCGAATTTAAGATAAATTCTTTTGGTGTTACACATGCTTTTATAGAGATATGAATAAATGATAATATTCATATTATTTATCTAAATTGAATATTTTTTGATGTCATGGTGTTTATAAAAGTGGCTTCCCTTTTACATGTTATATGATTTTGAATCCAACTTTTTTTCACGGGTTATGTTTTTGATGAAATGATTATGAAGCTTGTATTTTTTTAATAAGATTATTATTTGATCAGTTTTTTTACGACTCCCATTCAATTTCATGGGTTATGATATGATTTTTTATGATATCTTTTCACATGTATGTATGATTCCATTATGATATGAGTGAGAATTATACCTCCCTCCAATGCAATGGGTAATGATTTGTATCTCATAATATATACATAGACGATCTTAGGAGTGAACCTTGGCTACTAAGATGGCCATTGAGAAGATCGATGACTACAAAGATGATATGTGGAGTGAAATAATTCTAATAATACGGCCATGGTAGTGATTTATGGATAAAAATATGGTATAGGGAGTGAACACATACTACAAAGATGGTCTCTGTAGTGATACCTAGGCAACTATGGAAATCATATTATATGTTTCTCTCTATACTACAGTTCCATGTTTTATTCCTATATTATGCTTTAATTGATTATGTTCTTTATTATCTTATTATTCATGTGTTATTGTCTTATAATATTATTCACATGATTCTAATTTTTGATCTTTTATTTAATGGGTAAGATCATAAATAGTATTGATTGCATTATCATACACCTATGATCAAGTTTATACATACATTTCTCCCTTATTTCCCCTTACTAAGAATCTGAGATCACCCATTTTTATGTTTCCTTCCCCAATTTGTGATGATAAGTGTTATGTTTTGTGTGTATGAGAATGGTTCTAGTCATAAAGATTCAATTGGGAGATAATATATCTCACTTATGTAGTAATGTTTATGTTTCCATGCTTCTAAAGGCAGTGGACAGTATGGTCTTTAGGTGCATATTTTCTTATTTGTTTTAAGTATTCTGAAAATGTTATGTAATGTCTATGTATTTAAATAAATAGTTGTTATAGTTCCACCACCTAACCGCATTATCACCAACATCGCCAGTTGAAACACCACCTAAAGTGTAATAGAATTGTATCTACACTCATTAAGGATAGAACCTAGAATCAACTTGATATGGAGGATAGTGTGTGAGTACCAATCCTCTATATAAACTAACCATAATGTTATATATATGTATATATATAATTTTTTTCTAAAAAATAGATATTTAGAAAATAATTTAAAATAAATTTGGAATGTTTATATTTTGAAAAAAAACCCAATTGTCATTACCATTTTTATAGGCACTGAGTGTTGATAATTTTACCTTCTTTTCCAATGTGGGATTTCACTTGTTTTCCCCCTCAAAAATCCAAACCTCAAAAATGTAGTTAAAAAACTCTTTAATTTATATCTTCTATAAATAAAATTACAACAATCCCATAATTTTATTCATAAATAAATATTCTCATGATATCAACTTAATAATTATACATAATAAATGTTTCAATTGATTTAATCCTTTACATAGTATCAATACATCAATGTGTTGTATGATTTTAAAAAATTTAAACATTAAAATTATTAATATTTAATTGAATCTTGATATATCATACATATAAATTTATTTAATTCCAAGGTATCATTTTTAAAAAAACATACTTATATATGATTATATTATTTTCATGAACCCTATACGGAATAAACCCATTAACTTCTATACTAAGAAACATTTATTATACCATCATAGAGGTAAAAAATTAAAATGTTTTTCAATTATTAGAGAACATAACTGATTGAGTGTTAATATTTTGTAAAGAGATTATCATTCAACCTCTATGTATAACTGAATATATTTAACAAAATTTTTGGGGTTATAATTTTCAATATCAACAATCATCTTGATAATTTCCAGTTAATCGATTAATAATTTTATTAGGATCTACCTAAATAAATTGTTGGGTTTCTATTAGAAAACAATTTTATTTTATGGGTTTTAACCACTATCTCTTTATTATTTGTAATAATAATCTCTTTATATAGACATTTTGTAAAATTATTTGCACTGTTTTTACATGATCTCACATAGACCATTGTTGTGGTACCATATTGTAAAAACTTTCTCACATAATCATGTCTCAAATTTACATTTCAATAATTTAAATTCTTCATGAAGCAATATTATTTTGAAAAATTTTATTCCATATCACAACAGATAGAGATATGATGCATCTGACTATGACACAATATAATATCCAATAATAGATTTCTAATCCATTCATCGTCCTTATCACATGACCCTATGGTCATAATCTCCAACTCAATGGTCAAATAAGAAAAAAAATATTTGTTTATTTATTTCCCAAGAAACACCACAACCTCTATGAGTAAATAAAAATCTATATTTGGACTTATTATCCCCAATACAGGTAATCTAACTCAAATCATTGTATCCTTCTAATATAACCACATAATCGTTATTGTATAAACATAAATATTGGGTCTTTAATAACAATTCAAGTATTCTTATTAAATATCTCCATTGATCTATACTATGATTACCAGTTTATAAACTCATTTGTTTACTGAAAAGGTTATATTAAGTGTAGAACAATCCATATAATACATTAAATAAAAAATTTCACAAGAATACTCATGTTGTGTTATGGCTTTTCCATTATTCATAATAATTTAATAGTAGAATCAAATTATGTATTAGTATCTTTTAAATTAATATGCTCAAAGTTATTTAACATTTTTTATATATAATGGGACATACTTAATTAATATCTACCCCCAGGTATTATAAATTTTATATCTAGAATAATATTATATATTCTAATATTCTTAATTTGTAACATAGTATATAAATAATTATTTTCATCATTTTCACTAACCATATTGGTTCCTATAATTAACATATCATCCACATAAAGACCCAAAATAACTCCATATTATTCTTTATTCAAGTCATAAACACGTTTATCCCCATTTTCATGAATCTATAAATTAAATTATATAATAGAATCAAAATTTTCATTCCAATTATTTAGAGATTTTTTATGGTCTTAGAGATATATAACTATTTTACATTAATTATTTCCATTACCTTATAAAAAAAATTTCATTGTCCCATGTAAATATAAATATTTAAGTATTAATTTAGAAAAATTAGTTTTAACATACATTTGATGGACATAAAAATGATTAATTAGAGATAAAGTAAATTTATTCTTTGTTAAAGTAATCGATGAAACAAGAAGTATCAAAATAATACATCACATTTTTTCTAAAACCTTTCTAGATCAATATTCCTAAAAAACCATGCATGTTACCCTTAGAATCTGAATTCGTTACGAGAAATCATTTACAACTGATAGGTTTTTAACCTCTTGGAAAATACATAATGACCCATGTATTATTCCTTAATTGATTTCAATAAATAATTGTTTCTTTCGTGAAATAGACATCTCTAGAAGAAATTTCTTATATACAAGTATTTGGGATATCTTATGTAGTCAATACTATAATATACTTATTTAAAAACTGATTATTATGATATCCCATAATAAGAAGAACTATGGAATAAGATGAAATAAAATTTGGAGATAGATATATCTCTATCCTATATCTTATAATCAGTTTTGAATCTGATCAAGAATCATAAAAATTCTCTACTATTTTAATTGACCTATATAGAGTATAATATATAGCGATATAAGTAATAACCTCATCCAAATAAACTTTATGACATTTATTTTGAAAAACTCTACACCCCTTGATTTAATCATGTCATGAGCTTCCAACTCCATAACTCAATATGCTTTTCTAATTTTTCATATACAAGAACCACAACATTAATCTCTCTTGGACCAATTTTAATTCATTATGTATTAAGAACTAAATAATAATATAGACAATCCCAGACAATAAAATATTAATGATTAGGTCTTGCACCATTCCAAATTTTATAAGTTAATAACATATGTTTCCTTGAATGAAACCTATTATGAATATTACATGCATCTAATAAACTTCTCCCCATAAATTTAATAGTAACATAGATTTTTTAATCAATAAATTTACAATTTTTTTCTAATGTATTATTTTTCTTTTTAGCTAATTTATTTTTTTTCTATTCTTTATGGAGTATTCCATTGATTAATTGGACCATTCTATTTATAAAACGTAGAAAATTCTTACAAAATGTATTCAATACCTATATTTTAAGTATAAAACATTAATACTATTTTTTAATTTGTATTAATATTCAACTATATTCCAAAAAAGTCAAGGATATTCATGATACTAGTAATAAAAAGTATTAATTTAAAATTAAAAATATAGATAATTTCTGGCATTGCAAGGGAGTTTTCAAATTCGAGAGTGAACAACACCTCGCATGTCATTATCCACCAGTGGGGTGTAATAATTAAGATCCCTAAAGGCCCATATTGTGTAAGGTTCATAGACTATCCTATTTTCAAATATATATTCTACCTATTAAGCATTTGGATAATCATGTGAGATAAGAAGATTAGTCTATTGGACATGATTCATCAAAGCAACCCAATGAGGAAAAAACTTCCATGGGACATTCTTAGTTCTTTCTCCCACCATTGTGACTGAAATTTCAAAATCATAATCGATCCATAAATCCATCCAATTAGGGTGGATATCATATTTAATATTATAAATAATTTAAAAAAATTCAGCTTCATAAGTTATCCATATTCAAATGTAATTATAAAAGCAACCCCTTATGAAACAACACGAACTTTGAAATATACCTCTACAGCCTGCTGGACCAGGCATGCCCAAGGCTACCCCGTCAATAGTTTCTTTTACCCGTTGTATGATAGATAGTATCCATATCATATAATTGATATCCAAAGAGTACTTTGTTCTGCCTTCAACTCCCATGATTCTCTGAATATTCTGATCACCTATGTCGTTGTACATTGAACCAACCTGAATTTTTGTAGTAGCATGAATGTATTTATGAATTTCTAAAATCCTAAAATAGGTTCAGGCCACCTATAGCTTAAAAATATGCATATTCTGATCTCTCATGGTGGGGTCCAATATGGAAGCCATGGCTGCTAACAGTAGGATATGTACCTACAAAATTTATATAGTGTTGGAGAGGAAAGTGAGTTGATCCATAAGGGATCTGTTTGTGTTTGTATCAATTCCAAAGAATTATATAGTATAATTCCACATGGATCATTAATGGTTTCATTCAATTAATAGAAGATGTAAATTATCTATATCACATAGCTATAATGTGTAGGACAAAGCAATGAACTTTTCACTTTTACTCAATTCATCTTGTTTTAGTAATTTCATTTAAAAATTCTCCATAGAGGAATGAAACATTCAGGAAGAATAAAACTAGTCTGGAAAGAAGTAAGGAAGGTGGAAATTTTGGTTGATCCATCATTATTGCCTCTATAATATTCATTGACATTGAAATTTTTGTTGCATATGGGATTCTATACTATAGTTTCAACATCCATAAAGGTATAATTCTGAATTTCCCTGACAACCTACAATTAAATAAAATATAGTCTAGTGTATTTTGCAATATGTTCATAAATATTTATTTGCATCCTATCTGGGAGGATGTCCAGTGGGATCCTAAGGGTATTATCGCGCCCACAAGTTTCCCATAAATTAATTTTAGAGTCCTTTTTAACAATCCATTAGGTTTCCATCACAATTTCATGTAAAGATAACATAATAGATGACCAAACCAAGGATATAATGTTGTAATGGTGACCATCAAGAATTCATTCAATGAATATGGTTGATAAAAAATTACAAAATGGGTAATTTTTGGTTATCATGTTATGTGTGATTTATAATTAATCCATCATTAAAAACATTCAGTTACTTAATGCCATTTCCAACCCTTTCAATGGGTTTTTATACAATATTTACATGACATAGTGACATGATTTCTTTCATTCATAGTCACAATCCATATAAAATTCATGATCATGCCTTGCAGTTCCTTGAGGATCCCTCTTGTCCACCTATAAATGGAGAAAAAAATGAATAAACATTGATGTGATGAAATATTTAACAAGGAAAACTCTTACAGCTTGGGAGATTGAATTCCATTCCCAATTATCAAATTGGATGATGATACCGGTGCTAATTCATCTAAGGAAATGGCACTTGAAACTAACCCAAAAGAGAGGGAACCCAAGATATATGAAAGGAAGGGTACCTTTCCTCACCCCAAGATTCCTAGCCACCGTATTCTTCTTTCCCACAGATATTTATTCACTTAAGACAACGGAGGATTTCCCATAGATGATGGCATGTCCATAAAATTATTAATAATGATTGAAGAGTGTTTGAAAACTATAAATGGTTCTCTTAGATTATTTCCCAAAGAAAATGATATCATTAGCATAATCAAAGTGAGAGGAAGTAAACACATTACTCCCAACTTCGATCTCCTTAAAGTGTCTTACCAGAGAATCATCAATGATTCATTTTCTTAAGTAGTCTTTAGAAATCACAAAAAGTATCCTTGATAGTGGATCACCATGTCTTACCCCTCTTGCACATGTGAATAATCCTCTCAGAATCCAATTTATTAAAATGGAAGTACATGATGATAAAATAATGTGACTTATCATTTTCATTAAGGTGTTTGAAAAACCATATCAAAGAAGGATATTGAGAAGAAATTTCCATTTAAGAGTAATAATTGCTTTGGAAATTCCAAACATGAGGGAAATTTCTCCTCTTTCACCTTCCTCTTCAAAGTATTGATGCTCTTTGAGGTATTGAATACACAACTTTAAGCAAATATACTATGGACAAACCCATATTGGTTTGAAGTGATGTGGTCCTTGATAATTCCCCCCATCCTAGAAATTATTATTTTACTAATGACCTTGGTGATTTTATTATCAAGATCCACCGGTCTAAAGTCTTTGAAATCAACCACATTATCATTATTTGGAATCAAGGAAATTAAATTAGATATGATTTTGTTGGGAAAAAAATATGAACCATGAAATCCCTTACTGGATAAACTAAATTCTATTGATGGATTTCCCAATAAAACATGAAGAACATATTGGTAAATCCATTTAGTCAATCCGCACATTCCTTATTGGGGGAGAAAAGATTCTTCATGATTCAGTAAATATCAACTTTTTTGAAAAGATACTAATTTGTCCCCTCATCAACAAATAGATAAATATTGTTAATAATATTTGTTTTGTTATACAACCAATCATCATAATAAAGATAACTAAAATAGTGAACCACTACTATAGAAATTTCATTTTCAATGGTGTGAGGTTTCCCATTAATAATAATTTCATGATTCCCAACCTTACCTCATTTCTCATTTTGAAGTCAGTGAATGAATATTGAGTTTTTATCCCCTTGCTTCATTCATTTCACTCTCACAGAACCCCAATTTAGCATTTACATGTTGTTTAAAAGGCAATCAAGTTTTTTGTGAGATATCACTTTATCCATTAAATTCAAATCCTAGAGTTTATCCCTATTTTGGATGCTTCTAAGATGCTTTTCATCATTATAGATATCAATATCTAGCTTTAAAACATATTTATTACTACCCTCCCTTAATATCCTTTTGGTATTCTTAATCTTTTCAACAATCCACTAAAGTGGGCTACCAAATTTCACAAACATCAATGCCTCCAAAATAGATTCTCTAAATCTAGGGATAAAAATCCATCCATTTTTAAAAGAGAAGGGTAGTAGGGATAACCTTGCATCAGTGGAATGTTATACCACAATAGGCTTCTGATCAGAATGATTTGTTGGGAGAGTATGTCCTGATATTCCATTGGGGGTGCTTCTTTCATCTATTTTCAGAGTGCATCTATCAATATTACTTTCTTTCATTCCATTCTAGGTGAACCCACTCCAAGTGAATCAGTTCCATCAATTGAAACGTCACCAAGGTTACAATTTTCAACTATGGTGAAGATGAGATTATTTTCAATAATAAATTTCTTTTTACCTTCTTCTTAATATTTTTAAATGAATTTTACTGTATCCCATATATCTGAAGTGGTCATTATTTGGAGAAAAAAGTTTTAAATATGAATTGATAATGTGTTGAGAATATGTTATTGACACAAAATATCATCATATATATCTTTTAACCATTTCACAAATGTGTTTCACTTGATCCATATCATCGAGTGTGCTGAAAGGTTTTGGAGAATGCTCATCAAGAATGGGAGGAAGATTTGGGTCTAGAATGTAAAAAATATTCAATAGTATAAAAAAGAACTTCTTATTGACATTCCAATAAGAGTCGTTATTTTCATATATATAAGAAATCTTGAAAATGTCTTCGTTCAAAAATTCAAGGTATCTAGAATACATATTATTGGTAATTATTTATTCAATACATTTTTTTTATAAAATAATAACCCAAATAGATAAGGTAGGAAAAAAATTTAATACTAATGCGTGAATGTATTCCACATTCCAAAAGGGTTTGATCGACAACAAATTTTTGGTTTAAGGTTTTAATTGAAAACTTCCCTTAAAGATTTATTCAAGATTTTGTGAATGATAAACACTAAATCCCAAAATCCCTAAAAAATAGATGTTGGGAGATTATATTTGGAAAATTTTCAGATTGAATAGATTAACCTGATGTGATCTTTTCATTATCTTATTTATAGATAAAAATAATTGTCACTAAGACTGATTTGATGTCTCCATTTCAATAAAAAGACACATTTATTAGATCAAAACAAGAAACAAATTCGAGTGGGAAACCAATGGGATTTTGAGATCCTATCATTACAACTAATATTTTCATCAGTTATTTTTATAGAATATTTTAATTGATATTATTTTTTTTATATTGATTTTCTATATAGAAAATAAATTAATAAAGATATATATTGAAAAATAATTTTGGAATATATATTTTTTGTGAAAAAGACTTCTCAAGGTACCTTATTAGAAGAGAAGATCATTGAGAATTAAATCCCAATTTCCAATGTTGAAGTGCACATGTTTTCCCTATCTCAACAATCCAAAAATCCAAATTGTTTATCCCAAATAATACACTTTAATTTATATATTTTTTGAATAAAATTATAGTCATAATCCTTAAAATATTTTTATGGTAGACTCTATGACCCTAGATAATAATGAGTATGAGGACTGTTTTAAAATATATTCAGCATATAGCCCTTATAAAATGAAAAGATCACTACTTGAACACATTTATTCAATTAAAACATTGAATTTGAATAGATCCTTTGAGATTGTAATAATTTTAAATATGATAGTAGAATAAAAATTTAGATTTAAGAATACTAAAAAATTATATAACAAAATCCTAAACAAGAAAAAATTTTAAATGATTTTGGAAAATACAGATTTATACCAAAAAAAGAAATATGAAAGAAGAAAAAAAACAATCAACACATGATTTAATTTGGTTCTTCCACCTTGGGGCCTACAGACATGGAATTAACACCACCCACACATTCAATCATTTTATTCATATATAATATAAGATAAAACAATATCCCAAATTAAATGAAATTAATTATAAAGATCTTACCTCACCATAATTTGTTTCTATTCTATAGTCCACATCACTTATCACTCAGATCATTGAAATGTTCTTTTATTGAAACACCTCAGTACTAGATTAGTAGCCTGAGTACTGGGAATTGGAATATAAACTTATTCTTCATAAAGGTAAGTCAATTATCTTCACTAAACCTAGAGAAATCACAACATCAGTAGAAAATAGTTGGCTAATGTCCACAAACTTATGCACATAACATTTATATATCGATAAGCAGAGGAAAACTGGTAGAGAGATTCAATCGAGCCTTAAAGAACTAGGTTGTAGAGTAGAATCATATCCATTGAATCATACATGATAATCTAAATAGGCCAAAAGTCATATTGTTCCATGAATCCCTACAAAATAAAAAATAAAAAATTCATAATAGTAAATAAAAAGAAACACAAAGTTAGTCGATGCCCACATGAATGTAAAACAATGTACGGTTAGATAGCTCTGATATAAGGGTAATAATGCCGTTGTGTAAAGGAACTAATTATGTCCTCCAATACATAAATTTAACCATGTATATATAACATGTAAAGGTAAAACCAGACTAATATTCCTACATAGGGGTCAAGAGGCCCGCGCGGAAGGGTATAACATTATTATGTATTGTTCATGCCCGATGCATATAGGTACCCACATGAGGGTACCAGTGTAAGAGTATCAACTATATAAGGGTAAATTCATAAGAGTATAAACTATGTAAGGGTACCTACAATAGGGTGTAATGAGTCTCATTTTATAAAAAACTATGTTACATATTTTTCATGTAATCCTATATAAGGGTAACCCATATGAGACATAGAAAACATAAGGTTACATGGGAGAAACACAAATGGGCAAGGACTAAAAAACAACTCCCATGTAAGGGTAAAGAAATAAATATATAAGGGGAAAACTAATGTACCAAAATTAATGTACGGGACTAATAAAAAAATTAAAAAAATTATCAATTACATTCACTAAATAATAATGTATAAATGATAAAAATAATTCCCAAAGAAAATTCAAACGAAGACAATAGAAATTAAAAAAATTACCCGCTTTTTATTTTAAATATGAGATGTTCTTGATACAAGTGTTATTGGATTGGAACCATGATAAATTTATCTAAAAACGTCAATATTGATCAAAACATAACATTAGACAAACTGTTTTTAGGATTATCTTTAGTATGTATCAGTGTGACACATACCGTTCTATATACAATGTCATCTCTAATAAAATTCAACCTAATGTTAATGGGTTCAGATTTACATCGTTAACCCAAAATTTTATAAAAATTTAGGAAAATTTGAATATAATAATAAATTGAAATAATATGATTTTTTAAATTGAGTTAAGAAACTATACCCTTTAACCAAAAATCCTACTTGACTATCTCAACCAAGGCAATGTACTCAGACTCTATAGGTGAAATACAAATAACAAATTTCGTATTTCATTTCATGGATATGGATCCTCTAAAAGTTGTAATGACATGAATTATGAGGATCCTACAAGTATCTAAATTTTCTTTATAATCATTGTCTATGTAACACCCCAAGCTTCCACGGTACACTTCACTTTGAATAATATAGTAGCGTGTGTTGTACGCAACTTCGACTTCTAACACACACCACAACCAATCAAACTAGCCATTATGAATAGTAATTACCAATTTTTGAAATTTTATACATTTTATCATTCAAAATGGACTTCATTTTTGGATTTAGAATATCGAAATTATCTTAGGGTGAATTTCTGGTACTTTTCTGATAACCTTTACATTCTAATGAATAGTGGAAATTACTAAATTTTAATTAAAAACAACATTTATAATTGAATTAATTTATAGTGATAAATTATGAATTTGAGTGGGTTTAAATTATATTTAGAATATATTTTTACAATTTAATCCAATGATGTTCATTGGACATAATTTCAAATTTAAACCGGACATAAACAAGTGTCAATCTTTTGATAATTATTGTTTCTTAAAAACACACTTTTTGTTTTGACAGTAGGAATTAATTTTAAATTAATAAATGAAAATTCTGTGTTTTTAATTTGGTAAAATAGACTTCATTATTGAATTCGGAATATCAAAAATAGCTTAGGATAATTTTTTGGTTTTTTTTGAAAACTTTTTATTTTTTATGAATAGTGAAAAACCCTGAGTTATAGTTTAAAACCGAATTTTAATTTAAATAATTATTTATTTTATATAAATTAATTAATGTTAAAATAGATAAATAATACCTATATAATTTCATTTTAATTCATTAGAGTCCGATTTCATAGGCTCTCCGGGTTGGGTTCTGGTTACAGTTATCCCTTAGGTCTTGGCACGAGGCCTTGACACAGAAATTAATGTTCGAGGTTATGCATTCCATCATTATAAAAGTTGTTAGTTATATTGCATGTGATTATTCAACTAATAGAATATCTATATGAATAAGTAAATCACATTATTTCATTTTACCTTTCCCATATTATGAAAAAGTTCAAGTTTAAAAGGCTTTTGTTTTAGTTATACATTGCCTTAAATGTTTATGCTTATTTATGAAAGTTTCTGCTATATTGTTATCCTTACTGAACATCTAATCTCACCAATTTCTATTTTTTATACTTCCTAGGATTCCAATAAATGTATTGTGATTGATATGTAGGGTTAAGCCAAGAAAATAATGGTTTTCGTGAAGGGTTATTTATGTTGTTTTTTATGTTATGAAGTGTAATGTAACATTTATGTATGTAATATATTTTCCAAGATTGCTAAACCAATCAGTCCTTCAAGACTTTATTTCTTGTAATCATGCCAATGTATTAAAATAATGCACCAACTATGGGTAACTGGGGTTGGGACGTTACCGTTGGTATTAGAGGATGTTTAGAAATAACCTTGGAAACTAGATTTAGATAATCTCTGATTAGAGCACATTACACTAAGATAGACTTTGAGGATTATTATAGAAGAACTTCCTAGAATTTTGGTAATGTAGAAATTTTGTGTGTTTTCCAAGAAAATACCTCCCTGTCTGGATATGATCAGGTAGAAGTGGCTCTGGCACAGATGTACCTAGGGGTAAAACTCGAAAACACTACTTTGAGCAAGACTCGAACGGGAACTCGTGCATGACAACGGGCCTTGCTGCACTCTTGGTTACGAATCTCCATGGGGATATGCTTAGGATAATTATAATTTTATTTACAAACCATTATTAAGGGATTATGAGTATATACTTACTCAAAGAAAAAAAATTTATGATTATGGATTATATCCATAAACTGTTTAATTTAATTTAAGTGTTTTACAAGTTCTGTATTAGGTATTGTTATTCATAAACTAATCTAGTGTATGCCATTGTTTTGAAATGGAACCCAGTAGAAGGAATGAGAACTGTAGCAATAAAAAATATCCAAAGAGTAAGAAGGATCATATCTTTCATGGTCCTAAGACATAATTTAGAAGGGAAATAGTCTCCCATGTATTATCATAATAAAAAAGAAATAGTATCATTTATTGATAATATAAGTAATGAATTTTAAAAGTCCTATGGCTTTGAAGGGAAGCCAGAGAAGAAAAGGTTTGTAGAAATATGGACATATAAAGGGAAAAGGTAAAGAAGGATTTTCCCATATGTTATAAATGTGGAAAGAATCACCATGGAAAATTCTTGAAGGGAATGAGAGTATGTTATAAGTCAGGATAAAAAGGACACCAAGTACGTAACTGCAAGTGTAAGAAAAAGGTTTCAAATGTACAATGATTCATGAGCAAGGAGTTTGGACACTACGTGAACCAATTTCCAAGTAATCAGACTATGCCGCAAATGATGCTATTGGATAAAAATCATGTTATGATACTACCACAAATGAAGAGGAATTACTAGTGTTCTTATGTTGTTATTTTGGAATTATTTCATTTAAGTATTGTATCAATGATGTTCTAGAAATAAATAAGGATTGTAATGTAGTACTATTTCATTGAGAATTTGAGATTTTTTGGTACTAAGAAATGTGACTCTATAGTGAGTTAAAATTTTTGGAAATTACATGGTTGAAAGAAAGATAAACCTTAATATGGTCCTAATATTGAGGTACTGATTTTGGAATAAGATATGGTTGATTTGGGTAAATTAAATTGGATATTCATGAATACCTTGAAACTGATTTACGATTTTTCATCGTTGGAGTTTAAAAAATTTTTTATAGAAGGATATTATCCAGTATTCTATAAATAATAAGGGAGAATGAATGTAATCAATAACGTTTTATGGTAACTAAGGATGTTACCATATTTTAAAATAATACATGGTGAAGGTGTTCACCTATTATTACATGGAAAAAAGGATATTCAATGTGTTTCACTTCCTTATAAATTTTGTACTATGAGTTTGGATAGTAGTATTTTGTATAAGTCTAAAGGTTGGAATGGATTAAGTTTTTAAGGTTATTTTTTGATTTTTATAAAAGGACAACACGCGGACTGTGTGACAACCTGTCTCGTCGGACAAAGCTGCGGGAATCAAACCCACAACCATAGTGCGATTGGGATTTATCACCTACCACTAGACTACATGATGTCCCTTGATTTTATAATGTAGTTAATTTCAATGGGTCTGATATGTGAATTATACAGTCATTATATTTGGAACCCTATACGATTATGGTAAATATAGTATTTTTGAGTTGTATTATGTTTTGTAGTGAAAGATGAGTTTGTTTTAGAAATTTATTAATGGATAAAACTCTAATTATAAAGTAATTATATCTCCTTATGATCTTATCCAATCTCATAAATAAATTCCTAAAAAATAAGAAAAGGAACTTAGAAAAAAAAATTGTCCTAGATGGTACCTTAGATAATCACAAATTTATGGCTTTGGGATTATAGGATTTTTTATAGCCATGTTCTCTACCACTCTCCATCAGATATTAATGGTTATATTTCACTTCCATATCTATATTTTCCTACATGTAACCCTAGTAGGTGTTATTTTCGGTATCCTTCATAATTACCACTCTTTATTTTAAATAGAGGCCTCATTAATCCATTTTTCGATGTGGGATTTCAACTAAGATATTTTGAAATGTCAAACCCATTTTTCCAATACCAAGAATAAATTGCGAGGACACAATTTATTGAAGAAGGGGAGAATGTAACACCCCAAGCATCCACGGTATGCTTCTCTTTGAATAATACTGTAGCATGTATTGTATGCTACTTTGAGTTCTAACACACACCACAACCAATCAAACTGGTCGTTATGAATAGTAATTACACTTTTGGAAATTTTATAAATTTTATCGTTCAAAATGGACTTCATTTTTGGATTTGTAATATTTAATTTATCATAGGGTGAATTTTTGGTACTTTTCTGAAAATTGTCAAATTTTGATGAATAGTGAAAATTACTAAATTTTAATTAAAAAAACTTTTTTAATAGAAATAATTAATATTTATAAATTATGAATTTGAGTGTTTTTAAATTATATATAGAATATATTTTTACAATTTAATCCAATGTTAGTCATTGGACATAATTTCAAATTTAAACCGGACATAAACAACTGTCAATCTTTTGATAGTTATTGTTTCTTAAAAACGCGCTTTTTGTTTTGGCATTAGGAATTAATTTTAAATTAATAAATGAAACATCTTTGTTTTTAATTTGGTAAAATAGACTTCATCATTGAATTTGGAATATCAAAATTATCTTAGGGTAAATTTTTTGAATTTTTCTGAAAACTTTTAATTTTTGATTAATAGTGAAAAACACTGAGTTATAGTTTAAAATCAAATTTTTATTTAAATAATTATTTATTTTATTTAAATTATTTAATTTGAAAATAGATACTTAATACCTATATATGTTCAATGTAATTCATTGGAGTCCGGTTACAGAGGCTCTCTGGGTTGGGTTTCGGCTACAGTTATCCCTTAGGTCTTGGCACACGGGCTTGACACCGAAATTAAAGCTTGGAATTATGCATTCCATAATTATGAAAGTGGTTAGTGATATTGAATGTGATTATTAGACTAGTATAATATCCATGTGAATAATTAAATGTCATTATTTCATTTTATATTTTCCATATTATGCTGAAGTTCAAGTTTAAAAGGCTTTTGTTTTAGTTATACATTGCCTTAAATGATTATGCTTATTTATGAAAGTTTCCAATATATTGTTATCCTTAATGAGCATCCGAGCTCACCCCTTTCTATGTTTTATTTTTCCAAGGATTCCAAGAAGTTTATTGTGATTAATATGCAGGGTTAAGCCAAGGTAATAATGGCGTTCGGGAAGTATTATTTATGTTGTTTTGTATGTTATGAAGTGTAATGTAACATTCATGTATGTAATGTATTTTCCATAAATGCTAAACCAATCAGTAATTCAGGACATGATTACATGTAATCATGCAAATGTATTAAAATAATGCAATTACTGTGGGTAACTCGGGTCGGGGAGTTACAGTCTATATATCCAACATTTATCTCATCATTATTTAAATTTTGACCCAATTTCAACAAAATATATAACGTATATGAATCATATCTACAAAACATTTTTAGGGATTTCGAATGAGGTTTAAATGGGTTAACCGTGAATATACCTTGTTTTAAAAAATGAAAAATATTTTTTAGCTATAGTTCATATAATAGAGTACATCAGGCTTCCATCAATATTAGAATAAGGTATTTTTCATATATATTCAATATCTATTAAAAAACAAGAGATCGAGTAAAATACAAATTAGAATATTGATGAAGTGGAACATTGATTCAAGGTTTACTGACAGTAACTATTCATAACATTAAGGATATGAGAATTTTGGGAAATGTATAAGAATTTTTTTGCCTATCCTTTATAATTTATGTTCATAATGTCTGTTTTGATGATCAAAAGTAATTCTTCTCAAAAATATTTTTTTAATTCAAACATAATGTAAATAATGAGATTAATATTATTTCACACAATAAAAATAAAGTCAACATATTATAGTTCTAAAAGTATGTAGTTTTTAACACATTTACAAAAAAACACACGTATCCAGATAGATCCCATTAAAATGGTAATCACGCATAAAAGAGTGAAATATATTATACCATTATTTTCTTGTCATATTTTTCAACATATAAGGATTTTTTTTAAAAAACAAATTGATTAGGTATGAATTACAATTTATAACCATAATGAATATTCATATAAAATTTTTCAATATGGTCACTATCTAAAAAATAGTTTTCACGTCTATTTGTTCTATTTCATTGTCATTAAATGTAGCAGAACCAAGAAGTAGATGAATAGAATAAATTTTAACCACTAGTATAAATTGAAATCTTAATCAATAACCTCTCTTTTAATTAAACCCTCTGTAAGACCCCATCCTTGAGAATTATATATTCCTTTGTTTTTTTTAACTCGAATTCACATTTGAGGATCCTTTCAGTTTAGTGTTTTAGAGAATTAGAACAAACCCTTATAATGTAAACCCATACAATACATGTGGGGACTTATTGTGAGTATACATTTTTTTGAATAAAGAAAACATCAACAAATAATGTATGGTTTATTTTTTAAACATCACAATTCTTATCTTATCCTCATCCATTTCTCCACTCATCCTTTAATGCAATGAAAAATATTTTAGTACCTAAGATGGGAACACAAATCTTAGTAAGGGACATAAAATGAATGAAAACCATTAGTCTAGTGGAAAACAAAATAACCTATTTTATTTTATTTGAGTTAGTGAAACAAAACATTTTAACATGACTAAGTCACATATATTTTTCTCAAATAAAATCATTAAAACCAAAATAAATTAATTAAAACTCTTTCATGTGACTTATAGAATCGTAAACATAAAACACATTCAACACCCTTTCAATTAGAATAACCAAATAAAAAACACCCTATTTTATTACTACAATGTGAATTGGAGATCTATAATAGATATAACCCTTTATATAGGCTATATCAGCCCCACCTATGAGCTATAAAGGAGATAATCTCTTCATTTCAGCTATAACGGTCTCACTCTTTAGCGATGATGGGGCTCAACCCTTCACATAAGTTGTATCGGGCTCACCCATGAGCTATAATGGTGCTCAACCCTTCCAATAAAATGAATCGGGATCACCAGTTTCATATAATTCTCACGTACTATATCATTAATAAAACATGTTCAGCATAAAACCCTATGATGAAAGCTTTTAATCCCATATAAAAACACTTACAGATAAAAATAGCATTTCTTTTAAGAAATATTTTTCATTACCAAAGCATCTTTTATGTAAAAAAATTCTCAATACCAAATCATCCAAAAAGATAAATATTATATTTAATTTATGTTAAAATTCAATTTCAAATGAAGAAAAATTTAAAATAATGTCCACAATGGTGGAAAATTCATTTTCATCTGACGTGTTAAAAATTGAACATTCTTTTTGTCCTTTTTCAAATATGTTATGTATAAAAATGGAAAAAAGGTGATTTTGTTAAAAAATTGAATGAAATTAAAATTTGACATAAAAAATTCCTTTATAATCATTTTATTTCGTTGTAAATGAATATGTAAAATAATATCATGAATATGGACATGGATTTGACAATTAAATCTTTGAACATTAAACGTGTCTCATACAACATTGAATATATAAACTATAATCTAAATGAAATAATAAATTTACCAAAAAAAATAAATAATACAATTATAGATAAAATATTCATATGAAATGTCATATTTGCTTTATATAAATATTATAAAAGAATAAATTTACAATGCATCAAGATATGATTCCATTAAAGGAGATAGAGACAAAACCCATTAAAAATATCATATCATTGAAGTGGAAATTAATAAAATGAATCGACAATTTATAGCTAATGTAAATATACCTAAATAATTTTAAATTCTATAAATTATATTTTAAATTAAATTTCACATAAAATTATAAGGGCATAATAAAGAAGTATATTTTTAACCAAATGAATCAAAATTGGTTAAACAAATTCCCTTAACTCTTGTTTGACTATATATTGTTATTTTAAATGTTTTAGGCATGTTTGTTTCATAGTTTCATGATCGATCTATTTGGGTAAAATTATAAATCTTATTGTAAAATGATATTAAAACTCAAGAGGAGGAAAATAATAGTATTAATGTAATTCCAAATTTATAAATTTTCCTGTAAATAATTATTTTTCTTAAATGAGGATTATTCATTAGATAAAAACATTATGAAAAATGTTCAGGTTAATTTGGCGTGTTTTTTCAAAAACCATGAACTAGTTTCATTTTATTTAATAATATGATTATATTTCAGTTATATACTATGGAAAATGGTTATAATATACTTATTAAAATCTTTTTTGAACATAAAATTAGATTAAATACCATCCACGAAGGTGGAAATGAGAAAAAAACAAAAAACATCTTTCATGTAGCCTATTAACCGGCATATCTTGGAAAATAATTTCATTTCATTAAATATGTGGATATAAAAATTGAAATGGATATGATATATTTCATTAGAATAAAACTTCTGTATATACATGATTATGGTGTTATCATGCATTGATGGATGAAGTAGGTGAGGATAAAGTAGAAAAAAAATTAAGAGATGAGTTTTTGGAAAATTACCTCTTGAATATCACCTCCTTGAGAGACCCTTCAGGACCTTGTATTTGGTATTTTAGTGATAAAAAATGTACTCGTACATGGGGAGTGTGAGGAGGAGTGTTTTTTTCATAGATATTTTTATTTAAAATTATTTTTTGGGTCTAAATGGGGTGCGGAGGGGTGATACTTATTCATAAGGTGAGGTGGTTTATTAGATAAATAACTAATAATTTATATTTAAATCCAATCATTTTGTGGTGGCATTAAATTTAAAATAATTGGATTGAAAAGGTATTTTAGAGGCCGGATAGGGTCAAACCAAATCTCAATCGTCCTTTAACTTTTTTATTTTTAGTTATTTTAATACATTACCCTTTTTACCTTAATATGTTTCATTTTTTACCGATGCCGTGGAATATATTTTTTTTCCATAGTACAATTTTAAAGCCTAAAAACGAAATTGAACATCCAAAATAATTTGAAACATTCGATATAAAATATAGAATCCATTATAACTAATTAAATTCAAATAATTGTAATAATGTTATTTAAATTTAATCCCTCGAAAAAAAAGAACATTTTTTTTATAAAGTGAAAAAATAAAAAATTTGAAATATTTTATTTCGAATTTCTATGTAAAATTTATTAGAATGACTTAAATAGGATTTATTTATGTAAAATTGAAATAATTATACTTTAAAACAAATTTAAAATATAATTTATTAATATAATTTAATTAAATGAATCAGTTGTATTTAAATAAAATGAAGTAGGTTTCACTATTCACCAAAAAATAAATCTTATCAGAAAAATAGTTAAAATTCATCCAATGTAAATTTTGATAGTCCTCTATCAAATAAGAAGAATATTTTTTAAAATAAATTTTATAATAGTGAAAAAAACTATATTTAATAAAGATCCACCATCAAAAGTTGTCAAAACCACCTTTTTAAAATAATAATTCTTTTATGCATAAAGTTGGATTTATTCATATATAATGTCTAGAAAACACATTATATTTCTTTTAAACATCATATATACTATTATATATATATATATATTAATATTATATAATCTGACAAGAGTAATTTTATTATTTATTGGGATAAAATAAATATTTCCACATTTAAATCATTTTTTAGAAAAACATTTCATTTTAAATTAATAGGGGGTTTACATTAATTTATAATTAATTAGTATCCAGGGATTAACTATATATGCTTTTTTAAACCATATTTCATAATTCAGATAATAATTTATATTTTGACTATTCCAAATACTAGTTTAATGGTTTTATTCAAATAATAATATTTATTTTTTAGTTTAAATTTGATGTGGCATATAATATACCCTATCAAACATAGTATTTCTTTTTTAAAAATAAGGGATGTCATATTCTCCCACCATTGGAAATAGATTCACATCAATTTTGAATTTAGTATAAAAAACACGGGTTTTCAATCTTCAAAATACCCATTTTGAAATCCCATATCGTAAAAATGATTAATAAAATTTCTACATTAAAAAAGACTGAAAGGGAAGTATGGAGTTCACTTGAGATAACACATAAGCATGTTAAATATAAGAAAACATGGATATAGAAGAGAAAAATAACCATAATGTTATTATAAAAAGTGATGGAAAACATTTTTTGGTGAAATCTAACAATAACAAAACCATAAATATATGATTTATTAAAATTTAATTTATTTTTATAGTAATAAAAGTAAAAAATACAATTTTTCATTCAAAAATAAATTTCCTAGATTTATGGAATTCTTTTACTATTTGTGAAAATTATTAAATATACATACTTTATATATTTATATTTTATAAGCACAAATTTATCCTCATAATATCCCATAATTATGTTGTACATCCCAAAGATTACCCTTAATCATCAATGATCACACAAACCATAAATGTTAGCAATACCTTGAAACTAATGACTAAAAGTAAAGTCATACTAACCATTATGCAAATTCCTTACATAAACATAATTCCAAAAACAAATCTACCAGAAAGGTCATTAATAACGTAATTTCACATCAAATAAAACCACAGATGGTGTATTTAAAACTATGAGATTATGGTTATATATTAAAAAATAGTCGACTCAATGGAGCTTCCATCACTTAACTGGATGTATCAACATCAACTGAAAACATATTAAATGATTTCCCAAAAATGTTTTATTTTTTATCATGATGATATCCACCCTAAGTAACATTCTTCAGAAAAATATTTGAATATTGTCGAAACTCATTGCTGCTATATCAATGTACTATTATTTGGCTCTCTATTATCTCATTTTTGGACTATTCTTGAATATTTTAATTTCATTCAATAACCTTGTGACTAAACATACCATATAGATAACTCTTTCTAGATCCTAACATACATTCCAAAAAATGTAGTTTACCACACATGGAACAAGTTTTATTCTTACCGTCATAATTAATAGTTGGTTACTTTTCCATTTCATTCCACATAGATAGTTTTATACTCATATCATCATATGGCACATAGCTATTTAAAAACTCAATTTAATCTTTCTTATCATAATGAATCTGTTTTTCATAACTTTTAAATTAATGAGAGGAAAAGTATCATTATATTCTTTGTCTAAACATTGATCAAAATTTATTAATTTTACTATCAATGTATCAAATACATTTAAGAACATACCTAGCCAATATTGTGAATTTTTCTTCATATCTGTCAACTGAATAAGCATCCATTTTCTTTATTCAAAGAATTGTTTCTCCAACCTATGTCAAATAACCTAAGGGAAATATTTCTCATGGAAACATTCCTTAAATTTTTCACATTTTATGGAATAAATATCATTATTCTCTCTAGTATTATTAACCAATTACCACCATCAATAAAATTCACATTCAAAATGATAGATTGAAAGGGTTACATTTTATGTTCTAATATCCCCTGACATTATATTTCTTTACTAGAAAATGGATCCATCCTTCAGCTACCATATAGATATATGATGAATTTAATGATTGGGAATGTTTCTTCATTAAAACTATTAGATTTGTTATATTCCTTTGATGTTGATCTGGATAATCTCTTTTATGTATGAAACTAACATTAATAGCTTATTTCAATTGATCCATCATAGGAAAAAACAATTTGGTTCTAATTCCCACTACCTTATGATGTTGATTTGAAATGTTGTATTCCTATAGATTCCTTCCTATTATATACTTATTATTTCCTCTATTAAAAATAATTATGTACAATGTAACCCCCCATTCTTCCATGGTACACCTCTCTTTGAATAATACAATAGATTGTGATGTACGCAACTTCGAGTTCTAGCACACCACGACCCTTCAAACTAGCCGTTTAAAAAAAGTTATGAATTGTAATACCCAATTTTTGAAATGTTATTAACTTTATTTTAAAAATGGTCTTCATTTTTGGGTTTGGAATAACATAATTAGATTTGGGAGAATTTTTGATATTTTTCAGAAAAATTTCAATTATTGATGATTAGTTAATAACATTGCATTATTGTTTAAAACTGACTTTTAATTTGAATAATTATTATTTTTATTTTAATTCAATTTAAAGAAAAAATAGATACATAATACCTATATTAGACCAATTTAATTCATTGGAGTCATTTTATTATAAGATTAGATATATATAATTTTATTGAACTATTTAACGTCTTTTACCCACCTTCTAGGCACATTTAAAAATTTTCATAAAAAATATTTTTACATCTTCTGTGAATTGAATTTAAAAAATCAGATATACATAGTTGTTTTCATTAAGTAAAATGTGGTTCAATATCATGAAAATAATTTTGGTGAACAGTAACTTTTGAATTTTACCTACCAAAGTTTAAAGTAAATTGGGTAATTAAAGGTAAAAAATATATTATAATTACCACAAAACATGTCCTAATTCTATTGGACAAGTGTTTTATGACCAAAATAGACCTTAAAAATAATATATAATCCTTTTCATACACATTGATTAGATTAGGACATTTATTAACTTTTATTTAAAGAAGGGTAAAAAGTGTTAAATTCACTGATTAAAAACTAAATTTTTTTAATATAGGTATACATAGAAGATAAATTCAACTATAAATATTAATTATTAATATAAATGGATTTCATAAATCATGATATTTTATTTATAAATTTTAGACATTAACTAATTGAATTTATTTATGACACAATGTCGATGCAGTAATTACATTATTAATGAATGACTAAAATAATTGATATTACGAATATTTAAAAAATGTAAATTGAAACTTCTGAAGCCATACACTAATTTTCTAGGAGAATATGATATTTTTAGGTTGATAAAATGGATATTTATCAAATTAATCAAGTTTATATGATTTTCAAAAAAACCAAATACTAAATAGTGTAAAATTTGACATAAATGACTTTTTAAGAAAAATACTTTTTATTAAATGATATAATACTCCAAAAAAATAAAATATTTGGAAAAAGGACTTTGATAAGGTTATATATAAAAATAATGAACCTTTGATGTTATACCGACATTTTATAGTATGTTTATTTACCAGGTAATATAAATTAAAAAAGACATGGAAATTGTTATACTATTTAACAAAGAGTTAAATATAAAATATAAGGTTAATATGGAGACCTAAAATTGTATAAAACCTTTTTTATAGTATTTAGACCCATCTACACCTTAGCATCGATATAAATTTATTTTGAGCTATTATAAACTAAAAATGATTTAATAATAAATTAATACATCAATAGTTTCCTAAAGTTTCTATCACCTCTCTAAAAAAGGGTACATTCCTTCTCTCAAATTCACACCTCCAAATCCTTTTGTCTAGGCCAAAACCTGCTCAAATACCTTCCCAAATACCCCAATGCATCCTATAGAATTTAATGTGATCAAAAATCCATCTTTAGGAGCCCTTCTGTTCAAATCAAAATGAAGCTCCCGGAGAATATGTAATTATATCATCACATCTTTCAAAGTTCTTTTTTTCATCCACTTACTCTTTATTTGTTGTTTCCATACCAAAATAATATCTCTAGTTCATTATACTAACCGTAATGATATTATAAATCTGGTAAAACTTTATTCATTATTCTATACATCCTATTAATGACAACGTCACCATATGTGTGTATGTATAGCTTATCGTCTCCATATCGTTGTGTTGTTTTTTATTCGACACATCATTATTTGGATGTGTATAATAATAAGTATAATTTATTAATATAATAAATATAAAATGTTAAAGATTCTGAATAAATTATATAGCATCCAACTACATACAATTTCACTATTAATATAATGATATTATCCCTCGTACGTATGGATTAATGTCTTCACGATGCGATGAGATTTCATTCTCCATTGTAATCATTCAAAAATAATTTTCATTTTATGATTAAAAATAATGTTTAAGAACTTATTATTTTTTGGATATTATTGAAATACATCCTATCCATAACAAACATGACATAAAAAATAAAACATATAAATGAAAATTAATCATTTAACACCCGAAACAATGATACTACTGAAATATTTTTAACAAGGAAATATTAGAGGATCATATATGATATCATATTTATGAATGTGTTTCCATTATAATTTAATAACAATTATTTACCAATTATAAAATAAGTTAACTTAACCTCAGATAAAGAAAAGTACAAGGTAATTGTTAATTTTACAATCTCTTTATTATCCTCTGTTGTTTAAAAGTATGTATCTACTAAGATTTCATAATCATCCACATCTGTGTTTCTTAAAAATGTATTTCAAAACATTTTTACTATTTCCTAGACTATCGATTAAATACAGTTATACCATTATGTTACTTTTTATTAAATGTTTTGAATGATATCTTTTCGTCGTTTTCTAAACAAGGTACTTTTTGAACTTTTTAAAAATTTTCGAATTAGTGTTTTTTAACTTATAAGAAGGGTTCAGATATTTTCCTCCATTAAAAACCATGAAGGTATTCCGTAAAATCTTATACTAATATTTTCAAAATAAAAAATTTCTTATCTTTGAAATTATTTTATAGTAGAAAGATATATTTCGCTCATATAAATTTTGGATTGATTTCATCTATGCCAACATCTTCTGTTGGATCTTACACATGTTTGAAGTTGATTTATTATAATAAAATCATCCATATTGTATTGATTGATTTTTGATATGTTTGAAAATGGATGTGTTATTTTAATACCATTCATGGTTTATGGTTAAAGTATTAACATTTCGTATGCTATTTTTAGTACGAATGTTTATGTTATGTTTCAACCTTTTCATATGAGGAATGCATGGATGTAGTTAGTGATGGGAGGGGCCCGATATAGCTGGCCGATGAATCTCTAGGTCTCATGAGACAAACTAGTGTCTGGGCACATTGACTTGACAAAATTTTTATTTATAGTCTTGGCATGATGCCTTTTCTATGTGGTTATGATGTCTAGCATTATCCATTCCATCATTATGAAATTATCTATTGATATTACATGTGATTATTCGACTAGTAGAATATCCATTTGAATTAGAAAATTTAATTATTTGATTTATCATTGCCATATTATTCTTATGTTTATGATTAAATCTATTTATTTTTAGTCATATATGTTCCCTTATATTTTTATGCTTATTTATGATAGTTAGTGCTATATTGTTATCCTTACTGAGCATCTGAGCTCACACCTTTCTTATGTTTTATTTTTCTCTGGATGTGAAGAAGTATATTATGATTGACCTCTAGGGATTTTATAAGGGAAATGAGTGTGTTCTATGTAAAAAAATGTTGTTTTTTTCTTTTCATAAATCAATGTAAAACTAATGAATGTATCTAGTACATCCAAGGCTACTAAACTGACCAGTCTTTCAGGACATTATCTCTTTTTATCATGCCAATATTATTTAATAATTTACTGAGTCTAGGTAATTGGGGTTAGGGAGTTACAACTATTTTTTTTATTAAAAAATAAGGTAAAAATAAAATTTTTTCCTCATATCAACATACTCATAATATAAAATATTTTAAGTTAATGTTATTAACACTATCATGACCTATAAAGTTGCCTAAACCATCGTTTGATACCAACTATAAGGCACCAAACATAAATATTACATATTCTTGTGTTTTTAACTAGAATTAAACATTGAGTATTCTATTAGTTTAGTGTTTTAGAGAATTAGTACAAGTTCATACAATGTACGCCCATACATTACAAGTGGACACTTATACATAGTATTTATTTTTATCACCAAAGAAAACATCCTGAATTAAATCATGGATTATTTCTAAAACATCACAATTCTCATGTTTTCCACATCATTTTCCATACTCATTCGTCAACCTTGTGAGAAATATTGTAAAACATGGGATGTTCACAAAAAGCTCAGTAACGGACATGAAAAATAAATAAAACCATTAATATAGTGATAACAAGAAAACTTATTTAATGTTATTTGAGATAATTAAACAAAATATTTTCACATGAATAACACATAGATTTTTTACTCAAATAAAATTATTAAAATGAAAATAAAGCAATTAAAACTCATTTAGGTGACTTAGAGAATCATAAAAATAAAAACCCCTGAAAACCCTTTATACAGGAATAACCGTGATACCAACATCCAATATTATTATTTCCCAATGAATTATATATCAATAATAGACATCACCCTTCTTATAATCTATATCAGGATCACCTGTGAGAAATGGAGGGGATCATCCATTCATATAAGATATAATAGGCACAATTATGAACTATAATGTGGATCAACCCTTCAAATAGGTTGTATTAGACTCACATGTCAGCTATAATGTGGATAAAACATTAATATAAACTATATTGGGCTCACCCATTTCAGATAATTATCAATATCCATATAATTAATAAACCACTTTCACTATAGAACCCCTTCAATGTTTTTTAATCCAATAATAAAACACTTACATATAAAAAATTCCTTCTCATTAAAGAACCCATTTTTAATACAAAAAATCCCAAAAACACTAATATGTTTTTTCATTTAATGAAACATGAAATATTTCACTATAAGAATAAAAGAAAATAACAGCCATGTGGGTGAAAAAGTAATTGTAATCATAAAATTTAATAATATAACATTCTATTTGTCATTTTTCAAAAAGTTGCAGTATAAAAAATATATTAATTTTTTCAAAACCATTTAATGAAATTAAAAATAGATATAAAAATTAACTTATAAACTTTTTATAACCATATAAATAAATTTGTAAAATAATATTAAGAATATTGATATGGATAAAATAATATATAATTAAATATTTAAACATTGAAAATGTCCCATACCATTGTGAACATTTAAATACTAATCACCATGAAATAATAAATTTACAAAAAAATTAAATTACAATAGTATAGAAAAAACATGGATATGAAGTTTCATCATAGCCCTGTATACCTATTATAATATATTAAAGGTGCATAGCATCCATAAATTCATTAATAAAAGGATATTCAGACAAAATCCATTACAAATATCATATCATGAAAGTGAAAATTAATCAAATGAATCGAATATGTGTATCTAGTATAAATAAAAATAAAAAAGTTTAAATATGACATAATATATTAAAAATTCATTTCACACATTATAGTAGAATGAAATAATCAAGATGTAGATGTTTAACCCCAATAATCGAAATTGGGTTAAGAAATCCCATTACATCACGTCTGACATCCATCAATGGTGTTCAAACCACCTGTATAATGGTTAAAATATGGTTATAAACTCAATTAATAACTATTTTAACATTTATAGTTCCCTATATAATGATTTAAAAAAATCATACTACACATTAAATAATAATATTTTTCAATTTAATGGTTTTTGGTGTGTTTGTTTCATAGTTTCATGATCGATTCATATGTGTAAAATTATTGATGTAATAGAAAAATGAGATTAAAACATAAGAATTCGAATGAAATAGTATTAATATTCTTCAATACATATTAATGTTCCCATGTATCATTTTTATTTATTACATGAGAATGATTCCTTAGGTAAATCTGTAATGATAAACGTTTTGTTTATGTTGGTAGATTTTTCCAAACACCATGAACTAGTTTCATTTAATTTAATATTATGAGTATATATAATTTAAAAAATAAGAACCGAACTATAATATATTTATATATTTATTATTTAAAAATAAAAATACTTTAAACTCCATCCATGAAAGTGGTAATGAAAAAAACATTATTCGTGGACCTGATTAACTGGCATAACTCAGACAATAATTTCAATTTTTTTGGATAAAGAGGGGATGGGAAATGAAATTAATATGTTATATTAAATTAGAAACATAAAACTAAATTATATAAATTATAATATAATTATCCTGAATTTATGGATAAATTTGTTTAAGAGAATTTTTAAAACGAAAAGAAATTGAGAGTGGTACTTTGGGAAAATTACCTCTCAAATATCACCTTATTGAGACACCATAGAGGACCATGAATTTAATCTTTTGGTGAGATAAATATAACATTGATGTGGGTATAGTGTGGCCGAGATTTTTGGGAAGATATTTTTATGATCTTCGATGATTTTTTGGCTGAAATGTGGTGGTATTTAGATGTGAGGTGAGGTGGGTTTAAGGGAATAAATAATGAATATTTTAATATTTAAAGCCGGTTTTTAATGTGAAATGTTCAAATGTTTTAAATGTTTCCATATATAATATTATTATGAAATTGATTCCAATGAACCAATTGGTATTATGTATTTATAATTGAACTAGTTATACTTTAAATATAATTTTATATATAATGTAATTATATAATTAAATTGGATGAATAAGAAATTTTCAAAGGAAAATTTGGTATTTTTCACTATTAAACAAAAAATAAATCTTTTCAAAAAAATCCAAAAATCAATAATATAATTTTTTTTACTAAAATTTAAAATAAGAATTTTATTTTTTCAAATATATCTTATAAAAGTGTCGAAAAATATATTTAAAACATGTGTTCTATCCGAAGCCGGCAACACTGACTTTTTTAAAAAATTATTCTTTTATGACTAAAATTGGATTTATTAATATATCATGTATAGAAAAAAAATAATATTAATTTTGTACATGATATTTAATATTTTATATTTATATATCTATATATTAAATTCATAAAATCCAATAATAGAGATTTAATTATTTATTTTTATGTGGAACTTTCTTTATCTTTTTAATAGTTTTTTAGAAAAATCATTTCCTTTTATTATAAAAAGGGGTTTACATTAATTTATAATAAGTTGGTCATAAAATAATTACATGCATATACATTCATACTACATATTTTCATAATTCAGTTAATATTGTTCATTCCCACCGTTATAATAGCTAGTTTATTATTGACATTTAAATAATTATAATTATTTTTTTTAATGATCTATGTGCCATATCATGTACACTATTAAACATGGTTTTTACTTTTTAAAATACCATGATGTTACAACCTTGGCCACTATTCTATCCATAAACTTGTTTTTTTAATATTTTTCTACCTTTATTTTTTTAATCCACATAAATACAATGAACATGGTATTAGGAGCCCTATTAATAAAAGACCAAGTAAGTATTTTACTCAATGATTTCATCTCATTATTCATGGAAGAGATACATTATTTGGAATATTATTCATCCAAGGCATTCATATAGGTTTGGGTGTTATCATTAATGAGATAAGTGGAAACTCGAAAAAACTAGAATTGGTCTTTCCCATATTTATCGAAGATTTTATGTTTAAGAACTCTCTTGTAGTATACCATGGGTTGTCGAATCCTCAGTGACCTACTAAGTAACATACTTACACATACATTTTATGGAATGTTTTTGGCTATGATGTGGCACAAATGGTTTGATTTTAGATTTTTTTTAAATCAAATTTATGATACTTAAGTGAATTCAATTAAAAATAATGAGTTGATCCTTGGTTATCACTTGGAGGTTGATTGGATGAAATTACTTTTTAATGGTTTCAACTTATTGTATTTGAGATAAGTTTATTCGAGAAGATTAAAAAAATCATCACTTATAGGTTTAATACCAAAAAACCATAATACTAATAACATGTACACTTGTAGGATCAAATTTAGGATCACTCCAAGGTAAACGATTGTATTATCAGTTGACGTATGTGGCCTTAAAATTCAAAAAAGACGAAGAAGTTTGAAAATAATCAAATAAAAATCTTATCTAAAAGAGTTGATTATAAATTAATGGGGTGATAAATTACATCCAATCCAGACCTTTTATACTCCTGTGGATCGACCCATAGTTGGGTTATCTCTCCATTTATTCTAGGGTTTCAATGGAAGTGGGAAGTAGACTCATGAGGGAGGAAATGGATAAGTAAAAAAACAATGAAATAGTGATCACTCCACCGTTGTGTGAAAATTTCACAAGGTTTGGTGTGAATAAATTCACACTGTGAACCAATGGTATAAA
Source organism: Viscum album (assembly GCA_963277665.1). Taxonomy (NCBI): domain Eukaryota; kingdom Viridiplantae; phylum Streptophyta; class Magnoliopsida; order Santalales; family Viscaceae; genus Viscum; species Viscum album. The sequence continues at coordinate 236,447,012 of OY728141.1, forward strand.
AGTGATATAAATATCAACAGAATAAGATAATAATAATAACTTTTATTTAGAATCTAAAGTGAATTGAACAACATACATGTGAACGACAAACTTGAGAAAACAAAATCATATCATAACATTACAATGAAAGAAAGTTCAAAAGATATACCTAAATCATTCAAAACCCCTGCCTTAAATAGGAATTTTTAGAGTCTTGGGTAGAGCCTCCAATATTTAAAGTCATTCAACTTGAGTGTGGTAGGAATAGTGTGGTGTAATGCTTGTGGAACATAGATTTTTCCACTCTTGACTTGAGATGGCACCCATCTTGCATCAAATGAACAGATGTGTCTAAATGACCTTCTAGATTGAAGAATTAGAGTGGGCTATAGAATAATAAAATGGATCTTGGGATATCTTCTATCCTCTTATAAAATGGTAACCCAAATCGAATGTTTTTGTGAAAGATATTATTTAAATGGTGGGAAGTTTTTCAAGGCCCCCGAATTAGGCCCAGAATTGTATCTCCACCATAAGCCGCTTGGAACACCCATGAAACATCAGAATTAGCTTTGGCCATTATTTAATGATATTTTCCCCATGATGTATTCTATCTGAAGTTAGGTTTTAAGAATTATTAGGTTTGGATATTATCTAATAAAGTAGTTTTATTGGGATGTTATCTTGTTCACTTCCTCCAGAATGTTGTTTTTTCAAGGCCAATTTTGGTGGTCTTCCAATATGAATCTTCAAGTACTCCAAAAGTATGAATTTTTACCAATTTAATGAAAACCCAGAAAAATAAATTTGAAAAAAATGATCATATGGTACATTAAATGATGATAAGAAATGTACCATATAATAGTGAATTTTAAGGAGGAATTACAATTATAATATGAAATAATATTTAATGTGTAAAATGCACTAAAATGGTGTTTTCAAATAATAAATTAGATGAATATTATATATATTAACAATGAATATTTTCCTCTTTCAGTGGTTTATCACAACCTCATCGTGAGTTCTTCTAGTCCTGAGAAAAATATATATATAAATTGTGAAATTTTAATTCCACTTTCCAAAAAACATTTTAATAAACAATGATCACCAAAACCCCTTACATCAACAACTATGAAACCCATCAAAATATTTTAATAAAATATTGTTTCATAAAAAGAGCCCAATCTCATTTACATTTTATTTTTTAAATTCACTACCATATATAATCCAGTATTAATTAAGTATGAGGATGTGTTGTGTATTACAATAGACATGTGGTTCATATTTATTCAATGGGAAAATGACGGAAAATCTAGGTGGAATAAAATTTAAATATTAAGATGAGTATTCAAAAAAAATTGCAAAATTTCCATAGTAATTGAAAATGCACTCAAAAGTGTCAACCCATGTAGCGAGACTTTGACGATAACACCCAGGCTCAAAGACCTTAGGGAACCAACTGAAGAACACATACTCGAGCATTGTCTCGAGTTAACTCAGTCAAAAAAATGTTAAATTACCAAAAATAGGATAAAATTACAAACTTTGGGCCAGACAACTATGGAGTCATGATCGCTAATTGCTGAAAGCCACAAATTATGTCATTTCTTTACTCTACACACAAATTTATTGTTTTTTATACAAAAATAATATTAAAACTAAAATCATCAACAAATCTATGTTATTTATTGGGGGACACCATTAACTCAAACTAACACCCCACTATCCAAAGGATGTGCGTTGTGATCTCTTTTCTTTTATTTGGATGAAAATATAAACGATGAAATTTCAAATTAGACAGCCACACATTCCAAAATCTATGCTCATGAAATTATACATGGATTAAAATTAGAATCAGGGCATGCTAAATTATTTTTTATTCAGATTAAAAGTGTGAAAATTGTATTATCATATTCAAGGCTAAAGAAATTTTCATTCCACACTTTTTTTATAAACAAAAAATTAATTAATTTTTTCATTATTTTTACCCCCCAACATAGAATAACATTGTCCCCAGTGTTTAAATAAAATAAAATTGAGAAGTGTATAAAGGTTGATGACAGAAATTCTAATAGGAATTTACAATATGAGGATCATAGAATGAGGTCACCTGGTAGTTGTTGTTGTAGTTCTTTCTACATCAATTTAGTCATTTGATATCCATGTCACTTGAAGAGTTCCCTAGTGAAAAAAGAAAGAAAACAAACAAAACAAAACAATATATATAGATATATATTTATTCATATAATAAATAAGTTAAATATAAGTATATAAAAAAAATATAGAATAAGGAAGCACTATAATTTGTACGTTAGTGGTAAGCACACACCCCTATCTCCCTTCAGTCATGGGTTCAAGTACATGTGGCTTCTCTGGTTGTGACGGGGTTCTCCCCCTTACCTATGATGTGTAATTTTAATTTTTTTAATTATTTCTTTTGTATTTTTATTTGAACCTATAAACACATAAAAATAAAATTAATTGATGATACATTGTCTTATTTTTATATTTTTGTGTAAGGTATTAATCAACAATCACACCACATCACATAAATGAATATGGCACTCCCCTTTCATACCCATCAATGCAAATAACAGAAGAACATGTCAATAGTCTATTTTTATTTAAATATAAAAAAGATTCATGAATCCTATTTAGAAAATAAAGATGATTCAAAAAGGCTGGAAAAATGAAAACCGTGCGTTCCCTCCCCTACATCACTTTTGTTTAATGTCGTTATCTTGACATCGATCCTAAATGTATCATTTTTTTCCTGGTTCATAGGCTCTCTCAGTGAACTCAACCTCTATTTCATGTTTATTTAATGATTCAATGAATGGTATTAACCTATGACCACTAACCATGGAAATGTGAACACTTGTAGGATCTTGAATCTTTACTTCCCTATGGGGGTATACATGAGAAACTATGAAAGGACCTGACCATAAAGACCTTAACATTCCCAAGTGTAAATGAATTTTTGAATTAAACAAGAGAAAGAATTTTCCTTGTTCAAAATTATTGCCATTGAAATTCCTAGATTGGTACACTTGGAATATAGCTTTATTAATGCTTGATTTTTCATAAGCCTCCATCCTACGTTCCAAATGTTCATTAAGATTTAATTTCCTCTTTTCTTCGGCCAAAGAACTGTCAATATTCATTTTTTTTATTTACCAAAATTCCTTAAACTCAATTTCAACAGGTAAATCACATTCTTTTCTATAAACCAACCTATATGGTGAAATTCCAAGGATGGTTTCGATTGTTTTATGATTTTCCCAAATGGAATCCATGAGTTTCTTAGACCAATCTTTCCTAGAGGGATTCATGGGTTTTCTAGAATTTTCTTAATCTACCTATTCACTAACTCAACATGACCATTGGATTGAGGATGGTTTGTAGTGGAAACTTTATGATAAATTCCATACTTAGACATGATTGAAGAGAATGGGTAGTCATGGAAATGGGTTCCTTGATCACTGATTATAGCCTTAGGAAATCCAAATTTAGAAAATATGTTCTATTTTATAAATTGTATCCCAACATGATGGTCATTGGACTTGTTGGGAATGGTCTCAACCCATTTCGAGACATAATCAATAGCTTAGAGGATGTAAAGGTATTCCCTAGAGTTTTGGAAGGGTCCCATGAAATCAATTCCCCAACAATCAATGATTTCAACGATAAGAATGGGAGTGAGTGGAATTTGATTCTTTTTTAGAAGGGATCATAATTGTTGACATTGAGGACATCTTTGGCAGAATTGGTTGGAATCCTTAGTGAGTTTAGGCCAGTAGAAGCCTCTTTGGATAACTTTGTCGGGGATTTCATTATGGAAATGTGGTATCCGCGTTCCTCTGTATGATAGAATCTTAGAATGAAATCTTGCTCAAAATCAGGAATACATGTCTTAATGATTTGATCTGAATAGAACTTGAAGAGGTAAGGATCATCAAACACATAGTTTTTGACATCAGGAAAGAATATCCTCATAGCATGGGTCCTGGAAAATTTTGGAATGTCATCCGTAACTATGTGGGTTTCTATGTTATATTACCAATGGAAATCACTCACAGCATATAGGTGATCATCAGGAAATGAATCAAAAATAGAAAGGTTATGTGATTTTCCTTTTAATTTCATCCAAGAGAGGTGATCAACACTAACATTTTCAAAACCCTTTTTATCCTTAATTGTTAAATCAAACTCCTGATGAATAATGAACCACCTAATCAATCTATCAGTGGCATTTATTTTTTGGAAAAGGTATTTCAGGGCTGAATGGTTAGTGAAGACAATGATTGGTGATCCTAAGAGATAGAACCCGAATTTATCTAAAGCAAGTAAATAGTAAAAAACTCTTTCTCATTGGTGGTGTAGTTTATTTGTGCATAATTTATGGATTTCTTACATTAGCAATGACACATGGAATTTTCTCACGTCATTGACCTAATACTGCTCCAACAATAATGTCACTCTAATCCCACGTGAGTTTGAATGGAAGTTTCCAATTTTGAGCATGCATGATAGGTGGAGAGGTAAGAGCTGACTTTAGTGTGGAGAATGATTCCTCGTAGCTTTCTACCTATAAAAATGGAGCATCATCCACGAAAATAGAACATAGTGGTCAAGAAATATTGCTAAAATTCATAATTAAGATTCTATAGAATCCTGTATGTTTTTAGAATGACCTCACTTCCTTATTAGTTTTAGGATAGGGAAGGTGAAAAATGATGTCGAGCATAGCTTTATCAACTTTAATCCATCTTCTAGATACTAGATGGCCTATAATAAGTCCTTACTTTACCAGGAAATGGCATTTTTTATCCAATTTAGAATGAGATTCTTATCATCACATCTTGAAAAAACCCTTTCATCATTCAGAAGGCATCCCTCAAATGTATCCCCAAAGATGGAGAATTCATCCATGAATACCTCTAAACAATCCACCACTATTTCCAAGAAGATTCCCATCATTCACCTCTGGAAGTTACCACAATAATTACATAACCCAAAGGGCATGCGTTCGATGAAAAATGTTCCAAATGGACAAGTGAAGGTTGTTTTCCATTGATCCTCTAAGGAGCCCTCAATTTGATTATACCTTGAGAATCCATCTAGGAATCAATAGAATTTATGACATGCCACTGGCTCGAGGACATGACCAATAAAGGGCTAGGGGAAGTGGTCTTTATTGGTACAAGAGTTGAGATTCCTATAGTCAATACATTCTCTCCATCCACTACTGAACCTTTTGGGGAGAAGTTCACCATCTGCTTTAGTGATCACAGTAATTCCCACTTTCTTTGGGTCAACTTGAATTTGACTTACCCACTTACACTCAGCAAATGGGGTAGATGATACCCACATTTAACAACCTAAAATGTTCTTTCATTACCACATCATTAAGATTTTTATTGAGTATCCTTTGAGGTTGATGAAATAGTTTGGATTCATATTGATGAACAATCCTATGAGTTCCAATGAATGGGCTAATCATAGGAATATAAAAATTGGTCTATCCAATTTCATTCTTATGATTTATTAAGACATCAAAAAGAATCATCCCTTTATTGCCTTCTAGAGAAGAATAAATAAAAATAGGAAAGGCTTGATTTTCCCCTAAGAACGCATACTTCAGTGATGAAGGTAGGACCTTAAATTCAAGATCAGATTGGTTATTACTTTTCAAGGAAGGATGGGACTTTTTATTGGACTCAGTTTCTTTATCTATATTTCATGACCAAATTGGTTCTTTTTTAACATAATTTCCATCATCAAAATTAGGTAGAGTAGTGCCATGAATGGGTATGGACACAATGTTATTGATTTTACCCATGTTATCATGGATTGGTGATTCTAGAAAATCACCATTAGGGATATGTGAAAGAGATTCAATCCAAGGAGACAAATTTTCTGTATGTGAACAATGAAAATAAATCTCTTCTTTACATAAAATCATTTAGTAATTCCATGATGTTCTCGAGTTCACTATCATCACTACCTATCCAATTAATCTCATGTATCTCTTCGTCACCCCAATTTGAGAGTTTTTATTGTAGATGTTCAAGTCTAGACTCATGTTTCGAAAGGTGATGGTAATGTTCTCATTTTGGACTCAGATAATAGAGTTAATTGTTGCAAGGAAGGGATGACCATGGATAATGGTGGTTTTATCCCTTGGACCATAGCAAGGGTTATTGTCAAGAACAATTAATTTAGCTAGGTAAATGAAATTTTAATCGTTCAACAAAACATCCTTTAAGATCCCCTTAGGAAATCAGACACTACGATCAATAGGTTGAAGTGTGAAAGCTGTGGGGTTGATTTCTTCATTCCCTAACTAACAATACATTGCATAAGGAATGTGGTTCACACTATCTCCCAGATCACTAATGGATTTGGAAAAAATTTTCTCTCCTAACTCAGCATTGATGTATGGACATCCTGGATCTGTCAACATTGCAGGAGTGGTCCCTTGAATGGTTTTACACATATTATAGCCTAAATTACATGTATTTTATGTGAAAATATTCTTTTTAAAAGTGCACAAGTCCTTATGGTACTTTGAGGGGGCAAGAATAGTATTGATTGCATCAAGAAGTTAAATTTTCAACTTATCCTGATAGAATATTTCCCTCAATGTTCTATTTAGTTGTTGTATTTTTTTTCTTCTCATGAATTGAGTAGTGGGGGAATATTGATTGATTGTTTGGTGAGGTTGTATTTCCTAAACATTATCATTGAGGTTTTCAGAATCTATGGATTTTTTTTCATCATTTTCATGCATTGTTGAAGTTCATAATGGTTCTGGAATGACTCTTTCATGTTTCTCAATGGATTTCCCACTTCTTAAAATTGTTACTAATTTGTGTTGATCATGAGAGGTTTGAGTGTAACTGGATTCTCTCATTAAATCTTAGGATGTTACCACCTGATTAGTCATGGGTTCCATTCTAGTTTAAATGGTTTCTAGTTCATGTTTAAGGGATGATACTTCTGAGTTCATTTTCTCTGTTTGTTTCCACAACTTCTCAAGGATTGTAAGATAGATAGATTGAGTATGGGATTTTCATGGTTGGCTTATCCCAGGAGGATGCTTTTTTTGTTGGATTTGTTATTGCATGGGTTGTTGGATGTGATGTTGGTATTCGATTGGTTGTGGTTGGAACTGGTTATGGTTTTGAAATTTTTCTAGAGGGTAGTGGTTTGGTCCTTGAGGTTGGATAGGTGGCTTGTTGGGTTATTGGTTATCATTCAAACGGAATCTTGGATGGTCATTTTACATTGGATAGAAAGTGTTTTGGTACTGTGTCTTTAGAATGTTTAGATCATTAACCTCTGCTAGGGTTCCTCCTAGATGAAAAACTTTAATAGAAGGTATGGTTGGGAAGTTATCAGTATTGTGGTCATGTTTTCCACAAATTGTGAAAACTGGGTTAATAGTTTGAATTTCATTGACATTCCTAAGATCAATCTCTTCGACATTCCTAGTGAGTTCAGTATGTCTCGCACTATGGATTTCCTCCTCCCGAAGTGTGTGAATTCCACCAGATTTGGGTGGATTATCATAGTAAGGTGATTTTCCCCATGTATGATTTTGTTCAGAAAGGATTTCTAGATTCTCGTAACCATCATTTGGGGCTCTATTTTTGAAATTTCTATTACACATCATGTCAAATAATTGTTTGTTCCCTGGGTCCAACTCTTCATAAAAAATTACAACTTGTTATAGGATTGAAAATAAATGGTGAGGTAGCATGTTGAGTGTGTCTCTGAACCTTTCCATGTCTCATAAAATGAATCTCCCTATTTTAAGAAAAATTGGATTCTCTTTCTATGTGCAATTGTTTTGAGGTGGGGAAGGTACATTTTGTAGAATTCTCTTGTAATTAGTCCAAATAGTTGATGGATGATGGTCTCAAATTGTTTATCATTTTTCCCTTGATACTTTAATGAAAAATAAATAGTCTCATCTTAGTTGATTCTAGTTAATGTAGGGGACATATGGCTTCTACAATGTCATTGAACTCCTTAACGTGAAGGAAGGGCATCTCACACTTCATTCCATGTAATGTGGGAAGGTGGTTTAGGACATGGGGTTTAAAGATGTAGTTGGAATATCCTAGGGAATTTTTTCTAATGCATGAGGGGGAATTGGTAAAGGTAGGTGTGATCTAGTCATTCTTGGTTTGATCGACTGCATTCCCCATGTTTGGGGCTGCCTCTTTTTGGATTTTTATTTTGGTTCCCACCTGGGTTTATGATTTGGTTTCATTGAAGACCTTCCATTGGAATTGGATCAATTTTTGACATTAGAGTACTAAGAAAAATATGATATAATGTAAATAGTTCCCATGGGTTTCTTGACTCCCCACACCCATGAATAACCACCCTATTTAGACGGTTTGTTTGGTCATGAGTGTAGGCGGACATGTGCCAAAAGAAAAAAAAAATCAAGAGAGGGAAATGATAGGAGAATTTGGATGAGAAAAGACGAAATGGGGGAAAATATCATGGTTGTTGAGATAACTTACCTAGGCCCCTCATAACAACACTAATATTTGGTCTTGCCCAAATTTACCCAATATTTTAGGTTTCAGTGGTCACTTGTATTTTGGCTTGGGTTATCGAATCCTCAGAGACCTAAGAAATGACCTACAAACACGTACATCCTATGGATTAATTTTGTCTATGATGTGACCAAAAGGGCTTCATTTTAGATGTTTTTTAATAAAAACTATTATAATTATGTGAATTCAAATTAAAATAATTAGATCATCTTAGGTTATCACTTGGGGTGGATTGGAGGAAATTCTTTTTTTAACGGTTTTAACATCTTTTATTCAAGATAAGCTTATCCAAGAATATCAAACAAATTCATCAAAGACTAGTTTAATACCAAAAACCCATAAAACTAATAACCTAAATACTTGTATGATCCAATTTAGGATCAATCCAAGGTAAAGGTTCATATTAGCATTCGATTTATGTGGACATTAAATTCAACAAGGACGAAGAATTTTCAATATAATAAAATAAAAATCTCAATTAAAAGAGGTGATTATAAATTAATGGGGTCATAAATAAAATCATATCCATCCTTTTTCTAATCTCTTATGTCAAACAATATGTTGGTTATCCCTCCATGGATTCTATGGTTTCAATGGAAGCGGGAAGTGGACTCATGAGGAAGGAAATAGAGAAGTAAAAAAATAGTGAAATAACGATCACTCCACCATTGTGTGATAAATTCACAAGGTTTGGTGTGAATAAATTAACAACATAAAAAAAGTTATCAATGTGATATGAATTACAATAGAATAACAGGAGAGGAATAATTTTTATTAAGAAACTAAAACGAATATAACATGTTATATGTGAAAGAAAAACTCGAGACAACAAAATCGCATCATAACATTACAATGAAATAAAGATCAAAATATATCCCTAATTACTCCAACAGAACATCGTTAAATAGGAATTTTTGAGCCTTGGGTCGAGTATCATATATTTAAAGTCACACCCCTAGAGTATGGTAGGATTATGGTTGTGGAAACTTTGTCGAACATAGACGTTTCCTCTCTTGACCCGAGGTGGTAGCTAGCTTGCATTAAATAAATAGAGGTTTGTAAATAACATTCTATATTGAATAATTAGAGTGGGAAATTGAATAATAAAATGGATATCAGTAGATATCCTAACATACTGTAAAATTTTACCCCAAATGGAAAATATTTGTGAGATATATTATTTAAATGGTGGGCTTTTTTTCTAGGACACTAAATCTGGCATAGAATTTTATCTTCAACATATGCTGCCTGGAACTCCATTAAAACATTAGAATTATATTTAGACACTGATAAATGAAATGTTCCCCATTATGTATTATAATGTTAGATCAATTTTCAAAATTATTGGGCTTGTATATTGTCCACTACTATAGTTTTATTGGGCTATTGTCTGGTTCACTTCATCCAAAATGTTGTTTGTTCAAGGACTACATTGGTGGTCTTCCAATATGAATCGTTGGGTACTACCAAAGTATGAATTGTTACCAATATAATGAGAAACCTGAAAATTAAATTTTAAAATAAAATCAAGAACATAAAATACATTGAATAATGTTAAAAAATGTACAATGTAATAGTGAATTTTAAGAAGGAATTTCCATTATAATATGAAATAATGTTCAAAGTGTAAAATAAACTATAATTGCCTTTATAAATAACATACCACATGAATATTACATATATTAAAAAATAATATTATCCTCATTCAGTAGCTAACCAAGATCCCATATCACACTTCCCAAAATAATAAGGTGGCCTAATTAAACTACTATGTCTATTTCTTGCTAATTAGTAATCATTATAAAAATTTGGATAATCCAAATATGAATATGAATCATAGATACACTCAATAAACATTTATATAGGAGTATCTGGTGGAGGAGGCTCATTAAAAACAACAAATTATGTAGAATAATAAGGTTAAAACCCCTCATTATATGATTTCCATTTATTGTCATGTGGGGTAGATTTAGATTTAGAGGAGATAGAATGAGGAAAGGCTGCATCCCGATTGATTATAAAAATTAGGTATTTAGGTTGGTTTACCCATAATTTTTATCATTTGACACATAGGGTTTGTCAAAAAACACACTTAAAATATTTTGGTTCCAAATTATTAGTATTAATGTGGATCTAAGAAGTACGCTCAAAGACTCTTAGATTTTTATAAGAAGGTGGTTCACAATGTTATAGTTAATTTGGGGGTTTATATTGATTAGTTTTTGAATTAAACCTATTAAACAGGTAGACTATCATAGTGGTAACTTTTTTCTAGAAGTATATGGGGACGTTTGAGAATTCAAACATCCTTTAGACTCACTCATGAATGGTTACAATCATGAACTAAATAATTCTATTTGGCTGGAGGGCTTCCCAAACTAAATGGTTGCTCGATATACCCTTGTATTGAAATAACCACAAAAAATCAACATATCGGTCCCCCAAAATTAACACTCTTAGAATTAACCAACATATAATCTTCAAACAATGGGAGATTACATGGTGAATAATTTTATATCAACCTATCATTAGTATGTTCCTATAATCCTTTGGATCTTACATTCCTCAATCTCCAATGATATAATATAGAAATATAACTATTATTAACATACGCACTTCATAGATGCCTTGAATGGGTGCTATAATTAAACACATAAGTCCCATTAACTAGTGATAAATTTATTATAGTTCTATATCCTTTGGATATTTTAATAAATATTCATTTATTCATAAAGACATGTCATTTTTGGTCTACAAAACCGAGGAAAATATTGTTTCTATGAGTGTTTGGGATAGAACTAAAATCTAGGAGGGGGATGATAGAATGATCAACTAATTTTATAACAATAAAATTAAATTTACCTTTAACATTACAATTACTCTTATTCCCTAATATAATTTCTCCCTCTAGTCTCTTGAATAACTCATGAAATGACTCTCTATATGGGAATATTTTAAAAGAGTATCCTAAATACAAAACCCACACATTATTGAGTGAATTTATAGATATATCTAATACATATATACATTTATAAATTGAATCCAATAAAAATGATTATTCAATAGGTTCTCTTAAATTTAATATATATATTTTTGGGTTTTCTACACTCAGGATTTATATACCTAGGCCTAGCACAGATGTAACATGGTACTTTTAAATCCATAGAACATGACATCTGTTTGGGATTTCTATTCCACATTACTTTTTCTTTCATTTGACCTTTATAATGTGGCATCCCTCTAGTGAATAGACTCTCAACCTCACATTTAATATTGGGTTTATTATAAAACATCATGGATCATTTTATGTATTTGACCTCTTCTTGGGTCACAGAGTCATGAACATATATCATAGTTTCTACTAATGCACTGTAGAAATTATCAACATTAATTAAAATTATCATAGCTTGATCCTCGTCGTCAATAGTTACACTTATATTTATCAAATAAATCATGCTTTTATTAAAACCTTGGAAATGGTATTTAATATAAATACTATAAATAATCTTTAATGTACACATACTTCTTGTAAATTTTACCATTAAATGAAGCTATCATATAAGGTTTCACAAATTATTGACATAAAATAGAACACAGGTATTAAAAGGCAACTTCCAAAAAAACCCTCTCACTAAACGAAAATAAAAAACAACTATGGGATTTGACCAGATTTTTGGGTGGAACATCTTGATAAATATTAAATTTCTATCCATCAATTTCAATGAACACAATTTGTTTCCAAGGGCCATGTACGGAATTTGTATTACCTTGTTGAACTAATTGACCCTTTATCTTAATTATCCACAAATTAAAATAATTATCCCCATAAAATAAATTAATTCCATACTTATCTGAATACTTATCAAATGAAAGGCTTAGATACTACATTGTTGGGTAAAATGTGATGTGTATGTCTACTAGAAAATTCCAAGATCAATGGTTGATCATATATTATTTATTATGAATTTGATTTTAAAAATATCTTCTATGGTTATAATAATATTAATTATGAATAAAGAAGAGAAATTGATATTTAATAAGAATGTGGAATAAAAAATTATAAAAATTAAAATAATTAAAATAATTTTTATAATAAATATTAAGCTCGAATGAATAAAAAAGAAAAAATGAAGTAATAATCAACATAATATTTAATGTGCTTCATTCTCATTGGGGACTATGTTCATGGAAAGAACACTACCCACCCACCCACTAACATATTTGGTAAAAATCAAACAAAATATACATGAATATTCCATATAAAATTAAAGAAATTACAGGTAACTCATAACCCTATATAAGATTACTATCTAACAGTATAGATAACTTATCACAAAGATCAATAAATTGTTATTTTCACTAAATACATCGGTACTGTCTTGATATCCCTGAGATCAATATTTCGTTGACATTAGTATTTTGTTGAAGTGAATTTTATGATATCCCCCAAAATTATATAAAATACGGTTTAGAGGATCACAACATGCCACATTTCCAATTCTTTTTTGAGACTCAATTCCATGGTGGGAACTAGATAAAAATAAGAATATTGATTTAGTATAGTGTCATAGAATTATTCTTTATAAAATCATCACATCTTATGAAATTAACTGAAGATACTCTAACCACCCTGTAAATGATAGTGTTCATGGATTATCTATAGAAAATAATAACAAAACCATTATATATTAAATAAAGGGCTACATAATGGTTAGGTGACACCCACGTGAGGGTAAAATGATATAACTGTGAGATCGATGTGGTGTAAGAGTAATAAACCCACTACATAAAGCATTCAATCCAGTTACCTGATATGTAATGGTAACTATGTATAGGTAAAACCCGTGTAATTAAAATTCTGTTAGGGTAACACATATATAATGTTCATGTGTATCAATCAAGAGGTATTCATGTAAAGGTAAACCACAATTATATAAAGGTCAAGATCGATGTGTAAGGGTACTCTTGTCAGTGTACCAGTATAAGATTAATCACTGCCTAAGTGTACCTAAATAAGGGTATAAGGATTACCAAAATAGGGTAAACAAATTTACATAAATCTAAAGTAATATTATGTAATGTTAAAACAATTGATACATCGGCTATGTAAGGGTACTAGGGATAAAAATTTAAGGGCAAGGCGACCAAAAAAAATCCCATGAAAGGGTAAGGAAAACCATATTTAAGGCAAAAACTAAACGAACCATAATCCACTTATGAGGATAATAATAAAAGGAAAACTAATATTCAAAATTGCATGCATATAAGGAACAATGTATAAATTTTATGAATAATTAATATTGAAAGTTTAAAATGAATACACCTTAAATTTACAAGTACTGGTTTTCCATTTATCAACTTCTATTACGATGATTGTTTTGAATGATAATAATAGATATTTATTCTCAACTCGCCTACTCATAAAATTATTGTGAACAATAAACCATGATGAAAATTCATGATGGTCCCAACACAAGGCCCCTAATCACACATCTTCCATATGAATTATAGATAATTCATAAGGTGACATGAGAATGGATGAGTATCACTACAATATGAAGAATATATGTGATGATATTCTTATTACATGATATCAAATTATAGATAATGAATATATTATGAACATTTTTCCATGTTTTGATAAAAATTAAAATATTATTGTTTTTCTACTTTGTGACCATGGAATCTTGATTAGGATTGATCTACATGAATCCTTACTATTGAATGTTTTCTATAAATAATAAATAACATCATTAATTTTTCTATCTCAATGTCAAATTATAATCTTGCTAAAATGTTGAAAATAATACCTCAATCCTTAGTGGAAGAAAGTTATATCATACTAATAGAGTGTACTGGCATACTACCACCAACAATTAAGATATAAAAGAGGTATAAGTTCTAAAAAATAAAACTATAAATCCCTTTTTGCTTCCTTGATTATTTTTCAGACTATTGTTTTGTATTTTCTTCATTATTATGAGTCATATATCAAAAATAAATGAATATTCCTATGAAAAGAGGAGATTAAATAGTCTTATTGAACTTTCAAAACTACTCCAAAATTCAAGGAAGATGATAATTTTTACATGGGAAATAAGAATATAATTATATTCCCAATAATAAATATCAATGATAAAATATAAAGGAACTCATGGGTATGAAATTATAGATAATCGAAAGTGGTGAATCTATTCCAATCAAGAATGTGTGTAATCAAATGGGATATTTCACTGAACATTATCTATAGTTGAAAATCATTATACATGTTGCTATGATGACTAAAAATATCATGAGTGTCTCTAAACTAACCCAAGATAATGATTTTTAAAATTTAATTGAATCTGATTTATGTTATGTGAAGTAAAATGATTAAGGTTATGTTCTCCTCAATGGGTATCTTGAAGAGGGTCTTTTCGAAATTAAAAGAAATATAATACAAGAGAATAAAATAAATGAAAAATACTATATATTATGGTTGGTGTATAATCTAACATGATTTTTATTATCTATATCTAGAAGAATATATTTCATAACCCATGTTCTAGATCATGATGGAAGATTGTGAAAATTGAATTCTAGTGGATCCAAAAGGTATAGATGTCATGTTCCAGAACAAATTGGACTAGTGGTCTTCCCTAGATGATTGAAGTGTGGAGTCTCTAGCTTATGTAAGAATAATTCTGATGGATTTATGTAGGGTGTTCTTTATGGTTTCATTAATGTACCAAGATATTTCTTAAAGTATAAGTGTAAATCATTATAGATTTTCATGAGAATTATTTTCACTGATGTCTAGGAATAGATAGTTGAGGCGGAATGACCTAAAAACAATTGGGGTTTTCCATGACCACTGGTGGTTCCCTCATGAATTTAGAATGATAGTGGAACCATTTTTATGGTTGTTCCCCCACAAATAAGTGGTGTAGGAAAACTTTTATGTATAATATTAAATAATCTAATACCTTCTACTTATTCTTTTTATTATGACAAATTTTTCTAATTCCATGAAATGAAAGGAAGAAGAAATGTTTTCCTATTGATACTGGACTTATTTTCATTAAAAATAAATCCTTATTTTAATTACTTAATTTATTTTTCCTAATCCTATGTGTTTATTTTTAGGAGTTTTAGTTTTTTGATTTTTAGGGTGGTGTTTTTATGTGGAAACTGAGGTGTATTTTTTTCTCTATATCAATACATTTATATATGGGATTTTTTCATCTTGACATTATAAATGTTGTTTTGAAATTGATGTTCAAGAGAGTTTCTTCTAGTTTATATGGTTTTAAATCCCAAAAAGTTGTATTAAATATTTTTGTTCATCGAGGCTTTCCAAACTTAGTAGAAGAATCTACATGTCACATTCTTGCCTCTAGTATTTTTTATTTCAATGGGAATCAACTATTTTTGATTTAATTATGTCATAAATGAGAATTTTTTTAATAGAAATATTTTTTGGGATGAGCTTCAGTTTCTCGAGGACGAATATGGATGTTTAATTTTTTTAAAGGACCTCAAGGTTCTATTAAAATGAGATAAATAAGAATAAATAGAAACAAGTGGAATGAGTAAGTATTGATAATAAGTAATTATTAATGAAATAAATGCTTTTGGGAAAATATATTGCATATAACATCTTGTTGGTGACGACAAAAATAGAGATAATTAATTCCCTTGAAGATTTGAATGAAAATACAACATCAAAAAAATAGTTATCATGATACCAAGAATAACCTATGTAATAATGTTAAAGAGAAGGATACTTGTTTATTATATCCATTACATTAACATAAATCATATTTAGTTAAAATTACGTATATTAAAATTTATGTAAGATATGTGGGTTTTTTCTAATATAATTAATTTCATAATAATGGGACATGATGATGATTTCTATAAGAAAATCATAAAGATAAATGACTTAGTTTTTTATGATGTTCGTGATTTTATATTCAATTAGGATCTCTAGAGGATAAAATTATAGAACCCATCCAAAAGCATTCCCAATAAAAAGGGTAGAATATATTTTTTAACAAAAATATCATAACATGTCAATGGATGGATCAAGTAAATGATGAGAAGGTAAATTAATTGGTCCCATACATGAGTGATGGAATTATATGATGAAGGGAAACTTGAAGATCTATCGAAATAGAAGAAAGTAGAATTAAATGAATTTTTCTTCTAAAAGTTCAAGTTACAAAAAAAACTATAGCTAATTTTAAGCATCATTTACTACATATTGTTAATTTTTCATCAAAATTAAGGATTATTGATTCTATGGATTCATATCATTCTAAATATTAGAGGTTTTTTATGGAGATTTTTTTTGTTTATAATGTTATATATTGACCATATATCCAATGGTGAATCTCTCAAGATCATAGGGAAGAGTGATGTGATATTTTTAATGTCAAAAAAAATATTATTAGTGTTAAATGTAATTCGACACATAAAAGTTTTATATAAAAATATAATTTCCACTGGTCATCTAGATGTAGAATGTTTTAAATAAAATCTATATATTTAGTATGATGGATTACATGGAGTTCCATTATTGTGGCCAGAGGTGTTAATAATGGAATATTGTATCTGATAGAAATATCAGATGGAGAAAATATTTATGGATTGAATATTTTTTGAATGTTTGAAGTTTTGGAATTACTTTCAGTGGAACATAAGTGGGTGGAACATCAGATTATTAGTTTATAAGGGTATAAAGAATATAATTTACATTGGTTTTGGATATTTTGATATTTTTTTACTTATAAATAAAAGAAATGTATTTTTTAATCCAAAATGGAAGGATACATATTTCTCAAAATATATATCATGTGCATAAAAATATATGGGTACCTACACTTGTCAATTATTAGGATAGGTCATTATAATCAATTACACTCATAAATGATTCACGATGAAAAGTATAATTTTAATTACTTGAGACAAAATATGAAATGGTTGGTGTGCTAATTCGATTCAGGGATATTGTAGTGAAACAGAATAGATGTGAGATCTAGTTATTAAGGTCTAATATTGGTGAAGATTTTGGTATCAGGGAATTTTTTATGTTATTATATGGAAAATAAATCATGTTCATGAATATGGTTCTTGAAACATCAAATCATAGTTTTGTTGAAAAGTAGTTCAACACGACACTAACCATGAAGGATTGGAGAATTAGAATAATTTTGGAATTCATAATTTGTTTTCTATAAATGTTGTCAATTTTTAAGCATATAATGTGATCATAAAATCTTTAATATTATTATATTAGGATATTTCTGAATAATTATATTATGGAAAAACCTAATAATTTCCCCACATAAATGTTTTCCATGTTCTCACCAACATCAATCTATATGTCGATGATTGGAAAAAACTAGATGAAAATTTCCGAGAATTTTTTTGTTGGTTATAATGATGAAAACATTGGTTTTCAACTCTGATAAAATGATAATTAGAGTATATTAGAATATGGGTTGTTCTATTCACTGTGAAGGTCATTTTGAAATACTAAATATTATTATAAGATGGGGTTTTGAACAAAGAATCAATTGAACATATAAATATTGATATGAATTAAATATCCAAAAGGGATTTTTCCCAAAAATTTCAAATGAAACATATGTTTTGGAATAATCAGTAACGGTGTAAGAAGTACATTAAATCATTTGAATTTTAGAAGCTCAAAACTATTCTCAAGAAGGTAAAATTATAAAAAAAATGTTTTTGGGAAAATCTAAACCGCATGTTGTGTTTTAGAGGTCTATAGGGATTAGATTACGGGTTCAGAGTTTTAAAACAAATCTACACCACTTTATTCATACATTAGGAGGAGAGTCTGAGGTCTCAAAAGAAGTGGTGAGTATTAACTAATCTATAATGTATTAGTTTATGATTAATGATGGAATGGATTAATGGAATGAATATAATACATGGTATGGAATTATCATACTTAATGTAATAACTATATGCTAAATGACTTTTTTGTTGAAGGTGGAAGTGGATGGTAAGAAAATGTATAGGTACATGATTGTTGTTAAATGGTAATATATGAAAGAAAGTGATTAATTATCCAAAATAATCTTAATAATTGTCAAATAAACAATGATCCAAAATTATTTGAGTCTATTTACTTCTGAAATAATATATAAAAAATTAATTAATCCAGAAATAGTGTTCCTTCATGGTGATTTGAATAAGTAAATATATATGAGTAAATTTGGGAGTTTCATGAAGAAATAGAATGTGGAAATGGTTTTCTATTTGACATTTATATTTTATGGTTTGAGGAAAATGAAAATGAAAAATGAACTAAATATTTGATGAATTTATTGATGATAAATTATTTTTCCAAAGTTACTCGGAAAATTGAATCAAAAAAGGGGTTTAAATATGGTGGTTCATTTATACTTCTCTTTTATGTTAATGACTTTCTCCTTGAGGTTCCAAACATGAAACATATTGAAGAGGTCAAATCTACTCTGTATATAAATTTCTAGATGAATGATCATTGGTAGCCAATAAGATTCTGGGTCAGTGGATATGAAAGGACTTAAATTCCATAACATTTGTTTTCTCCCATAAGCAATACATCTGATAGTTTATAAAAAGTTTTATAAGGATAAGATGAAAACTTTTTGAACCCCATTAGTTAGAAAAATAATGTTATGCAAAGAGAAAGAATAAAAAATTGATGAAAACACCTAGTACATGGTTAATATTTTGTCTTCCTCAACAGTTTGAAGTTTAAGGTATTCCATGGTTTATATATGGTCAAAAAAAATAACATGAAGTGGGAGTTAGAAACCACATATAAAAAATTAGAGAAAAGTGAAATGAGAAGTGAATAATTCCCCAGTTCATTAACTATGATGAAGGAAAATCAATTTTTAAAATCAATTTTAAAATTTATTAAATTAGTGAATATGTGTCGGTCCACATTGAAGGAATTCCAAATAATTTTATGACCAAGAATAAAGTACATATACCACTAATATATTAAAAATAATATAATGTAGCATAGAAGTGATAAAAGAAAATGGTGTTGGTAATTATTATAAAGTGAGAATAATCATAATACATGAGAAAACCCAAAGAAAATTGTCCCATATGATGTAATGGAAGCACCTAGATAATAAAAACAGTCTATAACTAATGTAGGGGGAATTCAATTGAATTTTTTTAAAAAATTATATCTTTTTCTATCTCCACTCAAGTATAAATCTTACTAGATCTAGTGAAAGTAGGTTGGTTAGTTCTCTTGAATGGCCAACATATGGAGGAATGGATCGTATAGTCTCTCAGCTATAAATTCCACTAATTCACTCAATGATAAAACCAGTTTTACATCAGAATCAACTTTTCAGTTAATCTTAATGCTATAAACTTCATTGCATGGACCTATATTGAGAGTTAATTCCATATGTTATGTTTTTAGAAATGAAAAACTCTTGAAATAGTTCTCATTAGTTCCAAAAAATTAACGGAGTTCAACTGCTTGCGGAAAGAGAGAAAAGGTTGTCTCCTACAACACAATATACCATAATAATGTAAAATTACAAACCAACATAGTCTCATTATCCTATATAGAATTAAAATATAACCATTATTAAATTATCAAAATCTTTCAATATATTAAAACTAGACATTGAAACTAGTATAAATGAAGAAATTATTAAAGGTGAGATGTTTTCCATGAGACATAGCTTTAAATCCTTTACAATAACTAATGTCATTATAGTCTATCACATGTGATTTATCTTTAATTTAATCTCATGGACTACTCATCCATTTCAATACTACATAACCTCTCCTTTTCTCCTATATGGGTTCACCATATTCTCTCCTTTTTAGGTTATTTTTTCTGATAAATAGAAGATTAGTTGTTAGTCCTCTACTCCTAACTCATATCACATCTTCATGATTTTGTATCAATATTCTATGTAGTGCTTTCACATTGAATGTTTCTACCCACAAATGACACAATCCAATCCCAATAACTAGATGTAATAACCTAGAAATTTTTATCTACCAGTTACCATGATCCATATCTCAAATTTTCTCTATATGGAAGGATCAATGGTCATGATTACATAGTGATGATGCTCGAGTATTCCGTCCATGATTTAGTTCCCATAATATCCTATTCTTATTCTCATCATACTAAATTGAACTAAGCACATAAGAAATTTTCAACATGACCTTGGGGGGATTATCTACACTTTGAGATTTTGTATATTCTCCTTTCCCTGAGTTCAATACATTTGTTTTATTTTTTTGATCCTCAATATTGTTTGGACTTGTCTACAAAAGTCCATTTGTTTTGGGATAGAATATAGTATCAAGAATAGTAAATATTACTATTGCTAACATTCTGGGTTCACACACTTGATCAAGTATTAGATTTCGTACTTCATCAGTCATCCATGCATTAGATGTATCATCACAATTTTTCATATTATATATTTTTAAACTTTCACAATCCCTTTTCTCAACATTTAAATGGTTCCAAAAGATGGGTTTCCAAATTTTGGTTGTTTTCATGTTAATTTCAATATAATAAAATTCCCATTACTATATTTTATATCCACTTAAGAATTTATTCATCATAATGAATCTTTAGTGGAAACATGATCTCACTTGAACACATAATTATTCCTAAACATAGAGAAAAAGTAATTTACTTCTATTAATTGATGTCACTATGTATTGTTTTTGGTAAATATAGTCCATATCAAGTCATTGATGTGGCCACAAGGTTGGGTAGCATGAGTCTCTATTATTTTTATACCCTCAATTAAATCAAAAAAAATATCCATTGATAAAAAATAATCTATCAACTTAAATATAGTAATGTTAATGATTAGATAGACTCATTAGTTGGAATTCCCTTGATTATTGGGTCTAATAGTGGGCCTTTCTCAACTTTCATCATCCATTTTTTATTCATCCATATTGGGTTTTGTCTTGGTGTTTCCAAAAATATTCATCCAGAAGAAGATTCATTTACAATAGGAGGCATTTGGGGCTTCATCCAGAGGGGGCTCATATTTAGTACCTAGTGACAAACAATGTTGGATCATCATTGTCAGTGGATCGGCTATCTTACTCTGGTGATTTCGATGCTTGAATATATATATATATATATCCACTTGGTGGGACTTCTTAATTAGAGACAGATAGGTTTATCTCAACTCAAAAATATGATTCTCCCACAAATGGAGAATATGGAATTTGTTTTCGTTATCAATTAAGGATCCATTGGAATCCTCTACTATAGAAATATGAAGGTTTGGATTACCATTATTATAGTAGATATAATCAGGGAGTTAGATTCATTATTTTTTATTCTAAGATGTTTTCAAAAATTTGTATCGTGAGTCTTTATCTTCAAGATGAGGACTCGTGACAGATGTGGTGATCAACGGTTCAATTTCATCTTCAACCCATCCAAGATTCCTTATGATTTTCAATATTTTTCCTTCCTCAATGCTTTTATTTTATTATTATCAGTCCATATATTTGGTCGACGGACTATAGAATCAACACGGTATGAAATCCTTTGAGCATGACCAATTTTAGTATTATGGAATGTGCAATTTTTCTATGTAGTAATATGAAATGGGGGCTCAACATAAAATTACTACATAAAGGAACGGTATATAATACAGGGTCAGGGTAGGCAGTGGGGTGAAGGCATAGTTATATTAAAATTGGTACATGTTTTAGCTTCTATATAAAAATTCATGGTTGGTACTATGGGATCACGGTAGGTAGTGGGATCTTACATGTTGACTATTCTATAGGGCTTGGTAGGTTATTATAATCATCATATTGTAAGTTGAAGAAAGATAGTATGGTAAGATTCCACTAATGGATTGTAGTAAGTATGAATTCATTAATATTAGTTATAACTTTTCCACATGTTAGGTTGAAAATTAGAGAAATGGTTGGTACTATGGAGGTCTGGTCAGTTTGGAATCTTTCATACATGAATAAATGAAATTGTTTCTTATGGTAGCTTCCTGATTTTTCCATTTTTATGAACATAGTCAGCATAATGTCTATGTGACTAACATGCAGTCACTTCTCCCACAGTTTGATACAATTGCATTTTTTTTCACTTCCTAAAAATTTTCAATTCTAAATTTACTGAAATTTATAAATTTAAACATTAAAATTTACAAATAAAATAAATGATATTATCATTAATTTTCCCCAGTCAATTTTCAAAATTTTAATTCCAAATAATGAAAAATAAAATAAATCCTTTTAATTTTTAGAAAATAAACTAAATGGCCCCAAAAAATTAATAATATATGATAGCAACAATTCGATTATTAAAAAAATATTTTACCCAATAAAAAAAATAAAAAATCACATTTTAAAATTGTTTAAAAATATTACATCCAACACTGCTCAATCATTGCATGATAAAAGAATTATCCAATTTAGGCACACAAATAATTATATGAGAAACATATTTTTAATTTAATAAAAGAAATTACGAAAAAATTAATCTAGAACTACATGAAATAATGGGAATTGTTTGAAAAAAATTATAAGTCATTTCATCTTGAAAAAAATAAAAAATAAAAATTAAAATTTTTATAAAGTTTAACTCATGAACTATTTAACCCATTAAGAAAAAATTTAATCCAATATTCAATTAATTTAATGATTTAGTACAAATCAAATGGATTAAATATTTTATTCATCATATTAACCTTTTTATCATTAATGTCACAATTTATAAAAAACATATGTGGCCTAGTGTATAAAAATAAAATCCACATCTAATCCAGACACACATAATCATTTACACTGTTATACCATTCAATGTATTTGGATTTCATAATTTATAAATAATACTGTGAAAAAAGAAATTATTACCCTGCCAAATATCTAATTCACACAAGAATTAAAGGAATTCTTTGATTCCTCTATTTTTAATAATTATCATTCCAAACATGTGAATTTTTCAGATATACCTAATTCAGAAATAGATTAAATTTTAGTTTCATGAGTGAAGACTAATGAGATTCAAGCGTATTAAAAAATAAAATAAGAATCTCTACCAATTTTCACTATATTATTGGTTTAATAAACCATGTTTCTAATTAAAAATTCATTTATACATCACAAAATATTTTCTTATAAATCAATTATCCCCTTTTTTATTTGGGTTATGTATTCCTGACACCATAATGAACTCATTTTTGAGAAAAACACTTATTTTTTTCCATCCATGAATATGTTCATTGAACTGTAAAAAATACGTATTGATTTGGATATTATTTTTTTACAAAACACACAAAGTTCCATTATCTTCAAGACTCATCGGGGGATTACAATTTCCTATTTTACGTCAGATTCGAAGGACTTATATTAATCTTGAATGGTTTTCATCGTTGACGTGTAATATTTTACCAGGGATTAGTTACTAGTTTCAAATTTAAACCTAATACTTCATTAAGTTATAATTAAAATTCAATAATAATCTAACCAATCACACTTCTCATTCCTTGTTTTCATATAGTATTCCCATAAAAATAATGGATGAAATATCTTAGAGATCACTCAAATATAATAATCTAGATATATTGAAATCCCTAAATCGAGCATGAAACTTTCACCTATGCAGGACACATTGAATTTACTTTTTTTTAATATAGATACATATTAAAAATTATTCATTAATAAGGTTAAAATCCAAAAAATTTACTAAATGGAATGAATTTTGGAAAATCATTGATTTATGATGTGTATAGAATAGAAGAATATTCAAGGGATAATTAATGTCCCATCACCCCCCAATGTAAATATGATAATTTTTCCCAATGTTGAATCCTAAGGTGGGATGAAATTTTCATTCAAAACAAGTTAACAAATCATCATTTCTTAGATTAAAAATGGTTACGTGATAGTTAAGAGTCACCATTTCATGCATCTAAATACATTTAAATAACTTATTTTTTTTAAAATTTCATGATTTTACTATGATACCATAATATAATTATTTTTAATTTAGTAAATTGATATGAGTGACGATAAATGATGTCCAGTAACACAATATATTTTACGGGTGGAATCATGGTAGATGGTTTGGTTTAACTTTAGTTTTCAATCAATTTAGAATTAAGAAGGATAATAACCAATGAAATAAGTCATGCAAAAATAATTAAAATCAACAAGGGTTATCCCCCAAAATAAAATTTTCACCATGATGTAGTAAATATATGAAGAATTAAAATACATTGAATTTAATATCGAACTACGTTGAATATAGAGCTTCTATCATAAATGTTCGATCAAAATAACTCTACCATTTTCCTTTAAAATGAACCCCCTTCTTGACATGTTCAGTTATTATAAAAATAAAGTAGGTAAACAATAGTATTGAGAAAGGGAAACATTATAAATAAATTAACCAATGTTTGATGTTAGTGGAGTTTTTATCCTTATTTCTTGACAGATAATCTGTTCAATATTCTTCAAATGAATATGAAGCTATGCTCCCATTAATCCAATCACATTTTTATATTTTTTCGACACTATGGAGACAAATTAGTATGAAGAAAAGTAGGAGGACAAGAAATACTCTTATAGTTATTTATTGAAATAGAAAATAATTAAAAAATGATCCCTGGGATGACTTCCTTGAAACATTGAGTTTGTATTGTTCTAAACGACTTCATTAATGTCAAAATTTTCAATAAAGGTAATGGAATCCAAGAAATTCTAATTCAATTCATTGTAATTATTTTTCACTATCCATTGAAAAAAATAGTATATCATATTCCCTTAATTATATCAATATCCCCATTTATAAGCACTCTTATAATGGTAAATGGGCCATAACGTGTGGATCTATGTTTTCTAAGGAATAACTTTATCCTTGAGTAAAATAACGAAACACTTTTTTGAAACACAATTTAATTATTATGAATGATATAGATATGAAATTATTTGGTTCATTTTTTATAAATCTATTAATTCTCTTATGATTACATCTTGATTTCCTAAAACTGATTGAACTCTAGGAATATTCTCCCTCCAACAGACCTAAAATCATAGTTTAGGGCCTTCACATCCAATTAGGCCATATGAAGCAACTCCATTGGCATGTGAAAAGTATATAAAAAAGAGAATTATATAACAAGATAACCCAATGGTGTATTAAAAGACTTTATCCAATCCCTTAATTTTCTATATAATTATTTTGACCAATCATTTATTGAACATTGAAACTATATAATGCAAAACAAATTTTATATCTCTCTTTAAACTTTTATATGCCAACTTGATTATGAGTGATAAGTAGATCAAATTATGTGAGAAATCCTATAACTAACAATTAAATCCTTGAACTTAAAATCCTGGAAATTAGTTACACTATCTATAATTAATTATTTTGTATCTTTGATCCTTGAAAATAAAAATTCCATGAAAAAATTGAAAACACATGATGAAATGTTTTGGGGGATAGAAACTACCAGAACTAACTTAGACACCTAATCCAAAATGACTTTGATATACCCATTCCAATAACATTATGGAAATGGTCCAATAAATTCTCTGCCCTAAATATGAAAAACATTAACTTTTATAAATAATTGATTTTGGTTTCTCCCACCTTCTACCAACATTTGGAAATGTTTAAAATTTCCCACTACCTATGACATGGCTCCTAGAATCATTAAAAAAGTGTTCCTGTAGAAACCATCGTAGAGTAACTTTTTGGTTTAAAAAGTATCTCATTTGGGAAAGAATGGTTAATTTTTTTTATTCAGGTTGGGCATTTGATAGCTTGGACATGTGGGGAAAAAATTATAGGCCCCTTATTATCAATTATTAGAAAATCAAACTCGTGTAGCAGAAGACAACATCTCATAATCCTAGTTTTAGAATCATTTTTAGAAATTATATATTTAAAATCAAAATGATATATTAAAGTAATGACCTTGGAACGAGCTTATAATTTCATGAATTGTTCTAAGTAAATTTTGATAGTATTCTACTAGATTTCAGTTTTTATATAGTAGTTTTGTGAGTCATTGAAAAGATTTCTATCATAAAAAATGACTTTCAGATTCTTCTCATCCATTACACCAAAAAATACCTAATACCACATCACTTTCACCAAACATCACCTCAAAAATAAACTTATACTCTATGAATATGATCATTGATGATGTTTTGGGTTTATAGATGATAATATTAAATGATCATAGGAATTTATAATTAAATTATTAAAATTAATCCTATAATATATTTTAACATAATGGTTTTGATATTTCAGAATGTACATGATGAATTTATAAAAAGAACAACTTGGCCGAAAAGCTTCTCATTCATTTCACATTATTAATAATTGAATGCATATGGATCACTTCAAATTTTTCATTATCAGCCCCAATAACACTCTTCTAAACCTTATGACCAAATAAATTTCCCTTAGTTACCACAAATTCAAAAATTTCTTATTTTGAAAAAGGATTATTTCCTAATATCTCCCAAAATAAGTTTTATTATTTTCCCTGATGTTTTCAAAATATCTTGTAAATATTGAAGAATAATAAATAAAAACAGAAATTATAATCTCAATTGTGTCTAAGAAAGTATCCATAATTCATATCATAAAATTTAATTGGTAACCACACATGAAAAAGTATATTCACAGGCCAGTAAATTTCCCAAATAGATAATAAATGGTGGTATTATTCTTATCGTTAGGAGATATGGAAACTTGAAGGTAGCAATGATAGATATACTGAAAGAAAAAAAAACTAATACCAAAAAACCTCTATCATATTAGGTCCATTAAAACACTATGAAATATTTTTTACTATTAGAAACATTTAATCTTTTTTATTCAATTTATACCCTCTATTTATTCAATGTCCTAACTTGAACATTCTTGTTTTTCTATTTTTTGAAAATGGTTACTCAACGATGGGTTGTAAGAAATTGGAGAAATGATCAAAAAATTTGGAAATATTATCACATCTAGTTTTACCACTTCTTTCATATTGGGATACAATCTTCTTAATGATTCAACTCTTGGTTTATGGTTTACTTCCATTAGAATTTTAATAATAAAATAAGAAGGACTAAAACCCATAATGTATGCAATGGACCATACTATAAGATATTTAAGATTTGTCAACATAGATAATATGGTTTCCTTTGTAACTTCATCTAAATTAGTAGATATTATAGTAGGTGTTGTATAATAATCACCAAGAAAAGAATATTTAAAATGATCAGGTAGGGGTCTGAGCTGTAGATAAGGCGTTTTTTCACGATATGGTATACTCTTGGGACATAGAATTCCATGTTACTAAATTTTTTCCAGAATTATTATTTTAAATGTAGAAATATATTTACTTTATAGAATTGAATAATAATATTCTTAACTACTATCTCAGGAGGGATGATCACTTCCCACCAATGATAGACAAAGTTTTGAAATAGTTCCTCCAAGAAACTCATCAATGCATTTCGAAATATCATCCTCAATCATTTTAGGGATTTCCAATTTAGTTATAGAAGGGTAAGGTTAATAAAAAATCATTGAAATTCACTATTTATTGTAATAGATAATGTATCTTCAATGGTTCTCATGATAGAAGATTACGATCAAGTATCTCTCTATAAAAAAGATTCCAAATCCCCTATTTGAAAATTCTCAACATATTGTGATAAATCAATGTCATATTCTAAAGGGTTTCCATTTCCAACATATTTCTTCTCTAATTATTAAATATGATCAAATTATTCCACAAATTTTATCCTCTCAATATTGTAATAATTTTCCATATTAATGTTTTCCGTGGTATTTTAAAGACATAAAATTTATTTCTATGTTCACTAAGATTAAAAATTATATTATCCTATGATACATAAATGACAGACCCACTAGTATAGAGTAATGTCATAACCATAAATACATTTACATCCTTTTCACTCTCTATGTATCGGATTTGGAATTCAGTATACAATAATTGCTTCCCAACTATAACTAGCAGGTTGTCAACTCTTCCAACAGCATGGGTAATAAATTGATCAGCTAGTAGTAAGACAACAATAGTGTGATGTGGTTCTAATAATCCCATGTTTTGAAAGAATGCTAAGGGTAAAAAAATTGAAATTTTGATAATGGTAAAACAAATAATTATATTAATTACACTTTTCTTTTTATAATGTAATGATAAGTCTCTCATGGCATTGATGTTTAGGTTGTATCCTATTTTACAAGACAACATTACACTTCTCATTGATATTATAGCATTAAAATTCTTCTATATTAATATTTTTTTATTAAATATTAATCAATTAAATAAGGTATTATTAGAAATTTATTATGGATTTTAAGATATTTTATAGTGATTTGGAGTGTCTTAAATATACTCAAGAAATTAACATGTCCATGTTCTTGGATATTCTTCTTAAGACATTAACAAAATGGAATGTTTTTAGGATTTTTTTATAATTTTTTAAATTCGTTAACATTATTCAATAATATTATCCCTCTCTTTATTTAATATGATATTAATGTATTTTTCTAGTTATTTTTCAAGTAGAATAATGGGGTTCAACGTGTCTTCATTATTATTGACCAGATTTGTATATTGTTCATTTTCTAAAGTATCAGTTTCATTTTAATCTAGATTTTAATTAGGGTATATTCAAGATCATTTATATCTTCATGTTCAGTTTATAGACCACTTTAAATTGTAAGAACTATGTAATTATCCCCAATACTGAGATACATAGTGCTCAATAGCTTATCCATGCATTTACATCCAACATTTTGAACAAAATTTTCCACTTATTACTCAATATTTTAAAACATTGATTCTATTTTTAATTTTTCAAAATAATTTTTTTAGTTTTTTTCGTAAAAACTAAAAATTATCCCTTTAAATATATCCTTTAATTTATCTTAATAACTATACAGTTCAACCTTAACATGGGGTTGGAATTTTGTCTGAGGTTATTAATAGAATCATGGCGACCATAGGTCTCCAAACACCATGTAGTCTCTAGGAATGGTTTGAATAGTTATGATTTCCTTAGTTTCAATTTTTTGAGAATGGGAATTCTCTTGGTTACATACAAGGGCCATACCCAACAACATATTCCCTTTCAAGAGAACTAGAATGAATATCAAAATTTGGATAGTAAGACTTTGAATTTCCGAACATGACACTGTGGTGAAATTTTACCTAAGGGATTTTTTCTATTTTTAGTGTAAAATCCAATATATTGACCTAGATCTTAATAAGAAAGATTGGTTTCCTTATTAAAAAAAGTTCTAATTTTGTAAAACTTGTGATATGACTTTTTTCCAGATTGTTGATTATTTAGTTCATCTAGTAGTAATTTTTGTCAAAGAACTCCCCATTAGAGGACTGTTCTACTAGTGTATGATGGTATGATGTGATATTATTATAAAAGAATCCATAAGAAATTTTAGTGTACACTAGTGTTTTGGGTAACTTTTTAGGTAACCCCTTGAATCTGTCCAATTCTTTATTTAACTTCTCTCCCTTATCTTGTAAAAATATAGTAATTTTTTCACTAATATAAAAATTCAATCTCTTTATGTAAATTGTTTTTGAAAAATAAGTTATAATATTGGTCACATAAATAAATAATAACTATATAAATTGGAAATTTTTACAATTTTTATTCATGCAAATTTGTAATACTCCAAATTTCAATTCATCCATAATCCATACCCTCAGTCAATGTTGTTCACTATATAATAGAGGTATCTAATGAAGTCCTTGAAGACGTTATATTTTTAATCCTTGGTACGAAGGAATCATAGATAATTTATATTTCCTAATCTCATTATTTTTAGACCCTGGGTATTTCATCATTCTTGATGATTTTTTAGAAAATATAGAAACATAAAAAATCCTTAATCACCACTCTATCTGTCAGTTTATTCACTATTTGTGAGTAATTAACATTTTGATCTCGGTTGAGGTCTTAATTTAATTAATTATTTTTAATATACTAATGATATTCTATTTCAATATTAGTCTTTATTCTTAAAACCCTTGTATGTTTTTAGGTATAATTTCCACCATGTTTTCATATGATCAGCTAATGTTAATTCAGAACCATTTAAATAGACTATTATTTTTTAATTTTCAATATATTTTAGAAATATTTGTGATGTTTTGTTTTGTTTTTTAGGCATTTTTTATTTTTTTTACATAGATGCATGTTCCATCCCAAGAAATTGTTCCAAACAATGATTGTTTCCCTAGGTCATTAATTAATTTTGAGGTAAATTAATTTTTTAAAACATAGGTTAAAACTAGAAAACTGGTGAATATGGGTTGTTCTATGAAGATGGAATTCCAATGATGTGTATGATGAATCACATTGATAAAAAACTCTAAAAATAGTAACAATACGAATGTAATAGTTACGTGATTCAATACAATGTTTGTGGTGATTATGGTGAAATTATACTATCCAAAATCTAGAGGAGAATGACAAAACAAAAATGCACAGAAGAAATATATAACATTAAAAAACAAAACAAATATTTCTAAAATGATTTAGGGGACTCAATTGGCTAATTTTTATTATGTATTCATATTTTTTATATCTTTAATAATATATTAATAGTGGTGGATCTAGTGTAAATATGTGTTTTTGTTCATTTGAATTACAAAAATATTTAGGAATGTATCATAATTTCTCTTAACCAGAAAATCCAAAAATCCACTCCATGATGAAACATGTTTTACATTAGATTCATCTTTTCAAATGATCCTATAGTGATAACATTGGTTTACCATCCCTATTCTAAAATGGTGTTCAATATGACTTGTATTTAAAATAAAACACAACAAAAAAGAGTTCTCACTGGTTCCCATAAAATAAATAAGATCAATTATTTGAATAAAGAGAATAAGTATGGTTTCTCACAATATAATACAGTTAAATGATGCAAAATTACATACCATCATATTCTCATTTAAATATCTATTTTAATCTAAAAAATTATTAGATTATCAAAAATGATTTAATATATTCCTAAAAATCATTGAAAAATATTATAAATATGGAAACATGAAAATGTGTGAAGTTTTGAGTGAGGGGTATCTTCAACTCCCTCTAAATCTATAATATGTCTACAATAAATCATCCATGATTCCATCTTATATCCAACCCCTCTATGAATTTTTTTCTCTACTCTATATTCTCTTTTAATCTTACCTAGGGGTTATCCCTCTACCCACCCTTTTATATTCTTTTTATGATAATAATTGATCACATACTAATTCTCTATTCCCAGCTCATTTCAATGTTCTAGTATTTTATCTCATACTTCCACATGGTGATGTCAATCTGAGTTCCCCCCAGTGATACAATCCAATCTCAAAAACTGAATGATATCTTCATGAAATTTTATCAATATAGTTATTATAATCCATATCATGGATTCCCTTCATGTGGATGTATCAATGGTCATGACACCTATGTAGGGAGGCTTGAATCACCAATCCCTAAATCAGTTCCCACTATCTCATTCTCTTACATCCAAATTATCTATTTAAAATAAGAAACTAGAAAATATAAAAAATTTCTGTGAGTAAAATAGGTCCACATTGTGAAATTGGATTTTTTTCACTATCATGAGAAATAATATATTTGATTTTAATTTTTTTGACCTCAATGTATTTGGGCCTCGAGTGCTAAAAACCATTTTTTGGGATTCTTTGTAACCTCAAACCCAATGTATATTACCATTTAAATGTTTCTATGGTCTTATACTAGATCAATACTTATTTTTCTGTCATCATCTTCCATCCTTACATGAGACGTATGATCAAAATTTCTTAACTACAAAAATTTTCACTTCCATAATACCTTTCCAAATAATATTAAATGGTTCCAAGAGTTTTGTTTATAGCTTTAGTTATTCATCGTGCTAATTTTGATATCATCAAGTTAAAATTACTATATAATATTTCACCATAATCATTTCATCATCATTCTGATCCTATTATAGGAACCATATCCTCTTTGAATCCATGGAAAATCATTGGATTCGATTAACATACCTCAGACACTCCTATTTAATGTCAATATATAATTTTTTGGGAAACTAGATTACACCTCAAAACATCAATGCAACCTCTTGGTTGCGGTCATAGAGTCCCCATTATTTTCACTCATATAATTAAACCATAAAACCCAAATAACTGATATAAAAAATTAATCTATTATCTTCAATAGATTCCAACATAAGTTCAGATGAACTCATCTAGAAAGCCCTATATTCTCAGTTTCAATGTTTCCATAGGCTAAACTATCATTATTTATTTAATGTCTATCATCTATGTAATGTATTGGCTCATGGTAACCATAAATATTTTCTTTTAATGGTATTTGTTTTCAATAGGATGTATTAGTGGATTCATCTAGTGATATCTCATATTCAATAGCCAGTAGTGGCCAATATTGACTTTTCATTAATGGTGGATTGAACATCTACCTCTAGTGGAATAGTGGATCAACTACATCGTGCTTAGATTAATGAGACATCTTCATCACTAGTAAATATGTGGATCTTGACTTGGATCTCTATTTCTCTCAAAAATAGTTATTTCTGTGTCACTTTTATTTATAAATATTGGATTAATGAGAATCTTCTACATTGGACATAGGGTGGTCTAGTTTATCTTTAAAGGTGAATATATAAGAAAAATCATGACTTTAGTCTATATGGATAGGTTTAGATTAACATCAACATCATGTTCCTTCATCCTCATGATGATGACTCTCAATAGGTGCAGTTGTCAATGATTCAATTTCATCTTCATCGTATCAAATGTTCTTTATAATTTTCAAAAAGTTAACATCTTTAAACAATGTGGTATCTTAGTATCACTCTATATAATCAATCAACTATCCATATAATCCTTACTATAATTTATCTATCAATTAAAACCACATGTTGTATTATGGCCAGTGAATGTTTTTGATGTGGTGTGTTGAGATGTGTGTTCATGATACCTTCAATGAAGAAAGGAGTTGTAATTAGTGGGGTTAAACCATATTAACATAGATATGTGGCATCACAATAGATTCACTACAAAATGTAATGTTTGGAACTATGTGCCCAATATATCTAGTGGGGTGTATGAAATATGACTTAGATATATGGCATGACAGGTTGTTCTATATTACATGCAGTGGGTTGAAGAAATTTTGAAAATATAGGATGTTGTCGAAGGCTCACAATCAGTTTGATTTTATTCATGGTATGATCAATTTAATCGTATGGTAATTTGAAAATATGCAGCATAGTTGGTATTGTATAGGTTCATTCAATAAAGAATTTTTTAGACATGGTAACATGAAATTTTTTGTATTTTATCTTTTTGAGTTTTCCAATTTTTGTAATGTATGGTCACTATTCATTGAATGAGAGTGACCTGAAGTCTCATATATTAATACTAGTTACCATTTCACCTTTTTTTATCATGCTCCCTAAAAAACACATTATTCATAATTTGGTGAAATTAACCATTTTGAACATATACAATCAAAAATCAATGAATTTTATTGTCATTGAATTTCTTCAATTATTATAAAAAAATATAATTACAAAAGAATATTGAATTAAAAAATTCCATGTAATTTTTATATTATTAATTAATGTGTCATATATAATTGGAAATGTACGTTAAAAAGAACTTAAATTTGAAAAACATATAAAATAGTATATTTATCATTTTTAAACCACGAATTCACATTTTTTACATGGTTTCAAAAGAATAAAACATTCACCGTAAAATCCTCAAATTGTAAAATAATTCCCCTATTTATCCACATAAATCATTCTATCAACAACATATTTTAAACATTAAATAATGAATTAGGAAAAAATTATCCATTAAAAAAAATGAAATTATGACAATTGTTTGAAAAACATCACAAATAAATTATTATTGAAAAAATCACATAATTTTTTTCCTAAAAAATTTATTCAATTTAAATGATGAAAGATTTAATCAATTATTTGAAATTTTAGTGTAATAGTATATTAATTGAAATTTTCATTAAAAATCGATCATATTAATCATTATTCTCATTGAATGAAAATTTTAGTCATTAAAATCATAATTTCTAAATAAAAAAGATGAAATTAAATGGGTTAAAATACATCCCCAATCTAGATGTTGTGAAGAGGATTCTATGATATCTCAATGGTAAAAAAATATATCCTTTTATTTTATAATGAATGATCCATGTTATGGTTATACATGTATAGATTTTAGAGGGGATATAGATTCATAAAATGGTACCATTTTATTGGTGTTCACCTTTATAGGGACAACCATATGTTGGATGTTGAAATTTTAGCTGATTTTTGCACTCTCCTATATATAAGTAGAGTATTAATCCATCTCAAAAGTTTGGATTTAATTCATTTGGATAATGTTTTTTGAGAACAAAAAATGTGTTTCGAAAGTGGGATATTTTTTTGTGATAATCATAGTGTAATTTACTTGGATAAAAATATTGTGCATCACTTAAAGACAATATACATAGAGAAGAAGTATCATTTTTTCTAGAAGACACTAGAGGATGGGATGATATACAATGTATGTTAAAAAAAGAATCAAAATTTAGCCGGCATGTTTACCGATGACTTAGTTTTGGAATGTCTAGGACAAAATTATACCTCATTGGTACTTGGGTGACTAATAACAAAACACTGACTACTAATTATTTATTGGAATGATCATAATATTAATAAATGTTTGTGGTTACTTTGAATACATGAAATTAGTCTTTATTTAGGAGACTGTTAGAGTTTATCAGGACTCTTTCACGATTCATATTCTCTGTATTTAGGAGGAGATAATCTATAACGAATGTTTTAGATTATGAAGTAGGCTTGAGATAATTGAATTCCAATAGATTTAGGCTGGCCTAGATGTAATGTTCTAAAACGTTTTGGACAAGTGGCCTTGTCCAGATAATGGACTTGCGGAAGCTCCGACTCTCATATCAATAACATTGATTAAATTATTTAGGGTGTTCCCTTTGGATTCATTAGAGTAGATGGGAGATTTCCAAAGGCTATATATATTAATCATAAGATACTTGAATGAGAATTAATTACATGTATCACTGTGAATAAGTGGATGATATAGATTAACCTAAATTAAATTGTAGGATGGCCAATACCTTTATTGGGTCCCCTATAAATTTCATAAGGTGGTGGACATGGTTGATTGACTAGGATTTATTATATATAGGTTTTGTGGGACCACCTATTCTTATGAATTTTTTTTATATAATATAATTTTTTCTGATTAATTTTATAATAATCTTTTCTTCTGCAAAATGTATTAAACAATAGTGTTCTCTTGTGGTTGTTGGACTAAATTTTAAACCCTAAAATAATTATAATTGTTTGTTGTTTTATTTTGTTTCTAGTTAGAAGTCTATTTCTAGGAGTTATGTTTTAAATTAGTTTTTTAGGTTGAAATTATTTTTTAGAGATTTGGTTGTGCTTTTTCATCTCAGTTCTAGTACATCATGTTCATGGGATTCTTTCACTTCTAGAAGTTCCATACATTTTTCTATAGTCGATGTTTCAAAGGTTTTATTATGGTTATAGTGGTTCTGAATACCAATAATATACCAGTACTCTTAACTAGCCTATTGTTTTTTTGTAAAAAAAGATATTTGGCATAAATTAATCAATCATCCATTTGAGAGAGTTTTATCTCAATCATTGCATATTTGAAATATTAGGGTGAAACTGAATAAAACCTCACTTTTGTGAGTCTCTTCATTTTTTGAAAAACAAACACTTTTCTTTTTATAAATTATAATCTTCATCTAAATACCCTCTCCCCCTGAATCACATTATCTTTTTGTGACCATCACTTATTACATAATCTTTTAATTTTATATATTATAGAACTTTTCATGATGATTATAATAAATTCACATGGATTTTTCCTTTTATAACCAAAGGGTGGTGCACTAATTATTTTTCATCGAATTAAAATTATAGTTTAAAAACTATTAATGAGAATAATTAAGACACACTATACTAGATTGGGTGGTGAAATTCAGGCATTTAGTTTGCTGTTGAAAAAATAAGGCATGGAATTAATATATTTATATAGTTACACAATAATAAAATGGTAAAGTATATGAAAAATATTATCATATTGTACAAATAATTGTAAACGTTCATTCTCACTCCAATATGAGTATTATTTTTTATTAGGATTCATTTCAAATTATTACTTACAAAATTAACCACTAATCTACTCTAGTATTTTTGGAAAGCTTCTATATCTGTATTTTTTGTATGATTTTCTATTACAAAATCTTGAGATAATTTTTTGGGATTTTTACTCATTCTTGAGAAAATATTACCAGAACAATCATTAATTTCATTCACAGAATTTTGTTTTCTATGATACAATGAGTCTCAAAAAGGATTTAAATGTTTGATTAACACCAGGAGAATATATATTTCTAATAATGTTTTTAATTAAAATTAGTTTCTTTTCA
Organism: Viscum album; assembly: GCA_963277665.1. NCBI lineage: Eukaryota > Viridiplantae > Streptophyta > Magnoliopsida > Santalales > Viscaceae > Viscum > Viscum album. The sequence continues at coordinate 236,484,157 of OY728141.1, forward strand.
TATATATATTTTTAGAATCCATTCAATGAAAAGTTAAAGTTTTATATTGTTAAAAATTTGAGATACCATACTTCTAGGGGAAGTAGAAATAAAAAAAAGTTACTCAGTGAATTATAATCAGTCTATTTATAACCTAGAAGAAACTCAATACAAGTAACCAAGGAACTTTTAATCAAGTAGTAAAGAGAAAATCCTTAGATATGGTTTTGAAAATTAAAATTATCTTAAAAAGGATAATAAATTCTCTTTATGAATTAGTTATAAGAAAATGATCAGGACTCTATAATCTATTTTAAATTCCTAAATATTTTTTTTCCTTGATGTGAAAAAAAAGTGGCAATGAAATAATAATTCTAGGAACTAAATGATAATAATAATAAGAGTGAATCAATTAAACTAAAATATTTTTTTAATTCTCAAGTGATAAATTCAATTATATTTTCAATGAAAAATAATGATCCAAAGCTTACAAATTGCCTCATTATATGGCATATATTATGCTTATGTTTTCAGTATTAAAAAATAAATCTTGTGTATCAGTTCCAATTTAGGGATGGAAATAAAATTATATAGATTGAATTTCAATAAAAAGTTAAATATTGGGGGGTATGTATTTTAATATAAACAAAATTTTCTTCTATAGGGGTTCCAACAGAAACCAATGTTAATTTTAGTGAAATATTTAGATCAATGGTTAAAACTAATGCTATGATATATGTTATTAAAATAGAAATTTCTAATGAATGATAATTGAGATTACTTGGTGTTAATAATTACTTCCTTAATTGATATCTATGTGAGGTTTCATTCATGAACTAAGCTTAGGGTTTCTCTAGAGAATGAAAACTATGATATGAATTTTAGAATGATCAAATCAAGATAAGGAATGTAACATGCTCTGTCTGAATGGTATGAGAATACAAAACATACGCATTTATTTTAGGGAATTGATAATTATAAGAAAAATTAAACTTTTTTTTTCAAAAACCACGTTGAAATTATTTGTATACCCTTTTTTGACATATCTATGATAGGGAACAACTCTATCATGATATATAATTTAATTGGGCATATTTATTTTTAATTTTCACTCAAATATCTCAGTTTCAGTTACTATTTTAAGGGTTGTAAATTTAAAGAACTGATTCATGTCTCTTTGTGGGATAAAGTAAGTACATACTTGAAGTTCATAAATGGATTATTTATTCTAATTTTAGTTCATTACCTACACCTAATTTTATTAGAAAACATTAATATCATGTAGTAAAAATATTCATAGACTCTATAACCTATAGAATAGCTATTACTTATCTAAAATACATATCTCACACCATACCATATATTTTTTTTGTTAATAGTTGGAGTAAACTCATGATACCACCTACCTTAAATGATTGGAAATGTTTAAGATTAGATTATAGATATCTAAAGTGATCAATTCATAATGGTATTTCATGTTACCATTTATCATATTTGAGACTAAAAGTATTTTTCAATGTTGATTAGGATAACAATAATGATGACATAAAATCTATTCCATGATGATGTGTTTTAATAGGTTTGAATCTTATATTATGTTCATAAAAGAGGAATTTAGTTTTATAATGTCCAATTTTGATATTAAAATATCAATCATTCACTAATAATGCATGTGAAGTTTTATTATTGTGCCCCAAGGTTTTAATGTTGGATTTCATGTCAATTGAAAGCTCATTAGAATTCAATTGAAGTTATATATTTAATGTTGTGAGAATTTATGGGAAGTTGGTGAGATTGTTAATAAATGATTCACTCATTAAACCATGGTGAAATTTTTTATATCATGTTGAATTAAGAAACCATGAGTTCAAGAAGTAGTTGTCATTTTAAAAGTCATCCTCTTAACCTCTCTTCATAATCTTCTAGGACATAGTCTTCTTAACATGATGTGACTAATCTTTTTCCAATAGCATTCATAATTGTATCCCTTCCTGGTTGTTAATACTTATAATAACATCTTCAACATAATTTTTCCATTTTCAGCATACATAAATAAATATTATATTAGAGAAAAATCTTATGTATTACAATTTATTACATATAAATAAAACCTAATGCCTTAGATATAAAATCATATATATATAATTTCATTTATATCATCTCTATCATATAAATTTTCCTATTTTATGGTCTAAGAAAAAATCTTATATACCATCACTTGTTCAAAGACTTCCTTACGTATTGCAGTATTTCTTGAATTACCAATAATATTCTAAGATAAATACTCATGTATTGTATATAAAATCCTTAAATATTACTGTACGGTTCATTTCTTTTTAATTTTTTTATTATTTGATATAAATCCCTTAAGATTCACATAAGGAATAAAACCTTATATTTTAATGATGATTCCAATTTCAACAAATATATTAGAGTAAAAACATTATGCATTAATGACATGGGAAAAATTGAGTCATAAATATGATCGTCTCTAGAAACACCAAAATTTATTCTGAGAAACTTCAAAAATCTTAACAACCTCCCCCACAAACAATAAACGTTTTATGTGATTTTTAATGTAATTTATGTATTTAATGAAAAATACAATATGCAAACCATATTAATCTCATCTCTCAACATCTTCTTTTTCATAGGCAAAACAATATACCCCTTTGGTTTTTAGAATCCATTAAACATAAATAACTTTTCAAACTCAATCCACATATTTATATAAATCATCATTCCATAATTAAATGGCTAATGGAATAAACTCAATAGAGGAACTAATAAAAATTTATAATAAATTCTTTTTTCCATTAAACTGACTTGCGTAATCTTCTTCATATATTTTTGTATCGCTTGATAACAAATTAAAATAACTCTTCTCCTAAATGTGAAAACATTATTCCACGTAGGAAAAATTTCCATTGAACCCACATATAACATATTCCTCTATAAATTCTAACCAAAAATTCCATAATAGTTCATAAATCAAAGAAAAATGTAGACTCAATAGCTTACCCCATTTAGAAACAACATATAAATACATGTTCCCCTATGTAATAAATCTATATCCCATTGTGATAAACATACATCTTTGAATTGTCTCATTATATTAAATTTCCCATGATTTTTAAACACAGATAGGAATAAACATAAATTAATTTTTGTTTCCTTTATTACCCATTAAAACAATAATATAAATAAAATGTGAGAGAGGGTATGGAATCACAATACCTTATCTTTGAGATGATTGAGGTAGAACTCCCATCATCAACCTCGATCAAAGAATTTAACCTTGTAGTAATGGTTTATATAACATATCTTCAATTTTCTCTTTTTTTGAAACATATTCCACCTTCAACATATTTTACACTACAAGAACTATGATGAATTGTTATTTTATACAAATATTTTTTTATAAAAAAATATAAAATATATATCTTGATAAATTGATGGAACACTTATTTTCATAGACAATATTCTAAGAAAACTTTTTATACACCTTGATATCTTCTAATAGATTCCTCATCCATATCAATTGGGTTAATTATAAATTTATAATAAATCATCATTCTTTGTCCATGTTCAAGGTGTTTATTCAACTATCTGTGTACTATATGTATTGTCAATAATCTCATATTGAAAACAAAATTTGAAATAAATATAGGGTGAAGAATAATAAATTGTATCTTGGATGAAGAACTTATGCACATTGAGATGAAGTATTCCAAACATACCTATAATTTTATTTTAAGTTAATTTATAAGAATAAAAATCATTGATATTTGTTTGAGATTTTAATTTTATATCATAAAAGAAAACGGAAAACCTTGTCACTAAAATTTAAAAATACATTAACTTTGGAAGAAAAATATATTTTAACAGTTTATTTTTATATAGATTTTATAATTTTAAAATTATCTCTCCATACTAAAGATAATTGAAGAATGTATATCCTTGTTTTATTAAAATACTTGTGAAATATAAAATAAACATGGGTGAATTTGAGATTTATGTTGAATGAAATGTAAGAAGGGTAGAGATGAGTATTGAGATTTCCGGATTGTTGGATATTATATTTCTATGATATTTTAAAAATGAATTTAATAGAGAATGAAAAATATATATCCACCCTTCATGTTTCTTATAATTAAGAATCAAGTTCATCCAAAATAATCAGACAAACTTAAAGGAGTCCAGTGAGGAAAACATGTTTGAAGGAAGACATGGTTTGACCCTATATTGTTTGGAGCACTCCCAGTGTAGTCCAACACTGAGTTTAGGTTAAAACTGCCGTATGGGATGATAAAGTATACTAATTGGGTAGGGTGGTCTATAGGGACTTCAAAAAAAGTACCATGGAGCACTCTAATTGATAAACTAGTACACTATCAAATTATATTCCAATGTAGGACTCATTTTTTAGTAGAGCTATTCGCTACATAAAAAACATGGGTGTGAATGGCTAATATGATGTCATATGTGTAAATAATGGATACTTTATGAGATAGATACTTATTAATTTCATTGATTTTTTTTTGTACACTACACCATGATTATCTTGTGCTATACGAAACACTATATTTACTTGCAGTATATGCATTACTAATCTTGGCTTGTGTTGCACACAATTTCAAGTTATTTTTATAGAATTCATTTCATGCAACATTAATTATAGAAATTTTATCAATTTATAAATGAATTATGTTTTGATTATTTTATACACAACAAAAAAAGGAAGCTTTCACTATAAACAACACTAACTTCACTTGCGTTACACGCAAGAGTGACCTTCCTCGGTCGCTTGTGTCGTACACGATACTGTGTTTCACTAAAAAATGAAATATTGATAAAATATTATTATTTAATGAGATATAAACTAAATTTTATGAGTATTATTAACAACATTGTTATTTTTATATAACATTATCATTCATGTTACATAATATATGATAAAAAATCAATTTTTTAGATAAAAGAAGTATATTTAAAAAAAATTCTATTTTACCACCTTTTGATTGCGAACACATTCTAAAATTAGTTTTTGAAACATTTATAATTTATATTTTACAGGATACAATTCATCATTGGAATAAAGACATAATATTTTACTTGGGTTAATTTTTTACAATTTTTTTATAACTTTCATAATTTGATGAATAGTGAAAATACGCTAAATTTATATTGAAAACAATTTTTTTAATAAAAATATTTTATATGATTAAAATATATTATTGAATGGTTTTAAAGTATAAATAGAATAGAATATTATATTTTATGACAATTTAAGGCTTTTCCATTAATTTTACATTGATTCATTTGTAAAATATTTCATCCTTTTGCATTATTTTAGACAAAAACTCATTTTTTCGACAATAGGATTAATATTAAATTAATTACTACAACTTATGTGTTTTGAATTTGGAAAACTAATTTCCATATTTGGAATAAAAAGGTTCAAATTGTTTAAATAGGTAATGTTTTGTTCAATATAAATAATAGTATGATCAGTAATTTTTTTATTTACCATGGTTAATGGGTAAATCTGGTAAATAAGGGTAAAAATACTATCATAATAATATTAAACCACCTTAACACATTCCCTAATCCTATTTTATGATATATTTCTGGCCATGGTAATCATTGGGTTGATTTTGGGACCTCATGGATTTACGAGGATGTGACAATGACACTTTTTAAGAATTAATTTAAAGTAATGATAATTATAACCTAAACATATACTTTTACTAAATCGATTTTAACATGGGGTTATATGACCAATATATATGAATATAAATATTAATTATAAAGATAAAAATATTTCCTACATCATGGTATTTTATTGATAATTTTTATATATTAGATAAATATATTTATTTTCGACACAATTATGATATTGTGATTACCTCATTAATGAAAGATTAAATTAAATGAAATTATAATTATTAAAACAAATGTTATTTTGTTATTTTTATGTCATACATGACTTTAATAGATTATAATACACATTAAATTTTCTTTAATGCCTTTGTTTTGAAGTAATAAGGTTGTTATGAATTGTTTAAAAAAGTCAAGAATGAAAAGTATCCAAAATTGACACAATTCATAACTTAAAACAAAAAATAGTTTACTAAATGATATTAAATTCATTAAAATATAAGATTTGAATAAATGGTTAATATAAGTCTAAATATTTTATAAATAATTTTTTGTGGGTCTTTTGACCTGATATGGTAATATCAATAACCCACAATGTGGAAATAACCTGATATAAAAATATGATTAAAAAGGGTAAAATAAGGGTAAAACCTAAAATACAAGTATAAAATATATTCAAAACATGTCAAAAAATTATTGGATGATGGTTTTTCGAACAAAAATAATCATATAATAGAATTAAATATGTTTGGGACCATCTTAAATCGAAATTACTTTTTTTAAAAATTAATATTTTGGAACGTTCCAAAAGTGCCCCTCTTCTCTCTTATAAAAGGCATCCTCCCCCATCTCCTCTTCACTCCATTTTGATCCTTCATTCATGTCCAAACCATGACCATTTTTATTCCCAACATCCCTTGTTACATTATATGGGTTCTGGTCTTCTCAAAAGACCAACTCTAGTTCCGTAAGAGGAAATTTGAAGGAGGCAAATAGAGGAAGGGGTAATATCCTCTACAGATTATTTGAAATTTATTTCTACTTATAAATCATCTTCTTGAGTTATTTCTTTATAAAGTAGTGAAATCAGTATCATTAATATAATAATATGTTTTTATAAATATTAAACAACCCTATTTCATATTCTATCAATCCAACTAAAAACAAAATCATCCCGCATTCGTATGTACGGATTACTGTCACCACGTCGTGGTGTAATATGATTTCAGCAATAACTTACTTGTATTGGTATAATGTTGAAATATTATCCATATAAGATTATTATAACATTATACTAACTATGATATATTATGCACCACCTAATTATGTACCCTTCAACAAATATATGATCTATATTGTCCTTAATGCGTACGTACAGCTTACCGTCTCCACAACTCGATAGATTCAATCTCCATGTTAACCATTCAAGAATGATTATAAAGTATATATAATAAATAATCATTAAATATAGGAAATAATAATTCTACAACATTTATATATATATATATTAATCATTTACATACTTCTATTTAATTTAATAAGGAAACAAAAACAACGTTCATGCGTACAAACGACCTACCGTCTCCCGGAACAGTGTATTATTTTCCATTTATCAATCATTTATTTATATTTATATACTGAATATATATTATATATAAATAATTTTGTACATTCTGGATGTAAATAAATTAGGATCTATGTAATCATGTAAATAATTACAAGTCCAAAAACGTATGATAAATGAAACGATTATTACCCAAAAGGTTGCTTCAACATGGAATTGACAAATGAAAATGTAATATAAAGTCATAAGTGAATCATATATATATATATATTAGGGATGAAGCCTCATTTTATTATTAAAGAAAATAAAATACCTCTTTTAACTAGGTAGAGGGATACCCATTACATATCACAAAGGCCTAGTGGGCTTTCAGCCCATTACATAGCCCGTAGGCCCAATTTGTTTACCCAATTCCCATTCTGTGAATAGTAACATGGCTGCTACAGTACCACACAGTACCGCTACTGCTACAGTGTTCTACCTTTGCTACACTACCCTCCGATCTACAATACTGCTACAGTACTACTATAGTACTACTACAGTACCTCCACCAAATGGGTTTTGAACCCACATTTTTCATGTAGGATTACGTGGTGCTTACCACAAAGCCAAACCCCAACTACAGTAAGTGAAGTGAATCATATATGATATCATAAATATTATTATAGTTTTGTTAAAAGTTAGTTATATTTTCAAACCCACTATACATGATTTTTGGACACATATGGCTGAAATTGGACTTAAGGTAATGGAAAAATTTTCAATCACATTTTTTTAGATTATTTGTAGGTAAGTATTTTTTGGGGATATATTCATCATCCATGTTCATGTTTTATTAAAAAAATTCATAAAATTTTTACCATTATTTTATGTATGTTTAATTTAATTTTTAAACATTTTTTAATTTTACTACGTGGTATGGAGGGAATATACGTTTGTTTACCAAATGATATACTTTTTGATTTTTCTGATAAAATTACGAGGAGAATGTTTTTTAACATATACGGAATAAACAGATTTTTACGTCTTCATAACACAATATTTCCCCGAAGATTCCTCTACTCTATATCAAGTTTATTTACCACTAAATTCATTTCTTTTAAAATTTCATGACATTTTTACAAAAAAAATATTTTTTAAGAAGAAAGGATATTTTCCTCAAGATTTAATTTCAAGTGTTTTATCAAAATTATTTCCCATTTACGATTACATAGGGTTATGTTTATTTCTGTATTATTACATTGATTTTATATTTTTTTATGATGAAATTAATTTTTAGAAATTCCATTTGTCTTATATGGATTATGTTAGTATGAAATGATGTTTAAGAATCCCATTTTATTTCATGGGTTACACTATGATGAATGATTTATTTTTTTTGGAATATGTAAAAAAGATTCCCTTATGACATGGGTGGGACTTTATCTCCATCCAATTCCTTTGGTAATGTTTTATATCTGAGGAGATAGACATGACTGGAACAACATGTAAATCTGGTTATGTAATATATGGCTGGAATAGAAAGTAAACTCGGTTCAGTAACGGAATTCATCCACTAAGATGGTCTTGGAAGCAATGCCTTGGCTACTATAGAAATCATTATATTTTCTTATTAGTTTTCCCCAATTAAAAGTTTGATGCCAATGCTATTTTATCATGGTTAATGTTCCTGTTTGATCCATTCTGCACATACCACCATGATTCATGTCATTTCTCAAGATTTTGATGTTTATAATTTATGTTCACGTTTGTAGGTTCAAATATTTATGGTTTTGTTTTATATTCCCCATGATTACCCTTACTTATAATTTGAGCTCACAATTTCTATGTTTTATTTTCCCCAAGATATAAAGAATTTTTTTATGTAGGAAAACCAAATGGGGAAGATATTTAGGGGATATGTTGAAGATATTTCACTATTATTAGATGATTATGTTCCGAGATACCAAATACATTAAACTAATACGATCTTTAGGTGTCTTTTTTGTCATGTATTATGTATTCTGAAAAAGTAATGTTGTGAGGACTCAGCTCTCGAACACCTAAAGCTGGTGCCTTCAGATGTGATTTTCAATTCATTTTAAAAACATGTACTGATAAATTACACATCATGTCCCATACAGAGGATCAAATTCAGACTAGGTTCCGGGAAACTAGCTACTTCTGAAATGCTTCTTCACCTGAAAAACGATACCAAAAAATTTTATTTCAAAAATGTAGGGTGAGCATGTGAATGCATAGTATGGGGTTTTAAAATAAATCAATATGACTTCTAAAAACATTATTTAAAACATTCCATAAAACATTTCTCTTAAAGAAAATTTATAACACATGTAATGTATCATAAAAGTTCTCAATTAAAAACATGCTAACAGAGTTACAAGGATAAATAATTCAATTTAAGTAATTCTCATTTGGAGTAACAAATAAAAGACATTCTAAACATGTAAGAAATAAGAATATGTAAGAAAAAAGTAAATACCTAAGAGTAATGATTAATCAATGTTGCAATTAAAGTTAATAACTTTATTTTCATACATCAAATACTAAATCACTGAGTGCTAAACATATGTAATGCCATAATCTTTTACTTTTCTGATACTCATAAGTACTTTCTATTTAACATGGATATTCTACAAGTTGAATGTCCATTTGGTTAATTAATTATCATACACATAATGAGAGAATGTATAATGTCAGACCTTAATTTCTATATCAAGGCCTCATGCCATGACCTAGGGGATAACTGTAACTGGACCCCAAACCAGAGAGCCTCTCTAATGGAATCCATCATGGAGGGTCTGCTGTAATCAGACCCCAACCCGAAGAGCTTACTTTTACCGGTCCCCAAACCAGAACATACTTGTCCAACACATTCCTCATATGTTTGATAAGGCCATATATCTAAAGTATCCCAAACAACATTGAATACATAATTCCATGTATTTTATTTGGGGTTTCCCATATGACTCCAATGAATTAAATTCTTAATTCATAATATTAAGTGTCGAATAATAAATATTTTGATTAATCACATAAATTAATAACATTATGCCTTCTTCCATTAACATTTAATGCATTAAATTGCATGTTTATAACATCATATAGGTATTATTCATGCTCAATTCTTGTTCTGATAAATGGAAATTACATTGGACTAAATCCTAATATGTCATTTATTATTTAAATAATAATTTTCCAAATGAAATTCACATACTAGTAATCATTCATTAGGCATGTGATATTAATTTAAAACACGCAAGTAATGGGGTTACAACATAAAATTATAGTTTCATAATTTTCAAAATCCATGATTCATGGAAACAAATATTTATAGTTTAAAATGACCAATTTTAAAATAATATTGATGTCATTTGTACATAAGCATGCATTCATTAATGGTCATGTCTTAACAAATGGTCATTCCTTAAGCTCCAAATAATATAAGGCCAATTGATTTTCAGTTCTACAATTTTTTTTGTAATGCATGCATTCATAAGAACTTAATTAAACACATCATAAAAATACTTTAACCACCGAAGTTTGTTTTAGGCCAATTTAATTAGAGTTATGGTTAATGATTATAAGTGCATACATATGGCCATATATATAAATATATAACATTTATATGTCTTATCCTTACTTTATAAATTCTGAAAACTAAAATTACACACACACACACATATACATATTAACATCTTGCAAGAAATGTAATTTGTTTAATAACAAAAACCCTTATCATTATAAAAGTTATTCACATTTTAATAAAATGATATTCCTTAAAAGAACCAGAAAATAGATATTGTATAAAGTAATAAATAAATATCCCATAATTTTTAAAATCATAATTTCAAAACAATACTTAATGGAATCAAAACTGGCTCGATTAAAACTATATCGGTGTATATGTAATAAATATACCATTCCATTTGAACCCAAAACATTATTTGCATCAAAGTCATTATTTAATGATTGTAAATCACCTTTAATAACATAAAATAGAATTAAATTGAATTATATGTGTATGTTCCAATATAAACTATGTGTATAAAAGAATATAATTATAAATTAAAATAACCCTTACAGAAACGTAAATTAAAACTTCACATTAAATAAACCTATAACCTCTTTTTATGACTTGAAAAATAAAAAGTGAAGAAAACTTTTTCCATTACATGAATATTTTTTGGAAAAATAGATGTTTGAAAATAAATTTTATTTTCCCTTACAAAATATACATTTATTGAAAATTATTAAAACATAACCCTTATATCTTAAAGAATTATTGAAAATAAACACCTCACATATTTAAAATAGTGTGGCTTACAACAATGTGAATATATATATATAATATATACTAACAAATACATGGTATATATTCGAGTCCGCAAAAGGAAGGCAACGTGTATTGAACCCTTACAAAACATTAAATAGTAAAATAAATAAATGTTTGAGACAAATATTTAACCCTTGCCTTATATGATAATTGACTTTTGGCAAGACTCGGATTCAAAAAGGTGGTGTAGTGCTCAGGTTGGGTATGGATGAACCCTGATTACATGTGCAAGACCTTATTAGAGGGAAGAACCTAGATGGCGAGCAGTGACCCATCCCATTAAAAAATATCCTATATAGTATTTATATATTTATAATATGTTGAAAGAAGTATATTGAACATATATATATTTTTATACTATGACCCAACTAAAATAGATGGACCAATAAATAAGAGGAAAAAAAATCCTTATTTGTAAAAAAATGACATATAAATATAAAATGAAACTGAAGAGGACATAAATGAACTAAATACATTCAAAATGTTTCAGCAGAAAAAATTGATCCATAGTCTATAGGTGAACAGTGAATTTGAAAGCGAATGGGTATAGGACAGCCAAACAAGTGTTTATCAAAAGAAAACTGGGACACCTAAAAAGGAGAAACATGGAACCTACCTAATAGATTGAAGAAGAAACAGAACCCTTGGAACTAGATCCTGAGACCAGAAGCAAAACCCTACCTCACACAGACCAAAGACAACTGGACAACAAGCTTTCTCAAAGTCTACTAATGCGACCTTGACAGATCTCTGAGCTCGACACTGGCTGATGTACGGCCTTCAAGAAACATTATCTTCTTCGGACGAATCCAAAAGGCCTCACACGGATCTCGCTGCCCACCCTGCACTCGCCGTGGCACTTTTTTGGCATCATCTTCCTCCCAAAAAATTGTCCCACAGGACTGATCGAGAACTTCGGTGCCACAATGTCGCTCGACCCCCATTCCTCGCAACCCGACACATAACGTTGGACCCTACTCGACTCTGCCACTGAGCTCGCCCCACCCTACTGAAACCCTAGATGCAGCCTGGACCTGCAACCTACAGCTGAAGCGTGACGCAAACCAACCCCCAAGGCATGGTCTCCCTTCAACATGGAACTCACAGAATTCCCTAATTTGTTTTTTTCTTTTTTTTTGATTGTTTCCCTCCTATGAGGATCACAAATCTCTTATGGGAATCCTTCAAAAAAAATTTCAAACAATCAATTTTTTTCAAACAATCAATTTGTTTTGTAATAGATGATACATGCTCTTTGCTGATGTTGGAGTAAACGAGGAGAATTGGATACTCGGTAGAGGGTTTTGCATGATAAATGAATATTTTCAAAATTCTCATAGTTTTATACACATGATTTTCACACTATGGTCTATAATAAATCTTTTGGAAGAGAAAAAAGACTACTACTTTCGTTTTCCATCTAAAAATTAAGAATGACACCATATTTAGTAATGCTTATGTAAAATTTTCTCTGTTTTAGTTACGGTTTTCCAGAGTTATCTGAACCGAATCCTCTAATACCAACTGTGAGGACATGGATTCTAAACACCCCGAGATGGTGCCTTCGGATGTGATGTGAAATTCAATACAAAAACATGTACTGATAAATTACACATCATGTACCATGAAAAGGATCATATTCTGTTCAGGTTTCAGGAAACAAACTACTTCTGAAATGCTTCTTCAGCTAAAACCGGATACCTGGAAAATTTGTTTAAAAAACGTAGGGTGAGCATGCGAATGCCCAATAAGGGGTTTTAAAATAAACCAATATAATAACAATTTATAACATTCTTTAAAACTTTCCAGAGAACATTTCTCTTAAAGAAAAGCTATAACACGTGTAACCTATCATAAAACTAGTCAATTAAAAATATGATAATAGAGTTACGAGGATACATGATTCCATTATAAGAATTATCATTTTCAGTAACAAATAAAAGACAATCTAAAAATTTATGACATAAGAATTTTTAAGCATAAATTAAACAGCTAGTGTAATGATTAATTATACTTGTGTACAAAGGTAATAACTTCACTTTCATACATCAAATACTAAATCAATGAGTGCTAAACATATGTCATGACATAAGCTTTTACTTTTATGGGGCTCATAAGTAATAGCTCTTAACCATGGATATTCTACTAGTCGAATATCAATTTGGTTAACTAATTATCACACACATAATGAGAGAATGTATAATGTCGGACTTTAATTTCTATTTCAAGTCCCCGTGCCAAGACCTAGGGGAAAACAGTAAATGGACCCCAACCCGTAGAGCCTATGTAACCGGAATCTATCTCGGAGATCCTCTATAACTGCACTCCAACCTGGAGGGTCTGCTGTAACCGGACACCAACCCGGAAGGCTTACTTTTACCAGTTCCCAACCCGTAGGGCTTACTTTTACTGGTCCCCAACCCAAAACATACTCATCCAATACATTCACCATATGTTTAATAAGGCCATGTATCCAAAGTGTCCCATACCACTTTGAATACCTAATTCAATGTCTTCTATTTGGGGTGTCTAATACCACTCAAAATAAGTAAATTCTTTATTCATTATCATATGTGACGAATAGTAAAGATTATGATTTATCACATAAATTAATAACATTACAACTGCTTTCATAATCTTTCAATGCATTACATTGCATTTTTATAACATCAGATATGTATTATTCATGCTCGATTAATGTGATTATAAATGGAAATGACATTGGACAAAATCAAAATATGTCACTTATTATTTAAATAATTATTTTCCCAATGAAATGCATAAACTAGAAAACATTCTTTACGTATGTGATATTAATTTAAAACACGCAAGTAATGAGGTTACCACATAAAAAGATAGTTCCATAATTTTAAAAATCCTTGATTCATGGAAATGAATATTTATAATTTAAAATGACCAATTTTAAATTATTATATATGTTATTTGTACACAATCATGTGCTGATTAATGGTCATGCATTTAAAAATGGCCATGCCTTAATCTCCATAGCATATAAGGCCAATTTATTTTCATTGCAACAATTGTTTTATGTAATGAATGCATTCATTAGAATTTAGTTAAACAAATCATACACATACTTTAACCACCGAAGTTTGTTTTAGGCCAATTTAATTCGAGTTATGGTTAAAGCATATAGGTGGATACATATAGCCATATATATACATACATAAAATATGTGTATGTCACACCCTTAATTTATATATTCAGAAAACAAAAATTACTTATATATATATATTAACATCTTATAAGAAATTTAATTTTTTTAATAACAACAAACCCTTAGTATTATAAATGTAATTCACATTTTAAGTAAATGAACATCCATACAAGAACCAGAAAATAGAGATTGTATAAAGTAATAAATAAATTTCCCTTACATTTTAAAAAGATAATTGTAAATCAAAACTTGATGGAATTAAAACCGGGTGGATTAAAACTATATGGGTGTTTGTGAAATAAATATTCCAATCCATTTGAACCCAAAACATTATTCACATCTAATTATTTATTTAAATAATATAAATCAATTTTAATAACATAAAATAAAAAAAAAGATTGAATTATGTGTGTATGTCCGAATATAAAATAAGTGTATAATAGAAAATAATTATAAATTAAACTAATCCATACAAAAACATAAATTAATACTAAACATTAAATAAAACTTATAATCTCCTTATATTATTTGCAACAGAAAATTGAAGAAAACCGTTTCCATTGGAAGAATATTTTTTTTCTAAATAGTCGTCGAAAAATAAATTTTCTTTTCCATTACAAAATATACATTTAATGAAAAATATTAAAACATAACCCTTACATATTAAAACATTATTGGAAATCAAAACCTCAAATATTTAAAACTATGTGGCTTACAACTATGTGAATCTATATATAAAATATATACTAAAAAACACAATGTATGTATTCGAGTTTGCAAAATTAATCCAATGTGTATTGAACCCTTACAATACATTAAATCGTAAAATAAATAAATGTTCGAGACAATTTTTTAACCGTTACCTTATATTATAATTGCCTTGTGGAAAGACTCAGATTCACGAAGGTGGTGTAGTGCTTAAGTTGTGTGTGGAAGAACCCCAATTGCGTGTGAAAGACCTTTTTAATGTGAGGAACCTTGATGGCAAGCAGTAACCCATCCCTTTAAAAACTCACATATATAGTATTTATATATTAGTAAATTATTAAAATAAGTATTATATGTATATATATATTGTGACCGAACTAAAATAGACAAACCAAACAATAAGAGGACAAAAATTCTTTATCTATAAAAAAATGACATATGAATATAAAATGCAACTGATGAAGACATAAATGCTCTAAATCCATTAAAAATGTTTCAACAGAAATAATTGACCCATAGTCTAGAGGTGAACTGTGAATTTGATAGTGAATGGGTATACGACAACCAAAACAATGTTTATCAAAAGAAAATCAAGACAACTGAAAATGAGAAACATGGAACCTACCTATTATATTGATGATGAAAAGGAACCCCCAGAACTAGAATCTGAGACTAGAAGCAAACCCCTACCTCGCGTAGACTGAAGACCGCTAGAGAACAAGATTGCACGAAGACTACTGCTATGACTTCACCAGATCTCCGAGCTCGATACTAGCCGATGTGCAGCCTTTCGAGAACCTCATATTCTCCAAACAAATCCCAATGGCATCACATGGAACTCACACGACCTCCCCGCATTCAACACAACACTTCCTTGGAGTCATCTTCCTCTCCCAAAAGAGACTCACAGGCCTGCTTGAGAACTCTGGCGTTGCGACGTCACTCGACCCCCATACCTCTCGACTCGATACCTGACGTTAGACCCTACTCGACTCTACTGTTGGATCAAATTTGTAGATGTATATGTATATTAGAGTGAAAAATACAATATGGGGTTGAATTGTACGTTTAAAAACATTTTATTTACTCACAATAAATTAGTTTAAATGATCTGAAAATAATACAATTCACAACAGAAACTAATAGCCACAATTGTATTGAATATAAAGGTTTGATATGAGGTAATACTATAAGAAAAGTAAAGCAATTGTATTCAATATGAATACAATAATCAGAGTAATACAATAGTGAAGGATTCTACCATAAAGCGTATAGAACCAATCGATACAATATGTAACATTATAATTGCAATTGAAACAATTACAAATGAATATAAAATGAAAAAAGGAAAATAATACAATTTCCTTTCTTAAGACAAACAGCAGCAGAAATGTAAAATTATTACAATTATTTTCACCCAAATAGAAAGGTTATCCTTTCAACTGGGATAAGAGGTCTATCTTACCACCACCTTGGTAGGACCTCGATACGTTGATCGTTACATATGTCTTGCTATCCCTGCAAGCCCTCGATTTTGTAGGTAATCGGCACATCTGTCTTTCAAACATTTGAAATCCCTTGATACGATGATCGGTAGCACCATCTGCCTATCCCCTATAGCCCTCGATCGTTATCACCTGATCGGATGCACAAATCAAAACAATTCACTAATAGAAATACAAAAACTTAGAACGAGCCGTTCACGTTTTGTAATCTCAAGGATTTCACATGAAGCAAGAGAGGGGTCACATCGTCTCTCTCTAGAACTTGATAACAAAGTCTCACACACTTGTATCTACTTGGGTTCAAATGGCCTCCTATTTATAGTCCTCAGGTTCAAACGATTATATTACCTCCAATGGTCATATTTCTCTGGAAAATCGGAGGGACTTCGTCACCTGGCATTATAACGGTCATATTGAAACAGAAAACATGACATCGTTTTGATTAGTTTATAATAAACTCCATGACATCGTTTTGGTTGAAACAAAATATATATGAAGATGATACACATGAGTACGATTATTATGAAACATGTGTTTTTGGTAAAGGACCAAAACAAGCAAGTAATGAAATTAAAGTATGAGTACTATAAGTATTACTTAGTGAAATGAATTGATATGATACAAAGTGAGTATGATGCACAAAAGTCAGTACGATTGATAGAGTCATTACGATTGACATAGTAAGTACGATTGACAGAGTCAGTACGACTCAAAGAGTCAGTACAATTGACAGAGTCAATACGATCAGTATAGTCAGTATGATCCGCATGGTCAATATGATAAGAATGGTCAGTACGATAAGCATGGTTAGTACGATCAGTATTATCAGTACAAAAAGCATGTTCAGTACGATAAGCGTGGTCAGAACGATCAGCATGATCAGTACGATAAGAATGGTCAGTACGATAATCATGGTAAAAGACATTTTTGATCTCGAAAATAAGATACAAAAGTCAAAAGGGAACTTTTGACTTGACAGTCTCCCTATTTTTGGAAAGCACAAAACCCACAGTAAAAAACAAGAAGAAATACTTCTCTCTCCCTGACTTATTGGAAACTCTTCTGAATATGAAATTGAATGCAACTAACTCCCCCTTAGGTATTTATTTATTTAATGATTTTATTCATAGGTTTTCCTTGGTTTAGAAGTATTTCAGTAAAACGTTCTCCCTTTATAAAACCTTCTCCCCCTTTGTGATTTACAAAAAGAATGGGGTAATCTTGTGTGGATTAAAAGAGTTAGAGAAATGAAATTCAGGACAAAGAAAAGGGTAACATAAATCTCATTACGATAAAAAACCTTTACAAAGATCATGAAAAGATAAAAAAATACAATAGTCATTGGTTTTCTCTTTACTTTTCCTTCTTTATCAAATCATGAAGAATGGATTTTATATTTTTGATTTCCTTCTTGTCTTTAGATATAGAATCACCCTGAGATCTAAGAAGCTCTTGTTGGTCGGCAAAAATCAGATCCTGATTCTTGATGGTTTCCTCCTGGACTCTGATTACTTATTCAAGGGTATCAATTCTATTTTGTAAATTTTTGTTGTCTTTGGATAAAATTGAATTTTGTTTCTCCAACAAGACTAATTCATCTTTGAAAGTGGAAAGCTTTGAAAACTCAGACTGAAAATCATTCATTCTCTCTTGCAACTCTTTCACTGAAGAAATATCGGCTCCATGGGTATTTGACAATTGATTCAGCCTTTCAACAGTTTCTTTGACAAGATTATTGAAATCAATTGTGAGATCATTTGAAAGTCTCCTTAAGTATTTAATTGACACTTCATGGTCATTCACTGAGCTCTCTGTTTTGTATGACCACTTAGTCATTCTGTTGCATGCCTTCTTATGAGTAGCTGAACTTTCAGATAGAACTTTCCAATTGAATTTAACTGACAAAACTCATTTCCTCAATTCTATTACAGAGACAAACTTCTTTCTCTGATTGTGAGTAATGAAATCAATTTTTCATTCATGCCAGGGAAAATAAGGAATGTCCTTCTCAATTATCTTTAAAACATGAACAATGTAATCACTCTTCTTAAGAGAAATTGTCTTTTCTGAATCGGTATCCTCATCGTACGAATCCAGATCATTTGATCGGCTTGAGTCTACAACTGGATGTTTTCCTTTTACTTTTTCAATCCCCTTTCTTTAGTCTTCCACTTTTTCACTGATAACTATTGTTTTTTCTGTATGATAAGATTGAGGTCATTGATTCCCTTGGGAAATAATTCTTTTTGGAGTTTCAAAAGATTCAGCCGGTGCTTGATCAGCATGGGGAGCTGGTTGAATAACATTACATTGTTTTTGAAAAAATTCTTCTGTACTTTTCTTTGAGCTCTGAAAGAATTCTAAAAGAAAATCTCCTTCATCTTCTTCAACTTCCTGGATTTCTTCTAAAGTTTTTTTCCCTTTTTCTAGCTCTAGAAAACTCTGTATGATAGGCTATTGATATGCTTCCTCTGTTACTTGAGCACTAACATCCTCAACCATTTGCATGAGTTTTGAAACATCAAAATCCTTAGCTTTTCTTTTAAAAAAAAGTCTTCTTTTTATTTTTAACCTGAAGGGTATCCTCAACACTTAACCTATTAGCAAGGACTTCAGCTTGGTCGAGAAAAAACATTGGATCACATTCCTTTCTCTGTTCTCTTTCTTTTCTCCACCTAGATACAACCTCCTTACTATACATAGGTTTCTTATTTGTATTTGAACTGGTTTGTAGATCTGACTTTTGAGGAGCACCAACAGATGGATTGTCCTTGGATGGCATAGGTGTTGGTTGATTCTGAGCTGATTTAGATTCTATGTCTTTAACAGAAAGCTTTTAATTCTGATCAAAACAAACATTCAACTTCTTCATCGTACTCTTACTTACCCAGGAAGTCTTCATCTCTTTTAATTTTCCTTTCAAAGGAATATTATAAAGCATCATGCTCTCAAGAATGAACATTGTAAGAATATATGGATACATGATTAAATGGGACTTTATCACTCTGGAATTAACATTCTTGATTGTTTCAGATTTGTATCCCATGAGATTTACTTTTCTCATGTTGACAAGATAGTAAAGCCTGAAAATATCAGAAACTTTCATAGTTTCCCTATCCCCTTTCCAAGGGACAAAAAAACCTTGCATCCAAAGTGCCACAAATATATTCTCTGGAGAAAGATGAGCTACATTACTCTTCTATTCATTTATAAGAAAGAATGAATTTTCAACACTTTCATTGTTAATCGTACCAACTTCCTCTGGTAGTTTATGAGATGGACAATAAGAATCACATTCTGTTGGAACACATAGAAAGTGGGCTTCTTGCTTCACAGACATTGATATCTTTCTATCACACACAGTAATATTGATAGTCATGTTCTTGTCGAAAGACACAGTTTTGTAGAACTGACTGACTTCATCAATAAGAACCGAATCTTGAGACACTGGTTTTTCAACACACAAATTCTCCCAGCCTTGAAAAAAAAATAATTCTTCTGATTATAGAATAACTCGAATAAAAATTTCTTGAGAAACTAACATTTCTCTGAAAAATTATTTTTCTAAAAATTTATTTGAAGACATTTTGGCAGGAGTGTTAGCAGAGGACTGAGACATATAGGTGAAGCCAATGGAAGATTGTATGGAGTCTTAAAATAGGGGCAGAGCTTTGTCAACAATTGTAAAAAACCAGTGTGGGTTTGGGTAGGGGAGGGGTCTATTTATAGGTGAAAAAATGGGTGACGGTTGATATTCTATGGTTTAGATTAGAAGAAAAAGAAACCGATGGATAGGATTAAATGTTTTTTTTAAAAAAATGAAAGTATGTACCTGCCGGAGATCGTAAGGTAATTGTTGGTTTAATTAGTATTAACATAGCAAAAGAAAACACAAGTGTACTGGGAGATAGAATACGATATATTGTCATGCCGATGGAAAACAAAGTCATTACCATAGACTGACGTGCCGATGGAAAACAAACTTTTTACCATGAACTGAAAAGCCGATGGAAAACAATGTCGTTACCATAGATTGAGTGTCGATGGAAAACAAAGTCATTACCATAGACTGACGTGCCGATTGAAAACATACATGTTACCGTGAACTGACAAGCCGATGGAAAACAAAGTTGTTACCATAGACTGACGTGTCGATGGAAAACAAACTTGTTACCATGAACTGACAAGCCGATGGAAAACAAAGTCGTTACCATAGACTGACATTCTGATGGAAAACAAAAATTTTACCATGAACTGACAAGCCGATTGAAAAAAAAACTAGTTACCATTAACTGGAAAGCCTATGGAAAACAAACTTGTTACCGTGAACTGACATGCTGATGGAAAACAAAGTCGTTACGGTAATCAGTCAGACAATGCAAACAGGAGATAAAAATTGTAGCTAAATAATCAATACGATAATCCAAAAGGTAAATAATGATAAGTAAACATTCAATATTATAAACAGAAAGGTAAATAATAAAAAGTAAACAATTATTATTTTAGGACCCCGGGACACCCTGAGTGGGGAGGGGTGAATCAGGGTGTCATATTTTTCTTCATAATGTTGTGGATCTTGTTCCCACGTTGGTAGGAACTGATTAAACATGTATGATGGATATGATCAGTAATGAAAGAGTCACATGCAATGAGATGACACAACTATTTTTACTTGGTTCACCGCAAAGGGCTACGTCAAAGGAGCATACATCGATAGGTTTTCGGTTGTACCAAAATACACTATGCTTCAATAGTTGTAGATTACAATGGTTTGGGAACAATTACTCTATCCCAGGCTCACTTCCTTTAAAAAAGTTCAAGGATAGCTCACTGCGTCCCTCAGGTCACTCCCGTTGACTCCCCCTGGCTCACTGCTCTTGGTGAAGTCCAACTCAGTTTATAGACGTGAAGGTCTCTTCAATAGATTTTCATTTAAGTCTTTGTCTCCTTTTCAGCATGAGACAATGCTTTCATCAGAGTAATGAGTATATTCTCTTTTGTATTCAATCATCTCTTTTAGTGAAATAACTGAATGCACTAAATCTTCTTCTTCTCTTCCTTTGATTCCCAATACAAACACCTGAGTGTATTGATAAGTTCCCCACTTTTTGTGCAGATCTATGTTTAGTTGCATGAATTGTTCTTCTTCTCTTCTCAAAGCACAACGACGGTGTTAAACACCAGTCTTGTGTGTGCGGTACTAATTCTCTTCGTAAAACCAAATGGTTCACTGTTCTACCATCTTCGCAAAGAAGATTTGAGAGTGCTAAGCACCTGTCAAAGGCCAGTGGGACCCCCAAATTTTTCGCGCACCCTTCTCGGTGTCTTGTGCGTAAAATTCAAACCTTGCACGTTAAAATACCTTTTTTGCGCGAAAAAGTCTTTTCACGTAAATCGTCTTTTTCGAGCAGAACTTCCTTTTTTTGCGCAACACCTTCTTTTTCGCACAACCCTTCTGTATTTCACGCAACACTCTATACCTCAATTATTACGTGCATCAGAGCATGGGATTTGTCTAAGGGTAGACCCTCCTTCAATGAGAGGGGTTCACCTCATATTTATAGTCATTTTTGATCCTGCGCGTAAAACCCCTTCCTGCGCGTAAAACTATCTCTCAGTTCTTTGAATTATGCGCACCTTCCTTTTATTCTCGCGCACCACCATGGTTCTTCACGCATCTCATTTATTCTACATTTTTCATCATTCTAAACATGAATCCTCTCTTGTGCATAAAACGCCAAACCCACATTTTGCGCACAACCAACTTTACGCACATCAGTTTGATTTTCAGCGCACATGGCACGAACATCTCCGATTTTTCGCGCTCCTCCTGCCTTTTCCGATTTTCTGTATTTCTAATTTGATACACTGCTTGCGCGAAAAATTCACCCGACTATTCTGCGCACCACATTTTTCGCGCACATTCCCATTTTTTCGCGCACAACTCTGGTTTTTCGTGCAGCCCGTCCTTTTACCATTGTTCAACCTTCTGATTCTGAAACACTGTCTGCACGAAAAACGTCGCTACACTTATTTCGCGCACCACGCTATTTTTCGCGCCCAAATCAATAATTTCACATGCACCCCATATTTTCCACGCACCACTTACTCTTTGTGCGCACCTACCTTTGCAGACAATCCATGTCTTCATTTTCCGATTTTGAGGCCCAAATATTTGGCAAACACTGCGAAACAGCGCCACCTTGTATCTGCTATTTTGGTACCGCCTCCAGATCATCCATTCCTTTATCGACGTTCTCTGACCAAACATGGATCATTAACTAGAGCCCTTGAACTCGTCATGCCACCATGGAATCTCCTTTGTCAATGAATTTGTATGTCATTTGTTTGCTTTGTCAATAAGCACGATCACCTCAAAAACAAGAGGATTTGATTAAGTCAACAAGGTTGTTCATTATTCACAGATCATGATACCAACATGAGATGAGAACTCATGTATTTTGTCTTCACGGGTTTACCACTTTTATTTCAGGTAGAAAAAAATGTGATAGAGAATAATCAACCTGAAACTCCTTCATCAATGACATGTTCTTCATGAAATTTACAGATTAATTGCATTTAATACCAGTTGGAGTCGATACTGATTGAAACAATGATTTTGGAAGCTTCTTTATTTTTTCTCCCCCTCAGGGGAAACACTTCTCATCATCCTCATCAAGAGTGATCCTTCGTCATCTTAATCATTGAATATCAATTTAAGAATCATCCAATGATGGAAAAATTTTCATCTTTAGCTATAAAAAGTTGACAGCATTCACTTCTTCTCAGGTTTTCCCCCTGAGAGCATGCTTCACCTTCAATTCCCGGCATTATTATCACAAATACAATACACAAATGATTAAGGGGATAAGGTAGTTTCTCCTTCATCAATATGAGCTGCATGGTTGAGGTGTTTTTCTTAACCAAGTTCTCCTGTTCACTCCAGTCTTCATGCCTTAGTATTTCAACATATGTTTTGATATGTGCTGATGTGGCATGGCTCTTTGCACATTATCTTATTCTTTGTGTGGAGAATTGTTTTTCTTAACAACCATCATGAATGATACATTCTTACTCCTTTTAAGGACTGCTTCTTGTTCTGGTATTAAGGTTAGAAAACATTTTGCAATGTGACCAGATTTCTTACATCTCTCACACAGAACTTCTTTGACATGACAGTTTTTCTTGGTTTTTAATCTCTCATTCACTCTGTCTTCCTCACGTGAAAGTTTTTCTTTGACTTTAACACCAGCCTTGGCCTTTTCATCTTCAAGTTTCCTCACCCTTTTCAAATATTTTGGCCAGATGACCAATATGTCATTTGGAACTGTTGCAGCTGGTTTGGATCTTCCACATGGGTTTATCTCTGTTTCATCCCCCTTAGTTCTTCTTTTGGATGAATTACCCTTCAATTTAATGGATCTAAAATCCTGGGTCTTCTCAGCTTCCCTTCTTGAGATCTTCTTGGGGAATTTTGTGTTCACAACATTCTTGCGATTTCTTCCCAAGGTACTTTCTTCATTCTAAGCTGGCATCGGGGGTCTTCTTTTCATTTCAATAGTCAAATAATTTTGATATGGACATGTTCCTACCTTGTGACCACTGTTGTTGTATACATCACAGATGTTATCAAGAATTCCAAATCTGTTTGTGGTAAACAGATGATTCTGAACGTACAGATGTTTCTTCTTCTTCCCTGGCTTCCTTCCCATTGATATAGGCTTACTCTGTGCTTTTCCATGTAAGGTATTATAAAAACAATCCTGTGCACAGTGCAAAAATCTGTTGCAGCACCAACATTGGCCCACAAATCTTTTCTTCTTTGTATCTTCTGTATGAGGTTGTTGGTCCATCTTCTTCATCTTTTGTGCTCTATTTTGGGAACCAACTTCCTCCTTTATCTTCTTATCCACCCTAGCCATGGTGGTAGGTTTCTTCTTCTCACCTTTCCTCATCCATACTTGTTTAGAATTTTTCTTCCAACATGCACTGATTGTAGAAACGTATTTAGAAACATGATTACAATATTGTTTGGATGGTACCTTCACTCTCTCAGTTGCTTGTGATAGATCCATGATTGATGTCATGATCTTCTTATCAAATGTTGGAGGTCTTTCGACAATAGAATCCTCCAGTGAGCATTGAGTACCATCAGCAACTGATTCATGAAGTGGATAATCAAGAGTTGTCATAATCTTCTTGTCACGTGTTGGAGGTATTTCAGCTTTAGATTCCTCCAACGAACATTCAGTACAAGCATCACTCATTTCATTTTTTGTGATGTCTCAATATGTGTATTCTCAATCTTGGTCAACTTGACTTCCAATTTTTGACCCTCAATATTGAGGATGATCTTCTGATCTTCAATCATGATCATCTTCTCTTCACAAGTCTTCTTTAACCTTCCAACCTCATCTTCATGCATCTTAACTTTGTTTTATAACAAAGAGTCAAGTTCCCTGAATTTCATGGAAGTTTCTTCCAAACAAAAACTCTTGACTTCATTGCTCTTCTTTAGCTCAACTTCAAGTGCACAGATCCTTTCTTTTATAGTCTTATTGACTTCCTCTTATTCTTTAATGACTTTCAACTATTTGGTGAGCTTCATAATTTCCATAACTTTTCCTTCCAACCCATTTTCCATACTGTCAGCTTCCCTTTTCTAATCGAGTGATCTCAACCTGCATAGATTAGAATAGTCTACAAATAATAGCAACCATTTTTTCAGGAATATCATGCAGATATGTTTTGAGTTTTTCTTGAAAGATTGAATTAGGGGTGTCATCCTTTCCTCTGGAAGAATCATGATCCACCTGCTCGATACTTTCCAAGCCTAATGTTTAATCATTATTGGAATGGCATGGAGAACAAGACACCGCATCTTCTTTGGATATGAGGGACTTCTTCAGCTGCTTCTTCTCTTTCTTTTTCTTGTTTTTCATGGTCTTTCAAGGTGTAGACTTCAACTTAGAAATGACTGCGTCATTATCAAGACTACTCCTCATTTTTTGACTTTAGGAAAGAAACACAAATCCTCTTCTGAATAGAATAACTGTGGAGTATCCAACATACGTCAACCTCCCTCTGATACCACTTGTAGGACCCCGGGACACCCTAAGAGGGGAGGGGTGAATCAAGGTGTCAAATTTTTCTTCTTAAAGTTGTGGATCTTGTTCCCACATTGGTAGGAACTGATTAAACCTGTATGATGGATATGATCAGTAATGAAACATTCACATGAAAGGAGATGACACAACTATTTTTACTTGGTTCACCGCAAAGGGCTACGTCCAAGGAGAATACGTCGACAGGTTATCAGTCGTACCAAAATCCAATATGCTTCACTAGCTGTAGATTAAAAAGGTTTGGGCACAATCACTCTATCCCATGCTCAATGCCTTTACAAAAGTTCAGGGATATCTCATTGCGTCCCTCGGGTCACTCCCGTCGACTCCCCCTGGCTCACTGCCCTTGGTGAAGTCACACTCCGTTTATAGACATGAAGGTCTCTTCAATAGATTTGCATTGAAGTCTTTGTCTCCTTTTCATCATGAGACAATGCTTGCATCAAAGTACTGAGTTGATGCTCTTTTGTATTCAATCTTCTCCTTTAGTGCAATAACTGAATGCACTAAATCTTCTTCTTCTCTTCCTTGGATTCCCAATACTAACACCTGAGTGTATAGTTATGTTCCCCACATTCTGTGCAGATCTAAGTTTAGTTGCACGAATTGGTCTTCTTCTCTTCTCAAAGCACAACGAGGGTGTTAAACACCATTCTTGTGTGTGCGGTACTAATTCTCTTCGTAAAACCAAATGGTTCACTGTTCTACCATCTTCACAAAGAAGATTTGAGAGTGCTAAGCACCTATCCAAGGCCAGCGGGACCCCCAAATTTTTCGCACACCCTTCCCGATGTCTTGTGTGTAAAATTCAAACCTTGCGCGTAAAAATACCTTTTTGGTGCGAAAAAGGCTTTTCGCGTAAATCGTCTTTTTCGAGCAGAACATTCCTTTTTCGTGCAACACCATTTTTTTCGCACAGCCATTCGACTTTTCACGCAACACTCTATACCTCAATTATTCTGTGCATCAAAGCATGGTATTTGTCTAAGTGTAGATCCTCCTTCAATGAGAGAGTTTCACCTCATATTTATAGTCATTTTTTATCATGCGCGTAAAACCCCTTCCTGCGCGTAAAACTATCTCTCAGTTCTTTGAATTACGCGCACCATCCTTTTATTCTCGCGCACCACCTTGGTTTTTCACGCATCTCATTACTTCTACATTTTTCATCATTCTGAACATGAATCCTCTCTTGTGCATAAAACTTAAAACCCACATTTTGCGCACAACCAATTTTACGCACATCAGTTTGATTTTCCGCACACATGGCGCGAACATCTCCGATTTTTCACGTGCCTCATGTCTTTGCCGATTTTCTGTATTTCTGATTCGATACACATCTTGCACAAAAAAATCACTCGGCTATTCTGCGCACAACATTTTTTGTGCACATTCCCATTTTTCCGCGCACAACTCTAGTTTTTCGCGCAGCCTGTGCTTTTACCATTGTTCAACGTTCTGATTCTGAAACACTGTTTGCACGAAAAACTTCGCTACACTTATTTGGCACACCACGCTATTTTTCGCACCCAACACAATAATTTCGTGCACACCCCTTATTTTCCACGCACCACTTCCTCCTTGTGCGCACCTACCTTTGCAGACAATCCGTGTCTTCATTTTTTGATTTTGAGGCCCAAAAATTTGGCAAACACTACGAAACAGCACCACCTTGTATCTGCTCTTTTTGTACCGCCTTTAGATCATCCATTCCTTTATCGAAGTTCTCTGACCAAACATGGATCATTAACTAGAGCCCTTGAACTCGACATGCCACCATGGAATCTCCTTTGTCAACGAATTTGTATGTCATTTGTTTGCTTTGTCAACAAGCACGATCACCTCAAAAACACTTCTTCTCAGTGATCTGTATCCTTCAGCAACTCTTCTGCTTTCATCACAAACTCCACTATCGTGATATATATTCCTTGAAGGAACATCTTTAGCATCATCATCTTCTGTGACAATGTGATGTGCATGGCCATCTCAGAATTCCAATCCCCACATGGAAATCTCAGAATTCCAATCACTTGTACATTGTCTTCTTCTTCAACCATCATTATCTACTTCATGCAAAACATATGATTCAGTTCTTCAAGAATTCTCTTGCATGTTTCTCATGAAATCATGAAGAATTTCATGGACTTCATCAAAATTCCATTCTTATTTAATCATCCTCAGATTGATTATACCTCTCTTCTTCATTGTTGTAAACAATGTTTCACCTTTGACACATGTTCTTTGAACATATGATCAGTACAACAATCATCTGAATTTTCATTCCTCCATTTCATTGGAGTACTTCTTGATCTCCTTCATTTTTATCTTTATTTACAACTATTGACAACAAATACAACCTTATACACAAAGTGGTTCCTACAAATATGATAAATAGAAAAAATAATAATAAGTAAATAGTCAATATGATAAACAAAAATACAAAAACACAAACTATGAGAATAAATGGATAAAAATAATATCAAGTAAAAATGTTCTCCCCCTTTTTAAGGGGAGTTTCTTAATGTAAGGAGAAGTAAAAAAACATGAATTAGACATGAATGATTACATTAATGTAATCATTCCTTGCTCTTGTTTTATAAACTCAAATCTATCGGAAGGTAATGGTTTTGTAAAAATATCAGCAAGTTGTTCTTATGTTCCAATGAATTGTAAAATAATATCTACTTTTTGTGTGTGATCCCTATGAAAGTGATTCCTAAAATCTATGTGTTTTGCATGAGAGTGATGTGCTGGGTTATTACTAAGAGCTATAGCACTAGTATTATCACAAATAATTTGAGTTTTAGAAAAACTCAAACCATAGTCAGTGAGTGTGTGTTGCATCCACAACACCTGAGCACAACAACTTCCAAGTGCTACATACTCAGCTTCAGTAGTGGAAAGTGCTACTGTGTGTTGTTTCGTAGAGAACTATGAAACCAGAGAATTTCCTAAGAAATGACATGTTCCAGATGTACTCTTTCTATCCATTCTAAAACCACCAATGTCAGCATCTGAAAACTTTTGAAAACAAAATCATTTCCAGAAGTGTTAAAAATACCTCAACCCAAAGTTCCTCTTAAATACCGAAAAATTATTTTCACGGATTTTAAATGAGACATTTTTGATTAGATTGGTATCTTGCACATAAGAATATAGAAAACATTAAGTATGGTCGACTGGCTATCAAGTATAACAAACTCCCTATCATACCTCTTAAAATAGTTTGATCTACTGGTTTCCCAGTTTCGTCATGATCAAGTGTATTTGAGGTACTAATAGGAGTGATAATACTTTTAGTCTTGTCGTAACCATACTTTTTGAGTAAATATTTTATATACTTATGTTGAGATATATATGTTCTATCTGGTTTTTGTGAAATTTGAAAACCTAAAAAGAATGTTAGCTCACCCATCGTACTCATTTCAAACTCATATTTCATTAAGTTGGAAAAATAATCAGTTAAAGATTGCTGAGTTGATCCAAATATAACGTCATCAACATAAATTTGAACAATCAATACATTTTTATTTTTAATTTTTATAAAAAGGGTTGGATCCACTGTACCTTTTGCATAATTTTTTTGTAAAAGATATCTTATAAGTCTATCATACCATGCTCTAGGGTCTTGTTTAAGGCCATATAGAGCTATGGTAAGTTTAAAAACATGATTTGGATGTTTTGAGTCAAGAAAACCCAGGGGTTTCTCGACAAACACTTCTTCTTGAACAATACCATTTAGAAAAACACATTTAACATCCATTTGAAATAGTTTGAAATTAACGTATGCTGCAAAGGCTAATTGATTATGAATAGATTCATGTCTATCTACTGGAGTATATGTTTCCTCGTAGTCTATTCCCTCTTGTTTATTATAGCCCTTAGCAACAAGTCTTTTTTTATTTCTTACTATGATTCCATTTTCATCACATTTGTTTTTGAAAACCCATTTTACACCAATTACAGTTGATTCTTTAGCTATTTCAACTAAAGTCCAAACATGATTCCTTTCAAATTCATTTAGTTCATCTTTCATTACTTTAATCTAATCTGCATCACCTAAGGCGTCACTTGGACTATTAGGTTCAAATTGGGAAAGTATGCAAGATGTTCTATTTCATTTCTTAAGGAACTTTGGGTCCTTACAGGTTGATTTACATCAACAATGATATTATCACTGGGATGATTCCTAAAAAACAATTGATTAGGGTTTTGTAAAACATGTTCATCAACATATGGTAGAAATTATTCTGGGGTAAAAGTTTCAGGAACACATTCTTGAACATTTTATTTATCATAAGAATCTATTAATAGTGGTTGATAAACAATTTTAGAAAACACATCTGAAGATGTAGGTTGGGTTTGGTAGAAAAAAAAGGATTGGTTTCATCAAATTTAACATGTACTGTTTCTTCAATAGTATAGTTGTTTTTATTGGAAACTCTATATGCCTTAGAAGATGTATAATAGCCTAGAAAGATTCCTTCATAAGATTTTGGTGCAAATTTGTGTAAATTAACTTTAGTATTTAGAGTGAATATTTTGCACCCAAAAACATTAAAGTATGAAACTTTATGTTTTTGGCCAGTCCATAATTCATAAGGTGTTTTATTAAGAAAGGGTATAGTTAAAACACGAATAATAGTATAAAAAGCGGTACTCATAGCTTCATCCCAAAAGTGCTTAGCAATAGAGTATTCACTAAACATGGTTCTTGTCATTTCTTGAAGAATATGATTTCTTCTCTTAATAATACCATTTTTCTGAGGGGTTCATGGAGCTGAGAAATTGTGAGTAATAACTTTCATACTACAAAATGTTTCGAAATATGAATTTTGAAATTCATCACCATGATCACTATGAATAGTATCAATGGTAGGTTTTTCTCATTTTTAACATGGGATCTAAAGGTTTTGAAATAGGAAAAGGCTTCAGATTTCTTTGTTAGTAAATAGACCGATGTAAATCTAGTAAAGTCATGAACTAAAACAAATACATAGTATTTTCTTCCAATGCTTCTAGTTTTTGAAGGACCAATAAGATCCATATGCACAATTTATAATGCATTAGAATTTGAAAATTCATTAATTGATTTAAATCTAGTTTTATGTTGCTTTCCAAATTGACAGGGATGACCGACTTTTGAAGAATCATATCTAAGATCTAGTAGTCCCTTTAAATGTTTTTTCTTTGAAAGTTTACAAAGGTTTCTCAGGTTGAAGTTTACTATTCTTCTGTGCCATATCCATGATTGGTCTTCTATTGAACTTAAGTAGGGTAAATTTTGGCTCCTAAGGTCTTTTAAGTTAATAGCGTATACATTCTCTTGCCTATGGGAAGATAGAATGAACTGATCCTTGAAATTGTGAAGTAGACGCTTATCATTTCTAAAATTCACAAGGTAACCTTCATCAGATAATTGACTTATGCTGATGAGATTGTGCTTACGACCATTAATAAACAAAACTTTTTTAATAATAACTTTTCCAAGAAAAACAATATTACCTATTCCAACAATTATTCCTTGAGTATTATCTCCAAAGGTAACCATTCAAACTTTTTTCGATGATATTTTCTAATAAATCTTTGTTTCCCATCATGTGTCGAGAACAACCACTATCCATGTATCAAATGTTCTTGATGGTACACTTCTTATTTTCCTGAAAAAGAAACAATTAGTTTTTCAGAATCCAAACTTTTTTGGATCCATAAGGGATAGATAAAATAATTTTAAGAATCCACATTTGTTTTGAAAAATGGGCTTTATGAAATCCAAAAGACAGGGTTTTATTAAGAGAACAATCTCTTTTCTAGTGTCCTCCACATTGACACATAGAACAAAAAGGGGTTTTTTGAGGAACAAAGTAGTTATTACTAAACACTGGTTTAGAATGAACATAACCAATACCATAATGATTCCTCAAAGTTCTAATTTGAGAATACATTTTATCAAAATTTTCATTGCCAAAATTAAAGTTTGACAGACATGTTTTCAAGGAAATTATTTCTGATTCTAGTTTTAAAACTAAGTTTTTATCCTCCAAAACATTTTACTTTGAACTAGAGATAGGCTCAAAAACACTTTTTATAGAAATAATATTTTCTAGATCCCTAGAATGTTTATTCTTATAAGATTTTACATTCTCATGGGTTTTTAAAATACTTTCAAAATCAGAAGTTTTCATATCAAGATCATTAGAAAGACCTGATACTTATTTAGTTAAAATTGTAATACTATAATTTTCCTTATCAAGATTATTTTTGAGTTTAGAATTTTTTTTCTCAAGTAATTTAGAATAACTAGATACTTCTTCAAATGAAGTTAAAGTATTATCTGCTGAGGAAGATTACTAATCATTTGAAGAATTATAATATTTATTATCAGTATAATTTGCATTCAAGGAAAAATTTTTAATAGCTTCATCATTGTGTACCTTAGCCATAAGACAATGATCTTAAATTGGTAATCTGGTTATAAGTCCAACATTCCTTTGTCCTGAGGATTCATATTCTGAAGAATTATCTGATGAATCGCTACAACTTTCACTCCAAGTATCATTTTCCTTTAAGACTTTTTTTGTCATTGTCTTGTAATACTTTTTCTTATTTCTTTCAGAATGTTTCTCCTTTCTCTATTTTCTCTTCAGTAAAGGAAAATCAGGCCTTATATGTCCTCCTTTATTTCATTCATAACAAGTTACCTCTAAATCGTTCTTATCCTTCCTATATTTCTTTTTAATCTGTATTGGAAGTCTTTTTTTCGCACAATCTTGTTAATCCTTCGAGCAATATTGGCTAACTCATTATTAGAAAGATCACAATCACTTGAATCAAACATAATAACTTTCTTAGGATTGGATCATGTTATCCTTTCAGGTGTTTTAGCTTTACATGTAGTGGTAAAAGCTACAGTTCCATTTCCATTTTTCTTCTTGTTGAAATCAGCATCTATTTTCATTCTTGTCTTGTATTGTAGAAGAGTTCCAAAGAGATGATCAAGAGTAATCTAGGAAACTTTTCTGTTTTCATCAATAGCTGTCCTTTTTGACTTCCATTCATTCGGCATTATATCAATAATCTAATCTACAAGAGCTTCATTATTAAGACCTTTTTCTCCCATAGATTGTAATCTGTTGACAATTGTCATAAATCTTTGTTGCAATTTATATACCATCTCTCCATAAGTAAAAAGAAATCCATGATACTCTGCTCGAAGCATTGCTCTTCTTATTTCTATAACCTTGGATGTACCAAAATGTGTGACTACCAATTTCTTCCGAATACAGTTTTCTGCTTCACTAGAAGAAATCAAGCTATATATATTCCTGGTCGTAGAACATAGAAAAGTATTGTGTACCTTGTAATTCAATTGATATTCTTGCTTCTCTAGATTAGTGAAAGTACTGACTTCTTTTTCAAGAATTTTGTAACCTCCATTACGCATAATAAAATTGTCTACACCAGTATTGATAATGAATTTATTCATTCTATCTCTTTAGTACTCATAATCATTCCCATCGAAGATAGGTTGTCTAAAAGGATTTAGATTGTCTATTGACCCAATATTTATTCCTTCCATCTAATAAAAAAAATCTTTTCCACTCCAAACGTTAGTGTAGTAAATGGTTGTAACAGTAATATAGAAGAATAAGAGATAGTATTATAAATTAGTGGAAACCCCCTCTGATACCAATTATTGGATCGAATATGTAGATGTATATGTATATTAGATGGAACAATACAAGAGGGGGTGAATTTTAGGTTTAAAAACTTTGTATTTAATCAGAAGAAATTAGTTTAAATGATCATAAACTAATAAAATTCACAACAGAAACTAACAGCCACAATTGTATTGAATATAAAGGTATGATATGATATAATACTGTCAGAAGAGTAATGAAATTGTATTCAAGATGAATACAATAATTAGAGTTATATGATAGTGAAGGATTCTACCATAATGCATATAGAATCAATCGATACAATATGTAACATTATAATTGTAATTGAAACAATTACTAATGAATATGAAATAAAGAAAGGAAAACAATAAAATTTCCTTTATTAAAACAAACAGTAGTGGAAATGTAAAATTATTTCAATTCCTTTTACCTAAAGAGAAGGGTTATCCTTTCACCTAGGATAAGAGGTCTGTCTTACCACCACCTTGGTAAGCCGTTGATACGATGATCGGTACGTCTGTCTTGCAATCCCTGCAAGCCCTCGATTTTGTAGGTAATCGGAACCTCTATCTTTAAATCACATGAAATCCCTCGATACGATGATTGGTAGCATCGTTTGCCTATCCCCAGCATGCCTCGATCATTATCACCTGGTCGGACGCACAAAGAAAAAAAATCACTTATAGAAATACAAAAACTATGAACGAGCGGTTCACATTTTGTAATCTCAAGGCTTTCACACGATGCAAGAGAGAGCTCACATCATCTCTCTTTAGAACTTGATAGTAAAGTCTCACACACTTGTATCTACTTATCTTCAAATGGCCTTTTATTTATAGGCCTCAGGTTCCAATGATCATATTTCCTCCAACGGTCATATTTCTCTGGAAAAATTGGAGGGACTTGGACACCTAGCATTATAACAGTCATATTGAAATAGAAAACACGACATCATTTTGATTAGTTTATAACTAACTCCACGACATCTTTTTGGTCAAAACAAAAGATATATGAAGATGATAAACATGAGTACGATTAATATGAAACATGTGTTTTTGGTAATGGACCAAAACAAGCATGTGATGAAAGTAAAGTATGAGTACTATAAGTATTACATAGTATAATGTATTGATACGATACAAAGTGAGTCTGATGCACAAAAGTCAGTACGATTGAAAAAGTCAGTACGATTGATAGAGTCAGTATGATTGATAGAGTCAGTATGACTGGCAGAGTCAGTACGATTGACAGAGTCAGTATGATCAGCATAGTCAGTATGATCAGAATAGTTAGTACGATCAGCATGGTCAGTACGATAAACATGGTCAGTATGATAAGCATGGTCAGTACGATCAGCATGATCAATACGATAAGCATGGTCAGTACGAGAAGCATGGTCAGTACGATCATCATGATCTATACGATAATCATGGTCAGTACGATAAGCATGGTAAAAGACATTTGTGATTTACAAAACAAGATATAAAATCAAAATATAAATTTTGACAAAACATCTACCACCAAGCTCACCCCACCCTGTTGATACACTAGACGCGGCTTGGACTCGCGAATTGGAGCCAGAGCGTGATGCACCCCAACCCCTGAGGAATAGTCTCCATTCATCATGGATCTCACGGGGTTCCCTTCTTTAATTATTTTTCTTTTTTAGTCTGTTTCCTTCTTATGTGAATCACAAATACCTTATAGGATTCCTTCACTATTTGTTTCTAACAATCAATCTATTTTATTATTATAATATTGTTACTATTATTTCTAATTTATCTTTATTCAGTTATAATTTAATATTTATAAATTTTTAAAAATTCCAAAAGTTATTTTTCTATTATTCTTTTTTTATCAATAATATTAAGATGTTAATGTTATTATTTCTAAATTATTTTATAAAACATATATTCATAAATTAATTTTTATTTACTTATAAAATTATATATTAAATTGATAATAAATAATGTTTTATAATAATAATTATTATCATAATTTTTAATTTTTAAACTCTATAAATGTGTTAATATTACACATGTATATGTATGATTCAAGATAATAATAATTTATATCAAAAGAAAATTCATTTTTGTACAATTTTAATCAATATATTAAAATAGTTTTATTATGTATTAAAAATTTTAACAATGTTATGAAGCCACTAATCCAATAAAAAATATATAATCTGATAATTATCTATACATCACATTTTTAAAAAATATACAAATTAGATTAAATAAATATCTGCATAATTAAAATTGTGCACTTTTTAATCATTATATTCAAATAGTTTTATTATATATTAAAAATGTTAATTCATAATCTAACAATTAATACATTATATATATAAAAATTTGTATATAAAATATTTTCAAACTCATATAGTAGATCAAATATTTGTCTGCATAATGAAAATAGAGCAATAAAAATGTCATTAAATTCAAACAATTTTCAATGTCATGTGTCAACATAATGTAAAATTAAAATTTTATAATAGTATTTTAATATAATTTAAATCCAAAATACATGCATATATATATATCACTTTTTATAGAACAAGTATTAAATAAGTTATATTATTATAATTATAATATAGAATATTGTATTAAATAATTATTCATTGAGAATAATTTATTTTAATAAAGATGGTTATTTTAAATTATTCATGAACAATGTGAGATAATTTTTACCATAAAACTATTATAATTAAACATAAAAAGCTGTGGGTCATTACAAATGTAATTTCTATATTCATCATGATTGGGTCTCTACAGTTGGTATCAGAGTGATGGTTTAGTAAACCTTTGGAAACTAGGTTGGAAAAACATTAGTGAGATCCCTAGAGATATTACATTGGGTTATCTTGGGACGTACCTAATGTTACATATAAGTATAGGTTAGAGTCCTATAATTATAAAAAAAAATTAATAACCTATGATAAAACCTATGATGTAATAAATTGATAGTACTACCCCTTGATTATGTTGTTTTCCAAGTATGATATTTTCTTCTCACACTGTTCTTTTTTCGTTTTAGACAATGGCTAGAACCTGAAGGAATCGTGTTAATGATAAATGCACTGTGAAATGAAATGATTTTCATCCTGAAGAACCAAATGTTATGGGATATTGAGGGAAAAATGTTATTTCCATACATACAAATGCTATGAATCATTCTGGACATCCAAATGAGCAGAGATAGAAACAATAATCTATTGAGTTCTTCATGAGGAAACATCCACCTTCTTTCAGTGTGTCTTCTGATCCACTTGCTTATGAATAATGGTCCAGTACCATTGAAATTATATTTTCCATACTTCATTTTATAGAACATTAAAAATTGATTTTGTAGGTTTACCATTTAGAGGGTGAAGCAGACCAGTGGTGGACTCTAATTAAGAATACAATGACCAAATATGAAATTGAATCCATGGAATGGGGCGAGTTTAAAGGCATATTTTTCGATTAGTACTTCCTTCATATTCTTCCAATAATTATGGAAAAGTAGTTCCTTGATCTTAAGAAAAAGGATGAAGAATATGTTTGTACATATGAGCCGAATTTAACAAGACTTGCAAGGTATGCTTCTCGCATTATCATCCAACCAAAAAGTAAAGATAATCAATTCTTCAGTGGATTAAAACCAAGTCTCTGAATGTCATTAGAAATTATAGACTTCAGTAGCTAGGAATATATTGTATGTTGTTCTATCAAGGTACAACTGGAAGGGGTGTAACATATCCATCTCATGGTTTTGATAAGAAACGAAAGACTGGGTTTACGGAAAAATCACAACACAATGGTGAAAATAAGATAAATGTATCCTTATGCTCAAATTGTAGAAACAAGCATGGTGGATATTCTCTTAAAAGGGCTAGAAAATGATTCAAGTGTTAAATGAAGGCCATCGAGCTGTTGAGTGTGGAAGTAATTGGAAAAAGGATTCTAATGTAGTAAATAGAGAAAATACTTCACAGAATGAAACACATTCACTTCATTGCTATAAGTGCAAGGAAATGGTGAATTATGCTAACAAATTCTATAATCCAAGGGTTAATGATGATCGACATCAACAACCTCTTCAGAAAAAATAAAAACTGAAGTCACACATGATCACTATTGGATATGTTGAGTACAATAACAATGTAGTGGAATTATTAAGTGTTTAGGTAATGGGATTTCATAATAGTGTTGTGGAATCTCATTTAATGTATTATGGTTTATCAGAATATCTATGTATTGTTCTATTATGGTTTTCCATAATTATATGGTATTAGTAACCATGAAAAGTGATTGATATATTTTTAGAAAGCCGCTGATATGCGCATAATGAAGGGATAGTGATAAATTAATATATTATACTATATTAATGTGATCATGACTGATAAAAGGACAATTTGATATCATGGTCTATGTATATAGAATTTTTTGAATAATTGCTGTATGGGAATAGTTAATTTTAAT
This sequence comes from Viscum album, assembly GCA_963277665.1. Classification (NCBI taxonomy): domain Eukaryota; kingdom Viridiplantae; phylum Streptophyta; class Magnoliopsida; order Santalales; family Viscaceae; genus Viscum; species Viscum album. The sequence goes on from OY728141.1 coordinate 236,522,361, forward strand.
AGAATCCATGTTGTCACTATGGTTCTAAACAAATTTATGTTAATATCATATTTCAATAGAATTCATGAGGATGTCTTTTAAATTTTTGGAATGTGACTAACAAGATATATCTTGTAATATATGGGGGATAAATTACGATATTCAGATGGTTGTTATATGACCATTCTGGTTTTTTTTCATTGTACTGTGAGATTTCACATAAGTATTTAGGATAATCCTAATGGTTGGAATGGATTATGTTGGATATAAAATAGTATTGTTTAAGACTATAATTATTTTTAATATTATTTATGAAATTTATTATTATTATATTTTTAGAAAAAGGATAACATGTCAGACGGCAGACAACCCTTCACGTCAGAAAATGTTTTGGGAATCAAACAGACCAATAAAGTGAAACATGACTTTATTTCATACCACTGGCCTACAGGAAGTCCCTAGTTAGTAACAATTAGTTTTTTTTAAGTGGTATGAGAATTGAATTATAAAACCATTTTTGGAACCATATACAATTAATCATTCCATAAATGGACTTATGTATATTTAATAGCTTGTGCTAACATTTTTGTGATAGAGGCAGATGGAATAACCTATCATTCTATCAGACGATATTCTAACACTTCAATAATGACAAATTCGACTTCATTTCTTTAAATAGGAGATGAATTCTAAATTGTTGAAGGCACGAACAATAGTGAGATTTTACTAGAATCAAGTATGTATTTATTCTCACGAAACATTCATCAACATTAGGGAAAGGATCTTGAAAAAAATGTTATATTAGTACCTTATTATCCTATGAATGAGATGGTACCTTAAAGCATCGCATATTTATGGATTTCGGATAGTGACCTTACTCCAAACCTTATTCTCTATCACTATCCATCATAACATGATGGTTATATTTCTCTTCTATATCCATGTTTTCACTTACCACCAATGTTCTTATATGTGGAAACCTAATGATATGATAAATTGGGAAACTTTTTTTTCTAAGACTACTTTTTAAAATGATGTTTTATTATTCATTTTTACGATGTCGGTTTTATGAATGAAACTTTCAAGTGAAAACCCTTTTATTTCGCCAATGAATTTACATGGAGAAATTCATTTTAAGGTGGGTCTAATGTAACACCTCGAGATTTTATGAGATAGATTATTTTCAATTTCATTGAAGTATTGTGTTGTACGCTACACCTATATTAGCTTCTGATATACGCATCACTGTATTATCTTTTTGTATACACAACACTATTCATGGCTTGTGATGCACACAACATCAATTTCTTTTCATAGAATTCATTTCACACAACACTGAGTATATATTTTGTTCAATTTATAATTTAAATAATTTTTTATTATGGTATACACAACACCAAAGGATTTCTGAGCTAGATGAAACACTAACATGACTTGCATTACATGGAATAATGACCTTCCTCGATAGCTTGCGTTGTACCTAATACAGAGTTTCACTAAACAACGATATATTATTAATATATTATTATATAATGGGATATAAACTAGATGTTATGAATATTATTAACCAATTTTTGAATTTTATATAACATTATAATTCATCATTCACATGATATGATTATAAAATCAATTTTTTATATAAAAGAAGTATTTTTCAAAAAACAATGCAGTTTTACCACCTATTGTTGGCGCAGCCATTTTAAATCTAGTTTTTGAAATTTTTTTAAGATATATTTTACAAGATAAACTTATTATTTTTACAAGATACATAAAATTTTACTTTGTATAAATTTTTGATATATTTCTCAAAACGTTCATATTTTTATGAATAGTGAAAATACGCTAAATTTTAATTGAGAAAAATATTTTTAATTGAAATAATTTATATTGTTAAAATATATTATTTAATGGTTTTAAAGTATAATTTGTAATATATTTATATTTTAAAACAATTTAAGTCAATTTCATTAATTTTACATTGAATTAATTTGTAAAAACATTTCAATTTTTTGCAATGTTTTAATCAACAACTCATTTTTTCCTCAACGGGAATAATTTTAAATTAATTAATGAAAATTATGTGTTTTGAATTTGGAAAAATGGATTCCATGTTTTGAATAATAGGGTTCAAATTGAGTAAATAGGTACTTTTTATTTTTGGATATTGTGAATTGTAACTTCAGTAATTATTTTATTTACCTTGGTTAGAGGGTAAATCTGGAAAATAAGGGTACAAAATAATATTATAATAATATTAAACTACCACAAAACATGCTTTAATCCTATTGGATGAGATTTTTCAGACCATGGTCTTCTTTGAGACTATTTTGGGAAACAATTAATTTATTTTATTGGGACAATGACACTATATAAAAATTAATTTAATGTAAAGATAATTATAACCTAAACATATATCTTTTGAAAAATCAATTTTAATATGGGGTTATATAATAGATATCTATGTCTATAAATATTCATTATAAATAAAACTTGATTTAGTAAATCATGGTATTTTATTTATAATTTTTCGACTTCATATAAATATATTTATTTTTGACAGTATTAGGATGTACTGATTACCTCATTAATAAAACATTCAATATAATGAATTTATAAATATTAAACCAAATGTAATTTGGTTATTTATATGTCAAACATGGATTTTATAGATGATATTGATATATTTTCTTTGATTTAATGCCTTTTTTTCAATGTAATATGGTTTTTTTGGATTTTTAAAAAAAAGACATGTATGAATAGTCTCTATAAATAACACAATTCATTACTTAAAGCATACAATAGTTTATTAAATGATATTAAATTCCTAAATATATAATAATATTTAAAATAGATAATATAAGTCAAAATATTTCTTAAATAACTTTTTTTGATCGTTTGACTTGATATTGTAATGATATTAGCCCACAATGTGTAAATAACATTATATCATGGTAATATTAAAAGGGGTAAAATAAGTGTAAAACCAAAATGATAAGGATAAAAAAATATTAAAAATATGTCAATCAATTATTGGATTATAGGTACTTGAAAAAAACCATCTTTTCTTATAATTACAGAAGTTTTGGATCATTTTAAAACGAAATTTAATTAATAATAAATTAATATTTTGGAACTTTCCAAAATGTCTCCCTCTCCTCTCTTATAAAAGGGAACCACCTCCCTCTCCTATTAAATCCATTTTATGACTTCAATATCAGAGAAACCCCAATCGTTTATATTATAAAATATTTCTAGTAACATTATAGAGGTGATGGTCTTCTCAAAATACCTACTCTATTGCCCTTAGAGTAAATTTAAAGGAGGCACGTCGGGGAAGAGATAATATCCTAAACATATTCCGTCAAATTTATTTCTTATTCTACTTACTCTTATTTAATTGTTTCATTATAAAGTAATAAAATTAGTACAACTAATATACTGATATGTTATTATAAATATGAAACAATCATATTTCACCTTCTATCCATCCTATAAAAATTGAAATAACTTCGCGTGTGTTTGTACAGATTTCCATCTCCACACCATGGTGTAATATGTTTTTCACCACTACCTTACTGGGATGTCTATAATAATGTAAATAATAACTATATATGATTATTATATTATTATATTAATAATGGGATATTATACACCATTTACTTCAATATTTTTCATTAACTATTGGAACGATATCGTCCCTAGTTCGTACGTACGGCTTACCTTCTCCACGACGTGATGAGATTCATTCTCCAAGTTAACCATTAAACAGTGATTATAAAGTATATTTAAATAATAATCATTATCTATATTACATAAAAATTCTACTGTATTTATGTATATATATTTCATTTACTTACTTCCATTCAATTTAATAAGGAAACGAAAACATCGTTCATGCTTACGTAGGGCTGACCGTCTCCATGAACGGTATATTCCATTACATTTATCATTATATTATAATCATTTATATAATGAATATATATGATATATAATTCATGTTTTACTTTCTATAAGTATTTAAATCATTATCTATGTAATAATGTGAAGAATAATAAATCCAAACACATATGATAAATGAAACAATTATTACCCAAAACATTGCTTTGACATGGAATTGTCAAATGAACGGGTAATATAAAGTAATAGGTGAATCATATATGATATAATAAATATTATCATGGTTCTATTCAAATTCAATAATATATTTAAACACACTATACAGGATTTTCAGACACATAATGATTAAACTTGACCTATGGTAAGTGATAATTTAGTAATCTCATTTTTATCCGATATTTTTTATACCGAAGAATTTTCTGGGGATATATTCATCATCCATGTCCATTATTTATAAAAATGTTTTCATAAAATGTTTAACATTATTCTATGTATTTATAAAGTCATTTTTATCCATTTTTCACTTTTACTACATGGTGTGAAAGAATCATTCTTTTGTTTACCATACAAAGTACTTTTTGACTTTTCCTGTAAAAGTACGAGGAGAATATTTTTTAACTTATATGACATGACTGGATTTTTATGTCTTCTTAATGAATTATTTCCATGAGTCTTCCAATACAATATATAAATTTTATTTTCAACTTAATTCTTTTCATTGAACATTTCTTGACATTTTGAGAAAATAAATCATTTTTGATGATGAAAGGATATTTCCCTCAAGAATTAATTTCATGTTTTTTATCAAAATTATTTTCCATCTAGGATGACATAGGGTTATATTTCTATCCCTATTATTACATTGATTTTATTTTTTTATGGAATTAATTTTTATGAAGTATATTTATCTTATATGGATTATGTTATGATGAAATTATGTTTTTGAATCCCATCTTAGTTCGTTGGTTATGCTATGATGAATGGTGTCTGTTTTTGGGGAATATGTAACAATGATTTCATTATGATATGGGTAGGGCCTAAATATCCGTCTAATGAATTGGGTAAATATTTATATATCTTGATATATACATGACTAGAATGACAAGTAAATCCGTTTTAGTAATGCATAGATGGAATGACAAGTAAACCTTGTTTAGTAATGGACATTGTCCACACTGATAGTCTTGGAAGCAATGCCTTGGCTACTATTGAAATCATAATATGTTATTATTAGTTTTCCATAATTAAATGTTTTATACCAATGATAATATATCATGGTTAATTTTCCATTATGATACTGAGAAATTGAGATCAAAATTTCTATGTTTTATTTTCCCCAAGACATAATGAATAGTTTTAGGTAGGAAAAGAGTGGAATATCTTTGTGGGAGATGTTGAAGAACATTCAATGTCACGAACCGAATCTAGTCGCCGCCAAAACCGGCACCAAACCCAATCTGTGACAAGTGTTTAAGGGCGTTCCCGATCCCCATGGGCTGGCACAGGTGCCCGGGTAATAGAAAATGAAATTTGGGAACGATTTACCCTAGTTTATAAACATAAAACAACGAACGAATCCAATAAAACAAATCTGGATTTTTCAAACAAAACCATCTTTTACAAAATTTTAGAACTGAATTACATAATTTAAGAAAATTATATAAGACTATACCGACTGAATAAACCCACAATGGATATCCCAAGAACCTCTACATGGCGAGAGGCCCTGCCCTCAAGACATATCCACAACAACATATCAGGATGGACCGCTAAAAACCAGAACTGTTGGCAAAAAAGTTGTACCCAAACTTGTAACAACAAAAATAACCAAGTCTACTTACACCCAAGGTTGTAAGTAGGGTGTGAGCCAATTCCCAGTAGGATACCACCACTAATAGATTCTATGTGACAAACATTCAATGACGAAAAGCATGCAAGTTTTCAAAAAAATGCAACTTCTAGTTACAATTTCTCAAAGATGCAACAAAAAAATCCAATTTCAAGTGGGTTAATTTAAAGAATAAACACTTTTAAAAGAAATTCAAAAGCTACTGATTTTTTACTTCCAAATATACTGTATGCCGACGGTAAGTATAAAGGATCTAAAGAGCACAAGAAATAGGAAATAACCCCTAGGCACTAGCTAGTTGTGGGTCCCAGGTACCTCGTATCTCAGTGAGAGTATCAACAAAAAAAATACATGTTCTCATGCACACGCCACCAGTAGGGAACATACCCATAACCTAGTGTCCCCTAATCATCATCATCGTAGTTTAGTTAGGGTTTTAAGAGGCAATCATGCTAAGTGAAATTGAGGCCGAACCCCACGGATTCACTAGCATACTAGTACACATCCACCCATCTAGATACCTGGGTTTTCCCTTTGTCCTCAAACAAGTTCAACAAGCTAAGAAATATATTTTTCACATGAAAATATCACTCCCACATCACACATTAACCAAACAGCCCCATGTACATCACACAAGTCACAAATTCTTCTTTTCATTGAAATGCATTTTGAAATCAAACTCACACCAAAATAGCCCACATGATTTTTGCATAACTTTCACAATTCAACACATCCTTTAAAAATTTTATAAAGTCCCTAAAAATATTCTAAAAATCACATAACATCCCACTCACGTGTTTCATAAAAACCCTTTTTATAAACAAAATTTCTTTTTTCACATCGCACTCACACAAAAAGCCCACATCACGTTCACACCTCTTTCACATCTCCCTAAATCCATTAAACATTTTATATAAATCATTTCCAAGAGGATACACATAACATGATAGACATATTCACATTTGAAATGGTCCACATGAAAGTATAAACAATCCAAAACAGTTTTCTAATATGGTTTCACCTCTTACATAAATCCTTAAACCATTCAAAACATTCATAAAATAATTCTATATAGTGTACCAAAGCTTCTGACATAAAACCCATTTCAAACCCATATTTCAAGGAAAAAATCACACCAATACAAATTAAAAACAGAATTGGAAGCCCCAAAAACATTTATTAAACTACCCCCAAGTGTTATACAAACACCTCAAACAATTCTACAAAAGATCCACATGAAAAACACATTTTTCAAAATCACTTTCAAGAAGTACAATATGGTTTTACACCTTAAACCAATAAAAAACCCCTATTTAAAATATAATGGCACACCAATACCCTTCCAAATCATAATTTTCATCCCAAACAATATTTATTAAACCAATTTCATATGTTATAATACACACCCAAACAATACCCAAAGGGTTGCACATGAAAAACACCCAAATCTAAGCTAAAATGGAGATATAAAAATAAATGCTTAACCAAATTCAACATAAACAATTTTCGCACCACACACAACATATTAAGAACATTAATAATGAGTAATTCAAGCAAAATAACTCATCTAGAAATGATTACACATGGAATCACATACTAGAATTGTCAAATCCCTCAAAACATGGTGTGAAACATCAACCGCACCACCGCCAACCCACAAATAAGCTAAATCCAGACCTAGACCACAATATTTTACAAAGAAAGTCACATAATAAAACCCTATATTCGAACCCTAACATCTGGAAATTTTATAACATAATGAAAGAGAGAGGAAACACAAAGGGAAAAGGAAGAAACCAAGAAGGAATCACTTACCCAAAACACTCTTGAAGAAAACGACCCAAAATCGACCAGAATCTGAATTATAAAACACATAAAAATTTAATGGATATTATAACAAGAATGAGAAGGTCTTTTATGAATTAGAATGGGGCAAGTAGAGTAATAATTGAGAGATTTATGATGGAAATAACTTACCTCCTCAAATATGCCCGATTTTAGAAACCCAAAGCATTTCAGCACTCAATCGTGAAGGCAACAAGCTCCAAAGAGGGGGAAAGGCAACGGGAGCGTGCCTGGGCTTCTTAGGGTCGAGAGGGAGGTAGAATAACCAAAAATTTCATTATAATGAATATGATAATAAAAATAAAAAAACAATTTAAAACTGGAAAATGGACTTTCGGGTTTGCCCAATTCTCAAATAAAAACCCACATCCCCCATGATTATGGATTTATAAATGCTCCAAATTTAAATATGGTGTTAATATATCAGGGGAGGAAATATAAGAGTTTTAATGTGTAAAACATATTAAAAAATTAAAAAATTATAAAAGAAACAAATTTTATTTTTAAATCTGGAATTGGGCTCACGGTTTGGCGCATTTCATGAAAACTCACCTATTCTTCATAAATCTTTTGGAAACCCCCAAAACAAAGCATGAAAGGAAAATAAATTAAAAAATAACTTTAAAATAAGTTATGTATGTGACAATTCTCCCCACCTTGAAAACTTTCCACCCCAGAAAGTCACAGCAAGGTCAAAGCAACAACCAAACCCCACTGAGAAACCAATAGGTACTATCGTGCCCGGTTTCACCCCCAAAGGCCAAGACACCTCCAGTGATCAATTAAGGAAGGATAACTCTCACAACCGAAACATACACCACTTTCCTGAAAGTATCTATCACATTGATACTTTATCCCAAAAGAAAATTCGTCAAACACTATCCGAACAAGACTTAAGAAATTCAGCCAAACGAACAACATCTTTGAACAAGGTCACACTTACCTTACTTTAACTAAACCATTGGGTGCTCTCCAGTCCCCACGTTTACTCAAGGAATATTTTGGTAGTTAGATAGATCCAAACGATACTATCTACACCAAGCCAAGACCACAGATTAATCTAAGTTACTGGTACGGGGGACACTAATATGCTCCCCACCATAATAGACAACCAATAATAAAATTTCTGAGACAGAATCAGGACACTAATAGGGGGAGGCCTAAATGGACTCCCTCGTACATAGGATAGACTTCCATTAAAAATTTCCGAAGGAACATACATGAGAATCATAGTGGTTCTCCCCACCATAAGAACCAACCATCTTAACCGACCAGCATGGGCCGACACAAAAAAAACCCAATAATTTCAAGATTTGGGAAGGTCACACGGTTAGTACACAATGTTTGTGAAACTTTGAACTTACTATGCTGATTAATCTTCCCACATGGATTCGAGGAACACATTCACTCTTAATCATTCACAAACCATGTGCACAGCCTATATAGACAAATTTCCAACCATTATCAAAAAGACTCAATGGAAACCAAAGGGGGAGAGAATGACATTGGGTGATGACATGGTTACAAGGCCCTCCACCTATTACACCGAACATGAAAAATAGAAGAAAGATGATGATACCAGAGGTTTAAACTCTTCATATCTTTCATATTTAGGATAGTAATTTGTACAAGGGTTTAAATGACCCTGTGATTTCCCTTGACTACGAGCCAGCTTCTCTATGAGAACTATGGCTGGAGATCAAATGATTGAAGCATCTTCGGCCTCGCAGTTAGTCTTTGGAATCCCACTGAATGGGAATTATTCTTTCGTTGCCACCAAAAACTACACTGCAATCCCAGAAAAGTTTTCCATACATAACACATTCCAAACTCACTTTACCATATCCTGATATTTCACTGAAACAAAGGCTAAGAAGATGCCCACACATCACACCTTGTTTCTTCAGGTGAGAAACAATAGAAGTAAAGAATACCTACACTCACATTCCTCTAAAATGGGTGATTTTGAAGTTTTTACAAGGGAGACATTTTCCCAACATAATAGGGACTCTCAGAGGATTTCACTACATTCACCTATACGGTCAATCGAGCACATGACATCATAAGGCATTACCGAACATGACCATTGTGACTGATATAAACAATGCATGGAGAGGGAACTTATACAACATCCCCAAACAACACACAATTCTAAAAAGTGGACACAATATCTTCTCGTGACCAGATTTCCCACATTGGTAGTTTATTGTGAACTCATTCTTTGATGAGACTACAAAGGACTCAGAGGCCCTCTTAGACACTATCCATACTAAAAACCCCAAACAACTTCCACCTTCGACGAATCAGGTAGCTTTAGAAACTAAGGTATCTTTCAACCATCCATGAGCACTCTTCCACAACAAGAGGATCCAAAAAAACAAAGAATGTAAATGGTGTAGACTCATTCTACAAATATCAAGAAAAGATTCCTTACATTGATCAACAGGAGGATTTTCTAATGACAAAACAATTCGAGTTTCACTTCAGTTGTGCACTAACCCTAAATGGGGGCGTACCATATCCAACGGGAGAACCCAGGGACCCAACCAAGATGGTCTATTGGTCAAAAAAACCATAAACCAGATCCAAACACATGAAGGTAACCACCATAGAGGTGTCCCAAAACATATCTCATAAGAGACTACTAACTGGTCCTTCTACCCAGCTTACCGACCAAACATAAACCCAAAACACAGTTCAAATAGGTGAGGTTATTGGACAAAAAAACAACCCACAAAAACAACATTTTCAAAAACCCATAATACAAACCATAACAAACTATTCATCAAGACATCTTGTTTTCCTTTAAAACCATTTCTTTGAAAACAAACGGTTCAGCGGTAAGAGTATCGACCAATGGTACCCCATGGGCCTCACACATGCATGTTTTTCTTCCACAACGGACACCCTCCTCATATCCGTCTCGGCACTCATCCAGTCGTGCCATCAACCATCCATCATCCCATATAACCCCATGCATGTGGTCGCTCATGGAAACACCAAGGGATAAAACAATGATTCATTCCAGTTTTCAAGATGAAAACGGTAATCCAATACATCCTTTTTCTCAAAACTGCTAACCACGTGATTTCAAATCCCAATTCAAATATTACTAAAATTTTCAGAAAGACACAACCTTTTATACAAGAACACAATTTCATGTTATTCACAAAAATTTCCTAACATCCCATCCCATTAATTCACCCTATGATTGTTTAGAAAACTCAATTGGAAACACTATTTCAAAACCAACTTCAATACAGTTTCTGCCTTCAAAATAGGTGTAATCACACCATTTTCCATTTCAAAATAATTCTGAATATTCAGTTCCAAAATTTCATAAATCATACCATTCCATCTTTATTTCAAAATCATTTCACAAAAACATTACACTTCTTAAAACCAAATCACATTAAAACCAAAGTTCCAAGAAATCAAAACTAAAGAACACAAGAAAATGTGAGAGGAAACTAGTTTCAGTGGGTGACTTAGACCTATGGTTGGAGGCCATACTCTAATCACTTACTATCACAGAGAGTGTTTTAGGGAATATCCTTAGCGCCACATGGCGTGCCAGGCCCTGTGAGCTTACAGAGACCATTAACCCAAATCTCTTGTCATTTCCCTTAATCATCATTAAACCAAGAAAACCAAAGGACTCTGAAAGGTCTAGACTTCCCCTGGATACTTGAATCCCCTCACGAGGTGTGGTGATCAGCCAAACTACTCATAAACAAAATTCCAAATCCCGGCAATCCTAACTCCATACTATCTCGACTGTTCCCCAAATAACATAACCCAAAGAGAGCGAACCTCCTTTGATACCATTTTGTCATGAACCGAATCTGGTCACTGCCAAAATCGGCACCAAACCCAACATGTGACGAGTCCCTAAGGGCGTTCCCGATCCCCACGGGCTGGAACAAGTGCCCGGGTAATAGAAAATGAAATTTGGGAATGATTTACCCATGTTTATAAACATAAAACAACGAACTAATCCAATAAAACAAATCTGGATTCTTCAAACAAAACCTTCTTTTACAAAATTTCAGAACTGAATTACATAATTTAAAAAAATTATAGAAGACTATAACAACATAATAAACCCACAATGGATATCCCAAGAACCTCTACATGGTGATAGGCACCGCCCTCATGCCATATCCACAACACTGTATCATGATGGACCGCTAAAAACCCGAACTGTTGGCACAAAAGTTGTGCCCAAACCTGCGACAACAAAAATAACCAACTCTACTTACACCCAAGGATGTAAGTAGGTTGTGAGACAATTCCCAGTAGGATACCACCATTAATAGATTCCATGCGACAAACATTCAATGATGAAAAGCATGAAAGTTTAAAAAAAATGCAATTTCTAGTTACAATTTCTCAAAGATGCAACATAAAAAATCCATTTTCAAGTGGGCTAATTTAAAGATTCAAAACTTTTAAAATAAATTCAAAAGCTACTGAATTTTTACCGCCAAATATACCATATGCCGATGTTAAGTATAAAGGATCTAAAGAGCACAAGCAATAGGAAATAACCCTTATGCACTAGCTAGATGTGGGTCCCACGTACATTGTATCTCAGTGAGAGTATCAACAAAAAAAATATGTGTTCTCATGCACGATCCACCAGTAGGGAGCATACCCAGAACCTAGTGGTCTCCAATCATCAACATCATAGTTTAGTTAGAGATTTAAGAGTCAATCTTCCTAAGTGAAATTGAGGACAAATTCCACGGATTAACTAGCATACTAGTACATGTCCACCCACCAAGATACCTGGGTTTTCCCTTTGTGATCAAACAATTTCAACAAGCCAAGAAATATATTTTTCACATTAAAATATCACTCCCACCTCACACATTAACCAAACAGCCCCATGTACACCACACAAGTCACAAATTCTTCTTTTCATTGAAATGCATTTTGAAGTCAAACTCACACCAAAATGGCCCACATACTTTTTGCATAACATTCACAATTCAACACATCCTTTAACAATTTTATAAAGTCCCTAAAAATATTCTAAACATCACATAACAGCCCACTCACATGTTTCATAAAAACCCTTTTTATAAACAAAATCCATTTTTCACATCGCACTCACACAAAAATCCCACATCACTTTCACACCTCTTTCACATTTCACTAAATCCATTAAACATTTTTATAAATCATTTCCAAGAGGATACACATAACATGACAGACCTATTCACATTTTAAATGGTCCACTTGAATGTATAAACAATCCAAAACAGTTTTCCAATATGGTTTCACCTCTTACATAAATCCTTAAACCATTCATAACCTTCATAAAACAATTCTATAGAGTGTACCAAAGTTTTTGACATAAAACCAATTTCAAAACCGTATTTCAAGGAAAAAATCACACCAATACAAATTCAAAACCGAATTGGCAGCCCAAAAAAAATTTATTACACTACCCCCAAGTGTTATACAAACACCTCAAACAATTCTACAAAAGATCCACATGAAAAGCACATTTTTCAAAATTACATTCAAGAAGTACAATATGGTTTTACACCTTAAACCAATAAAAACCCTCTTTAAAACATAATGGAACACCAATACCCTTAGAAATGATAATTTTCATCCCAAACAAGATTTATTAAACCAATTTCATATGTTATAATACACACCCAAACAAAACCCAAAGGGTTGCACATGAAAAACACCCAATTCTAAGCTAAAATGGAACTATAAAAATAAATGCTTAACCAAATTCAACGTAAAAAAATTTCGCACCACACACAACATATTAAGAACATTCATAATAAGTAATTCATGCAAACAAACTCATCTAGAAATGATTACACATGGGATCACCTACCGGAAATGTCAAATCCCTCAAAACTTGGTGTTAAACATTAATCGCACCACCGTTGCACCACAAGGAAGCTAAATCCAGACCAAGACCACAATATTTTACAAATAAAGTAACATAATAAAACCCTATATTCGAACACTAACTTCTGTAAATTTTAGAACATAATGAAAGAGAGAGGAATCCCAAAGGGAATAGGAAGAAACCAAGATGGAAGCACTTACCCAAAACAATCCTGAAGAAAACGACCCAAAATCGACCAAAATATGAATTATAAAACAGGTAAAAATGTAATGGATATTAGAACAAGAATGATAAGTTCGTGTAGGAATTTGAATGGGGGAAAAAGAGTAATAATTGAGAGAGTTATGATGGAAATAACTTACCTCCTCAAATCTGCCCGATTTTAGAAACCCTAAGCATTTCAGCACCCAATCACGAAGGAAACGAGCTCCAAAGTGGGGGAAAGGAAATGGGAGTGTGTATGGACTTCTTAGGGTCTAGAGGGAGGTAGCATAACCTTAAAAATCATTATAATAAATATGATATTAAAAAATTAAAAAAACAATTTAAAACTGGAAAATGGGCTTTCGGGTTGGCCCAATTCTCAAATTAAAACCCACATCCCCCATGATTATGGATTTATAAATGCTCCAAATTTAAATATGGTGTTAATATATCAGGGGAGGAAATTTAGGAGTTGGAATGAGTAAAAAATATAAAAAAATGAAAATATTATAAAAGATACAAATTTTTTTTTTTAAATCTGGAATTGGGCTCACGGTTTAGCCCATTTCATGAAAACTCACCTATTCTTCATAAATCTTTTGGAAACCCCCAAAACAAAGCATAAATGGAAAATAAATTAGAAAATAACTTTAAAATAAGTTATGTATGTGAAAAATCTCCCCACCTTGAGAACATTCTACCTCGGAAAGTCACAGTAAGATCAAAGCAACAACAAAACCCCACTGAGAAACCAACAGGTACTATCATGCCAGGTTTCACCCCCAAAGGCCAAAACACCTCCAGTGATCAATTAAAAAAGGATTACTCTCACAACCAAGACATACACAACTTTCATGAAAGTATCTATCACATTCATACTTTATCCCAAAATAAAATTCTTCAAACACTATCTGAACAAGACTTAAGCAATTCACCCAAACGAACAACATCTTTGAACAAGGTTACACTTACCTTACTTTAACTAAACCATTGGGTGCTCTCCAGTCCCCACGATTACTATAATAATATGATGGTAGCTAGATAGCTCTGAATGATACTATCTACACAAATCCAATACCATGGATAAATCTAAGTTACTGGTACGGGGGACACTAATATGCTCCCCACCATAATAGACAACCAATAGATTTTTTTCCGAGACAGAATTAGGACACTAATAGGGGGATGCCTGAACGGACTCCCTGGTACATTGGGTGGCCATCCATTCAAAATTTCTGAAGGAACATACATTATAATCATAGTAGTTCTCCCCACTATAATAACCAACCATCTTAACCGACCAGCATGGGCGGACACAGAAAAACCCAAAAATTTCAAGCTTTGGGAAGGTCACACGGTTAGTCCGCACAGTTTGTGAAACTATGAACTAACTGTGCTTATCATTCTTCCCACATGGATTACGGGTACACATTCACTCTTAATCGTTCACAAACCATGTTCTCGGACTATATAGCCAAATTTCCAACCATTCTCCAAAGACTCAATGGAAACCAAAGGGGGAGGGAATGACATTGAGTGATGACATGGTTACAAGGCCCTCCACCTATTTACACCAAACGTGAACAAGAGAAGAAAGATGATTATACCAGAGGTTTAAAATCTCCATATCTTTCATATTTAGGATAGGAATTTGTACAAGGGATTAAATGACCCTGTGATTTCCCTTGACTACGAGCCAGCTTCTCTCCAGGACCTATGGATGGAGCTCAAATGATTGAAGCATCTTCAGCCTCGCAGTAAGTCTTTGGAATCCCACTAAATGAGAATTCTTCTTTCGGTGCCACAGAAAACTACACCTCAATCCTAGATATGTTTTACAGACATAACACATTCCAAAATCACTTTATCATATCCCAATATTTCACTGAAACAAGGGTTAAGAAGATGCACACACATCACACTTTGTTTCTTCAGGTGAGAAACAATAGAAGTAAAGAACACCTAAACTAACATTCTTCTAAAATGGATGATTTTGAAGTTTTTACAAGGGAGACATTCACCCAACATAACACATACTCTCAGAAGATTTCACTACTTTCACCTATATGGTCAATCAAGCACATGACATCATAAGGCATCACCGAACATGACCATTGCGACTGATATAAACAATGCATGGAGAGGGACCTTATACAACATCCACAAAAAACACACAATTCTAGAAAGTGGCCAAAATATCTTCTCGGGACCAGATTTACCACACTGGTAGTTTATTGTGAACTCTTTCTTTGAAGAGACTATGAAGGACTCATAGGCCCTCTTAGACATTATCCATACTAACAACCCCAGACAACTTCCACCTTCGTAGCTTATGAAACTAAGGTCTCTTTCAACCATCCATGAGCACTCTTCCACAACAACGGGATCCAAAAAAACAAAGAATGTTAATGGTGTAGACTCATTCTACAAATCTCAAGAAAAGATTCCTTACATTGATCAACTGTAGAATTTTCCAATGACAAAACAATCTGAGTTTCACATCAGTTGTGTACTAACCCTAAATGGGGGCGTACCTTATCCAACGGGAGAACCCAAGGACCCAACCAAGATGGTACATTGGTAAAAAAACCATAAACCAAATCCAAACACATGAAGGTAACCACCATACAGGTGTCTCAAAACATATCTCAGAGGAGACTACTAACCGGACCTTCTACCCAGCTTACTGACCAAACATAAACCCAAAACGTAGTTCAAATAGGTGGGGTTATTGGACAAAAAAACATCCAACAAAAATAACATTTTCAAAAACCCATAATACAAACCATCCCAAACTATTCATAAAAAATCATGTTTTTCTTTAAAACCATTTCTTTGAAAAAAAATGGTTCAGCGGTATGATTATCGACCAATGGTACCCCATGGGCCTCACACATGCAAGTTTATGTTCCAAACCGGGCACCCTCCTCATATCCGTCTCGGCACTCATCTAGTCGTGCCATCAACCATCCATAATCCTATATAACCCCATGCATGTGGTCTCTCATGGAAATACCAAAGGATAAAACAAATATTCATTCCACTTTTGAAGACCAAAATGGTAATCCAACACATCCTTTTTCTCAAAACCGCTAACCACGAGATTTCAAATCCCACTTCAAATATTACTAAAATTTACAGAAATACACAACCTTTTATACAAGAACTCAATTTCATGTTATTCACATAAATTTAATAACATCTCATCCCATTAAAACACCCTCTGATTGTTTAGAAAACTCAACTGGAAACACTTTTTCAAAACCAACTACTATTACTGCCTTCAAAAGAGGGGTAATCACATCATTTTCCATTTCAAAATAATTCTGAATATTCAGTTCCAAAATTTCATAAATCATACAATTCCCTATTTATTTGAAAATCATTTCACAAAAACATTACACTTCTTAAAACCAAGTCACTTTAATACCAAAGTTTCACGAAATCAAAACTAAAGAACACAAGACAATGTAAGAGGAAACTAGTTTCAGTGGGTGACTTAGACATATGGTTGGCGGCCATATTCCAATTAGTTCACTTTCACAGAGAGTGTTCTAGGGAATATCTTCAGCGCCACATGGCTTTCCAGGCCCTGTGATCTTACTGAAAACATTAACCTAACTCTCTTCTCATTTCCCCTAATCATCATTAAACCAAAGAAAACCAAAGGACTCTGAATGGTCCCGACATCCCCTGGATACTTGAATCCTGTCACGAGGTGTGGTGATCAGCCACACTATTCATAACCGAAATTCCAACTCCCGAAAATCCTAACTCCATACTATCTCGACTTTTCCCTAAATAACATAACCCAAAGAGAGCGAACCTCTTTTGATACCATTTTGTCACGAACCAAATCTGGTCGCCACCAAAATCGGCACCAAACCCAACCCGTGACAAGTCCCGAAGGGCGTTCCCGATCCCCACGGGCTGGCACAAGTTCCCGAGTAATAGAAAATGAAATTTGGGAATGATTTACCCATGTTTATAAACATAAAACCACGAACGAATCCAATAAAACAAATCTGGATTTTTCAAACAAAACCATCCTTTACAAAATTTTAAAACTAAATTAAAAAATTTAAAACAATTATAGAAGACTATACCAACTGAATAAACCCACAATGGATATCCCAAGAACCTCTACATGGAAACCGACACCGCCCTCAATCCATATCCACAACACCGTATCATGATGGGCTGCTAAAAACCCCAACTGTTCGCACAAAAGTTGTACCCAAACATGAAACAACAAAAATAACCAAGTCTACTTACACACAAGGGTGTAAGTAGGGTTTGATCCAATTCCTAGTAGTATAACACCACTAATATATTCCATGTTACAAACATTCAATGACGAAAAGCATGGAAGTTTTCAAAAAAATGCAATTTCTAGTTACAATTTCTCAAATATGCAACAAAAAAAATCCATTTTCAAGTGAGATAATTTAAAGAATCAACACTTTTAAAATAAATTCAAAATCAAATGAATTTTTACTTCAAAATATACCGTATGATGATAGTAAGTATAAAGGATCTAAAGAGCTCAAGCAATAGGAAATAACCCCTAGGCACTAGCTAGATGTGGGTCCCAGGTACCTCGTATCTCTATGAGAGTATCAACAAAAAAAATATATGTTCTCGTGCACGAGCCACTAGTAGGGAACAAACCAATAACCTAGTGGTCCCTAATCATCATCATAATAGTTTAGTTAGAGTTTTAAGAGTCAATATTGCTAAGTGAAACTGAGGCCAAACCCCACGGATTCACTAGCATACTAGTACACGTCCACCCACCTAGATACCCAGGTTTTCCCTTTGTGCTCAAACAAGGTCAACAAGCCCAGAAATATATTTTTCACATGAAAATATCACTCCCACCTCACACATTAACCAAACAACCCTATGTACATCACACAAGTCACAAATTCTTCTTTTCATTGAAATGCATTTTGAAATCAAACTCACACAAAAATAGCCCACATACTTTTTGCATAACTTTCACAATTCAACACATCCTTTAACAATTTTATAAAGCCCCTAAAAATATTCTAAAAATCACATAACAGGCCACTCATGGGTTTCATAAAAACCCTTTTTATAAACAAAATTCATTTTTCACATCGCACTCACACAAAAAGCACACATCACGTTCACACCTCTTTCACATCTCACTAAATCCATTAAACATTTTTATAAATCATTTCCAAGAGGATACACATAACATGACAGACATATTCACATTTTAAATGGCCCACTTGAAAGTATAAACAATCCAAAATAGTTTTCCAATATGGTTTCACCTCTTACATAAATCCTTAAACCATTCAAAACTTTCATAAAATAATTCTATAGAGTGTACCAAAGATTTTGACATAAAACCCATTTCAAAACCGTATTTCAAGGACAAAATCACACCAATACAAATTCAAAACAGAATCGGCAGCCCCAAAAACATTTATTAAACTACCCCCAATTGTTATCCAAAAACGTCAAACAATTATACAAAATATCCACATGAAAAGCACATTTTTCAAAATCACTTTCAAGAAGTACAATATGGTTTTACACCTTAAACCAATAACAAAACCCTCTTTAAAACATAATGGCACACCAATACCCTTCCTAGAAATAATTTTCATCCCAAAAAAGATTTATTAAACCAATTTAATATGTTATAAAACACACCCAAACAATACCCAAAGGGTTGCACATGAAAGACACCCAATTCTAAGATAAAATGGAACTATAAAAATAAATGCTTAACCAAATTCAGTGTAAACAATTTTCTCACCACACACAACATATTAAAAACATTCATAATAAGTAATTCAAGAAAACTAACTCATCTGGAAATGATTACACATGGAATCACCTACAAGAAATGTCAAATCCCTCAAAACATGGTGTGAAACATCAACCGCACCACTGCCGCACCACAAGGAAGATAAATCCAGACCTAGACCACAATATTTTACAAAATAAAGTCACAGAATAAAACCCTATATTCGAACCCTAAATTCTGTAAATTTTAGAACATAATGAAAGAGAGAGGAAACCCTAAGGGAAGAGGAAGAAACAAAGAAGGAATCACTTACCCAAAACAATTCTGAAGAAAACGACCCAAAATCGACCTGAATCTGAATTATAAAACAGATAACAATTTAATTAATATTAGAACAAGAATTGGAAGGTCATGTATGAATTGGAATGGGGGGAAAATAGTAAAAATTGAGAGAGTTATGATGGAAATAACTTACCTCCTCAAATCTGCCCGAGTTTAGAAACCCTAATCATTTCAGCACTCAATCGTGAAGGAAACGAGCTCCAAAGAGGGGGAAAGGAAATGGGAGAATTCCTAGGCGTCTTAGGGTAGATAGGGAGGTGGCATTACCAAAAAATTTATTATAATGAATATGATATTAAAAAATTTAAAAAACAATTTAATACCGGAAAATGGGATTTCGGGTTGGCCCAATTCTCAAATAAAAACCCACACCCCCCATGATTATGGATTTGTAAATGCTCCAAATTTAAATATGGTGTTAATATATCAGGGGAGGACATTTAGGAGTTTTAATGTGTAAAAAATATTAAAAAACTGAAAAAATTATAAAATAAACAAATTTTATTTTTAAATCTGGAATTGGGCTCACGGTTTGGCCCATTTCATGAAAACTCACCTATTCTTCATAAAACTTTTGGAAAACCCCTAAACAAAGCATGAATGGAAAATAAATTAAAAAATAACATTAAAATAAGTTATGTATGTGACATTAACCATGATTATAATATAATTTTCTGAGTTTCCAAAGTCATTAAACTAATATGGTGTTTGGGAATCTCTTTTTTTGTCTTGTATTAAGTATTATGAAAAAATAATGTAATTTCATTGTACATCAATCTTGGGTCTCTACAATATGGGTCGTCTTCTTCACATACCTAGTTTTTTACATAAATACCCTGTAATTCCTTACCATTAACAGTGGGGTGATCCACCACATAAGATCAAAGAATCTTATTTCTTATTCTATATGGTCATGTTTTATAGATGATTGATAGATGTTGTAATGTGCTGAAGATCCTTGAAAAAAAAGTGACATAAAATTATCATAGGGAAATAAGATTAAATATAGTGGGATAATCTATGTAAGTTGGTATAAAAGGGTGTGAAGATTCATATAGAATAAGGTTTATAATAAGATCATTAAAAAGAATATGTTAGTATGATACATGTAAAGAGAATCATTTGGATTCTAAATCTAACTTCAATTTGATATTTTAGGAAGAAAAATTGGATTTTATATTATATAGTAAATAACCAATGTAAGGTACAAAAATTATGATCAATGGGTAGAATATTTTGTGAACAAATAGAGATGAGTGGGTTTATAGTATAGCTGCTATGACATTTTTTAGGTATATCAATAATTATTATTATTTAAAAAAGATCATAGGGTAGAATTATCATTTTCTACAAGGAGTTTATAAGTTACTAGATCATTATATGGTACAATAACCCTATAAAAATATATAGTTTCAGACTTTGTGAGAATTCATTATAGTGAAACTTTTGAATGAAGAACCATAGATTTGACGATTCTTTTCAAGATGATGTTCAAAGAAATAAATATCCAAATAATTTTTTCACGATTCTAACATAATCATAAGGAAGGTATATGCCTCGAAAAATAGTATTCTTTGTAATGTAATATAAGCAGTTATAAAAAAAAAATATTTTACCCAATTAATCAGATAGAGTTCCACCGTAATGTCCAAGAGTAGAATTTTGAATAATTTGGAATAATAAATTCTCTATCTGAAATATAATAATGTGATTATTTAAAGAGTAATATGAAAATAAATATGTTCATCCTTTGATGGAATAATTATATTCTATACCATTATTTATAAATATGTAAATATCAAACAACAATTTATACAGAAATCAAATAAGCTAAGGAAGAAAATAAAACTGATTAAGAAATAACCTATACCATATATTTGTTATATAGGTATGTTTGTTTTTAAATATATTGATGATTATTGTAATGGGGAATTTAGTTTAACATGTGAAAAAATGAGCTCAATAAATCACTTACTATTTTTTATTTTGATTTTTGGGATTACCCAATGAAGGTTCCTATTGATTTTTTCACTCACATATTTTCATATATCGAAGACCTACATGAATAAAAGTCACAAATGAAGTTCATAACTAATGAAATGGAAGAATAATTTTCATCAAAAGTGATATGTTTTATCACTCTTGAAAAATGTTTTCTAGATAAGGAAGATTTTATTATAATTTTCCATAAAATATATTCATTGATTAATAAATAATATGAAAGGTATATGTTTGAGAAATAAGAATTTTAGAATATTATAAAATAAGTGATCTATGTATTATATAAATTACATTAATTTTTCATATATATAAAATATTCTTAGTTAGAGTAAAAATCAATGAGGATAATAGAGATAGATGTTACCATACTAGTGAAAATTTAGATTTATATGGATTATCCAAATAATTTGAAAAAATATTGTGATGTAGGTGTTAAAAACAGATGATGACTAGAAAATCATTTTTGAAATGAATTTTTTTTCTTAGATGTAAAGATAAAAATCTATAAATCGCCATTATAGAATAATTGTAATCTATTAGAAGAATAATTTCTTCCAAAAAGAGATATAATGTTTTTTTATCCTAAAAGTATTCATATTTTCTGAAAAATTAGTTTTGATTAATCCATTAATCAACCCTCAACCATGATTATGAAAAATTTAACACATAAAATAATTGGATCTATCACTAAAAAACAATTTTATGTGATTTTACACAATTTGAAATAAAAATTGATAAAAATATAGAATGAGAAATTTTCATGAAAATTATTACATAATAAATAGTAAATTAAGTAATTATGAATAATATAATCCCCAAAGATGTATCCCTAAATATGTTTTTAACCATTAAAAATATAGAATATCAGGATATAAAACATCACCTAGAAAACGAAGAAGATTTGTTGGGTGTTTTTGGTCATTACAAATGTTTGGACACAAGGCTATAGATAAGATTCATAAATTCATAGTTTTGGAATTATTGAAATGCTTAAAGATAGAGGGAGTATAATTAAAATCATAAAAACATTCTTGATGAAATGAAATGTCACAGATGAAGAATAATATGTATTTTATAAATATATTTGAATATTTGAGTAACTTAAATTATTTTTTCCACAATGGTGGGAACTTTTTTTAAGTGTATTATTTTTTACCAGACAAACCAATATTTTATGATAATGAAAGGATAACATAACAAAAACAGATGAAACAATGTAAGGAAAACTTGTATATATTGGGAATGAAACTGATGAAGAATTTGACTGGAAAATAACTTTTTTGAAGTTGGTGATGAGGTCCAATAATTATGTAACTCAATAGATGTCACGACCCGCCCTCGGAGTCCGTGCCGTGACTACCCCTAGCCCGCCTTCCATAGCCAGGGGCTGGCGACTAGCACCAAGGCGTAAATCCCGGTAAAAAGGGAAGGCATTGCCTTTGTAAAGTAAACAAACACCATAGAGTAAGCAAGTGGAAAGTAAACACTAAGCAAAAGTAGAGTACAATTGAAAGTGCGGAAAAGTAAATGGGCCATTATACAAACCCAAACTGAAAGTAAAGTACAACTTGAAAGGGAAAACAGCAACTGAAAGTAAAATCCGCTACACCGAGCTGTCCACTGGAAATCCCACCTGAAGGGTGGGTACAGATAGCTCCACGGGTCCCGTCGTCCGCTTCGAGCATGTCCCGCCCAGTGGTCCACCTCCAGGTACCGTCCTGCTCTGCAAGCCTCAGCTAAGATCAACGTTGTCCGTCGTCTGCAACCAACACAACGTAGTGCGGGCAAAGCCCGTGTAGGGGTGAGTATAAGCTACTCAGTAGGGACCCCGAGACCCCTGAAGGTCTCCCAAAATCTACAAAGGATAAACCACAAAGAAAGGTACAATCACGAAGTAACAACCGACACTGCTTAGGTATATGCCCATACATCAACCTAAGTCATCAATTTCAAATACGCTCCAACCTCCGAGCCCAAGTACAACTCAGTCCACACAGGAAAGTAAACGTATTCCACACAGGAAAGCAAAACGTAATCCACACAGGATAGCACAACACAATCCACACAGGAAAGCAACAGGATTCAGCTCACACAGGATTTTCATTATCAAAAACGTAACTACTGAAGAGCCCCATCTCTGAAGTGTACAGTGTCCTGTCACGACTCTGAGATACTGCTCACTAACCTAAGACTGCTGAGGTACTCCTCCTGTCGAGTACCGCGGGTCTGCCGCCAACTACCGGGCGCTCCGTCCGCTGAGGGTCTGCTGCCAAATACCGGGCGCTCACCCAAATAGCCTACAGAGGTACTCCTCCAGTCGAGTACCGCGGGTCTGCTGCCAACTACCAGGCGCTCCGTCCGCCGTGGGTCTGCTGCCAAATACCGGGCGCTCCGTCCACTGGGCTAGTCGACTCACTCCAAGTCGAGTCAGTCGAGCAGTCTGCAGGTCTCAGCCGGCTACACGGTCTCCGTACTCCGTACGCTCGTCTCCAGTATCGCGGGTCTGCCGCTACAACCAAGCGCACCATCTCTATCGAGTAAAACAGAAGATTCAGGTCACACAGGTAAACTTCTTCGGATGACGATAAAGATGATCACTGAACCATCTAAGTCGTCGGACCCACGAAGGATCGATAGGTACTAACCTCCACAGTGACCTACACAGAATCGGACCCACACAGGATCGGGCCCACGTAGGACCTGTAGCACTGATCCACGTAGGATCGCTGAGTGCAGTAGTCGTCGCAGTCCACTGAGGATCTCTGCACGGTCGTCGTCGGAGTCCACGGAGGATCTCTGCACAATCGTCGCTGTCAGAGAAGCAGTCGCAGCCAGCACAAGGGTTCCCGCACACAGCAAGCTCGTTCGGAGGGTCCGCTCCACGAGCTGAGAGGCTGATACATCAACTGTCACAAAATCCAGAGTTGATGTATCCAAAAGTTCCGTATCGTCAACAGGAACTCAACGCAACAGACGGCGCGTCGATCGGACGCCCGGTCTGAGAGTTATTGGCATTTTCATCCCCGGGGCCCGGTTGGTTTTTAAGGAAAAACCAACCCGACCGTACTCCACCTACGTCCAAACCTCGGGCGGAGTGTGCCAAAAGATCTATCTCACTAAGAGGAACACAACAAAGCTGACGGCACGTCAATCGGACGTCCGTAGCTCAAGATATGAGCGTTTCCGCTCCGAAGGCCCGGTGGGTTTCGTGAACGAACCAACCCGGCCGAACCCAAAGTATTCCGAAACTTTGAGTGCGATATACCAAAACGACCGTCTTGATCCAAGGATCGCATCTCCGCTGACGGTTCGTCAATCGTACGTCCAGTCTGAAAGATATCAGCCTTTCCGTCTCACACCCACCCTGGGAAACTTCCCAGGAGGTCACCCATCCTGATCACTACTCTAAGCCGAGCACGCTTAACTACGGAGTTTTAACCACGTAGGCTCCCGAAAAAGAAGGTGCGCCTTGGGTATAGTATACCGAAACGAGCGTCTCGATCCAAGGATCGCGTTGTCGCAGACGGTTCGTCGATTGGAGGTCTGTGGCTCAAGTTATGGCCAAAAGACCGAAGTCGTCTCGAAAACGGGGGGGGTCCGGGTCTGGGTCGGCCCGAACCGGGTCCGACCCGGCCCGACCGGCGGCGGACCGGCGCGGCGGCGCGGACCGGCGCGGCGGCGCGGACCGGCGCGGCGGCGCGGACCGGCGCGGCGGCGCGGACCGGCGCAGCGGCGCGGTCCGGCGCGGCGGCGCGGCCTGGCGCCGCTAGGGTCACGCGCGGGGGGCTAAGCCCCCGCTTCCAGCAAGGCGGCGCGGCTTAAGAGCCGCGCCTTTTTGGAGACCGGCCCCCCCTCGCGGGGGCCTGCTTTGAAGGCAACCGGGGGGCCGCCTGCCCCCCTCAAGGAAACTGCCCCCCTCTCTTAAATGAGGGGGGTTTTTGAGCTGGCCGACCGGTTTTTCTCCAACCGGACCGGAAAATCCGGTCCCCTTTCCGGCTTCCGACGCCGGCGGCCCGGCGTGCCGCCGGTCTTCCCGTCTCGCCGCGGCCCGGAACTGACCGCGGTGTTCGTCGTCCGGCGCGGTGCGACGGCACCGCGCCCCTTCGCCGCGCCTTCCATTCCCCTCGACGCGGCGCGACGGCGTCGCGTTCTTGATGATTCTTCCACGGCGCCGCGCGACGGCGCCGCGCAATATAATCGGGCGAATAACCGCGTGGTGCGACGGCACCTCACCACCTTGTTTCATCCGCAATATAAAACATCAAGAACGAAGGAGGGGGTTCGGCCGTGTTCATGCGGTCCGGCCCCCTCACGTTAAACAATAACACATATTTAAAAACCTCACGTTAGTCACGCTAGAACCACGAACAAGGATAAATAAATAAACAATTAACAACCACCCCTACCTTGAAAATTGACGTTGCACGTCGGTTATCGCGGAGGAAGGCGTCGCGGCGTCGGACGTAGATTCCATGGACGTCGGGGTGCGTCCGAGGAGGGAACGATGTCTCTTCTCTTGTCGCTTAAGACGAAGAAGAGAGGTACGTTGTCGTTGGCGATGATCACCACGATCGGAGACTTCTCCCTTGTCGAGGTGGAAGATGAAGACGGAAGAATCCGGGACGCCGAGTCTCGAAGGTCGTGGGATCGATGTTCTTTGTCGGAGAAGAACCGTTCTTCACGTTTTTCGTCGAAGACGAAGAAGATCTTCAAGTATCTCAACGATTCTTCCAATCCTCTCAAGTAACAAAGGAACTAACCCAAAAATAAATCAAGCTTACACTTAATTTATTAACACAACCCAACCTTTGAAATTCAAGAGTTTGAATTTCAAAATCTCAAAATTAAACTCACTTATTAATTATACATGAGTTGTATAATTAATTAAAAGTAAAGTTGTCAAGCCTTTAAGAGGGAGAGAGGGGAGTTAGGGAATTTGAGGGGTTTTGGCACATTAAGTGCAAGGGAGTTTAAGGGGGGTAGAAGAGAGTTAAGGGGAAGGTGAAGGGTTGGGGCTCGTGTGGGCCCCACCTCACCTTAATCCTCACTTGGTTAGTTAGGAGCTTGTGATTCCACCCCAACTTCCACACTTAGGATATAACCACTTAAGAAGATAAATAAAAATAAATATTGTATAACAAATTTATTTTACTCTTCATTTCATCCAGAAAATTAAACATCTCCTCCTAGGCAAACACAACTTCGGGAAAGGTCTCCTTAAGCGAATATCGGCGCTGCGAGTTCATCGGTGCCCTCAGATTTCAATTCCGAGCACCGGATCAAAAGTTAGAAATTCCCGCTCGTTCGTTCACTGAACGTACCCGAGCCAAACTTCGGAAATTGATTCCGGGCACTCCGGGCCTCGGAATCAGGTGCCGTCAGAAACCGCGCTCTTGTAAAATTCCAAAGAAAATTAAGAAAAAATTTCCCTTGAATTTTACGGGTCTTTACATTACTCCCACCTCAGGGCTTTACGTCCCCGTAATGATACATCAAAAACTAGGGAAACAAATGAGGGTACTGAGCACGCATCTGAGCCTCCCGCTCCCATGTGCTCTCCTGGAGATTCCCATGCTGCCATCTGATGCGCACAAGAGGAATCGATCGCCCACGCAGGACCCGCTCCTGTCGATCCTCTATCTCCACCGGGACCTCCGTAAAAGTCGTCCCATCGTCAACGTCAAGCTCCCCATGGTCAATGATGTGCGTCGGGTCGTGCACGTATCTCTTTAGCTGAGATACGTGGAAGACGTCGTGCACCCGGTGCAACTGAGGTGGCAGAGCCAGGCGTTAAGCCACCTCACCAACCCTGCTGAGGACCTGAAAGGGTCCGATGAAGCGCAGAGATAACTTGCCGCCTCGGCCAAATCTCCGAATACCACGTCGAGGTGAGACTCGCAAGAAGACGTGGTCGCCATCCTCGAACTCCAGTGGCCTCCGCCTCCTGTCAGCATAAGGCTTCTGCCGGCTCTGAGCAGTACCCATCCGCTCCTGGATGACCTGGACCTTCTCTGTCGTGGCCTGGACCATCACAAGTCCCACAAGTGCTGCAAGATTTCTTCTTTGCCGACAAGAGAAATCTGGTCTCATCCCCTGGATGAACCACATTCTTCGCCTAATACAGTCAATCCTAACATGGATGATACTAATCCATATCAAGGATGACGTCGTAAGGCCTCGACGCTACTACCAAGAGATCCAACCGTTACTCTCGCCTCCAAGAGTTGAGTCACACTGTCGGAATCAGTGTGTGGTAACTGGGTCTTCTCCAGTAGATGTCTCACAAGTGAGGGTCAAGTCAACAGTCAAAATGGAACCTCTTAGTAACAACACAAAAGAGGACAGGAATGAAAACATCAGAAGGTATGCGTCTTTTATTATTGCAGCTCATAATACAAAGACGATACACAATAGCAATAAGGAACTAGAAGTACAAAGGACGTATCCACTAGTTCTGCTCCTGTCCATCTGCTCTCAGAGCTCCATGATCGAAGGCCTCGGCTGCCTGAAGCTGAGCTCTCGCATGTTCACCTACTCCCTGTGGTCGGGGCGGACCTCCTGGTGGTGGTGGTGGTAGAGCCTCAAAGCGTCGCCCACCACCTGCTGCTCGGCCACCTCCTCTGCCTCGTCCGCCTCCTCCCTGCGGATCGCCACGGTCGAACCTCTGCCTCTGCCTGGGAGGTTCTTCACTTAACTGCTGATCATCAGCATGGCGGGTCGGACAGTCACGAGCCATGTGACCAATCCCGCCACAGGAGTAACACTGCCCACTCTCGGCACGCCTGGCTCTGACTCCACCCCGGATCCCTCGCACAGCTGAGCCTGAGTCGTGCAGTCGGCCACCGGTAGGTCTGGTATGCCTGGAACCCTGAGTCATCCGTCGGCTACCTACTGCCGAAGACTCCACTATCTGCCGCCCTACGGTAGGTCTCGCTGTGGAATCAGCCAGGAAGCTCTCGATCAAAAGAGCCCGCTCCAGTACTCCTGTCTGAGTCGGTATGCTGAGGGAGATCAGCGATGCCCTGATCTCGTGTCTCAAACCCTGCTCAAAGGTTCGGGCCCGGAAGAATGGGTCCCGTACCATGTCGGTCGAGTAGCGCGAGAGATCAGTAAATCTCGCCGAGTACTGAGCGACCGTCATGCTGCCCTACCGCAGCTAAAGAAGCTCCTGGATACGCACCGCACGAAGGGTGGCTGGGACGAACTCTGAGTGGAAGAGGCTCTCAAAGTCCATCCAAAGTAGAGATGCCCTATCGTGCACCTGGAGCATCAAGCTCCACCATCATCCTGCTGCTACGTGTAGTAGGCTCGCAGCGAGGATCACCATGAGGTCTGCTGGTGTCCTCACTAGCCTAAACACACGTACCACTGCCTCCAGCCAGTCCTCAGCTGCCTGGGGATCCGTCTCCCCGCGAAACTTGGGTGGTCATTGGCGCTGAAACTCATGCAGTGCGCTGAGGCGACATGCATCGTTAGCGGCTGGCGCTGGAAGCATCAGGGGCTCGGCGGGTAGTGCTACCGCCGGTGCCACTGCTGACAAAGGGCCCTGCACCGAGGCCTCGTCGCTCGGTGGGATGTCATCACACTCGACTCTCGGAACCCTAGCTGGCTGCCGTCGTGGGGCCATCTTGAATAGGAAACAGGTGTGCCACGGTCAAACAGTATACCTGGTGAGCTGATATAAAGAAATCACAAAGAAAACTTTAAAACACACACGCAATCAATGTTTTCGTGCATTAAGTCGGAAATCAGAAGTCAGGGTCTTGGTGTACGGATACGTCGGCCGCCACACCAACACTGGACTCCCTGGACTGATAACCACACTCAATACGCTAAACATTATTTCTTCACATAGAAAAGATCAGAGTTCGCGGTAGAACCGAACTCCTCTGATACCAATTTGTCACGACCCGCCCTCGGAGTCCGTGTCGTGACTACCCCAAGCCTGCCTTCCATAGGCCAGGGGCTGGCGACTAGCACCAAGGCGTAAATCCCGGTAAAAAGGGAAGGCATTGCCTTTGTAAAGTAAACAAACACCATAGAGTAAGCAAGTGGAAAGTAAACACTAAGCAAAAGCAGAGTACAACTGAAAGTGCGGAAAAGTAAATGGGCCATTATACAAACTCAAACTGAAAGTAAAGTACAACTTGAAAGGGAAAACAGCAACTGAAAGTAAAAGCCGCTACACCGAGCTGTCCATTGGAAATCCCACCTGAAGGGTGGGTACAGATAGCTCCACTGCTCCACGGGTCCCGTCGTCCGCTTCGAGCACGTCCCGCCCAGTGGTCCACCTCCAGGTACCGTCCTGCTCTGCAAGCCTCAGCTATGATCAACGATGTCCGTCGTCTGCAACCAACACAACGTAGTGCGGGCAAAGCCCGTGCAGGGGTGATTATAAGCTACTCAGTAGGGACCCCGAGACCCCTGAAGGTCTCCCAAAATCTACAAAGGATAAACCACAAAGAAAGGTACAATCACGAAGTAACAACCGACACTGCTTAGGTATATGCCCATACATAAACCTAAGTCATCAATTTCAAATACGCTCCAACCTCCGAGCCCAAGTACAACTCAGTCCACACAGGAAAGTAAACGTATTCCACACAGGAATGCAAAACGTAATCCACACAGGATAGCACAACACAATCCACATAGGAAAGCAACAGGATTCAGCTCACACAGGATTTTCATTATCAAAAACGTAACTACTGAAGAGCCCCATCTCTGAAGTGTACAGTGTCCTGTCAGGACTCTAAGATACTGCTCACTAACCTAAGACTGCTGAGGTACTCCTCCTGTCGAGTACCGCGGGTCTGCCGCCAACTACCGGGCGCTCCGTCCGCTGAGGGTCTGCTGCCAAATACCGGGCGCTCACCCAAATAGCCTACAGAGGTACTCCTCCAGTCGAGTACCGCGGGTCTGCTGCCAACTACCAGGCGCTCCGTCCGCCGTGGGTCTGCCGCCAAATACCGGGCGCTCCGTCCACTGGGCTAGTCGACTCACTCCAAGTCGAGTCAGTCGAGCAGTCTGCAGGTCTCAGCCGGCTACACGGTCTCCGTACTCCGTACGCTCGTCTCCAGTATCGCGGGTCTGCCGCTACAACCAAGCGCACCATCTCTATCGAGTAAAACAGAAGATTCAGGTCACACAGGTAAACTTCTTCGGATGACGATAAAGATGATCACTGAACCATCTAAGTCGTCGGACCCACGAAGGATCGATAGGTACTAACCTCCACAGTGACCTACACAGAATCGGACCCACACAGGATCGGGCCCACGCAGGACCTGTAGCACTGATCCACGTAGGATCGCTGAGTGCAGTAGTCGTCGCAGTCCACTGAGGATCTCTGCACGGTCGTCGTCGGAGTCCACGGAGGATCTCTGCACAATCGTCGCTGTCGGAGAAGCAGTCGCAGCCAGCACTAGGGTTCCCGCACACAGCAAGCTCGTTCGGAGGGTCCGCTCCACGAGCCGAGAGGCTGATACATCAACTGTCACAAAATCCAGAGTTGATGTATCCAAAAGTTCCGTATCGTCAACAGGAACTCAACGCAACAGACGGCGCGTCGATCGGACGCCCGGTCTGAGAGTTATTGGCATTTTCGTCCCCGGGGCCCGGTTGTTTTTTAAAGAAAAACCAACCCGACCGTACTCCACCTACGTCCAAACCTCGGGCGGAGTATGCCAAAAGATCTGTCTCACTAAGAGGAACACAACAAAGCTGACGGCACGTCAATCGGACGTCCGTAGCTCAAGATATGAGTGTTTCTGCTCCGAAGGCCCGGTTGGTTTCGTGAACGAACCAACCTGGCCGAACCCAAAGTATTCCGAAACTTTGAGTGCGATATACCGAAACGACCATCTTGATCCAAGGATCAAATCTCCCCTGATGGTTCATCAATCGGACGTCCAGTCTGAAAGATATCAGCCTTTCCGTCTCACACCCACCCTGGGAAACTTCCCAGGAGGTCACCCATCCTGATCACTACTCTAAGCCGAGCACGCTTAACTACGGAGTTTTAACCACGTAGGCTCCCGAAAAAGAAGGTGCGCCTTGAGTATAGTATACCGAAACGAGCGTCTCGATCCAAGGATCGCGTTGTCGCAGACGGTTCGTCGATTGGAGGTCCGTGGCTCAAGTTATGGCCAAAAGACCGAAGTCGTCTCGAAAACGGGGGGGTCCGGGTCCGGGCCGACCCGGCCCGACCCCCCCTGGGTCGGACCGAACCGGGTCCGACCCGGCCCGGCCGACGGCGGACCGGCGCGGCGGCGCGGACCGGCGCGGTCCGGCGCGGCGGCGCGGCCTGGCGCCGCTAGGGTCACGCGCGGGGGGCTAAGCCCCCGCTTCCAGCAAGGCGGCGCGGCTTAAGAGCCGCGCCTTTTTGGAGACCCCCCCCCCCTCGTGGGGGCCTGCTTTGAAGGCAACCGGGGGGCCGCCTGCCCCCCTCAAGGAAACTGCCCCCCTCTCTTAAATGAGGGGGGTTTTTGAGCTGGCCGGCCGGTTTTTCTCCAACCGGACCGGAAAATCCGGTCCCCTTTCCGGCTTCCGACGCCGGCGGCCCGGCGTGCCGCCGGTCTTCCCGTCTCGCCGCGGCCCGGAACCGACCGCGGTGTTCGTCGTCCGGCGCGGTGCGACGGCACCGCGCCCCTTCGCCGCGCCTTCCATTCCCCTCGACGCGGCGCGACGGCGTCGCGTTCTTGATGATTCTTCCACGGCGCGGCGCGACGGCGCCGCGCAATATAATCGGGCGAATAACCGCGTGGTGCGACGGCACCTCACCACCTTGTTTCATCCGCAATATAAAACATCAAGAACGAAGGAGGGGGTTCGGCCGTGTTCATGCGGTCCGGCCCCCTCACGTTAAACAATAACACATATTTAAAAACCTCACGTTAGTCACGCTAGAACCACGAACAAGGATAAATAAATAAACAATTAACAACCACCCCTACCTTGAAAATTGACGTTGCACGTCGGTTATAGCGGAGGAAGGCGTCGCGGCGTCGGACGTAGATTCCCTGGACGTCGGGGTGCGTCCGAGGAGGGAACGATGTCTCTTCTCTTGTCGCTTAAGACGAAGAAGAGAGGTACGTTGTCGTTGGCGATGATCACCACGATCGGCGACTTCTCCCTTGTCAAGGAGGAAGATGAAGACGGAAGAATCCGGGACGCCGTGTCTCGAAGGTCGTGGGATCGATGTTCTTTGTTGGAGAAGAACCGTTCTTCACGTTTTTTGTCGAAGACGAAGAAGATCTTCAAGTCTCTCAACGATTCTTCCAATCCTCTCAAGTAACAAAGGAACTAACCCAAAAATAAATCAAGCTTACACTTAATTAATTAACACAACCCAACCTTTGAAATTCAAGAGTTTGAATTTCAAAATCTCAAAATTAAACTCACTTATTAATTATACATGAGTTGTATAATTAATTAAAAGTAAAGTTGTCAAGCCTTTAAGAGGGAGAGAGGGGAGTTAGGGAATTTGAGGGGTTTTGGCACATTAAGTGCAAGGGAGTTTAAGGGGTGTAGAAGAGAGTTAAGGGGAAGGTGAAGGGTTGGGGCTCGTGTGGGCCCCACCTCACCTTAATCCTCACTTGGTTAGTTAGGAGCTTGTGATTCCACCCCAACTTCCACACTTAGGATATAACCACTTAAGAAGATAAATAAAAATAAATATTGTATAACAAATTTATTTTACTCTTCATTTCATCCAGAAAATTAAACATCTCCTCCTAGGCAAACACAACTTCGGGAAAGGTCTCCTTAAGCGAATATCGGCGCTGCGAGTTCATCGGTGCCCTCGGATTTCAATTCCGAGCACCGGATCAAAAGTTAGAAATTCCCGCTCGTTCGTTCACTGAACGTACCCGAGCCAAACTTCGGAAATTGATTCCGGGCACTCCGGGCCTCGGAATCAGGTGCCGTCAGAAACCACGCTCTTGTAAAATTCCGAAGAAAATTAAGAAAAAATTTCCCTTGAATTTTACGGGTCTTTACAATAGAAGAGAATAATATTATATTATGGAAATAAGTTACACATCATGGTGTATTGTATGAAGTCCAAGGATTTAATGAAATAATGAATCAAGAAATATTCTAAAAGGGATTCAATACAAAACAAGGAGAAGAGGATTTCTTTAGTGGTTGACACATCGACACCTTGTTGTCTAAAACATTACATGGTTTTCTAAAAAATTAATGTTTTTTGAGAATAATAGATAATATCATGTGACTATTTGTACATTGTATAATGTAACTATATAAGATTCTACAACATAATGAATAATGTGCATGTTCCTAAATATTTCATGATAATATCTCAATATATATTGGAAATGGCTAAGAATATGGAGAAATATTACCCCGTGGAATGTTCTTTAATTACATTGTTTGAGAATTTTATTCCATCTAAGATGAATTTTGAAATATAAATGAGTTCCATGTCATCCAAATCAAACTCATATTTAAAAAATAGTATTTATACTATAAATAATTGAGAAATGTGGTAGAGAAAAAATACTCAACCATTCAAATGTGAGATAATATTAAGTTCCACCTTATATCTTATTATTTGTTTTCTTACAATGTCCGGAAGTGATTTTGATTAATTTTCTCATTGGTATAACTTCAAAAAGATTTAAATCTAAAAAAATGTAATGAAACGTAATGAAAATCCAATCATGGAATGATCTACCAATTTTTATTATGAATACAATCTAGTGACCAAATTATCCTTAAAAAATTTATAAGATTTTAAATCTTGAAATTTACTTGGAGTGATCATTAATGGTGTATTCTATATTTGGTGAAATTTTACACCTTTTAATAAAATATATCCACCCTTATGAATATTATTTGAAGTGTCTTCTTATGGGGGAGAGATGTCAAGAATATTTGAGAAGCTACAATAACATATTAAAATCATTAAAATATAGAAATTATAGAATGTTATTGAAATATTTTCATTGGGATGTTAGGTGTTCATAATCTATCATCCTTGGTTAAAAATTGAAATACTAAAATTAAGGGAGATAAATAGATTTAAATAAATGGAATGAATGATGGGTTTCTATGGATATGTATGGTTGGTTTCTCAAATCTAAATCTTTGTGTAATTAAAAGTTTATGTTTTATTAAAAAAGTGAGTAGAAGAATAAGGTTGAAATATTTTTTTGATAATATATATAATTATTATTATCAATCAATATTCTCATCTTAAAAACATCTGGTAAAATTTTGATAAAAGAGATGAGTAGTTCATTAAACTCAGTATATTTTTCTTTTATAAGTCGACAACTATGATGTCCAAATAAAACTTTCTTGATTTATACTTCGATCATGCAGTACTAGAATTAGACTATAGAAATGGGAATAAAATCCACAGGGTTATATCCTATTTATAACCACAGATAGGATGAGATATATCCACAGAAAATTTCCATATATAAAGTCTACATATAGCTATTGGAAAGAGGAGTTATAGTCCTGATAACTATCATTTCATACATTCGACCTATATACATGGGAATGAAGGGTTTTCACACAAACATTTACTGTGGCTATATAATTTTATTAGGAATAATAATTTTATGTGGGAAAATTATGGGAAATATCTTGTATCTATATGCGGAATAGTGGTGGTTACGGACCACATATAGTTATAGACAAGATGGTTTATAACTACAAGAAATTTCTATGTATAAAAACCAAATACATACATGGGAATGATTGGATATAAACACCTTTTTTTCTATTAACAAACTAAAACAATGGGCATGAATGTTTTTAGCCTTGGGTATTTCTGATATACATGGTCTTACATTAGGGTTCCATTAAATTTAATTAAATAAGAATATTTAAATATATTCCTAAACATTTATTTTTTCTTTAAATACATATATGTTTATATATATTTAAAACTAGTGTTTTAGTAGAGTGGTATAATGCTCCAAATTTTATATAAATGAATAGGTACTGGAACACAATATCAACATATGATTTCATGAAAAATCTATTTCTATTAGAAAGGTGAGATATAGCCACTGGAATTTCCTATTTTATTATGTTGGTCAAATTAGAAACACTTATTGAAATAGGTGGAGTAGTCTATATCTGTGATCATTATCCATGGCTATATATTGAAGTCTATTTCCATTCCCTTTATAACCTCGGACACCATGTCCATGGATATATTCCAATTTTTTACTTCTTATAGGTTATATCCAATGGCCACATTAACATGTATATATGTCCTTTTAAACATGAAGGATATCCTAGATCCATAAAAGTCAACTATATAAACCGCCTATATGCGTGGGTAGAGTTTATGGTTATAGGTATCGTACCCTCTGGAAGATCCTATTTCACCAAGTGATGATCGTGGAAATCGGGACGATGCACATGGCTATATATAGTGGGATATAGTCCTTCCCATTTGAGCCACATGCACTATGCCAGTGGATATAGGCTATATCAACATTCATGTGTCTTATATCCATATACATTGACAACGGATATAAAATAGTATTCTTATTTTGATGGATCACATATACTTAGAGTGGTATGGTTGCTGATACATTACTTGAGTATAAAATTAAAACATTATCTATGGTGTATATTATATATATATTCAATAGGGGAATGTTATTAAATCATCATGTGGATTATTGAGAGTTGGAATGTTTAAATAAGTAAAAGGATAAAGATGATAAAAAGAAATAGATAATTAATACACTTATATTTAAATATAATTTATGTGCATATTGATCAAAAAATAAAAAGGGGTATATTATTGATAAAAATTTTAGTGAATGGTCAATATTTTCATTGTAATTCAGGATCCAATTAAACTTGATGTCAATATGGAGTGAAAAAGAATGTCATGGAAGTTGGTTGAAAAAACCATGAATGTTGAATATAAGTATTCTAAAATCTAGTGTCACTTTATATTAAGTGGTGAATTGTAAGATACATATTGGAAGTTTGTTTGAGAGTTTCATTTCATTACATGAATGAAAAAGGACAACATCCCATTAATGTTTTTGATACTAATTCACATTAAAGAAAAAATATGTTTTAAGAATTTGATATCCATTGATAATTTATAATATAACTCTTATCTCTCTATGATGAATATATTCAAAGAATAACCATTATAGTGCTACTAATTGGATCAATATGTATGAAAATAGAATTGGATGATGTTTAGAAGTTATGTAAAATTTATTGGAAGATTATTGGATAATATTCTTGGAATTTTTTGGATTTTATGATATTATATATCTCATATATTTAACAAAGAATTTTATAACAGAATGATAAAATATATGGCCAACGCTTAAGATCTATAATTCTGTATATCTTGACTATTATATAAAAATGAAAAATATTAAAATAGGAATAATATACAGAGGTCGACATGGTTTTTCACTAGATTGATGGTAGCAAACCCAACACATGTCCATGAGAAGTCAATGTCAGAACAACTACATGGGGTAACACAACAGACCCACTAGGTAGGGATCCCCTAAGGGATTGCAAGGAATGTTCTTCAAAGCCCCGTGATTGATAAAATATCATTAACTAAAAATACATTCCGATCTGTGACTCATTTTTATGTGTTATTTTTTATTTAATAAAAACATTATTTCCAAAAAGTGATAAGAAGTAGTATGGTTCATCTTCATTTTGTTTTAGTTTTGAGTTATAATCACCAAACAGTGCCTCACATTTGATAGTGGAGTTATCCACCATGTGATATTATGATAATTTAATTCCAAATTAAATAAGGGCATGTTTTTAGTATGTTTGAAAGATGAGATGAATGTTTTGAATCTCATTAGAAGATAACAAACATGCAATTGTCAATATGATAATTGAATAAATATAGTTCAGATAATCTGAGGATGTTTGTATGAATGTTTCTGGAACTTTTTTTAAAATGAGGTTTTAATAAAAATATTATATTACTAATGTTCATAATGTACATGTAATATTCTTAGTAGGGATCATGAATCAGCCTTTATTAGGTAAAATTTTAGTATAAAAGCGGTGTTTATAGAGTAAAGGAAATGGAGATCGAATGGTATAACTATGATGATCGTAGGGTACTGTAATATTAGAAAAAATAGAGATGATTGGATTATTAGGGTACATGTGATGATGTTTTTAAGGTAAATCAATAATCATTAAAGGGTAAAATAATTTTTTAGGATGCGATTATGAACATAGAATTTTCAATGTACCATATCATTGTATGTACATACAATCCTTAAATAATGTATAGTTGGATACATTTTGGAATTTTTTGATAGTGAAGCTTCCAAATTAGGAATCATTGATCATAATATTTTATGAATGAAAATATTCATATTAATACACATCATGAGTTTTTTATTATGATTCTAGAAAAGTGAGGTGCAAGGGTAGCGCTATGAGAAACAAGTTGCGCTGCAATGGAAGACAAGTAATTATAAAAATAACTACATGTACAGGATAAATTTCTTGTAATTGAATCAAAATGAAATACAGTAGAATATAAAAATCATAATAAAGAGGAAAAATAAGGATTTATATCTAAGGATTACTTTATAGAAATATGATGTTTAAATTTTAATTTTGATTTAATATTTGTTGTTTCTGATTCAATGAAAAAAATATCATAATAATTAGAGAATTAAAACTAGTGGAGTTTGTGAAAAAAAAATTTCTTATCTAAAAAATAACTATATATCAAATAGAGTGGGGAGGAGAGAAAAAACTATATATCCTATATAATTTGTTTGTTGAATAAAATATAGGGGAACCATTGAAGTTATCTTCTACTGAAGAATGTAGAAGAAAAAGAAGTAGGATTAAGAGAAAATAATAAAGTGTGTTTTGAATTCTGGATTTCATAGATGGAATAAGATTGTTTTCCTTTTTACGAGAAAGAAAATAAGAAAGAACGATGGTTACGTATTTATTGATGAAGATGAAGAGGTAAATTCATGTTTCTACATAAGTAAAATAAGGGGAGGAATAAAACAAAAAAGTACATCAATAACATATAAACGTATTAGTTAGAAGAAATAATCTCTTATGGTTATTAGAAATTATTTTATAGCTCTCAATAGGCTATATAAAAACCTAGATGAATTTTTTAAATGTTTTCAAATCACCATACACAATAAAACAATTTTTAAAAATAGTACATGGATATTTCATGCTTATTGGAAATGACATGTTGATACAAGTGGGACATATAGTATCAGGGAAATCTAGATCATTCTAGAGATTAACATTTCTTATTGAAATATGAAACTCTTAAATCTAATGTGTCTCTTGTGTGTATGTGTGTATATGTGTTTCATTAAAAGCAGTGTTATGAAGGGAGAGTGAGGGATTTAGTAACTTTCCCAGTGTCATAGGTAAAATTATAAAATGATTAATGTTTTGAAGAAACTATAACTTATTCACCCCCTCTCAATGTTAAATATATCATAATATATCCTCTAATAAGGTTATAAATCCTTGAATCTTTTGTGGATAATATAAAAACCTTTCTATAAAAAAGGAAACATTAACATATTTTTATCTTTTATAATATGAATTTTCATCCCAGCAAACATATGTGTTTAAAAATATATAAGGATTTACAATGATTTAATATTTAAATCCATGGCATATCATGTATTTAATATACCAAATAATTATATTTCTATAAATGAAATGTGATCCCTTAAGTTCACTTTTAATCCATCATATAATAAAACAACATACACTATATCCTATATTGAAGCATTAAAATGTGATCTCAATAAACATCTATAATTATATTCTACCAATATCATTTACTTTTTAATCATTTTATGGTTTGGTTCCCCCTAAAAAATTGGTGGAAACTAGGATCAAATCATCCATCTCATACTTTTGTAGATATTCTAATGAATAATTCAATTGATAAAGGATGATATGATCTTACAATTGATAAATTTTTTATCCCAAGAAATACCTCATTTCTTCAAGAATAGACATATCAAAATACATTTTTATTATATTAAAAAATATTTATTATAAAATTAATTATTTCTAATAAATATTATATTATCATCATGGAAAATAAAAATAAGGGATACATTTTTTCATCTTTAATTTCTATGATATTTTCCACTCTCCCTATTATTAATTTTAACAACTCGAAGAAAGTGAATTACTATAAATGTTGTGCTCTTGGGGTTATTTTAACCAATATGGAGTCTTATTTAACATTAAAACATATCCTTCATCTTTTCCACGTAATAAACCATTGGATTTATTCATGTACTCTCCCTCTTTTAAGTCTCTATTGTGGAAGGCTAACTTATAATTCATTTGAATAATCTTTTATCACCATTTAGCCAAAATAGAATGAAATATGCTAATAGTATCAATCATATATATTATTTTGTATACCTAAAAAACAAATACTTTAACCTATTACTACAATTGGTACACTATCATTTCTATGTTTTTAAAAATGTCTCCTATTTTATTCATCTTGTTAAAAAAACACCATATTTATTAAAATAAAATTCCGTTTTTTATATTGGGAACAAATTTACTTGTATCATTATATTCAATATGTTCTAACACCTCACTAATAGCATAAATCCACACTTTATTCATTAATTCGACTTTTAGATATTTACATTAAACTTAAAGAAACAATGAGGTATGTATTTTTAATAGATGGTGTCATAATAGTAATTTCCATTCCTTGTTCTCTAATGATGTTTTTAACATCCCATCTACTGTATCTACCTTGGATGACATGAACATGGTATTTATTTATTACTTTCAATTTATGAATTATCTTTTTAATACAACTATTCTTCTAGATAACCATTAGTTTCATAATCATCTCCCTACATATCAACAAAACCTGCTTCATTATCATCAGTAATGGAAATTTATTATTGATTTGTATTATCATTCATGGTTTTTTCCAACACTTTCAAATTAGTGGTGTCTTAAATATTTTATATCAATTTATTTTAACAATGATAAACTCTTATATTTTAACTATTACTAATGAATATAAAATTAAATCCCCTTCTCTAAAACATTCCAAAATATTAAATCTTCAATTTGAGGAATAAATGGATCCAAAATTACCTTTTTTGTTTAAAACATGTTGATTTATTATAATAAATCTCATTTGGTTATATATTTTAATTTTTTCAATAATAATAATTATTTTGAGTATGAATCATTTTACCAATTGTTTCCCTCCATAAATAATTAGAATAATCATGATAAATAAACATAGTATGAGTTATCATTACCAAACCTCTATTATTCCGATCAATGATATGATTTTATTAAGGGTTTATATTTCAATAGGGTTATAAGGAATAATATGATTTTTAAGATATGATTCAAATCTTCCACAAGTATATTCAGCAACATTTTATGCTCAAATATTCTTCAAGGAGAACATATACTCATTTTAAGTTCTTCTTTTAAAATTACTAACAACCTTAAAATACTCTATATTAAACTTGTTTGATATATATCATGTGATATGAGTGAGATAATCCCTAAAAGAAATAAAATTCTGACCATTTTCTATAGATTTATTCCTCGTATGCCCATATACGTCTTAATGAATCAACTCTAATAAGTGTGATGTTTGGATATGTACTTTATTATATTAAATATTTATAATTATTCACTTATACTATGTATATAATATATAATTTATATCTCTCTATTAATAATATTAACATCAATAAAAACAAATCATCATATATTGTTCCAGATTTTCATTGGAACAAGATTCCTAACCTAAAATTTCACAATTTATTTTACTCATTTTAACTTTAGCACCACGATTTTTTAGCATCACCAACCTGAAATAATAATCCTCAGTTTTTTTCCTACATTAAATACAAATCCTTATTCCAACATCTTCACTAAAAACCCATTTTAGAAACACTAGTTCATTATCTTTATCCCAAATCTGAGATACAATTAATAAATTGTGTTTCATCCCATTAAAATATAACACATTATTAGAATTCAACCTATCATTTCAAATCAGTTTATATATAAGAACATTGAGTTTATGTGACCCATAATTTCCAAATGTTTTTAATCCTTCCCTAAATTTATCAACATCATTTAAGATCTTTAAATATCATTTCATATGCGAATAATATAAACAATATTGAATTTTTGTACATTTGTTCTATAATGCATTGAGTTCAACCTCAACAACTAAAGCCTTCCATTTTTAATTATATTTATTATTAAGATGTTTTTTTGTATTAAACATCATAATCCATCATATATGTATAATTGTGAGAATGAATTTGGAAAATCGACCTGATAGGTTTCATATTCTAGAAACCTATTCCAATGATTGAAACTTCTTCTCAACCTTTAGTTTATAAATTTTTTCTTACTTCTGAACATCCCTTCTTTTAATGATTTCAATTCCACCAAAAAATTCTAAACAAAATATTTTAGTCTTCTAGAAATATTTGTAATTAAACCAACATATCCTTTACAAAGGCCTAATGTAAGTACCCTAAAATTAAACCTTACATAATCTTGAGTTATGTAAATAATATTATTTCTTTTATATTGAGGGTATTTTCCAGTTTATATTTTTAGATAATTAAGGAATAGCTCCCACATAAAAAATAAAATAAAAATTGGAGACTTTATATCAGTATTATTTTTTTTACCATTAAAAACATTTAAAAATAAATCATGATCCCTTTTATAAAAACTCTTCATGACTGTCAACATGAATTATCTCAATACTTTAATCATACTTATGTTTTGTGAAAAACATTAAAAACATGTTATATGTGTATAAAAATATTCTTAATGTATATAAAATAGGGAAACTATTAGCAAATTTTAATCATTAAAAATTAAAAAAACATTACAATAATGTAATTTTATTCCCCTGAATAGGTAGTAAATACTTTTCTTTGAGAATAATCGCATTTCAAACATTTTTTATAATACAAATATTACCATATAATCATATAAATCATAGAAAATATAAATATTTTTCTTTGGAAATTATTATATTTTTTCACAATGATAAGTAGAATAAGCATGTAGCCAAATCTCATACATGTCACTCATACAAATAGAATATCCATATGTATGAATTTTATACCCAATGCATTAAAGTTTTATCATAGACATTCTTGTCCTTGGTTTATCGTGGAACTACCCATCACTGGTTTATTGTAGAACCAACCATCAAATGTACAAGCACCATTACATAAACATAACATATAAATGATTTAAAATTTCAACATTTAACTAATAAAATTTTATTTTCAATCATAAGAAAACAATTAAATGTATAGAAATAATCAATCCATTTTCA
Organism: Viscum album; assembly: GCA_963277665.1. Lineage (NCBI taxonomy): Eukaryota > Viridiplantae > Streptophyta > Magnoliopsida > Santalales > Viscaceae > Viscum > Viscum album. The sequence continues at coordinate 236,565,520 of OY728141.1, forward strand.
AAACAAATTTTCAATAACAAAATACCCTAAATTGGAAAAAAGGTTATATATTTTTCTTTAAAAACATGTTGGCTTGTAAAGAAAGAAAAACATAAAAATAGATATAATATTTAAATTATAATAATTTTTATCCATAAAAATAAATATGTAAGATAACACCAATAACATTAAAATGGAAGAAATGTTTTGAAAATTAAATCATTAAACATTCAAAGTTCCCTAAACAATATTAAAATTTTAAATCAAAATCAACATGAAAGAATAAAATTTTAAAACACATTACATAACATTAAAATATATATATAATATGGATATGTATTTTCAAATGTTATATATAAACACCATATAAATGAATAATGTTTATCATCAACAAGAAATGCCCCAGTGAAAGTAGATTGAGACAAAATACATTACCTTGGGTATAACTTCTCATGTGTGTTATTATATTCCCGAATAATACACTTTATTTAATTATTTACTTGTATCATAACCTTTTTCATGTTTATTATTACTTTTATTTCAATGATTATAATGTTTTAAACAACTACATAAAAAAAATAATTTTACGTCGTGTGTTTAAACCATATCATGTTTTTGTGTCAAAAAAACATTGGTAGGTCAACTATGGTTAAAGGGTTTATTACATAAACATATCCCAAATAATAATCATGATATATTTATAACATTTATACCTAAATCAAAATTTTAAAACAAATCATGATATATGGTTTTGAAAAATGAACCATCATTACAATCATCAAAGGTAGTTTGTAAATACGCATGAGTAACGTTCCCATTTTTAAATGATCGTTATTAAAAATGGTAAGAAAAATATATCATTACATAATGATAATTATTTCATATATAATATATTTTTCTGTCATATTTTCTTATATATATATATTTATGGTGATGTAAAATGAATCACATTACTTTTAGGAGGCAGTAGTCCACACATCCACGAACGACATTATCACTTTTTCGTTGTGTTAAAGGGGAATAATAAATATCATATATTATATTTATAGAAATTTATTTATGTCATGAATATCATATAGAAATAAATTATGTCTCGTATTTTTAATTAATCCATTATTTAATACATTCCATGTAATGTGTGAAAGTATCACAACGCTTTGATGAGGTTGTAGTCCACATATCCACAAATGACATTATCGTATTTACAAAAAAATGGAAAGAAAGGAGGATTGTGTAAATAGATTTTATATAAGAATGAATACATAATAAATATAAAATATATATGAATATACATATATATATCATATAAAAACATTTTTTCAATTATAATTCGAAACCATGAGACATCATAAATGTAACACCCCAGGTATATAAAGAATATGGCATCTTTATATTCATCCATAATTGTGAATCAAATATTAATATTACTTTAAAGGGGATGCTATGGTCGATAGCGTACCCAATACGCAACTACGAGTTTCTTGGGAATCTTACGTTGCACTCTAATAATAAAATAATATTATTTTAAATGGTAGTTAACATGTAGACGTTGTATGGGCGGAAATTGATAGAAATAACTAAAATAAGATTATATATGTTTTTTAAATTTTTTTACATTTATCCAAAGGCTTAAAATACAGAAAGAATTCAATTTTAGGCTTTTATACCCTAATTTTCACTAAAGGTTCATTTATCGCCTTTTGATGGAGAACTATCATCAAATATAGTTTTGATCACTCTTATAGATTCTTTTGGACCAAATAAAACTCTTCTTTAGAATCGGGACATCAAATTTTACTTTGTGAAATTTTTTTGTATTTTTCAGATAAAGTTCATTTTTTTAATGAATAGTGTAAAATGTTGTATTTTAATTCAAAACCTCTTTTTAATCTAATTTATTTATATGATTAGATTATATTTTGATTTGGTTTTAAAGTGAAATTAGAAAATATTTTCACCATTAAATCCAATAGTGGTCTTTGGAATTAATTTCACTTTGAAATCGGACTTAAACTAGTGTCAATCTTTTGATACTTATTGTTTCATAAAAACACGCTATTTGCTCAGACAACGGGAATTAATTATTAAATTAATTAATGAAACTTATATGTTTTGAATTTTGTAAAATGGTCTTCATTTTTTATTTCGGAATATCAAATATAGCTTAGGGTGAATTTTTGGTAATTTTCGGAAAAACATCAATTTTTGATGAATAGTGAAACCACTGAGTGGTACTTATAAAAAACTGATTTTCCGTTTAAATGAAATTTTTCCATCATTGTGTTTTTAATTTCAAAAATCCGACATACATGGTTGTCATTAAGAAGTAAAATGTGGTTCAATGGGATTAAAATAATTTTTTTGGTGAATAGTAACTTATTAAGTTCTTAATCGCGATTAGAGGTAATTAGTGTAATTTAAGGTAAAAATGATATTATAAAAATATGAAAACACCATGAAACTTGTCCTACCCCTATTGGATGAGTCATGTCCGACCAAGAAAACCCATGGGTCAACTTGGGGACCCCATGGAGCCACTTTGTTTGGAAAATGACATTAATATATATTTATTTAATGTTAAAATTAAAATGGCACAAACATGATATGTTTTACTAAAAAAAATTTTATGGTGTTATAAAAGTAAGATGTTTTATTATAAATTGTCATTGGAAAGATGAAAATATTTCCTACATCATAGTAATTTTTTTATAATTTTTAGACATTAAATAAATTAAATTATTTATGACTTAATAATGATGCAGCGATGACATCATTATTTGATGATTTAAATAAAATGGAAAGATAATGTAAATTCTATGAACTAGACATGTCCAGAACTTATTGGATGGGTGGATTTAGAACCCTTATCACCTTATCCACGAATTATATCCATGTGGGACCTTTTAAAACCGAAACACATTTTCAAATAAAGTAATATTTCTTTACTTTCCAAAAGTGCCCCTCCTCTCCTCTTATAAAAGGCCCCCACCTCTACCTCATTTCACACACTCCTCAAGCCTTTGGCTCGGCCAACCGCTGCCCATTTTGGCTCTCCACATCCCTCTATTACTCCTAGAATCCTCACTTTGGGCAGAAGTCTTCCCAATGAAGCCTTTGAGATCAAACTAAGGGGAGTTACCCGATTTTAAGGTAATGTCTTCTTTTGAGTCCTTTTGTTTTATTTTGATTCTCCAACCCCCTAAAATCTTTTTATTCTTTTCTTTTGTAACATCTAAAGTATCCTAAATATACTAGGATGTTGTTATAATAAGTATTCGAGCTACACTTACACACACCTACATCTAATGGTTAAAGAACATATTGTTTCTGTGGATGGCGATTTCTGCCTCCCGAAACGATGATTGTTCAACATTCTTTTAACACCATCAAAGGTGGCCATTATGATGACACTATATTTATATATTATATATAATATGTTTATGTTTTCTTTAATCTTCTGAATTTTTCATTTTGGGTATACCTTTATGGTTTCCATTATGGGTAAACACGATATCTTCATTTAAGGAAGTGCGGACTACCGCCCCCTCAAAGTGATGTGATTCGTTAATGCCATATGTGGGACATGTAAAGGATGGATTTAAAGTTATTATATATGATTTTATACTGTAATTTTAATACACCTCTATTTCATTATTATTTCTTTCCATTAAAGTATGAGATAGAAATGAAAGTAGCGTTCATTCGTACGTACGGCTTACCGTCTCCATGAACGGTATATTTCATTTCTTATCCCCAAATGTAATGTACAATTAAAAGTACATGTATATAATGGATATATATAATGAATGATATATCTAAATGAAGAATATAATTATGGAATTAAAATATACATACCTCTCATTTATTTTTAATTCCATTAATATAGCAAAGAAATGAAAATAGCGTTCATGCGTACGTACGGCTTACCGTCTCCATGAACGGTGCATTTCATTTCTTACCTCTAAATGATTATGTAATATTATAAATACATGTATATGCTGGATTATATGATATATATGATATCCAAATCAGGAATGTCATTCTGGATATAAAGAACCTTTGACCACATGAACAACATGTAATTGTAAGAAGTCCACTTTCGACTTAAGAACCAAATATCGACAAAACAAACATTATTAACATAAATTGTTACATAATGTTTATAACATGGAAACAAGTGATATAAAAGGAATAATGAACTTTAAAAAAGTTCTTAATCAAGTAGAAATTAACTCAAGTTTAATATTCAGGACGTTAAAGAACGATCGAGTCAAGTTGGACCCAATGTAAGGGACTTCGTCTCAATCTCCTTTCATTGAGGCATATTTCGTTTTATACACAACATTATTTTATATGGTGTATAAAACCCTTTGACTTATACTTTTATACAAAAGGAATCTTTTTCTACGAAGCGTTTTACTAAACGACAAAATAGAATGTTTTTTTAACGTACGCGGTGACAACGACCTTTTCCGCCGCCGCGAGTATTATTTGTTCTTTGGCTTCCTCAACAAGCCGTAATGTTTTTAAAATAAAATAAATACCATGTACTCTTTTATGTATTTTGGTATTGAAAATGGTTTTGATAAAGGATTCTATTATGATATATTGTGATGTGGAAATGTTATCATTCCTTTATATTGGTTTTGTGTTTTATGATTTTATATTGGTACTTGGACATTTGACGGGTGGTTACGTGATAAACCATATGACGGGTGGTGTTGTGAATACCAGGACGGGTGGTTACGTTATAACCTCCAATGCATTGGGTATGGAAGTCAGCCGTATGGCTATTCCATTAAGTATGTATGGAAATTGGTCGTATGGCTATTCCATTAAGTGATATGTGTGGGAGTCGACCGTATGGTTATTCCACTTAAGTATGTTTATGTCCCAAGTTACCTTTATATATGTTATGTGTTCATTATATGGGTTTTATGGTAATCCTTTGGTTACCAAAAGGCAAGTAATGATATTTTATTCAGGGAAGAGTTTTTACTACTTCATAAAGGTGAAAAGTATTACTTTGATAAAGTATACATGGTTTACTTTTGGTTTTGATAAACTAACAGTTTTTATTCTTTGTGTATCACTTACTGAGTTTTTATGCTCATCCCAAGTTTTTGAAATGTTTTTCATAGGAATTAGCATGGAATAGGGTCAAGGATGGGATCAAGGGAAATTCATGCTACCTAAAACATGAAACTAGACATGTTTCTTTTTAAGAGTTTTTTATTTTATGGAAATTTAGTAGAAGAGACTACTTTGTAATCTTTTGAGATGTAATAGTTATGTCCTAATTCTCTAAAACTCTAAACCTGAAAAGATCCTCAATGTTAATTATTCATTTAATTCAATATTAAGTAAGGTTTAAGGCTGGGGCCTTATAGTTGGTATCAAAGGTTGGTTTCGATAACTTTAGAGGTTAGGGTATTCTTTAAGCATAAGTGACATTACCATAATGGTTAGGATTTCAGAAAGAGTCCAAGTTTTAGATAAAGTGAATGAGTAAGAATATCTTAGTGTTTATATTCCTCATTAGTACATGATGGATTTGTTGTTATACTCACACTGACCCTTTTTGGATTTAGTAAATGGCTGGATCTAGCAGGCACCAAGGTAACGGTGGATGTGAAGGAAACTTTGACAGTTTTCTGAGCGAGCAACTGAATGATATGGGAGCTGTAATGAGAACTCTTGTGTTTATCCTCAACCAACTATCTGGAATTATGATTGACCACCTAAACATTGGTGATTTCTATAAGGAATCATATATGTGAGAAACAAATCCCTACGGAACTACAGGTAATAATCATAAAGGTAAGTGTGTTCCGAAACCTATGTGTCAAAGATGTGGAAAGAAACACCCAGGAAAGTGTTTCAAAGGGACAGAAATGTGCTACAGATGTGGAAATGAAGGTCATAAAGCAAGAACCTTCCGTGGAAAAAGGAAGCATCCAGTTAACTCGAGGAAAGGGAAATAAGTTCTTTCTAATTGATCAATTGAATGTTTTAAATGTGGTGTGCATGGTCATTATGCAAACACAGGTCCCATTAAGATGTTTCGTGAATGGGATCACCAAGATCATACAAATACTCGTTTACCAATACCTAATGCCATTCCGATTGAGGATAAAGAAACTGACAATGACCAATCAAAGGTATGTATTATTTCATGACTATTGTTTTCCTATTTTGGAATCTTAGGATATGATTCATGATTTTGTTTGTAGGAAAGAGGTATTTCGGAATAAGTTTGAAAGGAATGGTTAATGGATCATGAAGAATGTTGAATGAATAAGATGTCAACATATAAGGGCTTCAAGAGTTATGGTGAAATTCTTAAGAGTATTAAGTCTCTTTCGATGATGGGGTTACATTAGAATACTTTTTATATTATGTGTAACCCTGATGTTTAATATAGGAAAATTTTATTCATGGAATAGTTATCTTTTCTTTTGTGGACATAGTTATAAAGAACCATTTGGGTTTATATGATCCTTAATTTTGAGGTAAATATGGGTTACTATATGTTATGATGGAAAATGAAAGGCATGAGATAAACTTGAGGTTAAAATATGTTATGATCATATTTGAAGATTTTATCTCATTTTGGGAAGTGTTTTAAGAATTATATTGTTTTGGAAAAAGGACAACACGCAGACCATGTGACAACCTGCCGCGTCGGACAAAGCTGCGGGAATCGAACCCACAACCAAAGTGTGACTGGTATTTATCGCCTACCACTGGACTACGTGAAGTCCCTGGTTAGTTTGACTGGTTCTTTTTAGTTATATGATTTTATGAATTAAGAGTATGTTGATTTTGGTTTATTTATGAAAATGATTAACCTATCATGGAGGATATGTGATTAGGATAATTACTTTTCAATGCGAGACTTTAAGAGCAACTGATTTTGTTTGGAGATAAATGTTACGATTTAACTTGGAAGACTATTTGAATAAATCCTTCAAATGTTTGGGTTTCAATATTAGATTGGTTTACTTTGAGGGATTTTATGGACAAATTGTTTATCAGATGGTCCTCGTTGAACTTTGGGTTTTGTTGGACAAATTTTGGAGATTAAGAATAGATTTTCTTTATAATGGGTTATCCTTTTCCGGGTTATCTGATCTTGTACTAATCTTCTGGGTTTTGGTTTTGGTTAAAGTCTAATGACCTGGGAAGTATGTAGTTCTCTTTTTGGGGTTAGGTAATTCTCTAGAAGTTGATTATAGTACTTTTAATGTGAACAATTCTTCCTAAATACTCGCCTTTTTGGAGAAAATATGAGTTTGTGTAAGGAATATAATAAAAGTTGAGAGTAAACATGATATGTGATTATGTTTACTTATGAATAAATTCCTCAATAAAAAGTAACTTAAAACAAAAATGTTGTCTATTAACTTTTCCTATTGGGGAATCGAATACCGTTTAACCCATCACAAGTTTGTGATTTTCTCATGGTTAAAGTTCTCCTAAACATGTTTTCTATCACTCTCCATCAGAACATGAACTTATGTTTTCTCTTCCATGTCCATGTTTTCATACATGTAATCCTAGTATGGGTTAAATTGGATGACCTTTGTACTTATCTTTCTTTATTTTAAAATGATTGTTTTACCGACTCTTCTTCCGATGTGGGACTTTCAAGGATGTTTCCAAGCCCAATTTTAAAATTGTGAGGACGCAATTCCCAAAAGGGGGGAAGGATGTAACACCCCAGGTAAATAAAGAATATGACATCTTTATATTTATCCATATTTTTGAATCAAATATTAATATTACTTTAAAGGGGATGTTATGCTCGATGGCGTACCCAATACGCAACAACGAGTTTCTTGGGAATCTTACGTTGCACTCTAATAATAAAATAATATTATTTTAAATGGTAGTTAACATGTAGATGTTTTATTGGCGGGAATTGATAGAAATAACTAAAATATGATTATATACGTTTTTTAAATGTTTTTACATTTATCCAATGGCTTAAAATACGGAAAGAATTCAATTTTAGCCTTTTATACCCTAATTTTCACTAAAGGTCCATTTATCGCCTTTTGCTGGTGAACTGTCATTAAATATGGTTTTGATCACTCTTATACATTATTTTGGACCAAATAAAACTCTTCTTTAGAATCGGGACATCAAATTTTACTTTGTGTCAATTTTTGGAATTTTTCCGATAAAGTTCATTTTTTTAATGAATAGTGTAAAATGTTGTATTTTAATTCAAAACCTCTTTTTAATCTAATTTATTTATATGATTATATTATCTTTTGAATTGGTTTTAAAGTTAAATTAGAAAATATTTTCACCATTAAATCCAATAGTGGTCGTTGGAATTAATTTCACTTAGAAATCGGACTTAAACTAGTGTCAATCTTTGGATACTTATTGTTTCATAAAAACACGCTATTTGCTCTCACAGCGGGAATTAATTATTAAATTAATTAATGCAACTTATATGTTGTGAATTTTTTAAAATGGACTTCATTTTTGATTTGGGAATATCAAATATAGCTTAGGGTGAATTTTTGGTAATTTTCTGAAAAACTTCAATTTTTGATGAATAGTGAAACAACTAACTGGTACTTATAAAAAACTGATTTTCCGTTTAAATGAAATTTTGCCATCATTGTGTTTTGAATTTCAAAAATCCGATATACATGGTTGTCATTAAGAATTAAAATGTGGTTCAATGGGATTAAAATAATTTTTTGGTGAATAGTAACATATTAAGTTCTTAATCGTGATTAGAGGTAATTAGTGTAATTTAAGGTAAAAATGATATTATTAAAATATGAAAACACCATGACACTTGTCCTAACCCTATTGGATGAGTCATGGCCGACCTAGACAACCCATGGGTCAACTTGGGGACCCCATGGAGCCACTTTGTTTGGAAAATGACATTAATATATATTTATTTAATGTTAAAATTAAAATGGCACAAACATGATATGTTTTACTAAAACAATTTTTTAAAGGGGTTATACAAGTCAGATTTTTTATTATAAATAGTAATTATAAAGATAAAAATATTTCCTACATCATAGGAATTTTTTTATAATTTTTAGATATTAAATAAATTATATTATTTATGACATAATAATGATGCAGCGATGACATCATTATTTGACGATTTAAATAAAATGGAAAGATAATGTAAAATCTATGAACTAGACATGTCCAAAACTTATTGTATGGGAGGATTTAGATCCCTTATCACCTTATAAACGAATTATATCAATGTGGGACCTTTTAAAACCGAAAGACATTTTCAAATAATGTATTATTTCTTTACTTTCCAAAAGTGCCCCTCCTTTCCTCTTATAAAAGGCCCCCACCTCTACCTCATTTCACACACTCCTCAAGCCTTTGGCTCGGCCAAACCCTGCCCATTTTGGCTCTCCACATCCCTCTCTTACTCCTTGGAGCCTCACTTTGGGCAGAAGTCTTCCCAAGGAAGCCTTTGAGCTCAAACTAAGGGGAGTTACCCGATTTTAAGGTAATGTCTTCTTTTGAGTCCTTTTGTTTTATTTTGCTTCTCCAACCCCCTAAACTCATTTTATTCTTTTCTTTTGTAACAACTACAGTATCCTCAATATAATAGGGTTTTGTTATAAGAAGTATTCTAGCTACACTTACACACACCTACATCTAATGGTTAAAGAACATACTGTTTCTGTGGATGGCGAATTTCTGCCTCCCGAAACTATGATTGTTCAACATTCTTTTAACACCTTCAAAGGTGGCCATTATGACGACACTATATTTATATATGATATATAATATGTTTATGTTTTATTTAAGGTTATTTATTTTTCATTTTGGGCATACCATTATGGTTTCAATTATGGGTAAACACGATATCTTCATTTAAGGAAGTGCGGACTACCGCCCCCTCAAAGTGATGTGATTCGTTAATGCCATATGTGGGACGTGTAAAGGATGGATTTAAAGTTATTATATATGATGTTATACTGTAATTATAATACACCTCCATGTCATTATTATTTCTTTCCATTAAAGTATGAGATAGAAATGAAAGTAACGCTCATGTGTACGTACGGCTTACCGTCTCCATGAACGGTACATTTCATTTCTTATCCCCAAATGTAATGTACTATTAAAAGTACATGTATATAATGGATATATATAATGAATGAAATATCTAAATGAATAATATAATTATGTAATTAAAATATACATACCTCTCATTTATTTTTAATTCCATTAATATGACAAAGAAATGAAAATAGCGTTCATGCGTACGTACGGCTTACCATCTCCATGAACGGTGCATTTCATTTCTTACCTCTAAATGATTATGTAATATTATAAATACATGTATATTCTGGATATATATGATATATATGATATCCAAATCAGGAATGTCATTCGGGATATAAATAACCTTTGACCACACGAACAACATCTAATTGTAAGAAGTCCGCTTTCGACTTAAGAACCAAATTTCGACAAAACAAACATTATTAACTTAAATGGTTACATAATGTTTATAACATGGAAATAAGTGATATAAAAGGAATAATGAAAATTAAAAAGGTTCTTAATCAAGTATAAATTAACTCAAGTTTATTATTCAGGACGTTAAAGAATGATCGAGTCAAGTCGGACCCAAGGTAAGGGACTTCGTCTCAATCTCCTTTCATTGAGGCATATTTCGTTTTATACACAACATTATTTTATACAGTGTATAAAACCCTTTGAATTATACTTTTATACAAAAGGAATCTTTTTCTACGAAGCGTTTTACTAAACGACAAAAAGGAATGTTTTTTTTAACGTACGCGGTGACAACGACCTTTTTCGCCGCCGCGAGTATTATTTGGTCTTTGGCTTCCTCAACAAGCCGTAATGTTTTTAAAATAAAATAAATACCATATACTCTATAATGTATTTTAGTATTGAAAATGGTTTTGATAAAGTATTCTATTATTATATATTGTTATGTGGAAATGTTATCATTCCTTTCTATTGGTTTTGTGTTTTATGATTTTATATTGGTACTTAGACATTTGACGGGTGGTTATGTGATAAACCATATGACGGGTGGTGCCGTGAATAACAGGACGGGTGGTTACGTTATAACCTCCAATGCATTGGGTATGGAAGTCGGCCGTATGGCTATTCCATTAAGTATGTATGGAAATTCGTCGTATGGCTATTCCATTAAGTGATATGTGTGGGAGTCGACCGTATGGTTATTCCACTTAAGTATGTTTATTTCCCAAGTTACCTTTATATATTTTATGTGTTATTTATATGGGTTTTATGGTAATCCTTGGGTTACAAAAAGGTAAGTAATGATATTTTATTCAGGGAAGAGTTTTTACTACTTCATAAAGGTGAAAAGAATTACTTTGATAAAGTATACATGGTTTACTTTTGTTTTGATAAACTAACAGTTTTTATTCATTGTGTATCACTTACTGAGTTTTTATGCTCATCCCAAGTTTTTGAAATGTTTTTCACAGGACTTAGCGTGGACTAGGGTCAAGGATGGGATCAAGGTAAAGCAATGTTACCTAAAACATGAAACTAGACATGTTTCTTTTTAAGAGTTTTTTATTTTATGGAAATTTAGTAGAAGAGACTACTTTGTAATCTTTTGAGATGTAAAAGTTATGTCCTAATTATCTAAAACTCTAAACCTGAAAATATCCTCAATGTGAATTATTCATTTAATTCAATATTAAGTAAGGTTTAAGGCTGGGGCCTTATAATAAAGGTAAATGAATTATATCATTACATGAGGCGGTAGTTCTTCATACGCAAATGGGAATTTTGTTAACCATTAGATGAAAGTATATGTAAGTGTAAGTCTAACGCTTTAATAAAAACACCATTTTATATTGAGGTTGTTTTATTTATCATATAATACTGGAATAATAATAATTTAGATGGTAGAGAATGATAATAAAAAAGAGGGCACATGGGAGGATGTTACCTCTTATTTGGGTAACTCCAATTGGATTACACCAAAGGGATTCCCCATGGTAAGGATTCCAGGATAAGGGTAGGGATATTTGGATTTTATTGTGTTTGACTTTTGAGACCCAAATGGATTTAATGGTGTGAGGATAAGGGTTGGGTAAGTTCCTTTTTATAGTGGAGGAGTGGTAGTCTTGTAAATTTTCAGAAAGGGAATTCAAACCATGTTTTTAATAAGACATATGGCTCCATTAGTGGTAAAAATTTAATTAAAGGGTTGATATGGAATAAATATGAATACAAAATGGATTTGGGAAAAAGATTGTTTGGTTATTTTGACTCATATTTTTATGGTTTAGTCCCTTGATAATCGTATTTTCCCCTTAAACGATGTAATTATTTTTTATTAAATTCAATATTTTTTGGTAAAAAATATGATTAAATTATTAGAAATTAGAAATTATTATGATTGAAAATATGTAATAAATTATCCAAATTTAAATCAAATAATTGGTAGAAATTAATTTAAATTTAATCCTTTAGATGGGATGCTAAAGAGTTATTTGAAAGTTAAAATGTTCAAAACATTTCTACATTTTTATATTTAAATTCAATGTGGACTGATTAAAATGACCTAAATTTGGTATAAAAAGATTTAAATTTATCTAATTATTCTTTATACAAAATATAAAACTTATTTAACAATATAAATAACTGATACAAAATTAATTTTTCAAATAAAATTTAGTAATATAAACCTTTCATCAAAATATGAATGTTCTCAAAAAAATACCAAAAATAAACCAAATTTAAATATTGATATTTCACATTAAAAAATTTAGTTAATTTGTTCATGTAAAAATTATTTTACTTTAAAAAATTAGATTTCAAAAGGTTCATCCATTAAAAGGTTGTAAAAATACCTTTTAAAAAATATATATATATTTATGATTAAAATTTGATATATTGTTTTTTAATCTTATCATATATATTGGATGAATGTAAAAACATTTAACTAATATATTGGAACATAACATTGTTATTCCAATTCATTACCATTGATACAATAGTTATGATATAACTACCACTTATGATTATAATAATAATAATATATTATTGTTCATTATAACTCATCATTGGGTGCAAGGAAATAATTAGGAGAAACTAATTATTTTGTTTCAAGTATGATTTAAGGCGTAGAATCACATTTATGGTAAAAGTAAAATAGAATTTATAAATATTAGTAAATATCAAAAATATTTATTCTATCATTACCTATGATGTTACAAACCTCCCCCTTTTTGAAATTATATACTTGTGATTTTATCCTCTTATCAAATAAGTTGTGATGTTTTACATCAAAGAATTTTTAGATACCCATGTTACCTCTTGAACCATATATGTTATCCATAAAACCATAACATTATGAATTAAATTATTACCCAATGCTTTTTTTTACTATCAAGAACCTGAAATTGTTGATCCTTATAAAAAATATTCTCTTCATGTTGAACTACATTAGTGATAAAAATGTGAGATGAATCTGGTATATACATCCTTAACATTGAAACAAGAAATACATAATGTACCTGGCAAAAAATTATGGTTAAATTACCTTGGAAGGAATGTAACCAAAATTTCTCCAATATTTCATATGGTCCAATGAACCTTGGATTCATCTTCCCATTACAAACAAAACACATCACAATATTCCATGGATAAACATTTTAAATGATAGAATTGCCTACAATGAAAGAAATATATTTTCTCTAGTAATCCGTATAACATTTCTACCTATTTTATCTTCCCACATGTGTCCCTTAATGCACTAAACATTATCTATCATTTACTCTACCATCTATAGTCCCATAAAATTAATTGTTTGTACATCGCACCAAAACCCTAGTGTTCATAACTACATTTTAAATAATTCCTTGATAGGTGACATATATATAAATGAATGAAAACTATTATTATAATAAATATAAACCAACGAAATATGAAAATCACAATATCCTTGGTAATCCATTGAGTAAGAAAAAACTATCTCTTCCAATGAATGAATCTTCTACTCAGACTCTCCATCGGATTGATGATGAAAAGTTGTACATAAATTTAATTTAGTACCCAATCAATTCTGAAGTCCATTACAAAAAAATATATGTGAACCCTGGATCATGGTAAAATTAAATATATAGGGGGACTCATTGTATCCTAAACATATCATTTAGATACAACAATTAAAGTTGATCTATATATATTTTATAATAAATGGGAAGGAAATGGTTTGATTTAGTTCATTGATCAACAAATAATAAAATCACATTTTTACCATGAGATGTATTTCGAAATACTACCATGAATTAAATTGATACATTTTCCCACTTACACTCTGGAAATGGAAAGAGATAAAGAATATCCTTTACTTGTTATCTCTATATATTAACCTGCTAACAAATAAAAACATTATAATAAATGAAACAATGTCTCCTTTAATTCCATCCCACAAATATTACACCTAATAATATCTGTACATCATAGTGATACTGGGACGAATGGAAAATACAAAAATATGATCTTCTGTCAATAAATATTTCATGGACTATGATTCATTAGGAACATGTAATCTATTTTCAAATTATAAAACAAATTTCTCATCAATATTAAGATTATGAATCATTCCCATAAAAATATATTATACATTTTCATAAAAATATTTATTCACCTTATGAGTTGTCTTAATTAATTTAGACAAATTCAACTACACTAAAACCTAAAAAATAGTGGATGTCCTTACATCCTAAATTTCTTAGAAAAATTCATCAAATCATTAACCAATGGGTCAAGTTCAAAATGCAACATGGTAAATGTTTCATTATATTTTCAACTCAATGCATCTGCCATAATGTTTCCTTTTATAAGATGATAATGAACCAAGTAATCATAATCCTTGATTAGTTCAATCCATCTTCTCTATCCGATATTCAATTCATTAATTGTAAATATATAATTAATATTTTTTATCATTATAAATTTCACACTTCACTCTATAAAAATTATTCCCATAAAATTTAAAAGGGAAAATAGTACCATCTAACTCCAAATTATATGTAGGGTAATTTAACTCATCATTTTTCTAATATTGAGATTTCTAAGAATTTAACTTTTCATTATACATCAGGAAATAATCATGTCCTTCGATCAAATAATCTCTATATATGAAGAGTTGTTCATTTCTAGAAAGTAGGGAAAGAAAAATGTCATTGACTAGTCATCTTTTTAGTTACTGAAAACAACCATCACATTCTTCTATCCAAATAAACCTAACTCCCTTTTTGGATAACATACATCATGGTATTGATAACTGAGAAAAGTTTTGAACAATCCATCAATAATAAAAATCTAATCCAACAAAACTATGAATCTATGTGACATTCATAGGTCTTTTCCACTCTTCAATAGCATTTTTTGTCAAGGAAAACAATTATACCATCTTTATAAACCATAATACCATGTAATGAAAAATTTTCACCCAAAAATAAATATTATTAAACATTATATTTATGATATTTTAATTTAATTTTTTTAAAACAATCCTTAATTACCTTTCATCTAACTGAGTAATTTTAGAATATATCCAAATATAATCTATAAACACAACAAAAAATGAATCAAAAAACTGATGGAAGACTCTATTCATAAGATTCATAAATATAATATGTGAATTAGAAAAAAAAAGACATAACTAAAAAATAATAATTAACATATCTCATTTAAAATTATCTAATTAGAATTTGGTCATCCTTCACATTTATTTGATGGTTCTTGTATCATAGATCAATCTTCAAAAAAACAATGATCTCCCTTAAGCAAACAAAATCATAGATATGATGAAAATGATACATTTTTGTAACATTTATTTTATTTTAGGCTCTATAATCAATGTATTGTCTCATGTAACCATATTTATTTTTTAAAAAAATAAAAAAGGATCACCCCATGTTTAAGTAAATTGTTGAATTAAACCTTTATCAGTCCATTCTTGTAACTAGTTTTCAAATTCCACATGATCTACTTTATCCATTCGAAAACGGGGTTTAGAAATGGGCTTCAAATCATGTACTAGATCAATAGTAAATTCAACAACCCATTTAGGAACAAGTGATGAAAAATTATTCGTAAAAACATATGTAAATTCACTCACTAATGGGATGTCACTAATTAGAACTATTTCTTTCTTTTCATCAACCTGATCTTGAAAATTTTCAATTCCATATTTATTAATTTTTTTAGTTTCTTAGTATGTTATCAAATGTATGAGATCATTGAATAAAAATAATTCTTATATTAAATCTAATTTAGCATGATAAAATAAAATCCAATCCATACAAAAAATGGAATCAAACATCACAATGGTATGTTCAGCTAGAATTAAAGGAAATAAAATCCCACTAATATTATTATTAGGATCCCTATAAATCTTGGTGACACTAATATTACCACCTGGAGTTTTAACCAAAATCTCTTACATTAATAAGGTAGCATTACCAATTTTATAGAAAATTTCTCATAAATTAAAGAATGGGTACATCTAAAATCAGAGAGAGTATTGAATTTTTTTTAATAAACCCATAAAATACCTTTTTCCAAAAAAATTATGCTGCAAAATAAATTCGAGTAGTTTAAACATATTTTACAACTCTATTTTCCTTTCGATTATACAGGTTTCCGACCTGGGTAGTCAACATTGGTAACACATTGGAATAATATATTAACTTATTGAATCTAAATCATTTAATAGTTGTATTATTATTCATATCATGACCATATTCCTTGTAGTAATAACACATATGACCAAACATACCACATCAGGAGTACTTCTACGATTTTAAATGAAATCATCCATGATTTTTTACCTCATATGTCACAATATAGGAATTTGGTATTCTTACCTACAAAAAATATTTTTTGAAGGCTTACCCATTTCATGCCAACTATACCTCTTATTTTTATTATTATCATGGGAAAAAAGGTCATCAACAATCTTCATTTATACCTTCTCTGAAAATCTAATATGTTTCTCATAAATATTGTACTCACGATAAGTCAATGCCCTCTAAAATCAAGGATTTGTTCCTAAGTAAAAGCGATATATATCTTATCAATATAGTATATAAAATTTGGGACTTACCTCACCATTTTAGTGAATTTTCCTCATACATAGACACTAAATATTCATCCATTTATCTAATTTCTATGAATTTTTTTTCCATCCTAAGTCGAACGTCCGTAGGAAAAAAATTCTCAAGTAAAATATCCTTCAATTCATCCCATTCTATTTCATCATTCCCTTCAGTTTCCCCCATATTCTTAACAAGTTACCACCACTATTTGTCTTCTCCTTGAAAAAGATAAATTCCAAGAGTTACCTTTTTCTAATATGAGTATCCATGACAAAAAATATATTTTTATGTATTTTATCCATCCTTCTACTATCAAGAGGTAAGATGATCCTTTTAATGATAGAGGATGTTGTTACATAAAATGCTCCACTATCTTTACAATCCTCTATAGTATTTTAGGTTTCTCTCTAGTATGGACACCACCACCAATTATACCATGTTTCAACAGACCCATAACTGAAAAAAAATAATTAGTTACAATTCCATCCATCTCAGGATGCTTATTTAGAGGGATATTTTCCTATCATTTCCTTTTCACTACATATGTTTTATTTTCCCTATGGAAAACCATTCCCAAAAAAATAATTTAGATTAATAATCATGGTAATATTTAAATAAAATTACATTATAAATTGAACATAATATAAAATATTCTAAATTAATGTTATTAATATTACCCTAATATCAAAAAATTATCTAAACCATCCTATGATACCAACTATAAGGACCAGAACTTAAAACAGTACATAATCATAACATAATTCTAGAATTTTAATTTCTTTCACATTGATGTATTTTTCAGATTTATAGTATTATAGAATATCCCATTAGTCATACATAAAAAAATAAAATAAAAATAGTACACTGTTGATCAGTATACTTATTTTTCACAATATAATAATTTTAAAAATAAAGCATGTTCTACAATATGATAACTCTTCATGATTATCAACATGAATTCTCCTAATCCCTTAATCATCCTAAAGTCATTTGAAAAACAATAAAATCATGGGATGAGCATAATATTATCAATAATATATTTAAAAAAAGAAACATTTATTCCATTACAAAACACTAAAATACATGAAAACATTATGATAAGGTAATATTTTTCTACCTTAATATGAATTAAGTGGTTTTAATTACAAACAATACCATTTAATACCTTTTTTGTAATCATAATATTACACCAAAACCAATATAATTCATATAATTCAAAAATCTTTATACCTATCACTCTTATAAATAGAATAATCATGTGGTAGACATCTATACATGCCACTCATTAAATTGGATAGCCATATGGCTGAATTCTATTCTCAATGCATCAAGCAGGCTAATATGGACCCACCTATCCCTGGTTTATCAAAGAACCGACCATCTTAGGTTTTTCGTGGAACCACCGATCAAACATCCATGCACTATTACATATTCATAACAGATAATATATTCCATTTTTCATCATTTCACTCATAAAATTTCATTTAAACCAAAAGAAAAAAATTTAAGATATGGTATTTATCACTGCATCTTAAAAAACAATTTTTAATAAATAATACCCAAAAGAAGAAAAGAGGGGTGTCCTTTTATTTTAAAAACATAAAAAATATTACTGGAAAAATATATTAAAATATAAATAATATTTCCATTGTAATACTTTATATCCATGTAAATAAATAAGTAAAATAATATTAATAATTCTGAAATGGAGGATTTTTTTGAAAGTAATTCCTTAAACATTCAAAACATCCCATACACCTTTGAACATTTAAATCACAAATAACCTAAAAAAATAAAATTAAAAAAACATTAAATAACAATATAATATATTTTACATTGATATGGAATGTCAAACGGTCTGTTTATGAATGTTGTAAAATAATAAATGTGAATATTGTTAAGAAATTTCTTAATGGAATGATATTGATGTGAAATCCCTTACATTGGTTCATAAATGACATGTGTGTCTTTATCATAAAGAATAATAAACTTTGGTAAAATATTTAACTAATTACTAAAACATTTTTCAACTTTTACATGGTTTATTAATCTTTTTTATAAAATTACGTAAACAATTTGGTTTACGTCGAATATTTTCACTACATTTGGTTTATGTTTCAAAAAATATTGGTTGGATAACTATGGTAAAACATGTTCTTAAATAAACATATCTTGAATATTAATCATGAAATAATTATCATATTTACATATCAATTACACTTTTAAAACCAATCAGGAAATATGGTTAATAATAATGAACAAATGTTAAAATCATGGAGATGACATGTCGTGGATATAAATGAGTGACATTATCATTTTTCAATGATCATTATGGAAAGAGGGTAAGTAACATTTATCTTTCTATATTGATAATTATATAATATATTATATGTTTTTAGTCATATTTATTTATATATAAAAAAATTATGTAAATGGAATCACATCGCTTCGAGGTGGCGGTATTCCACATATCCATGAATGATGATATAACTATTTCTGTGTTTGAAAGGGTAACAAAGAAAATATTTATAATATTTATAGAAAGTAAATTATGGCTTTAATATAATATATAGTTTACCTATGTCATGTATTATTAATTAAACCCATACTTAATACATTTCAGGTAATCTCCAAATGTATCATATCACTTTGTGAAGATGGTAGCCCACACGTCCACAAACGATGTTATCGTATTTACATTAAATGGGAAAAAAGGAATGTGTATATATAAATTATATAACTATCAATAAAACATAAATATAATATATATAAATCATATAATAACTTCCATTCCAAAATATGTTCAAACCATGTTAGGCGGTAAAGGAAAAACAAATGACATCATTACGTGGGACGGTAGTTCATCGTACACAAAGGGTAATATAATTACCCATTATATGGAAGTTTTTGTAACTGTAGGTGTAAAACATATAATTAAAACAACTAAAAATATTAAGTATAGTATGTTTATCATATAATCATTATATTATTATAATTTTTGTTTTGGATAATTAAAATAAAATAAAATAGATTGTGGGGCTATGTAACCTCTTTTTCGAGTAACTCATTTTGGTTTGAACTAAATAGATTCATTGGATGGACTTATAGAAATGGTGAGGCTTATAGGTTTATGGGATAGGCTTTGGGATATTATTTTATATGTGTGTGGTTGAGGAAAAGTTCATCATAGGAGTGAAAAATTTTGAAGGGGGAGTTCATTTTTATATTAGAGAAGGAGAGACAATTTTGTACATTTTTTAAAAGGGGATTTCACAAACCTTTTTCCCATGTCATGTTGACCCAATAATGGTAAAACACAGATGCATGAGAGGATAAGGTCGATATATGAACATAAAATTTATTTTATAAAAGTTCATATGTCATTTTTGATTTAAAGTTTATTGTTTAGTCCATCGTTAAACTAATTTTCTTCATCACTGTTGAATTAATTTTAATTAAATTCAATAATAATTTTGTTAAAAAACTATATTTACCTTGTTATAAATTATAATTTATGATTATTAGAAATATGTAATCAATTTTTCCAAATTAAAATCATATAAGTGGTAGAAATTAATTTAAATTTAATCACATGGATGATATGACAAAGTATGTTTTTAAAATTAAAATGTTCGAAAGTTTGCTACGTTTGAAATAAAAATTTCATGTCCAATTGTTTACAACGAACTAAAATGTCTTAAAAGAAATAATTTTTTCCCAATTAAAATTTAAAGAAAACATAAAAATAATTTATACAAAAAAAATAGTTTTGAATTTTAATTCAGTATTATTCAATATTCATCAAAATATGAAAGTTTTACAAAAACACGAAAAATATTCCCCATGTTAATTTTAATATTAAACGTTCAAAAAAATTTATTCTGGAATAAAAATATTATAAATGTGTCCTAAATTATATTTATTATTCATTTTCCACTAAATGTTGGTAAAACTTCCATTTAAAACTACAAAGCTTTTCATTCTTAAAATTGATTTTATTCTTTTTTTAAGCCTATATAATTTTTCGGCTGAATTTAAAAAAATAATAAATATGTGTAAAAATAATATATTTATTCATATTAATTCATTATAATATTATGTCTAATTGAAAAATACCACTTGAAATAATAATATTAATTGTATGCTATTATTCAGTGTAACTTAGTCTTGTGTACAACGCAAGATTTCTGATGAACTCATTGTGCATGTTAGGTGTGATGTTTTATGTAGTGTTCCTTTTAATTTAAACATACTATTTAATATATAAATATTAGTATATATGATAAATAATTATTCTATCACTACATGGTATATTACACTTATTGCCTCCACAATGGTAACAATATATATATAAAGCTTAAATTTCTCTTAAAACAACATGTTCTACTGATATTAAATAATTCTATTCATAATTGTTTCCATATAAATTTTTTATATAATTTATGTAGAAAAATTAATTTCAACTCTATACACATTGTAATTCATTCTAAAAAATTTCATTGAATATTAATGTCACTATTTATAAAACAAATTTCTTCAAAATCAATATTCTCAAAATTTATAGATTTATGAGAATCATTTATCTTTACCTTAAACTAGTATTTATTCATACAAAAAATTTGAATTAAATTTTCCAAAAAACATGTAAGACTTTAAATAATATTAAATTGATATTTTTTAACATTTTCATATTTCATAATTTTTTGAAATGTAAACTCTTTTTATAGTTTTCTCCTATGATCACTGTCCAACATCCTGCATCAAAATTTTTAATTTGAATTTGAAATTAATGAATTATTTATAATTCTATAATAGTGTTTATTAAAAAAAATTCATGTTAATTACCATTTTCTTTAACATTGTCAACCATTTAATCTTCTAAATTCTTCCCTTCAGTGATAAGATTCATCAAGTTATAAAACACTAAACATTTAGGTAATGGTAAATAATACTTACTAGTTTTACAACATGATATATATAAATTAGTAAACATTGATGTAATGGTAAATAATATATAATTAATTCCCATCGAAGAACACTAATCTAGTATCATCCTCTGATTTGATTCAAATTAACATAAAATTGATGAATATAAAAATGGCATACTAGGTTTCACAAAAATAACTTCGTCAATATGGTGAGAAAATAAGAATGATATGATATAAATGAAGAACTCACTACTGTAGATAAAATGAGACCGATAGTAGATAAATCAGAGTCTAGATCATGAGAAGATATTAAATCCACATTTTAGGATTTTTGGGGTTCTCCTACGTGTAAGAAAATGGAGGGGGTGAGGCCTTATGTCGAAATAAGAGGCCCTACCTAATATTTAAAAAAAATAGACCTGGGGATTTACTTGATGTGTAAATTCTTTACACATCCTGTAAATCATGGTGTATTCCCTTGGAAAAAATCCATCACATGTTATGAATTGGTTGTCCGAGTCCATTGCTTTTTAGTTAACAAATAAACATCTTATAAAGAAAATACATGTTTTTTAATTCAATTAAATCCAACCTACATCCCTCCTTCATCTTCCTTTACAAAAAAACACAAATAAACCATGTTAGGGGGTATATGATCTATTCCCAAAAGAGAAAATTCAAATAGTTTAAACTGGAAATTAAACGATCCAGACATCATCCCAAAACCCTAGATCTTGACCCCCCCGTAAATAAATTAATCCATGAATTTACCTTCCAAGGGTGGGTAGTCATTTCATGAGAATATCTCCATCCACTAATCACTACATTGTCCTCCCAATCCCAATGTTGATCCTATATAATGTCGTGTTTTCGTATCACATGGACTAAAGGATATACCATTCATGGAGATCCTTTATTCCCATGTCCAAAATAACTGTAGTATTATCCTCAAAGGATCCATCTACCCATAGGTTACTCTCATCCTTTTAAAGAGTATGAGATGGGTTTGAGTGATAACAATGAAACTATGATATATGGAATTTGTCTTTCATGGACCAGTACCTCTGACGTCACTACAATGGATAGGCTATAAAAATTCCACTCTATTGAATCATGAATGACATAAAATATCATGGTTATAGCTTAACCTATGTCCTAATATTTCTATTTCCCATCCTTATTGTGATATATAAAAAGACATGATCTCAAAAATTTAACTCCATAAGTCATCAACAATTGATAATTTTAGATTTATATCTTGACTATGTAGTAGCCATCCACTTTCTAATCAACTAGTCCTACTCCAAAGTCTCTTGTAAGAGATAAGGTCTTAGTAAGAGTGCCTATACTATCCCTAACTAGTACAGAACAGAGTTTCTTGTCCTACCGTACAAAGCCTCATAAAAATAAATTTTTAGTCACCTGATATACATTGTTGGTGGAAAAATCAACCAAGGTATTATGCACCAAAAAAGAGAACAAAAAATTATATATTTATGCTTTAAACATCTCCACTAGATACTGGATAGTGTGATCTATGTTGACCTCAGTATGAGAGTGATATGTTCTTCTCAGAATAACCAATGTACCAAATTCCCCCTACAAAATCTTTGAGAATCGAGATTTTAATTATCCTCCCTATCTAGTACAACGGTCTGAGAAAAAAAATGATGCAACAAAATCTCAGGTATATAATGTATCCCAGTCTCATATGCAAGGAATTTATCCCTGATTCAAAGTAAATGTGAGGCCTTCATGAGTATTTCCACAACAACCCGTAAAACATAAATACCTTACGGTGGACTCAACAAATGGGTCATGAATTCCATCATAATATATTCTAATTTCTATTCAGGAAGAGGTAATTTCTAATAAATATTATATGGCTATTGGTGATATTAATTTACCTATTAATTTTTGTAACAACTATTATCAATAATACTACCTCATATTTCATATACATCTATAAATATTGGTTCCATAAATCCTGATACATCTTAGTAACATTAGGATATATGACCAAAGATGAGGTTTGAAACTCTCTGATCAGCTCCTTGAAAATGTCTACTGTAAACTAACAATGAACAAGAACACATTAAATTTCATTCTGACTCATGGACCATTTTAGTGGTTGTTTCTCACCTTCAACAATATCATATTGGAATATGACCTCAACATCGGATAACTGTCTCATCCTCAACCAATCCAGAAGAGTGTATGTCACTACTAATGATGAGAAATAATTATAGCATTGGTCATCATGCACCTCAAAATTCATCTTTGATAATATGTTCATAAGCATTCATTCAATATTGGCATCCACAACTTCCTATATATAAGTCCTTATACATAGTTTATTGACCGCAATATTTTTCTTTCCCAACATGTAAGAAAGTTCTATGTCAAAATATTGTTGGTATTCAACCAACCATGATTTCCTAAAACTCAAGTCAAGAAGTGTAAATGTATACCTCAGGATGATGTGTTCTGTGAACACCACAAAATGATAACCTAGTAAATAATGTTTCCAATAGAACAAGTCATGAAAAACAACAGCTACCTCAAGATCATGGATTGGGTAGTTCTTCTCAGGTGTCCTCAATGGATGAGACCCATACACCATGAATCACTCCTACTACAAAAGAGCAAATCCATAATTTATTCATGAAGAATCATAATATGTATTGTAGATCTTACCCGGCTCTAGAAGAATCCAGACCGATATTGAATTCAATCTACATTTCATCTCATGAAGGTAACATGTATAGGAATCTATCTGTAGAAACATGACACCCTTCTTAGTAAATCCCATAATAGGTTATTCTAAGCATGATAATTCCTATATGAAATGTGTTTTACAACTTCTAGCTCTAATAAACTCTCTATATCAAAACATTTCTTGGGATAATCCTATGAAACTATATCTTTCACTTTCTTTGGGTCCAACTGATTCTCATGTCCCAAAGATAAAATAAATTGGGTTTTCAATCTTATCCATCCATAAGTAGCACTATGTGAGAAATGAATATCGCTGAGGCTCTATTAGTGTATCCAAAATTATCTCAAGATGATTTTCATTATCATTCCTATCTTGTTAAAAACCCAATATATTCTCCATGAATAATACTAAAAATAAAAAAAAATATTGGATGGAAAATAAGTTTATCAACACAATAAAAACATCACGTGTATTCGTAAGACTGAATAACAACACAAGATTATCATATTGACCTTACATTCTACAAAATGTTTTATGAAGTATTTTTATAGGTCGAACACATACATGGTGATAACCTAACATCAAATCAATCTTTGAGAAAATCAGATCTCCTCAGATCTGGTAGAAATGTTCTTCAATCCATGGAAATGGATTTCAGTTCCTAACCATAAATTTTTTAATTTTTGTAATCCACACATATCACAATTCTTCTTTCTTAATTTTGATCAAAAAATATTGGTGAACCAATAGAGAAGTACTTATCTAGATAAAGCCCTTCGCTTCCAAATCATCTATCTCCATGTTGATCTTCTGTAACTCTGTATTATCCATTATATAAAAATTAATGGATATTGATTTAGATCCTTGATCTTTGTCGATGGAAAACGCCAACATTATCAAAATAGGTATACCAAAAAATATTCTGGGGAGATTTCTCTAAAATGATTATACTTGAGGGAAATATTCCTCACTTATTCCCTAATCATCTTGATATATACTAGCTATTTGGGATTTTATCCCACCCATCCCATGATGCAGAAGACCTTATATACCTATCAAGAAATTCCAATCACCCTTTTGAAGAAAAACTCCACCCTCTAGTGTTGTGAAGGTCACATTATAACAATAGAAATAATCATGGTCTTGATATCAAACTAGACATTCCTTATCATGTATGATGTCAAACTATATCATGTCGAGGAAAAAAATATTCTATACAAATTGAATCTCGTATACTATAATGGGTTACTCCCTACACTAGTGTATACCCACCACTATGAGAACCAGTGAAGTATAAAAATTTAAATCACCATTAAAAATAGAACAATGATACCATGGACCTCTACAACATGTAAAAATATGATGGCATGATAAGAACCTATATTGAAAAAAGAATAAAAATATGTATAGGCTACTAATATCTTACCCCTGACTATAGACATGACCAAACTATTTTCCTTAGTTGTAGGTTGTAAAAAATATATTTTTCTTTAACTGCATCCCTGTGAAACTACCACACTACCCGGAGTAAGCCCACTCTATTTTCTAAGTAACACTAACTCTTAGAAACCTAATCCAGGAAAATCAACTTAGCATGAACAAATTAAACTACCCCACCATCGAGCTAGATGTGGATCTATGAATCCCCATCTATAGTATAGATTCAAAGTTTATACACTTACACTAACTTATGAAGAAGGTTATTGTAGAATCATTATGTTAGAACCATCACTATTTTATGCATGAATTGGTGTATGGTTTGTGTTTTTTTTCAATCCTCCATGGAAGTTTAGAATGTGTGCCAGTAAAGTGATCATACAGTTCATGTAGACAACAGTATTGACGGTGGCATAGTTTCCCATTGTTTGCCAAATTTTTGGGCCTCAAGTTTGGAAAATGAAGACATGGATTGTTTGTAAAAGGAGGTGCGTGCAAAGAGGAATTGGTGTGTTAAAAATGAGGGTTGTGCATGAAATATTTGGGTTAGGCGCAAAACATTGCGTGGTGTGCAAAATAGTGGATCGAGGTTTTTTGTGTAAATACTGTTTCGGAATCAGAACGTCGAAAAGTAGAAAAGGCATGGGCTGCGTGAAAAATCTGGTGATGTGCGCAAAAAATGGAACCTGCACGAAATATTATGCCCCAAATGAGAGGTTTTTCACACCAGATGGGGTTTTTCACACAGGGGTCTGAGATGCCTATAAATAAGAGGTGACCCCCTTCATTCCTTATGCTTGAATACTTAGAGAATATCTGAGGTCTGATGCATGTAATATGTTCGCATAAAGGGGCTTGCGTGAAAAATATCGGGTCATGCGAATAATTCCGCACTGTGCAAAATATTCCGGCTTCTGAGAAAATTTTGGGCTGCGTGAAAAAGGCAGAGCTTCATGTAAAAATTCAGGTAGTGTGTAAAATATTCTGTTGTGCAGAAAAGCGTGTTGGTGTGTGAAATGTTTTTCAGCGCGAAAATGAAATATTACGGGCAATATTATGGTCTTGTGCTCAAAGGGTTGGGGTTGCACGCAATTGTCAGTGAAACTTGTTTGCAAATTCCGGTTAGCTGGTTTAGTGGTTCAGTGCGTACAAGTGCATCATTTCTGGACTTCAATGCAAGCAGATTCTTTTGCTAAGCAGAGGCAAAGACTTAAATGTGAATCTATTAAAGATACCTTCACATCTATAAACTGTCTGGGACTTCATCAAAAGCAGTGAGCCAAGGGGATTCAACTGGAGTGACCCGAGGGACACCGTGGGATATCCTTGAATAGTTGTAAAGGCAGTGAGCCTGGGACATAGTGATTGTTGCCAAACATTTGTAATCCACAACTAGTGAAGAATAGTGTAATTTGGTATGACCGATAACCTATCGGCGTATGCTCCTTGGACGTAGCCCTTAGTGGTGAGCCATGTAAAAAGTGATGGGTCATATCTTTTCATGTGAATGTTTTATTGCTTCCCGTATCCATCATATAGGTTAAACTACTTCCTACCAATGTGGGAACACGATCCATCAGTTTTAAAGAAAAAATTTGACACCCTGATTCACCCCTCTCCTCTCTAGGTGTCTCGGGTTCCTTCACATTAAACATGGCCCATCCTATCATACGATCATCCCTCGACTGTATCTGTATCACACAAAATCATCTTATTTCCATATCTCCCACACTGATTAAAAACGTAGAACTATGATTACTAGAACTATGGTTGGTAGCCGCCTCACAAGAATCCCAGAAAAATATTTTTCTTCTTAATGAAACTAAGTCACTATATCAAGAGGCTACAATTCTATACTCTACACTACCAGTATCCCTGAGTTTTTTTAGTAATAATATCTGGTTTCAATATCTCTATAATTTTGGACAACTGAAACATGTTTACATATCATCTAACTAAATGCATGATATATTCCTATAAGTGTCTCTCCCATGATTGATAATATGTTAGATAAATTGGGGAAAATTAAAAAAGGTCCATAAAATGTTTAAAATAATCCATAATAGTCATCACGTTCTTCATCATATGCCTTAAATCACCATCCCTTTCATCTCTCAGAGTCTCAAGAAATATGTAACTGTAATTTTTTTTATAAATACCTCAAAACCATTTATCGAATCACATCATACAATTTCAAAACATTTCACTAGCACATAGTTTCTCCTCAAAGAAATTATTCAAGGAGCTTCACACTCTTTTAGAGAGGTGTATCCATATTCCTAAAGATAGAAATGACTTTCTCGATACATATCTTAGAAACCTATAGACCATCTTCCCCTGAAAATGAGGGAGGATTATACTACTAGAATGAAATTATAAGCTCTTTCCATAGATGAGGTAGGTTTTTGGGATCCTAGAATGTTCTTCATGAATCACATAAAAATATTTCTGAACCGGGTATCAACAACCATATTCAGAATAAACGGTACTACCACAAGTGGCACTATTATAGGATATATAGGTAGCCCAAGGCCTACCACCTATGATTCATGGTTGTTTCCACCCTCCTGGAGTAGGACTGAAGGCTGTGGTGGTGGAATACCTCAAAGTTGCAAAAAAAATCCTCAGAAACAAATCGATTAGTTATAAATTCATTTATATAAATCATTGGATAGGTCGAAGAATTCCTATAAAAAAACAACTCCCATAAACCTTCTCTTAAAATGATGACCATATAATAAAAAATGGTATAAAAAAGTAAATTCCTACCCCTCACTCTAAACCTAGATCGAGTTACAGTTCTAATTTTCACTACACGAGTCCCTATATATGGATTATCCAATGCCATTTTATAGATAAAATTATTGGAGACCTTACAATTCTATAATTCTAATTTCAATTTATTTCATATTCATATTAATATTTTTTGTAAATGGTTGGACCAAATGATTCCCCATATCTGATCCATTAGGGTCCATATTCCCCTTAATGTGTTGTGTCACATCTTTCTTATTTAATCCTTAACTCATTATAGTCCATGTAACCAATGTTCCAGGACCCAACGTGCCCTAATTTACTGAATAGGGTTTTTATTGTACCCTATATATAGAAACATTGTTTTGGTTATTATAAGAACTCTATGTACCGATTACTTTTATGAATCTCCAATAATAACATTAATTAGTAAAAAATATATATCCTTGGGAACACATAATATATGTCATGTAATAACGAAATGCATCCTATATAGAATAGAATATACATGGAATTTGATTCCTAATAGGTTCTTATTATGTTGTGTGAGATATAATACCCACATATCATCAAATAATTGTAAAACTCTTAATCATAAGGAACATAAAACATCATGTGTTTCACCCAAAGGTGTAATGAAATTAAATATATTAATAAAAAAATAAAAAAACCCATTCCCCATTATAGGTGAATTTTATTTTTCTTTTATTTAGTTTCAGTAATCGCATAAACAACTCACTACCAAATTCCAACACTTAAAAATCTCATGTTTATAGTATCAAAATAGTGAATTTAGAAAATAAATTCCATCACACAACATTGTTACACCCCAAAGATAGAGCCACTAAATGGTTCCCTGAGTTGGTGGGTCATATGGCCTCAAGAGAACCTTCATATATACTAGAGGCTTTCAACTAGTACTGAAGGTCTATGGTGTTTCATTTGGGGACACTATTATCTCTTATTAGATAGTAGAAAAACGGTAATAATTTTTACAATCAAGTAGTATAAAAAGACAAAATAACTATACAAAAGAGAAAATGTAAACATCTATAATATTTATGTAATTAATAATGAAAAATTATTGTTAATATAAAATTTGATGATCTTGTCATGTATCTATAAAAAATGTTGGAAATACATGGAAACATGATTCTAGTACAATAAATGTATCAAAATTAAAAAAATACCAAAAGGAACTATCTCCATATAGAATCAAAAGCATTGATCGATCATTTTCTCCCCTACTCATATGAAATGATCAAAACAAGCATCGTATAGTGGGTTCTTTCCCAGGTCCCAACCTACATACATTAATTCTATTTGGGTACTCAATGGTGTCCCAAACAGGGTGTAAGATAACACAATGTCATTCTCATTCAGTGGTTTCTATAACATGTTTATTCTATATAATATAAACACAAGTATTGTGCTTTATATCACATTCAAAATAGTAATAAAAGTTATGTTTTGTATTCAAAGGTGATATTGTCCTCCAAAAACATGGCTCTCTATGAACCATAATCAATCAACCATAATCACTAAATTATAGAAAATCATAAATAATAAGGTGTTATATTGTCCATTATAATTACTCAAATTGAATATAGACACCATGGATATATGTAAGTATAGAGAAACATCCACATCTACTATTCCTTGTAATCAATTTTTTACCTCCATATTTTCCTATACAATTTAATATTTTTCCTGACGATGATGGTTCAGATAAAATGTATAAATTACCAAGACATGCTCTTCAAGTCCATGGAGCATCTTCATGTCAACTCAATATTATCTTGGGTGTATTATAACGTGCATTTCAAAATATCAGGTCCAATGTTTGTCTAATAAATCATTATCCAAGGGTCAGTAATGTCCATTATATAATATTGAATTAGGATCCTATGAGTATAAATTTCAAATGAAAACAATATCATAGTCAATTTAGATCCATGGAGAATAAATGTCCATAACATCTTACAGATCTAGATTTTAGGTGTAGAAATTTCAACAACATCAACACACTTAATCAGGGTCCATGGAGTGAAATTTTCATGTTATCCATTGGAAATAGGATCCGAGGATTAGAAATCTCCATTGAATCCACTACCATTATCAATTCATCTATATATTCATTAACTTTTAATAATAATTTACAATCCATGATTTTACCTAATCCATTTCCCCATTTTCCATTTAATTAACTAAACTATTTAAAAAACATATAATCACGTTTCAAAGGAGTCATAAACTTTCTCCTAAAAAATTAATTTCATTAATTACATCTCACAATACAATTATTGAGCTCACATGCACCCATCAGGATGGTATAACAGTAGGAAAATACAATTTCACAGCCCATGGTTTTTTGAGGTTGTGGTTGATGAATTATAATGATAGAATGTCACTACAAAGGAAAAATAATAAGATTACAGAAAAACTAATAACTATATTCATTTAATTTTTGGGGAAACACTAGATATTACATTGTGCAAAATAAGAAAAATAAGTTATATAAATCCAATGATTTGAGGAAAAGATATAAATAACTTTCCATATCACCATGGTTTAACACACATCCATCCTCATCCTCTAATTCAATCTATATTAGTAGAAAAATGAACAACATATAAGAACCCTAGAAACATGAAATATTAGCTCTCACTAAAATAACTCTTTCGATATGAAGAAAAAATAACAACAACACAGGATGAATTAATAACTCACTGGGTTGGATCTAATAACACTGAGTATAAAATAATCAGATTCTAAATCATGAAAAAGTACCAAATGAAAGGTTTAATCCTCCATGGGATCTCTTGCTTGTGGGAGAAGGGAGAGTATGTGGCCTTTTATCAAAATAATTGGTCTACCGCATATTTCAAAATACTAACCCTTTGAATTTATAGGACGTGTAAATTATTTACATGTCTTATAATTATTCAGATCATCCCCATGGGAAATCCCCTTTAAAAGCCTTAAATTTTTCTACCTAGGACATTACACATTATTTATTGAATTCATGTCATTTAGTTGGACTGCAACCAACATACAAGTCAACTACCTCTTCCTTTCAAAAAAACAACCCAATTGGCCCATGGTCTTGACTTTAGGTTGTAATCCATAGCGAACATTATAAGAGTTTAAACAAGAAATTATAGGGTCCATACCTCATTTGATGACTAGGGATCTTACATAGATCTATTTGGATTATTGAGTGGATTCTATTATTATTTCTAAACACTAATAGAGTAAAATATTCATCTCACACTTCATTGAATTCCATGGAGAATGATCTCAAAATTTCATCATGTGTTAGGATTTTCTAGTAAGATTGGAAATTAGTTTGAGTGTCCTAATCAATAATAAAAGTCAAATTAGTTTCTATATAATGTTAAATTCATTTTTAGAATTTTTATGTAATCCTTGGATGTCAAAAATTTATAATCTATAGTGGTGTTACATGCATCCTCAACACTTATCTTGTGTATATCCTTTCATTTTGATCAAGTAAGAATTATTCTGGAATTAAAATAAAGAAAAAAGTATTTTTAAGATGATTCACTACCACCCATATAGAATTAGTAAAATTATACATCTTTTGATGACTTTTGAATGATTCCATAGTGATGTTTTCTAATTTCCATGTTGGTATGTGTAATGGTTTTATCATCTCATTGAACCTTTTTCTTTCTACATTCCATTTATTACATTATATTTTCATTGATTTATATTATTAAGTATACTAATTTATATTTTCCTACCAATAGTTCTCTTCATGATATTGATACATATTCATGGTCCTTCAGTGGATGGAGAATGTCAATCTATTTGCATTATTTAACAACTCCTTTTTAGCATTGTATTTGATTGTATACATAGTCCTATAACATATATTACCACTCATTATCAATCAGCATGAACTATTAATATTTCCATTTTATTATACCCTCCACTTTCTTTTATATTTCAATATCATCCATTTGATCGTCTTTAATTTTCCCTAAAAGGGATGGTCCGGAAATCATTGGATAGAGTGATTATTATTTTTTCCATTATTATTATAATGTACATCCTTTTCATTTATAAGATGATGAAATACCTCTCAATCCATATCATCGTTATATTTTTACGGTATATTCAACATAAATAATCATCCACGTTATTCACATTTCCTACATTGTAGTGGATTTAGTTGTTAAAATATATTAGAATCTCCAGCCATCATTATTTGTTCATATTAAGCTCATTCGTTGTGAATATATATTTAATGATTCTATGATCCATATATATATAATACTTATCACTATAAATATAATTCTAGAAAACATTCAAATAAATTATTATAATAGCCAACTCAAGTTCTTATAGTGGATTTCCATGATCATAAACATTTTAATTCCTTGAATTTTTTTATCAATATTACATTTTTCATTTATACACAACACAATCCATTTTTTAATGTGTCACTATATACCATAAATATCTCCCCAAATGACGGTATGAAGAGGACTAGTTCAATGGAAGGACACATTTTTTAACTCCTTGAATCATCCTTTATATTCATTAGTCAAAAAAATGTTACACTCATTCTAGTTAACATGGTTAAAGTGTTTTAAAATCATGTGAAGTATCTTTCAAAACATGATTAATGACCAACTAGTCCATGGAAAGTATTTTTCTTCTTTACAGATGCTGGTATGGATCATTGGTTAATAACGTTTTTATTAGAAGGGTGAAAATATATCACTTTTCTGGTGATAACATTCCCCAATATTGATACTAAATTCATCCATTACTCATATTTACTATACTATGCATATAGTTTCTCCTTTTAAGAAGTCATGAGCACAATATTCAAATTTCTTAATGTTCTTCCTTGAATTTTGAGTATATGATAATTTCATCTAAAATGATTGTCACAAATTTATCATGGTAAAATCTGAATACTCTATTTTTCATGTCTGTGAACATTATTGAATAAATAGTTATTTTTAAGTGAATAAATATGAACTCATAGAGTCTATTCCCTTTTCTAAATGTTGTCTTGGGGATATCTTAATTCTTCAACATTATTTTGTGATACCCTGAACAAAATTAAACCATAGAGAAGTAATATTCTCTATATTGTTAATCAAACAAGTAATCAATGTTTCATAGAGGGTACTTGTTCTATATCGTTATTTTTTTGGGTTTATTATAAACAATGAAGAGGCCAATTGACTAATACATTTCCATGAAAAATAGGACTATAAACCCCCAAATTGAATCATTCATGAATATAAAATGCTTGTCCATATTCTCTTTAAATAACATTTTTAGTTGACAAATCTTAATGATGGATAATATTTAATGATTTATCAATATTGGTATAGTTCTATGTATAAATTAAATTGATAACTAAAACATTAGTTCACGGGGAATACCTAAAAACTCTTTAGGGAGTGCATTAGTATAGCCCCTCAAAATGGACATGTATTTAAGCATGATTCTACTATATGTCTCTATCATTTGTTTAAGATATTATTGTTCATAATATGAAAATATTTATGAGAGTGAAAAATATTTCAATGGAGATTCATTCTTCTCTTGGAACATTTTTAGAATCCAAGGATGATTTCGGATGGGAAGAGTGATCTCCAACTCTCAAAAATTGATATCATATTTATTAAAGATATCAAATCCATGACCAATATAGTGTTAAATTCCACTAAATGAAGTATAAAAATATTGGATGGGATGTTCAGTCCAAAAATATTGATTGGGTAAGAGTCATATAATTGAGATGAAATAATTTATTAGTTTTTTATTTCAAAGACAGCTCAACCCCCATATTTTGAGGTGTTTTTGAAGAGTCTTTCTAAAAATTCATGATATTAATGAAATTTTAGAACTTGAATCATATATTTCAATCATTATTTTTGAATAAATAATCAGTGTACCTATCACCACGTCATTTTTAGGATCCACCTCAATAATAGTAATACAATATTCCCTTAGTTTCTATCTTTAAATTAGAGGTTGATTTCATTGATTATATCCAAAAACCCATATATTAGGGTTTTATATCTCATTATTTATGAGTTAATTTTAGTTGAATAGATATACTATATGTCAAATGTTAATTGGAACCTTTGTTTCCTTTATTGCGTTAGTGGACTTCATTATCTCCCTTCATCATTAATTAATATGATTTCTTTTTTCCTAGTTTAATCTATTTTGTATTCCCTTGAAAGAGTTTATAGGATTCTTATTGTGACATTTTTGACCTATGGATTGTTGGTTTCTCTTTACACCATGGTATGTATCCATTGAAATTCTACAATTAAATAACATTTATTCTTTTTATCTCGAAGCACATGAGACCACTAAGAGTCACTAATTTTAATCTCAACCATAAGTAAAAATTATAAAATATCTTCATAAATACCAAAGTATTGAATCCCAAAATATTTATGAAGAATTTTCTTTATTCCACTAAAAACTGTCCAAACATACTTATTGTGAAGATTAAAAATTATGATGTTTTCTATGAAAGCCTCATAATATACACCTCATAAGACATAATAGTCCTATAATAAATTTTCAATAGTCTAATAAACTGACTCACTATTTTAGATGGAAATTTTTGTAAATCATTTGTTGAAAAAAATTAATGAGTCATTCTAATTCTATGGATTCAGTTTCCACATTCTAAATTATTTTATGGATCAGTGGAAAAAAATAATCGAGTTATCCCTTAATGAAAATAAATGGAATGTTTGACTTAATCCTATTCATAGAATTAGAAGATAGATAATATCTTTTAAATGTAGTTAACTTATTGTTCTATAATGACAGGATCAAAATATCTAACAAATGTATGCGACATTTTCCACATAAAGGACTCAATTAAAACATGCTCTTTCTTATGGGGGGGGGGGTAATTCCACATTATTTAACTAATTATTTAGAACCTAATTTAATTGAGCCAGTAATTCTATGAAGTTATTGACTCTTTCTCCCCTCAAGTTAGTAACCTATTTTGGAAAACCATCACATTTTCTATCACAATTTGTTTTTGCATGATTCCTTAAATTTCCATCCATTAAAAAAATAAAGTTTAATTATATGTGAGAATAAATAATCTAATACAAAGGTGTACAAAAAAACATTGAACATAGAAGTAATAACTTATATATTACATGAAAATATAAACTTATTATTCATTGGGTTTCAATATAGTATAGTTATGATAATTTTCTAATTATATTTTCTAGGATAACAATATATTCCAGTCCTTTATAATGGTTTTTAATGAGTATGTGAATTTGAATGTCATATCAACAAAGAGTCTGAAAGTAGGTGTCAAACAGGGCCTCTTTTTTGTGCACTAGGTATAGGTTGAGTTAGTACGCAATGTGTCCTTTCGGGGTTTTTACCTAAACACAAATCTATTCCAGATCCACATGTACTTATACTATCTGTAAATGGACAAAAATTCCTGGAAACCACTTCCTTAATACTTCACCAAAATTTTATGATAACTTTCTATGCATAGAATTATCCCTATGTATCTTACGACATCATTATATCCATTATACCCAAAAATAGCCAAAAAATCTTGTAATATGAACTATAGTGACCAAATCCCCCTATTCATATTATTACATGATTTTTAACACAAATATCTAATAAAAACCAAAGGAATAAGAGACCAAGTTTATTTGGGAGATTATGTACATAAAAAATTAACAATATACAAAAAAAATAAACTTTTT
Organism: Viscum album; assembly: GCA_963277665.1. Lineage (NCBI taxonomy): Eukaryota > Viridiplantae > Streptophyta > Magnoliopsida > Santalales > Viscaceae > Viscum > Viscum album. Next base: position 236,602,244 of record OY728141.1, read on the forward strand.
TTTATTATCTATAATTATATTATATATATAATGATCTTCTAAAACATTAATGTATATCCTATGAGAGACACAAACAAAAGGGGTGGTCAAAAAACCCCAAAAAGGGAATAAATATTATAAATAAGCATAACGTATGACTGATATGAAATTTCATGATATCAAATGAGGAAAATTATATAAATATTCATATGGTGTCTTCTAATAATTATGAAAGAAATATATGATCAAGGAATAATAGTAATTTAGAAAAACCATAGAACGTGACATAATTATACATCAAGGTTATCCACCAAGATAACATCATATGGTGTAAAGATACCCATAATGGATTCAGTTTAATCCCTAATTCCACACATATGATCTGACGAGACATAAAAATTACCTAATGAATTAAATAAATATCTAGGTTTATTCATTATAAAATTATCATGAAAATGTATTCCATGTAAGGAAATCATACATAAATAAAAATAATAAGAAAACCCCTTGTAATGGAAATGAGTTACATAATCCTGTCTTCTAATATAACCAAAAGTCAAATCATAATGAATTATATGATAGTAGGGATTGAATCACTCCAATAAAAACATAGATAAATAAATAATAGGAAATGGATGTTAATTGTATGTGAATTGAATAAATTAAAAGTAGTGGGGAAATAATTTTTTAAATATCCATTTTTAGTGATATTTTAGGAAAATTGTTAAATAAATACTTAAAGATGGAAAGGAAAAAGTAATTTCAATAAAATAATAAATGAATTAAAATGGGTTTCCATAATTAAATTAGTACTTTAAGATACCATGGTAGGTTAAAAAAATTTAATTGGGTGGTACTTGAAATGGCGCAAGAATACAAAGAATTTACTTTTAATTAGATCTACCTAATGGTAGAAATTGATAAGGGAACCTTTAAAAATGTATATCCCCATCAAGGAGATGTGAATTAATCTAGGTATATATGTGTGGAAAATTTATAAAAAATATATAATAATTATATAATAATAATAAAGGATGAAATTGATGTAAATACGGATAAATCATAACCTAAAAAAGAATAGGGTGGTTTAGATAGATCTCTTATATTAGATCCATAATAATTATGAAATTTCTCTTCATGTCCTGAATAATTTAATTAGATTTTTTAAATTCATTATTTAGATCCTTTATAAAATATATTTAATTTATTATCATTATTTTATGTCTTTCTATATACTTTTAATTGAGTTATCATTCATAATTATCTTTCCCCAAGATCATTTATGTCAAGTGTCCATGGTACCATTAGTTTGTCGATATTTAGTAATGGTGCTAAAAAATTATAATACATCTCCAAAAGTGAAATGAAATTATTTAAATATCTTATTATAAACCTGAATGGCCTAAAATATCTATTTTTGTTCCTATATGGTGATTATTTATTTTGATTAAATGTTTTCATCGTATGATTAGTTCATTAATGCGATTTTACCATCGATCACAAACTAGAACCAATTTGTCTAATTTAATGATTAATAAAATAATAAATAATATTAAATAAGTTATAATATAAGTATTATCATCATATTTTACCAAAATATTATTAATATGACCATCCATGAAGTCAGTGGATAAAAATGAAGTATGTTGTTTATAGAGGTAGTGAACTGTCCATATTGAAAACCATTTTTTTTATTATTATAAAGAGAATATAAGAGAAGATGATAGTCATTAGATATTACATAAACAAAATAAAATTAAAGTAAATTTAGGATATTGAATTCTTTATGTCATATTGAATGTAATTTTAATGGAGGATGGCGTGGATAAAAAATTAAAAGGGTGGGTTGAGTGCATTACCTTCTCCATTAGATGTATCCTCCAAAAATTTCACTTAAGGAAGCATGGGATTGATATTTTAGGAGAAAAACATTTATAGGGACATGGGGAGAGAGACTAGGATAATGTTGGAAAGTGTCTCAATAAGCTTCAAGTCTTGAAATGTTTGAGGAGTCACACATAACCTTTTCAAATTATTTATTTTATATATTTTATTAGCACTAGGTACACTTGACGAGGTTCAGGTTGAGGCCCAGTTTGAGTTTTTGTTATTTTATTCAAAAATGATATTTTTTGGGCTTGGAATAGTCTAACTAATAGGAAGATCATGGTTATGAGACCATGCAGCTCTGTCCGGGTCACCGTGCAACATGTCTAGTAATCGAAATAAATATGAAATTAAATAAATTATAATTAATGTTAAAATTTAAAAAAGGTAAAATAAAAATTTAAATAATCATTTTAATAATATTATTATTATTATTATTACTTGAAAATATTATTATTATTATTATCAGTGTTAAATATTAATATTATTATTAATATTATCAATAATAATAATATTATTATTATTAAGTAGATTATTATTATTATTATTATTATAATTCTTATTCTTATTAAAAGTTTATTTTCATTTATATTTTATTATCTAATTTTTAGGGGTTGTCATCTCCCCAACCCACTCTAACAATTGTGCCTTACCCCATCCTAGTCCCCTTCCCTAGAAGACCCCACATACTTAACCCACCTAGTGTGTAGTGTGCCTAGTCGGCCTCCCTTCTGGTGACATTGCTCCAACACCCTGATCATCTCCCGCTGCAGGACCTCCTGCATCCATCCAGAGAAACCCTGGAATCCCTCCATCCAGAGTCCATTGAAAACCCCTAGTGTGACCCTAGACACCCTCCTCCAACGCGCAACCGCACTAGCTGACCTCCCGGACCCCCTTCCTCTCCCCCTCTCCCTTCGTCGTTGGTGAAAACTACCCCGTTGGATCTTCTTCCCACCTTAGGGTTTTGGATTAGGTTATTGTTTTGTTTAAGGCTTAATGATACATTTTTTAGGTCAATATCTTGTTTAAGGGATCTAATTGGGTTCCTTGTGATGCGATCAGGGTGTAATTGGATATTCACACCGAATATTGGAAATTTCTACACCCAGTGTAGGTGGTTTCATTCATAAACATTATTTGGTTTATTATTTTTCATTCTTAATTAATTTAGTAGGTTCTTTGATTAATTTGCATTGTGCAAATTTTTTTTTTGAAAAATGATTAATACGGGATTAATTTTTATGTAGCATGTTTATATGAAATGTGGTGTGTGTTTTATGAAGTCCCATAATGTGTTATTATATGGTGTTTTATAAATTGCACAATTAGTTTTTTAAATTATGTAAGGGATATAAATTGTGTTTGGATATGGTGTTGTTGTGCGGATGATTCTTCACTAGGGTTTTGCATGCATTTTTGGTTTCCAATCATAGGGTGTTACATAAATTGTTTTATGAATTATTTTAATGGTTTATTTTAATTATATAAAAGTAGTGAGCAATGTTTTGAAAATGTTTTAAAGTGAGTTTTATTTTTATTAAAGAGAGTAATTGGTGTATGTTTTTACGGTAATCTCTGGTTGTACAACATCGAAATGTTGTATTAATTATGTAAATAATTTATAAAACTTTTAGTGTGATGAGAATCAAATTTTGGATAGGTTTTGGTTTGTGTATGGTTTAAAATATGAATTTGAGTTTGTTTTGCTATAAAAACTTGTGGTTCTTCCTAGAATTGAATTATAATGTTTTTTAAATGATTTATTAAATAATACAACTGATTCAAGTTGTGAATTTAAATGATTTCAATGTGAGTTTTATTTTAAAAGTGGAATTTATTGTGTAATTTGGGTGTAGTCCTTGTGTGAAGCATTCATGTGAACCTTGGTAATGTTTTATAAATTAAGAAGATGATTTATTTCATTGTGAATGTTTTTAAAATCATGTTTTAAAATGGTATTGGTGTGATTTAGGGTGTCAATCCATCTGGTGTATCTAGAAATCATTTTATAAATTGTTTAAATGGATCATTAAATTATATAAGAGGTGCAAGCCATATTTTAAAAGTTTTTGGATGAGCATTTGATTATTAAGAAGGAAATTTTGTATGCAAGTGCGAGATTTCATGTGTGTAATGCCTTGTTTTTCTAGTAAAATGGGAAAGTGATATATTTTGTGAATGTGAAACTTGATTGAGCACAAAAAGGGATGCTCATATATCTTGGTGGGTGGACTATGTCTAGTATATTAGTGATTCAGAAGTGGTTGTGGCCTGGTTTCACTCTGTGGGATAAATTCTTACACCACTAACTAAACAATGTTATATGATTGTAGTCCACTAGGCCATGACATGTGATTCCCCCTAGTGGATCATTCTTGAGAATGCTAATAGTTGTGGTTTCCATAAAAAAATTTCACGAAGATACAAGTTTCCTATTTCCCATTTACCAACTAGTGTCTAGTGGTATTTCCTATTACTAGTTCCCATTTCTTACATCAAACTTAATTTTGGTATATGGTAGGTTTGGTTGTTAATTTCTAAGGAAATGGTTTTTTTTAAGATACATTCTTTGAAACTTCTTTCAATTTAGAGATTCATTTATTCAAAGATGTTTTTTTAATGTTATTTTCAAAAAAAAATTCTAACACTTATTTAATTATAAAATATTGTGGGTTTATTTGTTATTTAACGTTTAGTTCATGGAATCTTTTACTCGGGTGGAATCCTACTGGACTTTGGCTCAAACCCTACATACACCTTTGGGGGTATGCAGTCCCATTTGTCTACTTATTTTAGGTTAAGGAAAGTTGTGTGGTGTTGGGTGATTGGGTTTCTAGTGGATCTTGTTTTGGATATTGTTAGTGCAGACATGAGGGTATGCTTCTCTTGTTGCATGGAGGTTTTGTTAGATTTAATGTTTTTCTATTTTTTTCATTGTGCCATTTTGGTTTTTTTTAAGATTGTATGCTTAACAATGTGGTAATTGTTTAGGGAATTCATGGTTGAATTTTCAAATATGAATTCATAGTTTCTGTTGGAAATTTTAATATTATTTTTTAGTTAAATAATTACCTCTTGTTTTATTTGACACTCTAGCAATTGTGTCATCCAATGGGGATTGAGAATTCCATTTGAGCCCTACTGTTGACTAGGTCGGGCATCGGGTTTGATGGCGACCTAGCTTGGTTTTTGAAAATATTGTATCATAGAGATGTTCACTCTTCTGATTATTATTACATGGGAATGAGTCTTGGTAGACAAGAGCTAAGATTGCCAGGTGTTGGAAAAAAATACCTCAAGGTAACATAGCATCATTTTTGGGTTGATTGTTTTTGTTGAAAAAGTTGGTTTCCATGGTAAATTTTCGAGTTCTAGAGATGTTGTTCAAAATCAATGTTGACAAAGAACCATGTCAGAGGAATGGACGACCTGGAGGCAGTATAAAAGAATATATACAAGGTGGCACCGTTTTCTAGTGTTTTCCAAATTTTTGGGGTCCAAAATTTGGAGTTTGGTGAGCATCACGAAAATTGGATTTCCTTGAAGATATAATATATATATGGAAAAGGAACGAGTTTTGCGAGGATATAATTCATGGATTGGATTTCTCTAAAACTATAAGAATGTTTACGGTGAGGCTTTGTGATTGCGACAAGATTCACGAACGAAAGAGGTTGAAGCACATCGTGGAAGTGAATGGCTTTGTGAGTGAGATTCAAGGATAAGGTGAAAAGGAATTGACGGGATTCTTTATGATTACGATGGGCTCCGCGATAAGAAAACTTCCGTAGTGCTTCGTGATGTTGGTATAATTCCAATGAAAATTTCAGTGCTTTGCAATTTGTGATGACATGGAATTGACATCGTGTTGAAGGTTCGAGGATCGGTGGAATCGCATATAAAAGACCTCGACCCCATCGGGAGAAGTAGAGAGAGTTTTTAAAGAAAATATTTTGCTCTTAGCTTGCGAAGGGGGTTTGCAAAGGCAGTGTGCTTTGCAAAAGAAGATCTTCGTGATGGCTAATTTAGCTCTGCGAACGTTGCATGCTCTACATTGGCTCAGTGAGCATCATGAGAGAAGTTACCCTGCAATGACATGAGCTTCGCGAGAGTTCTTCACAAGAGTGCTTCCTGAAAAAGAAGGATCTTCATGAAGGCTTGTTTGATATTTGAAAAATTGGGAGCCTCGCGAAGTAGGGTTCTTTATGAAGGTACTTCCAAAGGTAATTTCCTAGTGTTCAGAGGCAAAGTGATATTCATCTGTGAATGAAAGTTGGATTTCAATAGAGAATCTATCAACAGTTTAGGATGTATGTGTTAATGAAAATGAAGAGACCTAATGGTCTATAAACTGTGAGTGGATCTTCTAAAGAAGCAGTGACCTCACTTCAGTAGAGAGAGTAGTGAGTTTTCAAATTGTGAGTTGTTGTAAAGTAGGAGGGATAGTGAGTCCGCTTCGAACTTGTAAATATCAATGTGCTTATACTAAAATTGGTACATCGGCACACTGCAGGTGTATGCTCTTTGGATGTAGCCCAGTGAGGGTGAACCAAGTAAAAATCAATGTGCCTTGTGCATGCTTTAAGTTTTGTTCATACTCTACATCGGGAATGAGAGAAAAGAGGGTTTTTTCTAACAGCAATACAAGATCAAAAGTGGCAGTCGTTTTAATCTATCATACCCTGATTCACCCCCCCCCCCCCCCCCTCAGAGTATCTAGCCTATTGGACCTAACAATTAGTTTTAGATGGAAAGGTTTATATCTGGGTATCTCTCTCAAATGGAGGTCACTAATCATAAAGGGATTCTGATATTCGACAGGAAAAATTTTCAGCTATGGGGGAATTAGATGCAACACTACTTCCAATCATTGGGAATTGATGTTTTTACAATATCAATGCATGGTATCATAGCTGATATTAATAGCAGGGCATTATCAGAAGCTAAGAGAAGATTATTTGATGCTGATGCAAGGGAATCAATTCTTTAGGATGATCCCTATCCAATTCTAAATATACCAAGGTGATGTCATGAAAAACATCACATTGTTTGTGGTAAAAGTTGTTTAACATATATTAAGGAGATACAAATGTTAGAGAAGCAAAGATGCAAGTATTATGGAACAAGTATGAAGATATAATAATGAACCTGAATGAGTCTGTTGATGGATTCATTGATAGGGTAAATGTTGTTGTGGAAGATATGCGAGGTCTGAGAGAAGTCATTAAAGACATAAAGATCGTAAAGTGCATCTTGAGGAAACTTCCACCACGGTTCAATCCAAGGGTTTTAGTACTATAACATAATGATCCAAATGAGCTAACGCTGGACAATTTTCACAGTACCTTGGTTGCATATGAAATGCAAAATGATGATAATGAGGCTGTGGAAATGGGAAAATCTAAAGAACTGGCATTCACATCCATTAACATGCTCACCATTGAATATTTTCTGGAAGAAGAAGAGACAGATGGGGTGATGTCATTCCTCACCTCAAAACATCAATGAGGAAAATGAATGTTTAAAGGAAAACTTCCACTGGAATATTTTGGATGTAGAAAGTTTTTTCATCTTGCAACAAGGTGCCCCAAAAAGTTCCAAGAAGATGATGATGTCGACGAAGTCAAAATTCCCAAGAAGAAGTCATCGGACTATAGGAATAGAAAGAAACATTTCAAGAGAAATTTCATTAATAAAAAAAAAATCCTTTCAAAACAATGTGATATTTCATATGAATTTGATGGTGATGAGGTTGAAGAGACAGAGAACTGAAAAATATCATGGAGAAATGCTATGGTGGTAGTTGCTGGTAGTTCTCAAGAGAATAATGAAACCAAAGGTGATGATAAAAAAGAAGAATATGAAGGAATAATAAATATGCAATCTGAGTTAGAGGCTGCTTTTGATGAGATAAATGTTTTTTGATCAAAAACAATGAATGCTAGAAAATTTGTTCATGATGCCAAACTCTATATGCAGCAGCATGAAGAAGAGAAGTCTGAGTTGATGGAAGAAATTAAGAAACTCAAGTCATCAACACCAGAAACTCAGAATCAGTTAGTGAGTATAAAATAAAGATTGATGAATAGAAAAGGGAGATCAATGGCTTGAAAACACAAGGAAAGATCACATAAAGGGTATCTAAGAGCTTGAAGAGGATGTTGTCGGTCTGTGAAGAGAAGATAATGACCAAAAAAAATGGTACCCAACACATTATTGGGAAAGAAGTCCATTTTAAAGAAAGAAAAGACGAAAGAGGAGCCTTGTATTTTAGTATGAAAGAAGCATAAATTGAGCTCAGACGTTAATGATGATTTAGGGCTTGATCAGAAACAAAAATATGTGAAACATTTAGTCAGACGGCAAGCACCCATCCCAAGATTGAAGGTTGATTTGGGAACAAAGCAGAATCGGAATATTAATAGATCCCAAGGGGAAACTCACGGTGTAGATGTAACATGATAGAATAAATATTATATCAGGTGTTATTATTGTGGAAAGATGAGACATTCACAGTTTGTGTGTTCCATAGCCAAGAGATATCGAAGGGCACAAGAATAGAGGTGGTAGCCAAACATTGAATGGTTTTCCAGAACATATTTTGAAGGAAATTGTTTTTTTGTGTGGAAGATTTGGGCACATGGATAGGTACTACACGTAGACCATACAGAGGAATATGCCAAAGAAGAACCAAAATGTTCGCAAGTAGCAGATCTATGAACCAATAAGTGAGTCGAAAATGAAAAATAGATTTGCACCTTTGCAAGATGAATCTATTCCATCATACTCTGAGAAAGAATAGAAGTCTCAATCCATGCAGAGCATGAAAGAAAAAATATGGACCAAGAAGAAGATGGATGAGAAGGATGTTGTGCTAGAAATTTCTTTTAAAGCGTCAAATCGTTCAGGTGTGTGCAACATTTATAGTGGTTGCACATCTCTCATGACAGGTAATAAAGATCATGTTATAGGAGTAAAATATAACAAAGAAGGAGTTGTCATGTTTGGAAACGATGAAGGCCTGAAGATTATTGGCTCGGGAAAGGCCATGTTTGGGGGAAAAGAGATGATATGTGCTGATGTCATAGTAGTAGAAGGCCTCAGTCACAAATTGCTCAGTGCCAGTTAACTATGTGACTCAGTACATTATATAAGGTTTACTAAGAAGACATGTGTTTTCAATGGATTAGACGGGGTAGAAGTTTTAACGGGAAAAGGAAAAACGGGAAATTTTTACCTGGTAATTGTAGAAGAGGATATTTGTTTTCTATATAGAGCAGAAGAAAACAATTTTTGGCATAAATGACTTGCTATCATTTTCAACCATCCCTGGAAGATCTGTTAAAGTGTGATGCAACAAGAGACCTCCCTAAGTTGTCACGTGATCATACTCACACGTGCAATTTACACTGACAATGGAAGATCATCAGAATGATGTATAAGGCAAGGTAAAAGAAGTCAACAAGAGTGCTTGAATTGGGGCATGTTGATGTTTCTGGTCCTATCAGACAATGAGCAATTGATGGAAAGAGGTCCTATGTTCTTTTCATTGATGACTATAGAAGAATGGAATGGGTATTTTTTATTTCCCATAAGTCGGATGTGTTCATCTTCTTAAAAAAGTAACATATGGAGTGTTAAAGGATGCTTGGACAAAAAAATTTGAAGATTCATACTGACAATGGTACAGAATTCATAAACCGTCAGGTGGAAGGCTATCCTGAGAACCATGGGATAAGGCATCAAGTTTCCTTAGTAAGAACTCCCCAACAGAATGTAGTGGTTGAAGGGGGAAATCAGATCATCAACTACATGGCCAGAACGATGCTCATTGTAAAAGTCCTACCAAAGAAATTTTGGAAGGAAGCAGTTTTGACATCGGTCTATATTTCTAACAAGGTTCTGATGTGTCTGATGGAAGGAAGGACTATGTACATGATGTGGTATGGAAACAATCCAACGGTGAAATACCTTAAAATATTTTGAAGTAATTACTTTATCCTCAATAAGGAAAAACATAGGAAATATGATTCATGAGGAGATGAATGGATATCCCTTGGCTACTCAGGAAAAAGTAAAGAATATAAGTGCTTTAACAAAAGGTTGAGAAAAGTTGTTGAGAGAAATGATGTCACTATAGTATAGAATTAGGATATCATTCAACAGTGCAGTGAACAATTTCTTGATGATAGTGATGATTAAGAATGAAACGCAGTGGGAGCAGAAGTGGATGATGTTGATTCAGAAGAAGATACTGATGATGAGCATGATGAAGTAAAATCTGTATCTGCAAAAAAGCGAAGGAGTCGAGCTGAAATCGATAGGGAGAATATCATTGGTGATCAGTCATCTCCAGGTCAGACATGAAGAATAAAATCACAACAGAAAACATCTTTTCTATCTCAAGTTGAGCTAAAATGCTTCGCTAATACTGCTGAAGATGAAAACTGGATTCAGGAAATGAATGAATATCTTGATCAGATTAAGAAGAATCAGACATGGGATATTGTTTCGAGGCAAGAAGATAAGAATGTCATCAGGACTCAATGGGTCTATCATGACAAGATGAATAAAGATGGCACAATGATTCAGACCAAAGCATAACTTGTGTGAAATGGATACTCCCAGATATAGGGAATAGATGTTGATGAGTCATTTTCACCAGTTGCGAGACTAGAGACCATTAGATTATTTCTATCCATTTTAGTGCAATGAATGTTCAATTTTTTGCTGGTGGACGTCAAATATACGTTTTTGAATTGAATTCTGGAGGAAGAAGTGTATCTTTATAAGCCAAAGGGTTTTCTCATTCATGAGGATGAGAACAAAGATTGCAGACTGAAGAAGGCATTGTAAGGGCTGAAACAAGCAGCAAGAGCATGGTACACAAGGCATGATCAGTACTTGAAGATGTGTGGTTTCCAGTGCGGGGGAGTTGATTACAATATATATTTCAACAGAAACAGTAATCAAAAGATTATGGTCTTGGTTTATGTCGACGACATAATATTTGGAAGATCAGATGAAGCTCAGTGTAGATAGGTTTCCGAATTCATGAAAAGTGATTTTGAAATGTCAATGATTGGAGAGATAACATTTTTCCTTGGTCTACTGGTGACGCAAGGAAGGAATGGAACATTCATTTCACATTCAAAATATGCCAAAGAAATTTTAAAAGTTTTTGTAATGGAAAATTCCAAAGATATAAAGACTTTGGTTGCTAGCCGAATGAAATTATTGAATGTCGATGATGGAAAAGAATGTCAATATTACATAATATAGGCAGATTATTGGGATTTTACTATACCTAACAATGAAAAGACCTAATATTATTTTCTCTACCTGCCAAGCAGCACAGTATGAAAGCAATCCCAAGGAAAGACCCATGCTTGCAGTAAAAAAGAATACTTCGGTATGTCAAGGGCATGGTAGACTTCGGCTTGATATATAATAGAAAATATCGAATAGTGTTATTGGGATACACTAGTGCAGATTGGGCCGGTTTAGCGGATGACAGGAAATCATCATTAGGAGGTTAATTTTATCTTGGTGGACTATGTATTGCTTGTCTAAGCAAGAAGCATGATTGCATCTCATTAAGCACCACAGAAGCTGAGTATATTGCGGCCACTAAATCATGCACACAGTTATTGTGGATAATGTAGTAGCTTGATGATATGCGATATGAAGTGATGTCTCCAATCGGAATATAGTGAGATAACTCAAGTGCTATCAATCTTAGCAAAAATATAGTCCATCACTCAAGGACAAAGAAAATTAATATAAAGTATAAATTTGTCAAGGATAAGGTTGAGCAGGGAATTGTGAAGTTGGATTATGTGCCTACAAAACTGCAGGTTGCAGACATTATGACAAAGGCCTTACCCAAGGAAGCTCTTTAGAGGCATCGACTAGCTCTGGCAGTCCAGTCGACTCCCCGCACTAGAAAAAGGGTGGATGTGGGACCCCCACTCCTTGAGGTATTGTATGTTTTTCTCTAATGTTCTAATCTATGTTCTTTACAATGTTGCAGACTGCAAAGGGGTGACCTTTGGGTTTGTTGTAAAAGGGGGTGAAATAGTGACTCCTCAAGGGGGAGAAACTATTGCTAAATAAGGGAGAAAATATATTAGTAAAATACATTAGGAGAAGATGACAGGTGGAGCAACGAGATAGGGGGAGAGCAGTGATATAGGGGAGTGTTTTAAATCTGATGATGCTAGATTTGATCAATCAAAGAATAGATTTCATGACAGCTGAGTATCATGATTAAATCATAACAGTGATGTTGGAATGGTGTGATAAGGTTTCCAGTAATCACCAATTCGTATTGGTGTGGTATTTACAATTGGAATCAGTTTGGAAATTGGTATCAATTGGGTTTCAATAGTTCATGGAATAAATGAAGTGATTCAATGATGATCTTTTCATTTACTCTTGTTTCTCACGATGAGCATTTCTCATGTGTGATTAGAGTATGTGGTGAGTGAATCTCTAGTCACTATCTGACTCAAAAAATTCACAGGTAGGGTGATGATGGAAGTTGACTCAGTGAGGTATCAACGTGCAGAAAATCATTCTGAGAAGAGTTGTCAACAAACCCAAAGGGGGATATTGTTGACAAAAAATCCCCCAAGGTAACATTGTATCATTTTTGGGTTCATTGTGCTTGATGAGAAAGCAGGTTTCAATGGTGAATTGTCTAGATTAATAGATGTCGTTGACAATCAATGTTGACAATGAACCATGACAATGGAATGTATGATCTAGAGGTGGTATAAAAGAATAGATACATGGTGGCGTCGTTTTCCAATGTTTGCCAAATTTTCGGGGTCCAAAATTTGGAGTTTTGTGAGCATTACAATAATAGGATTTCCTTGGAGATTTAATTTTAATATAGAAAATGCATGAGTTTAGCGAAGATAGACTTCATGTATTGGATTTCTCTAAGACCAGAAGAATATTGATGGTGATTATTTTCTATTCTGATAAGCTTCACGAACGACGGAGGTTGAAGCGAATCACGGCAGTGAATGGATTTGTGAGGGAGATTCATGGAGAAGGTGCAAAGGAATTGACGAGATTCTTTACAATTACTACGAGCTCCGCGATCATAAAAATTCTGTAGTGCTTCACGATATTTATAGAATTCCAACGGAAATTTCGGAGCTTGGTGATTTGTGATGACATTTCGTTGACATCTCGCAGAATGTTCGAGGGTTGGTGGAATCTCTTATAAAATTCCTCAACCCCCTCAGGAGATGTAGAGAGAGTTTTCGAAGAAAATATTTTGCTCTCAGCTTGCGAAGTGGGTTTGCAAATGTTGTGTGCTTCGCAAAAGAAGAGCTTCATGGAAGCTAATTTAGCTCTGTGAACGTTGCGAGCTCTACGTTTTCTCAGTGAGCATCACGAGGGAAGTTACTCTTCAACGACATGAGCTTCGCGAGAGTGCTTCGCAAAAAATAAGGAGCTTTATGAAGGCTTGTTTGAGAATTTCAAAATTAGGAGCCTCGCGATGTAGGGTTATTTGCGAAGGTACGTCCTAAGGTAGTTTCCTAGTGTTCAGAAGAAAAGTGGTATTCATTTGTGGATGAAAGTTAGATTACAACAGAGAATCTATGAATAGTTGAGGATGCATGCATTCATGCAAATGAAGAGACCTACAGATCTATAAACTGTGAGTGGATATTCTGAAGAAGCAGTGAGCTCACTTCTGTAAAGAGAGCTATGAGTTCTCAAATTGTGAGTGGTTGTAAACCCGGAGGTACAGTGAGTCTGTATCAAACTTGTAAACAACAGTGCACTTATACTGAAATTGGTACATTGGCGCACTTCCGGTGTATGCTCTTAGGATGTATCCGGGTGAGGGTGAACCAAGTAAAAATGATTGTGTCATGTTCATGCTTTTAGGATTTTTCATACTCTTCATCGGGGAGGAGAGAGTAAAGTATTTACTCTAACGGCACAACAAGATAAAAAGGGGAAATCATTTCAATCTATCATACCCTGATTCACCCCCCTCTCAGGGTATCTAGCCTAGTGGAACTAACACTGGGACGTGACATTTGGGTTTTCAGTGTGGTGCTTAGCCATCACATCTCATGTTCGGACTCAAGTCACTAGGGGTTGTTGTGTTTTATACGAGTTATTTGATCATTGTGGTTATTCGTTGTTTGGGGAAATGAATATAGAGTTGGGTCGATGGCCTCAATGAGATCATAGGTATTGGTAAGCCATGTGGTGCTGGAATCATTTTCCAGTAACAATCTTCATGATCGTATAGTAATTAGAATATTGTCACTAACCATAAGACTGAGTCATCTACTAACACTAATTTCTCAGTACATTGTCTTGTTTCTCCTTAGTTCTTGAAGAATAATCGGAAAATATTCATTTGAAAATTTAATAAGTCTTAATTTTAAATTTTAAATGGTCTTATTTAATATGGGTGTACTTTTGTAAAATGATTTTTTTATATAAAATGATAATGATACCATGTATATAGTGTTTTCATAAACAAATTGTGTGGCTTCCTGAAAGAAAAAATAATTATTTGGGAAAAATGAAATTCATTTTCAAAATGGTCTTGGATACATGATTTAAATGAGAAAAAATGAGTTATAATTAAAATATTAATAATGAAATGGGTCTTTTTGTGAAACATAATGTGTTCTGAAATGGAATGGTTTGGTTTTGATTTTCATCATTCTCACTTGTGACCACATTCTTGGGTATGTATGGGGATGTGGATGGTTAATGGAATGATTGGATGAGTGATGGGATGGACATGAGTTGGGTACCTAGTGTGTCATGTAAACATGCATGTTTGAGGCCCTTGGGATACCACTTCTTAATGCGCATCCCACTAACCATGATAATTTTCACAAAATATTTTTCTCGAAAATTTGGTTTTTTGTTAACTAGTGATCATGTGGTCTGTTATTTTTACTTGGAGGAATGTTTTTTCAGTGATTATTGAGTTTCAAACCCCTTGTTTGAATTTTTTTATTTGTTTATTATTTATAACTTTGTTTGAAATAATGGTTTGTGGTCTCTTTCGAGAAGTCTTTCAGGAAAACGTTGTGATCTATCACATCATCTGTTTGTTTTTTTTGTTTGGGGAAAACATTGTACAATATAACATTTTGATTGGGTCTTGCATATTTTTATTCAATGGCTAGTGTACGCCCCCATAAATAGTTAATGAGAAACTTCAGTGCGTCAACGAGTAATTCTCCAGTGGCAGATCCACAAGTTGATCAAAGTAAGAAATTTCTTCCTATTTTTAGGGTTGATTATACCCATGTTCTTCTATAGAGAAGAAAATAAAATCACAACAGGGGAGTGGATGTGGGGGCAGTTGAAGAACTTTTTGGTTACTTTAATTCGTTTAATGATCAATGGTGAAGTTTGGTATCGATAATTATGAACGCATGTCCTAGATTTGGTGAAGGGTAATCTAGTGGGGAAGGAGAAATTGGTATGTGTTGTTATTGTTGGCCAATAATCTAAAAAGGTATGTAGATCCTTTGTTGGTTTCATTCTATGAAAGAGATTGTATTAGGCCACCAGTGTGGCGAATCGGGTCGTAAGAGGCCACTATGGGTATTTTCAGAACTCATATGTGATTCAAGACCCAATTTAAAATATTTTTATTTATAAGGACACATATAATTTAGTGTCGTGTTTAATGACATTTTTATTTTGGTGTTTTCATTCCAGGTTTAAGGGTGGATACCGTGAAATTTTTCCATGAAATTATATTTTAATTGAAACATGTTCTTTTTCATTAATTCTAAATTTTTTCCCATTTGCGTGGAAGCATGTTCCATATGTTCTTGTTCTGTCATATCTTCGCTCGAGGTGAATGGAAAGGGGCATGGGCATATTACAAGTATGTGTCGCTATGAAATTCCATGTGATAGTAAGTTTTTTGTGGAGTGGGTTGTGCTTTGTTGTTGTTGTTTAGATTTTAGAATGGTTTCTTGTGACAACAGATGTAGAATTTTCGTTCAGGGGTATTAGCGCCTGACTACAAGGCAGGAGATGTTTTATACATCAGATCTCTAGCCATAGGTATCAGATTGATGTTGTCGCATAGTCAGGAACCCCTGTAGCTAAAAAGGACATAGTTTAACTCATGTCTCGGATGGGGTAGGTGGAGGCTATTGATGTTTAGTTGTGGTAGTTTTAAATGGTCCCCTGGGGTAGGAAGGGATATGAGGACCCTGCCCCATTAATGTTTTGATCTATGTATGTGGAAGAGTTTTTCCATGGTTAAAATAAAGAGGGATTGTTTCATCATCTTGAACATCCGTTTTTTAACCTTTAAGATGAGAATTTCTCTATGGATGTCTATGTATGATCGTCCTTATATTTCCATTTTGATTTCATTTTTTGTTTGGGTTCATTTGACATTATCAATTCTATAGGAGTGGTCAACCATGTAGTGTCTTTTAGTGGGTTTGAGGTTTTCTAAATTGGGTCCCATGTGATGAGAGAATCAGTTTTCGAGATGTTCTCAAGTTGGTCCAGGTCATTATTCTATGTTTTCTTATGCTAGATAGGTGGATTGGTCAGTTATAATTGTGGGGTGACCAACTATGGGTATCTCTATAATTCCTTTGGAGTGAATTTATTATTGTTTATCCCTTATAGTAGGGAGTCCACTTGGGTCTCCTCGTGTCATTAATTCAGTTTTGTTCATAGTGTCGGTTAGGTGATAGCTGGTCACGTTGGGAGCTATTTAACCCCAATCCCCTCTCATGTTTAAAACATTGGGTCTAAAGATTTCCAAGCAGTGTTGTAAATCATAAATATGATAGAATTATTTTATTTCATCAATAAAATGGGTGAGGCTCTTTGGGGATGGTTAAGGTGTCCTTTCTCTGGATGTTCGACAATGTATTGTGTGAACTATTTGTTTTTTTATTGATTGACCAACTAGAGGTGTTTTAACATGGGAGTGGGACATAGTGGGGAGTAATTTTTGGTCCCCTAGGTTTAATTTGTATGTATTCTGCTTTGTTGGTAGTGTTTATGCTTCTTCTCACTTGTCATTTGTTGGCAGTATCCTTGGACTATGAAGGGGTATCAATTTCTATGTTCGTGTTAGAATATATTATGGCTTTCTAGGGGCAGAAAGTGTTATCATCGGGAGAATTGTCACAGTATGAATTTTTTATTTTTTCATTTTATTAATTTTCTTGGAATCATGTACCCCTGTCGAGGTTCTGGTTGAGTCTCAGTTTGAATTTTTATGTTTTTATTGAAAAATGAACTTTTTAAGGCTTTATAGCATCTAATGCATGGGAATATCACTGTTTGGAAACCGTGAAGATTCACCAGAGTCCCTGTAAAGCATGCCCGATATTCAAAGTAAATTTGAAATTAAATGAATAATAAAATAAAATTAAAATGACAAATAAAATAAAATATATAAAAGGTAAAATGAATATTTAAAGAATCATTTAAATAAAAAATATTATTATTATTATTTGAGAATATTATTATTATTATTAGTGTTAGAATATTAATATTAATATTAATATTAATAATAATATCATTATTATTAAGATGATTATGATTATGATTATAATTATTATTATTATTAGTTTTTTTGTTTTTTTTTTTTGTTTTTTTGGGTTTGGCTTCCCCCCCCTCCCCACCATACCTCTTTCCCCTTCCCTTCCCCATCACACACCAACTACTAGACCCACCTGGGGTACAACACCCCTATTCGGCCTCCCTTTTGGAAAATTTGATCTAGCACCCTGCTCATCTCACACCTCCGGGCCTCATGCTTCCATCTATTGAATGCCTAACACACTCCTACCTCCATCTGGTGAACCCCCCTCATGTGACCCTAGCTAGCCACCTCCCTCGTGTGACCTAACCAGGCTCCCTCCCAAACCCCGTTCCAATCACCCTCTCCCATCACCATAGGTGAGAAGTACCTTAGGTGAGATTCTTCCCTCCTCCTTAGGGTTTTAGACTAGGGTTCCATTTTTTAGGGTTTGATCATATGTTTTTGGGTTATATTACATGTTTTAGGGCTTGATTTGTGTTTTTTGTGGTGTGATTATGGTGAAATTGGAATTCCACACCAAATATTGGATATTTACAAACCCAAAGTGGGTGGTTCCGTGATGACACATTATTTTCTAAATTATTATTCTTTATTAATTAATTTAGTAGGTTCTCTGATTAAATTCCTTGGTGAGAATTAAATTTTTAAGTGTTTAATTTATATTGAATTTTTATGTATCATATTTAAATCATATGTGGTCCCTTTTTTGAATAAAACCAATAATTTTTCATTTGATGGTGTTTTATAAATTTTTATTTTGTTTTTTTAAATTATATAAGGTCTATGAATGATGTTTTAATGTTGCGTTGGTGTGTGGTTGATTCATGAAATGGGTTTTAGGAGTATTTTTTGTTAGAAATCTTATGGTGTTACTTCAATTGTTTTTTGAATTATTTTAATGGTTTTTTAACTATATAAATGGTTTGATCCATTTTTTGAAAAAAAATTAATAGGTTTTTTATTTTTTTTATAGAGTGGAGTTTGAGTTTTTTTAGGGTAAAGCCGTTTTGCAGATCCTGATTTTTTTATTATTTATTTTAATTATTTATTAAATTGAGAGGCTATTCTGAATCATATTTTGGATAGGTGTGGGTGTGTGTTTGATTTAAAAAGATTTTTTTAGTGTCTTTTGGTATAAAATATTGTGGCTCTTCATTGTATTTAATTTTAATGTTTGTTTAATGATTTATTAATTTATGTAAGTGATGCCAGTTATTATTTGAAATGGTTTTGTTGTGTGTTTGATTTATAAATTGTAATATATTTTAGAATATGGGATTAGTCCATGTCTAAAAACTTTTTGTGAGCCTTGGTAATGTTTTACAAATTATGAAAATGATTTTTCTAATTGTACAGGTGCTGAAAATCGTGTTTTAAAATGGTTTGTTGTTATTTTGGGTGTAAAGTCATGTGGTGTATCTAGAAATTGTTTAAATGGTTCATATTATTATATAAGTGGTGAAATCCCTGTTTTGGAATGGTTTGGATTTTTATTTGATTTTTAAAGTGGACTTTGGGTATGCATGTTGGGGATTTCGTTTGCATAATGCATTGTTTCGCTTATGAAATGTAAAAGTGATTTTTTATGTGAATGTGAAACCTGATTGAGAACAATAATGGAAGACCGAGTATCTTGGTGGATGAACTAGGACTTATAATATAGTGATTCAGTAGAGGTTGTGGCTTCATTTCACTTAGCACAATTTACTCTTACAACAATAATTAAACATTTCAATATGATTAGTTACCACAAGGACTTTTGATGTGATTCCCCTATTGAATGATGCGTAAGAATGCTAATGGTCATTGATTCTATACCATGTTTTCACTAATATATGAGGTTCCTAGGGCCCCATCTCTAGCTAGTTCCTAGGGTTATTTCTCATGGCTAGTGCTCATGGCTACATCACAATTACCGTCAATATATAGTAGATTTGGTTGTTAATTTCGAATGCAAGGTTGGTTTCATTAATTTTTCATTCTTTAAACCAACATTCCATTTAACTATTTATTTATTCAAATTTTTTTTAGTTTTAAATTTATTTTCCCAAAACATTATCAACCAATTAATTCAATATAAAAATGTGTGGGTTTATTTATCATTTTATGGTTAGTGCATGGAATCCTTTACCCTAGTAGCATCCTACTAGGCATTAGATCATATCGTTCATACACCTCTGAGTGTATGTAGACCCTGTTTTCTTTTTTGTTTTAGGTTATGTTAAGGCATTTAGTTTTGGAATATTGGGTTTCTAGTGGTTCTTATTATGCATCATGGTGCTGGATTATTTAGGGTGTGATCCTCTTATTACATGAAGGTTTAGGGAGTTTCCCTGGTTTTCCATTTTTACATTGTCCCATTTTGGTGTGTTTCAGTTTAAACATAATAATTTGGTAATTAATAAGGGTGTGTTTGGTTGAATTTTCAGAACATAATTATTAGTTTTTTCGGCCATTTTAATAAGATTCGTTTCTTGGTAAATCATTCCCACATGTTTCATTTGATACTTGGGATCATATGTCATCCCATGGGGATCAAGACCACCCATCAATCCCTTTTGAGGACCGAGTCAAGAACAAGGTCAGATGATTACCTACCTTGGTTCATGACATGTGGAGAAGCAGGAGTGAGGGGTGATATTTATAAGGGGTTGAGGGGATTGTAATTTGAATAAAATATTCATTTTTATTTTTATTTCAGCTCAATAATTTCTATATTGATGGATCTTGTTTCTAAAAAAATTGAATCATGTGTGGATGGGACAATGGTTACATACATCAACATTGACTCGATTATGTATTCATCTTTCTTATAATGATAATTAACATATTTTTTTGTATTTTACTATTCACAAAAAATTTTCCAGTTTTAGAAAATTACAAAAAAACTAACCATTACAATCATTCAATGTGTAGATTCCAAAAATTAAATCCATTTTAATAAAATA
The DNA here is from genome assembly GCA_963277665.1 of Viscum album. Classification (NCBI taxonomy): domain Eukaryota; kingdom Viridiplantae; phylum Streptophyta; class Magnoliopsida; order Santalales; family Viscaceae; genus Viscum; species Viscum album. Next base: position 236,622,650 of record OY728141.1, read on the forward strand.
TTTTTCTAAAAATGAGAAATTTACATTTTAATTAAAATTCCTATTGATTTGAGAAATAGAGATTTTAATATTATGATCAATTTTCAAAAACATTGAAATGTTATTTATGGTTTAATAAAAAAATATCATTATAACACAAATTAATATTATTTTATAAAATTCTTATAAAAATAAATTTTTTTTCAAATAACTATATTTATTATAAAGATGAAAATAAAATATGCATGTATTAAAAAATAATAAAAATTTATCAATATAAATAGTTTTTTCTTATATCATTATATAAATATTTTATACTTTATTTGTATAAGATACCTAATAAATATTTTACAATTTTATATGCAATTGTATTATTCTAACAATTACATTACTTTTTCTAATATTCAAACTACTATTCTAAATATTACACTACTATTCAAAGTGACAGATTTAAAAGGTCTATATGTCTTCCCAACATTCTATAAATAACTCATATTTCATTCATTCATTATTCAAATTTATATTATTACAATGTTATATATATTTTTATATTAAAAATTAATATTTTATCCTGTTTCATTTTTCCAATGTTTTTTGTCAGTTCAATTATACTAGGGGAATAACCATATCCAAATTTTTATATTGTAGTTATCTTATATTATTTTTATATCTCAATATTACAGTTTAAATCATTTTAGAAATACTTATTCTAAAAATTCAATGATCAAATTGATATATTAAAATTTTCATGGTAATATCATATGGTGTGTGTACTTTATATAACACTATAGTACTATGTATGACTCATTTATATATTCATAATGGAACTTCTATTTGATAAAATTATTGTTTATTTCATTAGTTTACTTTAATTTCTAATTTCCTTTTTAAATATTTTATAAATTATAAAACATGTCTTTTTTATAGATTCCTTTAACCTTGATAAACTTCTTATCAAAAATAGATGGTAATATTTAGTTTTTATCATGAAAACCCTTCTCCATGTTATGTTTATTAATTTTTATCATATTGTCACTATAGAAATGCTGAATATAGCCATTATTTGGAGCCTCAAAAACATAAAATCTAATTGGAAACATGTATGTAAGCATCAAATAGTTGTATATATAATATTTTTATCAAAAAAATTGGTAATAGCCATGCTATTTAATGAATTAATTCTAACCATTGATTAAAATATAAATTTATATAAAAATCATTTTACACAGAGGAACTCTTTTTCTTAAATATAAAAAATTATTATCATCCTTTAAGGGAAACTAAAAGCCAATTTAAAATATGAGAAGGACCTATAATATTAGCAAGAATTGTCTAGGAGTTTTTAAATTGATGATTTCAATTCCATTTATTCTTTATTTAACCTTCATCACATTTTAAATTGAATAACTTCATATATTTCACACATAATAATGCTGAAATAGTGAAGTCAAATCATATTTATAAATGTTTTACAACTCAAAACGAGTAGATAATGTTTGGAATTATCCAGAATCACATGATACCATAAATCCAAGAGTATCATATTTTTTTTACAATTAGATGTGTCTATCCTTGATCTTTTAATACAAAACATGTTTCCGAACTATGTAAATTCTCTTCTATATAAATAACATATAATATATTTTGTGAAAAAGAGAGTCATACATCAAATTAGGCTTCTATTAAGTTTTCATTGTGCTATTTATTCTTCTCCTTTATATTCTTCACATTTCTACTATTATTATTATTATTATTCTACTTACACAATATAAATTAATCTATAATATTTATAATGGTTACCTAAATGTTTTTTAATGAATAAAAAAAAGTTTAAAGCATAAAAAAAATATTTTCCATAATAATAGAAACAAATATAATATTTAATATTTAATTTATGTTTCAATAATTCATAAATTTAACCGAATTAAACAATTCCAATAGTATATTTTACATATCATACTTATTCTATGTTGTATATATTTAGGTCAAAATTTTGTGATTTTGTATGTTTTAGAATGATAATTTGTTATTCCATAACCGTTTCTCCAACCACATATCTCCTTGAATTATGATACTAATCTTTATGACATAACTCTTCATATTATTATAAAAGTATTCATGAATTTATAATGATAAAATTTATTTCATAATTATAATTTTAATCACTTAAAAATAGTGGAGATAATAATTATCATAGTTTGTTATCTTGATATAACTTCATACAGCAACCCTCTATTCATTTTCTTCATTGGAACAACTTTCTTAACAAAAAGTGACTATTATTTTTTAATACAATTTTTGATTATTTATATTATAAATTTTTAATCCCTAAAGTAAAATCTTCATTAATATCATTTTATAGTTTTTTCCATGTAAAATATCTTAACTATCACAGAAAAATCCCATGTGTGATGAAAAATATACAAATCTATATACAATCTTACATAATTAATTTTTTATATAATAACAATTTTCGTGGACTTTGATAAAGTAATACTATCTGAAAAATAATAGGTATCATCCCTTATTAAAATATATATTTATATATTGGTATATTTACTAACCATTTAATAATATTCTCCTAATAATAATTACATCTTGAATGCCCAAAAATCATATATTAATGTAAGGTTCCTAAATTTTTAAATTTTCAACACTTCTAGATATAAAAACCTTACACATCACATATAGTGATAAATCTTATGTTTGTATGAATTTTCCTATTTTAAATATTATAGTCAATGTAAAAACCTCCAATCTTACAGATTTTTTCAAAATTCAGAACTGAAATATGTTCATCTCTAAAAAATATTGAAACTACATCTAAAGAATTTAAAATTCCTCTCAAATACCTCTAATCATCTAAAAAACTGTTGCATGATATTATTAAATTTATATAATGTGTGTTTGATAGTTATTTATTTATTTGCCTTATAATACAACATAATAACTATAACCACTTCATATCTCAACAACTTATTCATTTATAGGATCTATAAAAGTACATGTTTTATGTGAGTTTTGTTAAATATCTGAAAGTTGATAACTAGGAATCTTGGAGAATATCCATTTCTATGTGATATTTTTATATATTTTATATTAGTGAGTCCAATATTCATGTCAATGTTATCTTATTTATAATCCTCGTATAAATATATGAGTAGAAGAGGGGATGAGGTCATAGACATTGGATTTGATATGATATTTTTTACAATTTTCTAATAAAAAATAGGGTAGTAATGATTTTTTTATATCAACACATAGTTCATATTTGTTTTATAAGATGTATCATAGTGTGGGTAAACCAAATAAAAGCTCCATGTTTATGATTATTTATATTTCTATATTTGGTTATGTATGTGTGTGATCACAATGATAGATTCTAGTTTTACCTACAAACATGAGTATATTATCCAATTAAACATTAATTTTGAAAAAAATTAAATCACCATAATTCACACCCACATAGTGTTTATAGAAGAACCTAATTTTTAAAAAATTGGTATCTAAACTGTTGGTTATTTCATGGTTAATTTGGTCAAAGAATATATCATCATGGATATAGTATTAAATGTAAAAACGGTCTTTTTATTTTATAGTATCAATATCCGTGTATTTAATAATATAATGAGATCACACTTATGATCCCTTATGATTGTTGTTCACTAAGAATAAGTTCATAGAATTCATGTAAGTTGATCTATCATAATTTCAATGTCTGAATAAAATTTTATTTTTTTGAATGAATATACAAAGGATTTGAAAACCTTTTATGGAGTGTTGTCTAATCAGATGTACATGAAAGTGATGCTTTTAAAATTACATAATGGAATTTGGGATAGGATATTTTTATTATTATTGTTGGTAACAATCTGAAAGCAACAATGTTTATGATTCCAAAGAATATATTTGAGGATTTAAATATGAGTTCAAGTGAAATTTTTTATAATTTCATATACTATATAATTGAACTGGAAGGTACTATTTTTGGACAAGGTTATGAGATGAAATATGAATATATAGTGATTAAGATCATATGTACATTACCAAATATTTAAATCCAATACTGTTAGTACTTAAATAATTAAATGTTGTACAATTAACACTCATTTATCTTTAAAATAAACTAGTTTCATGTGATATGCATGTGAAGTGATAATTCTATTTAGAAAATTATTATAAAGAAATATAATAAAAATTATTATTGATGAAATAAATTTATGATTACAGAACTGAAAAAGGTAATACTGGTAATTTAATATCTCATTTTGTAATGAATTTTAAGAGAGGACAATAGATATATAAGGGTAAGCTAATCCTATTTTTTTTATTTTTTTGTAAAAATGGGTGCATTGTAGCTAGGTTTACAAAAAAATAAATTAAAGGACGATAAGACTGAATTTTTTGAAAAACAATTTGATATTATTCACTATATGGAAATGGAATTTAGAAAATGAAAGGGGAACTAAATTTTAGAGGAAATCATTGGAATGAAAATAGGAAGAAGTTTTTTAGGTAGATCAATGAAAAGGGTTTGAAACTGAGCTTATCATATAAAAATAGACTATAAAAAGGATAGGTCAAAGTTTATAGTAAGATACGATGATCAACCATATGTAATTTTTTATCATAACATATAAATATAATTGGATCTAGAGTATATTGACATATAAATAGAAAGGTGCGTCAATATTAGAACATCACTGATGGAATCCCTTTTTTAGGTTAATTATATTGAGGTGGATATTAACAGCCTACATAATCCAAGTTAATAATAAGAAAATAATCATGTCTAACCTGAATAAATAGGGAAATATATGTTAAATATTAGAAATATTCTAATATTATTGATGGTTATAATATTTAGATCAAATAGAAAGTTATGAAAATTTAAACAATTGAATGGGAAGTTTAATATCTAAAAGATAAGTTTTAATCTGAAATAAAACCATATGAATCAAGGAATAATATATATTTTTGAATTATTTTGGATGGTGTATTAAATTAATGATTTTGGCGATGCATAAAAAGTCTCAGTGAATTTTTGAGTTCTGAATGACCCAAATGAGTGGGTAAAGTGATCGTAGATACGACACATAAACCTTAAACGAAGAGAAAAAAATTGGAAAGAAAAATGTGTTAGATGAAGTGATAAATTTCTCAATCATCAAGGACTTACAATCAAATATGGATTTATAAAAAACTAAGGATATATAGAGATATAGAAGAGACAAGATATTTCTTAAAATATAGTTCCAATTCTATGGGTTCTTAGACCACATATGTCTTTTTATGTGGAAGTTAAAAATTACAAAATTTGAGAATAAATTTGACGTCAACAATGATAATGAAAACATATCCATCATATTATATTAGAACCTCATTCAATAGATATTTATTTAATTTCTCTGAATTTTGGTGTGAAAGTTTAATTATAGAAAAAGATGTGTATGTTTTTATTATAGGAAAAAAATAAAAAAATTCATCTTAGTATAACTCAATTAATTTTAGAAACATAATTTATCCATTAAAGGGTTTATAATATTATCTTATTTCCTATGTTGTCAAATCATGGTATTACTTTTAGGTTGTAAATGCTTCCTTGGATTCCTTTTCTATCACTTACTAATATTTTCTACCCTTTTAGTGTTTTTTCTATTAGAAGGTGATATAGAACTTCTAGAGTATAAATTCATGGTAAAAATATTTAATTCATGTCTTGAATACTTTTGATGAGGATTATGAGTTTACAAAACTATGGTTCATGGTATTAATAGCATTTTTTGGTATGAACATTTTAGTTTAATGTATTCGTGATGTGATTTATAGTTTAATTCTATGAGCCTAAACTTTTATCCTTTAAAAGATTTGGTTTCCCCATTTCACCTTTTTCTATTTAACCTAATTTATAAAAATATGTATACTCTAGAACATGGATACATTTGTCTCTTTCTAACCCTACATCCACTTCATTTTCTGTGTGATTTTGAATGGATTTGACCCTAAATCATCAAGTACCATTACATTAAGTTCTTTTCATTATTATCAATTAATATTTCCTCATTATATATATTGTTTTCAATTTTATTATTGGTGAAGGTATCCTATGGTTTTTTCATATCCCAATGTGTTAATGGGTATTTTATGTTAAGGGTTTCCCTCACCTCTTAGGATCCTTCCCTTCAATCAGTTTGGGAATTTTATCATGTTGTTCAATTTTTTAGGTGTTTGAGTTAGTTGGTTTTATAAAATGTATTTTTCAATTGATTTTTTTTTCTAAACGTCGTTTGAAATTTTCTTAACTAATTTTTTGATTTTTTTTTATTTAGATTATGATTTGACACTGAAAATGGTTTATAGTCATGTTTAAGACTGGTTTGGGGTGTATTTTGTTATTTGATAAATCTATATTTTTATTGGTCAAATTACCCTTTAAATTGATTTTAATTATGAAAATGGTTTCTCCTATAGAGTGGAATGACCTACGAGAGAATGGGTATCTGTATGATTAGTAGTTGACATAAATAACTAAGTTATCTTATCTTCCCTATCCTTATAACTATTATGAAAAATGTTATTAAACAATAATAAGGGGGGAAGAACATGTTAGTAATCTCTAATCCCTATAACTGAGTTATATGGATGTGAGTGTGCACCTATTTATTTTTTCATGTTCATTTGATGTGTGAGGACATTAACTTTTCCTAACTTGATATACCATAGGACTCTATATCATGGTGCTAAATTATTTAATTTGACTTGTGGTATAATGATATATGTTTGGAAAATTGATTATAGAGTCATGATTATTAAACTAGTATGGAATTATTGATTTAATGTTTTATGTTAAATTTTCGGATGATTTTTCATTCATTAATTTAATACTATTATAATGTGGCTATTATTCATATTTCATGAAAGATTATGAACCTTGTTCTTTCACTATATTATTCCTTTAAATTTATCATTCAAGTTTGATTTAATAAATTTTTCTTATGAAATACTTTGTGGGACCCTACTGGGATGTTGAGTTCACACCATATGTAATATTAATGGGATTATGTACACTTTCTCATTAATGATGTAGAGAAGTTTAACACACCACTTGAAGGAAGTATTTATTCATTATAGATTGGTTCAAATTAAGGAGATATAATGCTTAGATGATGTCCCACATGTCATGAAAATATGTGTCGTAGTTTTCTTTTTTATTTCATTTATTGTTAAATTAGTACTTGTATTTCTGTAGAATAACTCCCTTCATTAATTGTTTTATATATAGATATATATTTTCATGATTCATACATGTTTGGAGTTTATAAAGTTTATTTTATATTTTGGGATGTTATTTAATTTCATTCGTATTAATAAATACTAGTTCTTATGACTTTGGTAGAAATAATTATTAAAGGTGAAACATTAATGCCCATGAACATGTCACCATCCTTTTGGGATTGAGAATTCCATTTGGAATTTTTCACATGCCATCTCTAATGTCATGTTTCGAGAGGACCAAAGTTGTATCTTGGTAAATATGTATTAAAAGAAGGCATTTTTCTATTTATCATATCTGTGCTTTTTTGGATGAATAGTTTTAGGAATTTTGGGAGTTAATGTGTTGGCATCGACTGAGTTCCTAACAAACTTTGATCATGATGTGCCTCATGTTATAATGGATATTCCAAGAATGTGTATTCTTAAGATGTTTTTTCAAATTATTTAAGATTTTAGTGATGTTTTTTCCTCAATTCACAATTTATAAAATATTTATAGTGCCACATAGTTCCATAAAATCTAGAATACTTCCATCATATCCTTAATAGGAAGTTTTAGATAACTTTTAATAGAAAAATACTACATTTTATCGGGATGTTATCATGAATTTTGTTCAGGCCATCGGTGTTATAGACCATGGTTCATCTCTAGTCCCATAAAATTTCATCGGTATAGATCTAGTGGAGGATAGATATATAAATCATGCCAATGAGTTTATTTAATTAAAATCACCATTCTTATAGGGGAATAATTATCCTTAATAGGTGGAGGGATAATTTTTTGAAATTTGAAGGTTCTTTCTCTTATTGGCGACTCTTGATTCAGTTAAGTTGATTTGTATAGTTTTAAGATTGAAATCTCCAAAAAAAATTGGTTTTGATTAAGTGGTTCTATAAAATATAAATGATGGCTTAGAGTGTAATGTATTTAAATCCATCATTTCCCAATATTTTTACTCATATTCAATGGTTTTAGATATTTACATGGTATTCCTAACTCTTCAACAATGTGATAAGATAGTAATGAAGCATGACAACCCTATTAATGCACTTTCTTGTTTCTCTCCAGAGGTCATAACAAATGAAAATATAAAATATCAAAGGTTATATATGGGATCAAGATTATATCAACATTCATATGTATTTATGAACAAAATCTTCACTTATTCTGAGGTTGTGGATAATTAATTAATGTAATAAATTTATCAATCTTTAACATAAGGATTGGTTTGGATTCCTCCCACTTCTAGAGGTACTTATACTAGACCTTATAAGAGGAATATGAAGTGTAATGCGGTTTTAAAAGTAATATTTTGTGGTACATAGTGTTAAATATATTAAATTCCATCCACAAAACCTAGAAGGGCCCCCCATACTTGATACTTGTGTCAAAATATAGGGTATATGAAACATTATTTCTCTAAAACATAAAACAATTCATCTCTTATAGATGCCTGGCCATCTAAAATGTATCTCCTATACACTTTATACTGAAGTAGATAATATTCCAAAACACAAATATAGAAAATGGTGACATTACGTGATTCTAAGTCATATGGTTATAAACTAAATGATTATATTTAAAGGACCCACTAATATTTTTGTGGGAGGTAGTATCGTGATATGGATGATTTTATAGTAGATATAAAGGATTTCCATACAACTATAACTGATAATATTTCAATTAATTCATCTAATGAAACTAATCTATTTGATATAGGTTTCATTCATTCAATTATATTATAAAACAATAGGAATATTATAAAAACACTACAAAATTTATTTCAGGTGTTATAAAGATTATTCTTCCTCTTATAATCAAAAGGTATAATTGTTTATAATGATCAACATGCACATTTTCTATATATGATGATAAGGTTTCTTGGACTATATTAGTTCTTGACATAGAATTCATTGATGTTCATTTCCGGAAAGACAATGTGGTTTTCTATGGAGCTCAAGATGAGTTTTTATCATTGGAGTATGACTTTTATTACACCCAATGGGAACTTATTAATGATTCAAGGATAATGGGATATGAGGTATAGTAAGGAATGACCTTCCCAACATGTTCATAGTAAGTCAATATCTACAATTTTGGTTGATCTTAACAAGGAAACCATAAATTATAAGCATTATCCATGGGATTGGGACTATCTTATAATGTTTATTAAAAAAATTATTTGTCAACCTATCAATATAGAAGTATAGTTTCCATTTGAAACTGTATCATGGACCCAGATAATATTTACACGTTTATACCATATAGAACTAGTAGAATTTAGGGAATTGAAAATTCATTTTTTATATTTTGAATCAAAGAACATCATCTACCTAATTGTATTTCCATGGGTTTCCCTAGTAGTTTTTTTCATGAATGTTGATAGAACTATTCATTTAAAAGTCTATTATTTTAATATAAACTCGTTGAAGATTAATAGTAAGTAATATATGCCTTATATTAAAGATTTATTTGATCATATAATCGTGGAATGTTTTTTATCAAAAATTTATATTTGGTTTGGATACCACCAACACAGGAATAAAGAGTTGGGTATTTAAAAAATTTCTTTTAGGAGAAGGTGTGTCCACTTTTAGTATCTCATGATTCCATTTTTCTTCAAAAATGCACCTATAATGTTTATAGCACCGATGAACCAAATATTTCACTAATACTTAAATTCTATTATTATGGAAGTTTTGGTTTCAATGTTTGATTAATTATAAAATGAGCTAGTCAAATAACATCACGTGATAACTACAATTATGACCTTGATATATCACTATATGAATCCTCTGTTATGGAAGTGTCACTTATTTATTTGAGAAGATAAATTCATAGGTCCTATTGTCTCAAAATATAGGATCTTAGTTAAACCTGAAAATGTGAAATTTATCATTTCATGGGAATATCTAAGAAATATTTTCATGATTTGAACCAGCATGGGGGTATCATGGTATTACCAGAAATTATTAAAGGATTTTTTAATGATTTCATCATTGTTAAAAACTCCCACCTAAAAGAGAGTTAAAATAACTTCATATTTGATTTGTTAGTAATCATATGATGAATTAAAATGCACGTTAGACTCATATCCTATCCTTTTATTCTAGAGGTAATGATGGTATATGTATTTATTATGTTTTTTTATTCATCGGTTTTGGAAATTTTTTAATTTAAGAAGATCATGTGGTAGTGTATATATATTTTCATATTTGATCACAAGAGAAGGAAATTCCTGCTCATGACCTGGATATTTCAGACTCTATGTATTCCCTTAAAAGTTTGATATATTAAAATTTTAAGTAATTATTCACCATACTTTATTACCAAAAAAGGTTGAGAAATATAATTTCTCAAGAGGACCTCAACCTAAGATAGACGTGGTGGTTGGGAAACCTTTATTCGAATCAATTTTACTTCAAATGCTCCCCAATAATGGGGAATATTTTTGTTGATAAATTCATTAGTATTTTCCCCTCTCAATATGTGATGGAATCTAATGATGAATGGAACCTCATGGTAATTGTTACATGAATTCACTTATTTGCAATGGATGAGAGGGAAAAATTTTCTTTATTGAGTAGTTTTTTGAACCTTCCTCTTATTGAGTTATTTTTCTTGGATTATTAATGATATGGTGAATTTTAGATTATTAATAATTCATTATATAGAGGGGAAACCATCTTTAAGTAGTATCTATCCCTAGAGGGTGTTCATTATTTCAGAAACTAGTGTGTTTCTCTTCACCCATGAGAAAGGTTTGGATGGACTAGTTTTATTTCTATTAGTGTGATGTTCACCCAATGAATATTATGATGTATTATGAAATGAGTTGTAGGATTTTTTACCTTTTCTATGTGGTACATTTATAATTTCATTTTCATTTACTATAAATGATATAATATAAAGGAGGTGTATAAGAAACCTTCTATTTTATTTCAACCTCCCCTATGCAGATATGGAAGGGGATGAGGCCTCTATTGAATCCCTATAAAAAAGTTCCATAACTATGGAGATTTAATTATCAATTATGTTGTATAATTTCATCCCAATACAGGATAAAAATAATTTTGATGAATTTTGAAATCCATCTGTTCTGTAGATTTTGAGGTTGTATTAGGTTATACAATCAATTATTTTGGATAGAGACCCCCAGTTTACCTCTCAATGTTGTAAATCACTCCCAAAGGTGATGAGATATCATGTACGGTTGTGTACAACATATCATCCATAGATGGATGGTCAAAAACAATAATATATATTTTTGGATGAAATTATCTCGGAATGTGTCCTTGAATTTCAAGGAACATGGTATTTTAATTCCATATTTGTTGAATTTATTTATAACATTGCATAGCAGCTGTCCATTAAAATATTAACCATTAAGGCCTTGTATATTCATCTTTGAAAATAACAAATTTTTTTAAGATCGTTAAGGATTCTTTTTATAGTATTAGTATTGTTTATGAAATGAAGGATAAGATCCAGATGACTCATGAATGGTCAGTTATGTTTTAGAGTTTGAATGAATCTTATACAGGGCATTATCATAATCCTTAGGTGTTTCTGGTAGGTATGTGCCTATGTTTTTTTTTAAAAATACCTTAGTTGGGTCACTAATGACCTGGTAATAAATGTAAATCAATTCCAAGATAGAAGAGTCCTTTTTATATACTCAAGTGTATTGGAAAGTTGTAATATCATTTGGAATTACAACCACAGTTGACATAAATATTGGATATGCATCATGTATCTAATATAAATATGTATTATCCTAACACTTCACAAATTCTGGATTTGGTGGAACTCAATTTGGATATGGATATTTTATTATTTGAGAAACACATCCGAATAGTTGATTATTTAAAAAATATTTTATGTGCGAGATATATTCCATTTCTCAATGTACTAAATAAGCATGATAAAACAATCTCATGAAACATGGGTAGGGTAATTGTATGTGATGGAGTAGTGGATTCCCCTCTTTATGGATCAACATCCATCGACCTGACTTTAACCGACTAATATAAATATGTTTTGGATAATTGCAGGATCCCAAAATATATTTTAAGGTAAAAAATGATGTGTGGCTTATTTTTCAATATATTGGTGATATTTTTTTCATTTTTGTGTTTTATATCTTTAATATAGTTTAAAATAGATGTTGTACAAATTTAAAGTATGAACATGTCATTCACGTCATGAATGGTGATGAGAGTGTTCCAAGGATACTGTAAATATAGTTCATGATATGAACCACCAATTTTTCATAAACCATTTTTTTACTAGATTAATGATGGGAATCTCATATTCATGTTGTGAACCCATAAAGACATATTTTTACAGTTTCAGTTTCACCATTTTTCATTAGTTTGTATATAACATAATTCTTACTCATTTTTATCATCAAAATCATGTAAGTATCTCTCTCATTAATATCCATCATCCCCTTTTATAATAGTGAAAATTGTAATGGGATTTCACACTAGATATTTTAGTATCATCTTGGTGAGTGTTTCTATTTATATTCCATAGATCATTACTCTGTCATTCTTGGGTTTTCACTTCCCCTGAATGCTATGAAATCTTGGGTTTTTTGTTTTTATATCTGTTGATGAGGAATTTTGGTTTAGGGGTTCCTCTCATCAATAAAGATATATTTCCCTATATATTTGGTTTAATATAGTTTTTTATAGTTTTATGTGTTTTAGTTATGTGGTTTTATAGAATGGTTTTATAAGATGAATCACATTTTTTTATTTCTTTTAAAAATAGGTTTATTTTTTTAGAGGAACGATTTTGATATTTTTTTAATGTGGTAAATAAATTTGATATATAAAATGGGTTAAAATCATGTATATTTGATAGACCCATAGGGTTTCATTAATTCACTATAGTACTATGAAAAATCATATTTATAAAACCCAAACTATGCTACTCAATTAATTAAAATTTATTATAATGAATGTTTGAGATCGAACCCCCAGAGACAATGTTTATGCTTTATATTAATTAAGAACACATAAATTAAAAAATTTATTTTGTTTTGATTGAGAAATAACAACAATTATGATTGTGTTGAAATTCAATATTGGAGACATAATAGGTCCAATGATTTTTAGGTTCATGTAATAGAGAATCAATTCATCTTGGTTTATTCAGTTTAGGTGTTGAAATTTGGTCAGTGGGGATCCTTGGTCATAGTATCCTACTCTACCATTATGATTTGACCACTGGAATGGTCTTATAATAAATTCAATCACAGGGATTGGAGGCATAAAACCTTTTTTAAACATTACTTGACAATCATGAATAATTTTCATACACAATCTAATTCGATCAATTGATGTAATGAAAAAATACTTTACAAATCACTAGCAATGGTCATGAAATTTAAAAAAAAAGAGATTGGAATTGATAAATGGCATTCAAAATAATCCCAAGCATGAATAAAATAATGAAAAATATTTGCAGGCACAAATACCCATATGATCATATAACTAGATTCTAATGGGACTACTCACTCATGTTATAAATGAGATTCATGGATATCCGAGGAATAATGGCGGCAATGAATGGATCCAGATCATCACTCTATTGTCTGGAAGACGTCCCTTGGTGTTTCATGGCATCCACTGGTCCCATTGTGTGTTGTAAGGGCGGTAAGATATAGTATTTACAGGCTAATCCTTTCAAAACATGGGACTCGCATCACCTATTTTATTCTGGGTGTCACCGAGTACACGTTGGGTACTTGGGTTACACTTCATGTACTACATATTTGATTTTTCATCAACTGCATTGATTCCTCAAAAAAATCATGCTCTATTTTGACTTTGGTCACATCGTGAATTGGGGACTCACAACTTGTATCTTCATTTAACAGTGTATATTCTTATCAAGACTTTTCTAGCACTACAATTTCATTTTTTGAGAATTCATGATGTGTACTTATCATACCTGAGGTGTAGTCATTCTGTGTCCATTTTTTCTTCTCTACTTCATATTCATAAATCTGATGTCACACAGCGAGCAAAGCAATGTGGTATAAAGGGTCATTTAGCTCATATTTCATCCTCTTTTTGTTTCTTTTTAAAAAATTTATCATTTCCTATTATAAAACATAAAACTAGTGAATTCATAACAAATTAGAAGATTATACAATAAAATACACAATTCAATACATTAAAATACTCCAAAATGTGTGCAGGAAATACAATTATCACTGTTACATGTTTTGGGGTTGTTTTTATTACTTAGAGAACAATTTGATTTTGATTGATGAAACCCAGCTTTGAAATGATTTAATTTTTGAAAATGGTTCCCCCTAGAGACGCGGAAACCCCATAAGAGATTATACATTTGGCAGGTACCCTTGGAAAATCTTGATAGGGAGAGGTTATCCTTCATATCATTAGATATATTACTATAATAACTAAAACAATGGCCTCGTAGGGGAGACATGTATTTGTGATATCTTACCCTAAGGTCTGAGTTCCATATATTTTATTTCACACCAATTTATTTTTTCACATTCATTTTATGTGTGCAGAACCAAATTTTCAGTGAATTGATATAATATATAAATTCTTACCATGATTCTAAATTGTGTTAGTTTCTGCATTTTATATTGATTCATGTTTATAAAATTGATTTTATATATATATATGCCTTTTTTAATACTTTTAATTAATGATTTGTTTCATTATATTTCTTTTAATTGTTAAAATATATTTTCATGAATTTATTTTTAAACTATTTCAATGTGGCTATTCTTCCTATTTTATGAAAAACTTTGAAAAGATGAGCACTTATTTTCTTATTCAATTAAATTGATAATAATTAATTTATTTAATACTATTTTATTATATAAAACATGGTGGGACCTTATTGGGATTTTATGCTCACACCTTCTATAAACTGAGTGGTTTTATATAATTTTTTTCAGCTTTTTGTAGTAATCAGAAAGTAACCACATTGATATAGTGGGTATTCAAGCTAGTTCAACTCATGTTATGGTGGGGGAAAGTGGTATTCTATCCCACATGTCACACATGTATTTGTGTTAGTCTTATAATATATTATCATTATTCATAAATTACTTTTTTATATTGTCTAACTGAAACCCCTTTCATTATATGTATTATATCCTGATCTGTCTTGTTATAATGTGTACTTGTTCAATGTTTATTGTATACATGTAAAGTGATAGGATGTTTTTAATGAACATTCATATTGATAGAACCTAGTTTCTATGTCATTGGGGATTTAATCATTCTCAAAGGAAATTAATTGATTCATAAATTATTGTTTCCTACATGTAGGGAATATGAACGTCATTTTGGATTTTATATAGGACAACATGGTAGTCTTTTTCAAGGAAGACCTAGTTCTCCTCATGACATGTGATGAAGAAATTCATAAGACACTAAAAAATATCTCAACTCATTATGGAGTTTCATAGATTTACTATAAGTCAAATATGAAGGAGAAATCAATTCGTGTAGATATTAAATTAAAAGATATAATGAGTAACAGTAATTGGATTATTTATATTGGTTATTTATAAAAAATGATATATAATACTAAACATTTTAAAATTATAATGTAAACAGTTGAGGGATCTATTAAATTTTAAAATAATATTGTTATTGATTTTAATGGAGGTGGAAAACCAGTTCAGGATGATAGGAATTCAAGAATAATGATGTTATTTTATTCATGGTCTTTGAATAAATTTTCAATGTCTTGTATAGTTATTTGACTCAGGTTTTAAATTCACATTCTACTAGAAATTATGTAATATCAAATGAAAGGCTAGAAAATATCTTAAGTAGGTATTGAAAAAAATGAAAATTTATAATAGGTGTATAATATGGAAAATAATTGACTCCTTAATATTGAATAAGAGAAAAAATTTGGAATAAAAATCCTCATTAATTCATTAGAAGAGTTTGAAGAATCTATGAAAGAAGAAATATGCTACTGGAATTTCATCATTAAATAGGAACATAAATTTTTTTTATTTGTTCCTAAGGGGAAATTTTTTGATAAATCCTTACTAACAAAATAAGAAATAGGAATAAAATCAGCGATATCTAGTCCACACTGATATATGTAGTCTAATCTATATGGATGAAACTTATATTGAGAAAAACATAATTTTATTTATTGGTGAGTACATCAGGATTGTATATTCAACATTAATGTGTTCTAGGAGTGATGCTTTTTACTAAAAAGTGATAATTCCAAAAATTATATATCAAAACAGGAATAACAATAAAGGTGTCACCGTCCAATAATGTAAAATAGTATAATTATATTGTGGATGAAATTGATGAGGAGAAACATTGAATAATTCACGATGTGTTAGTGATTATGACTCTTCAACAGAATGTATTCATAAAAATAAGGGATCATATGATAAATAACATATTGAATACCTTATTTATTGAATGTAGAATCTCTCACCACTATTAGAATGAAGATACTAAAGAGTCTGTATACACTCAAAATTGAGTGTTGATCAGTCCTTGAGAAAATAATATTCTATATAAAATGTGTCCTGGGAGGAAACCATTATTGAAATATTTTATAGTATTTAGAAGTAATTGATTCATTTTAAATATGGAATGATATCATATATTGTATGTTGATACAATTAATGGTGGAATATTTTTGGGCTTCTCATCTAAAAGTAAATCGCATAAATGTTCTCTTAAAATACTTAACGAATATCTAAAATAGTGATATGAAGGGTATTGAACATGAATCTAAAGATAATTCATTAAATGTTTTCCAAGAAAAACTGATTGAGGAAAATAAAGGGATAATTAATGATTAAGAAGTGTCAAAACATCCCTAAGAGAAGAATATTATAATGTCAAATATTAGAAATATAATAATAATGGTGAGATTCAAGATGTTATTCAAACAAGAATAAGTAGATTTGATGGTGATGTAACAATAATTAATGGAGATAAGGATTTTCTGATGTTGACCAGAAGAATGAGAAGAATAGATAACACCACTATATTATTAGAGGTGGGACCAAATTTATCTATGGAAGTAAAAATAATTAATCATTGAATAATTCCATTAATGATGAGTTGGAAAAACTTTTAAATAATCAAATATGTTAATATATGGATAGAAAACAAAATCATAATATTATTGTTAAAAAATGTTTCTTAAATAACAATGTTTGATGAACAAGGAAGTGGGGTGTGGTATAAAGAAAGATTGGAACGTAAAGGGTAATATTTTATTGATGGTATTAACATTAAGAAAAACATTATACCAGTGTATAGAATGGAATTCATTATAAATTTTAAATATGGGGTTATTGGACTGATTTTTAAACGTTATCAAATGGGTATGAAGACAAAAATTATAGAATGGAATCCTGAATGAAGAAGTCCATATCAAACCTCTAATAATATTATTTTTTTAACATTACAATTTAAAGCTATATAGATTGAAAAGGGGTTTTTGTGGCCTAAAACATGAATCTTGTGATTGGTATGCATGTAAATATACAAATCAACAGTAATTAGAGTTTAAGAGATGAAGGGTTAATCATAACATCTATGTGAAATTATCAGATGAGGAATAGTTTATTGTGAATGTTTATGTGGATGACATCATTTTAGGAAGAATCAAATATAATTATACTATTATGTACTCAAAAATGATGTGTTAAGAGTCTGACATGTTTATTAGTGATAAGTTGACATAATTTTTTATGATTTATGTACATAAAAATAATGGAGAAAAAGACATCTAAAAGATAATGTATGCATGATAGCCTAAAATAAGTTTATAATATATGAATGAAAACTAGTTTCAAATCCAGTATCAGTTTTAATGAAACATTAAAAACATATGTACAATGTGGTAGTAGACTCAACATTATATTGAACTATAATTGGAATATTAGTATATCTTATAGAAACTAGTCATAATATATTTTATGAAACTTTTTTCGTAGCATGATTTTATATTTTTCAAAATAAATAACATGTTTAGATAATGAGGTACATTCAAAGAACTATAAAGTAAAGTGTGGATTTCAGAGTAGGAAAATACCTAGATTTAAAGTCATCTTTAGATGGGAATTAGGCTGGATATATATAAAATTGTTTTTTCAAATGTTTAAGAGATTTAGTAATTGTAAAAAATTATGCTTGATGGATAAATAAGAAGTGATATTATGTACATTTGAGTTTATTATAAGAAATATTTATTTTATTTTACATGGATTGGGAAAAGTTCATGTGGATAAAACAATAATTATAAGATATTATAGACGTTCCAAGACAACTTATGTTAATTCAATATGGAAACAATAGTTCTATTTAGTTATAATAGAATCTTTTATATCACTCTCACGTAAATCACATTAATATTTTTTACCAATTTATATAGGATAAGTTCAAGAAAATATTTATGAAATTTTAATATGTTAGAACATTGAATAAATTTGAGGAATGTGTTTTGATACCCTTAGTTTAAATTCTAATCAAGAAGCAATGTTTGAACATAATAGGTTAACCAATTTCCTCAAACTAAGGAGGTTTGAGTTACCCAATCTCCTTATTGTATATATTGTTTGTTTTGGATAATAATTGTTCATGAGGGAATTTATCTTATATTGAATATACCAACATATATAAAGACACAATCCATGTGTAATAAACGGTATAAATAATGTTTTTATACGAAAATATATGTTAAATTGTAGAAATTAACTCATTTTATTGTTTTTAAAAAGAATTGTTGAATAATTTATTATTTGAGATTTTCTTTAATGAATATTTGATTAGTTTTTGTATCATAGTGAACAATATCTAATTTTAGAATGAATCAAATATTTTAATATTTCTATTAAAGGGGGTAGATCCATTGATTTGGGGGGTATATATAGAGGGAGGATTTAAAACACAATGAAAAAGGGTAAAACATTTCATCTATAGGATAAAATGTTGGATTTTTATTATATTTTAATTAATTTGATGTATTAAATTAGAATTTAAGTGATTTTATAGAAATTTTGTGGTTTTTTAGGTAACTTAAGAACTCATAGCACTATGGTGAGCACTCATGATGTTGTGGTGAGATTGCTTATACGATGTCAAATCAGTAAATGAAGAGTTCAAGATGATATGATATTTTTAAAAGTTATTTAAATATTGAATCATTTTTGTATGAAACAATCATGTATCCATGTTGTGGTAGATGAAAGTTCATACAACATGAAATAGTGAGTATCAAAGAAGACATAGAGATATTGAAAAAACAAGAATTTTTCTTCTCTAGGCATTGTAATAACCTTCCCTGATAAATACTAAATAAAAACATGGAGATGATGATGAATACATTGTACCAAGCACCATTTTCGGATAAAAAATACCTATACCAAAAACAATAGGCCCACAAAAATAATTTTTAATGTTGTTTTAGATCTCATGTGAAAATTACATTTATATACACAAGGGTTAATAAAAAAATGGAATAGTTTTGTTAGGGTAGTCAATATCGGTACCTAGAGAATCACCACACCATGAAGAAATTTCATTCTAAGAATTAGTTATTTGAGAGTCAAATAAAAACCACTAGTCAGGAATGGTGAAATTCATATCATAATGAATTGTTTCAAGAGAGGCACTATTCCATGGTAATTAGAGTATTGTGCGCAATTAGTTTGATGTAGAACCTTATATGGGAATTTTTAGTAGATAAAACATCATTGAGTTAGAAAGACTATAGAGTGTGACCAATTTTAATTAATTCAATATTTTTAATAGTTTATTATTTTGTAAAAAACATAAACCACCCAAATGGTTTTTTAAGGGCTCATATGTACTTTTAAATGATCCAAATATGGTATTTGAAGTAGAAAATGATAGAATTTTATTTAAGACTAAATAGGTAAATATTAATTTAAAAAAACAAGGTGATATTAAAACCATATTCATAGAATACGTTTACACAAACAGAATAGAGAGGGTAATGAAGATATCTATAAAAAATAAATTTTAGGGAATTTTAGGGTAATTTATTGAATGTATTATATTAATGTCAGTCGTTTGATTGGATTTAATTCCTTTTTTGGACTAGACATGGAATTATGTGATTTTTTATTTAAATGTATATTTTTGGTAAAAAATAATCATTGAGAACATCGATTGTAATTTGTTAATGTATATATATTTTATCTTTGTGATTTTAACCCTGGAATAGGCATTATCTACTTTAAAACCCTCTTATAATAAAGTTATAATAATAGAGGATGAGATGATGTACCTTGTATTAGTAGTGATATTTCCATACATATTATAATAAAAAACAATTGGGTATTAATTATTATTCATATAAATGACTCATTGGTATATTCTCCTTGTATGTCAACTAGTGAAGGAAAACAAAGTAAAATCGATATTCCAATCCTATTTTTTTTATAAATTTTGATATGTGTGAGTGCGAACGTCATGAATGATTCAATGTGTAACACCCTGGATCGTGCTACCTGAATGACATCCTAATAACGTTCTCCACATTACCTTCAAGGTGCCTCACCCTACACCATGGGCTGACTACTAGTAGAGATGTCCCAACATAGTCATTAGGATAATATGACTGTGATGAAGTGTCATGATTGACATTCCTAAATAAATCTAATATTTTTCATAACCCCATCCATATAGGGGATGTCCCATCAACCTAAATAATAAAATTATATTCCCAGGATCCCATATAGAATATTAAATAAATAGATATAATATATATTTAAATCAATAAAATTAATAGAGGTGAAACATCAGATAAGAAACATAATTCATATACAAAAAGGTACCACGTAAAATACATAATTAATGTATCGAAAAATAAAAGGCACTGGCCTTTATACCAACTCAAATTCCATCCTTTGAATTCCTCAGCCTCTTATACCTTCCTGAATTATACCTAGCATCCCTCTCCACGCAATACCAGGGACCTAAGATCAAACAACATAGTTAATCTATTTTCACTGGAATCCTCTTTGAGTACATGCATATGGAGGGAGTCCAATGAACCAACTGGTATCCCTAGTACCTCACCCAAAAGAATTGTGTTCGTGATCCTTTGGATATGAATAATATAAACATATAGAGTGTAGTCATTCCCGCAAAAGACACCAACCTAGAAAATATAGCTGAAAATTAAAATAACAACACAAGAAGGCATTCTCCAGCACTATACATGGATCCCTTTCATGATATAACCTATACACTACCATCCTCATCACCATGCCTAAAGGAATTCCTTTCAGGAACACGAATGAAATTGTTTACCATGGAACACACATAGAATTCATGTCATGACCTATTTTTGTACCTTGAACCACCCCTACATACATAGGTAGTTCAATCAATTCACCTTGACTTATCCCTTGTATTTTATTAGGAAATTACATCAAATCACATTCACATGCTCTCATAGGGTCTATGGATACCAGACCCAATCACATCAACCCATCCCCAAGGGATCTATGGATTCCACATTCATTCACACTAATATATCCCCATATGTTCTAGGGAGGCCACTATAATTCACATTGGCCAATCCAGCATGTTCTATGGATTCCATCTTCAAGTACCCCCAACACATCCCAAGGCACTGAGTGATGTGGTATCAATTATGAGTTCAGAACACTTGGAAAATAGAAAATATGGAATGCATCCCATATATTAAATATCCATGTCATCGTTGTTTAACTATGACCTCATGAAGTATCCATACATTCAAGCAACCACCTGGGTGCCTTGGACCCATCTCAACCCTTTAGTTTGGTTGTCACTTCCACTGGGACTAGATCTCCACTTTTATACCTTGATAAAAAGTCATTAGTCAAAACACACAATATGTATTACCGTAATAAAAAGGCACACATTATTCATAAATACTTCATCACCGGTACATATTTATACATTCCAAAATTAACTAAAGATAACTCCTCAATATTTCCCATAAATCGGAGTTAAAAAAATTTTAGATCTATTCAACCAGAGTCACCTAACATATTTCTAACATAAGGACCCTAGCCTAAATCATGTAAAAATAATATTGGAAACCATTTTTCCTTTTTAAAACCACCTATTAATAAAATTTCATAATTCACATATTTTATATTAATATTTCCATTGTAAATTACTATTTTTAAAATTACATTTTAAACTAAAATTAACTTTTTCCTTCTGAAAACCAACACACTCCACTAAGAAAATGCATAAAGAGGGTTATCGATACTCGTGTGACCAAGGTGCAACTGTCAGATCATTTAGAGAGATAAGCATCCATGATTACTATTTAGCCAGCACAAGATTGTCCCAACATTATTGAAACACATACAACACTTGAAACATGCATGTAATTATACTATTTAGGGGAAAACATAAAATAACCATTACACCAATAGTCTCAGAAAATCTCAAGGCCCCAACCTCAAACGAGGTCATTCACATAATTATCCACCCAACCACAACTACCTATTCCCAACCGAGAACTTCTTCTATTCGTGAGGTCTGATATCACATATAGAGTCACCAAATATTAATTATAATAAATTATAATTAATTAAAAAAATTAACAAAATGTCACTAAATTCGTACAACTCACCTGGTGGTCCCTTAAATACATATGAGGATTGTGCTAATCATAAACAATCCCACTAGCACCTTCCACACCCATGATCATTGTCAAATTAGTTTATTAATTAATTAATGAAATATAAAAATCTCATATGGAAATATGGGTACTTATGTCACCAGGTAGCGCATTGAAATCAGAAACACAAGAAATTCATTTTATTTTATTCATTATGAACCCCTGATATCAGTCCATGAAAAAGACATTATTTTAAAACCATAATTGATTCCCAATTGTTCCAAAAAAAATAGACAAATCCCTAATTAAATACATAAAAAGATATAACATGTATAAAACTATGATAAATGACATTATTATGGAATCTCAAGATTCCCTTCATGGTATGCACAAAAAATCCACACCAAGTTCAATGAATTTTCCATATCCCAAAGAAATTGTTCTTATATGAACCAAGCTAGATGAATGAAAATTAATGAGAGATAAAAGTGTGAATAAAATGAGGAGAGGTAGAGATAAAAACATAAAATAACCCAAAATATGACACCAAAATCACAACCACATCATGTGAGAATAAAGAGAGGGAAGTGAGGGAGAGGATTCCTAAAATACCCTCCTCCCATCACCCAAACCTAACATAATAAAGTGTAGCCCTACACAAGAGAAGGAACAAATACCAAATTAAAACACCTCCAAAAAATAATCTTTGATAATATTATTGGCCTCACCAGTAAACTAGTAGTTATATAATCTTGACTGTTTCCCCATGATGAGTGTTGGGCTTTTAGTGGCTGGAAGGTAGCCTACTGGGCATCCAGACCCCCATGACCAATTTCCAAATCATATAATGATACACTCCAATTCCAATATGAGCCCCAATACATATCCAAAATCACTTTTAATAGGTGTTTAAATTCTTTGAATTCGGTCATGATGCCTTTCTCTCAAAATAATCTACCCACAAAATGAAATAAATTAAATTCACTTGGGAATATACAATAGAAAATGTTGTGGGTAATTAAAAACTCCCCACCATAATGATTTTTCTCCAAAAAAAAGCATAATTAATTGTAAAAATAGTTCTCCCAACCTATTCATCTTCTTAATTTAATGAGAACTTGTTACATGTATTCCTCGAAATACAACCATGCTTCTGCTACATAACTCCAAGCACCATGCCTGGCTACATTAGCTTCCTTCTAAAACACGTTATTCTCCCCATGAACAACATCAACTACATCCCAATAAATGCTCTCGTTTCAAACTCCAACTCAACACATCTTATTCCACATGACAATATTGGTTGTTCCCTCTCAAAAACCACTCGGCGTCACCCTCTCACACATCACTACACTACTCGAACAAGATTTCCTACTTCAATAGGCGCCCCACACCTTCAAAACACCAACACATTGTTCTATCCAAACTCAGAGTGTATTTCCTTAAACCGGTCAAAAAATGTACCACACTCATCAATGATTTTCAACCCAATAATCAAAGATCCTCTTACTCGAGTCTCTCTAAAATCACACTACCATCACCTTGAGCTTCATACCCACACATTATCACTAACCAACATCACTTCTAAAACCCAAATGGGGTTTCAACTTTCACCATAAAACCACATCCATTTTAAATTTACATCAAATATTATATCCAAACTCCATGAACTTTCCATACAAGGGTTATAAATTCACAGTAGATATGGTGATCCCCACTATTAGAGCACCCATATTGTCACCTCACTTTCTATATCCATTCCCAACTCTATAACTAGATTGTGAGAATCTCACTCATTAACACTACGAAGCATGAATATGATGATCAATAACACCAACCAACTCACAATTCCAAAGTTTTATTGAAAATAAAAAACATCCTAAGCATTATTTTCCTACAATCCATGGTCATCTTCTATTGATAATAGATAACCATTTGTGGTGGTCCCCATCATAATAACTTCTTACCAATATCACACACGTAACTAGATCCATTCGAGAGACCTAATCCAAATTCAAATAATGTATAAAAACCCATAAAATAATAAAGCTAATGAAAAATAATATCATGGTTTCAATCCCTAAACATTCCAAAATCACATCCTACCACCAAATCCCCACATAAACCATCCATGATCCCTCTAAATAGGGATCTGTCAAAATTAAAAATTTAAATTCCTTCTAAAATTGGATCTCACTTCACATTAACCTATCATAATTCCAATAGTGGATCCCATAAACATCAATTATGTACCATCGATCATACAATTCAACTACTATGTCTCTACCAATCCATCATCGAACGTCCCACCAATAGGTCAACACTTGTAATCAATGGTCCCCATGAACCATGCAAAACCATATCATAGACCTACTAACCTCACTTTTAATTTTTACTTTAAAACTCAACACATAGGTTGTTCCCACAAATCAAATATCAATTTCATCCCTATCATCCATGGAAAATATTAAATATCCATACAAACCAGTATCCATGGGTATCAGTTACTTATTTTACAAAAACACATTTTCAAAATATTTTTCCATGCAAAAATAACATGGGATTTATAAGAAACAATTAACATCAATGGGAATTACATTAAAACCTAAATATGTAAAATCCATGATCTATATGACCCATATCTTGAAAATTGATTCTATGTTGAAAATCAATTTTGAAAAATATTTCAAAAAAATAAGAAATCCAATTTAAAAAAATATCATTAAAATTTTATTTCAAACCCTATTTTCCATAGGTTTTTACTAAACCTAAAAATCATAACCATTTAAAAATATCTGGCCCCATGATCCATTCCTAGTAAAACCTACCCATAATACCATTTTTACGGTCCCTGTCCAATCATTTGGTTTTTCTTTTCCAAATAGTATTTTCTCCAAAACTAATGATCCCAAAAAATATTTTCCTTATAGAGGCTAAACAATCACAACACAGTCAAAAAATAATCCCCTTATATAACTATTATTTTCATCACCCGTTATAATATAAGTAAGAAAAACATCAATAATATTATATATTTTGTCAATTAATATGGATGTAAAAAATTATATTAGGTCAATCAACATTGCAGTTAGGCGCATGTACCATACCCCTATAATTATACATTTTGTGTGCATGGACAACACAATGACTCACAACTGATTCCTCGGACTCTTCAAACTCACATACATCCCACATTCAGATACTTGGTCCAACCTAACACCTCACTCATCCTAGGGTACCTAATCCTAGAACAAAACAACCCCTAGGAACTTGTGTTTCAACCAATGTTATTCAAAAAAATCATGCAAATGATCAACCATTCATGTCTTAATATCTTATCCTCGCCTCAAACTATTCTATCCCATTATGAACATCATATAATAAAAAATTTTAATTGGTTGACAAATGATACATGATTCGATCAAGAATGGGGGTTTCCACAGGTCATTAGGTGCACATCCATGTATTCTAGAGGTTGTTGACTAGTAGAGAAAGGCTAACATAGTCATGGGGATATTATTACCTTGAAGAAATGTATCCATGTTCATTGAAAAATATATATAATATTTGACATGACCTATCCATAGAGTAGATATACCACCAATAGATAGGAAAAAAATGGGAGCCCCATGGTCCCCCAGTGTCCTGAATATAATGTATTAAACTCCTTAAATTTATTAGTAAAATAGAAAGAGAATTAGAAACATATTTAAAAAATAGATTTCATTTAAAAAAAGGAACATTTTTAAGTACATATAATCAATAATTGAAAATAAATTGAACTAGATACTAGTCCAACTCCCAACCTATCTTTACAATTCTTCATCACTGATGTCTTACAAGACTTGTACCAAGACTCATGCTCATATCCATAACTGTGACCTAAGTGATAACATGAGAGTCTTCTAACATACATTGGGACAAACATGGTGTACAAAGATGTGGCATGATTATAATGACCTTGTAGGTATCCCCAGTTCCTCTGTCAAACTTGGTGTTATTTTGATCAATTTAATGTACATGAAATGCATATATAGAGTGTTTTTATGCTCGTAAAACAAAAACACCATGTAAAAATAATTTCTAAGAACAATAACACTGAAAGAATACCTACCCCAACATCATTTAAGGATCTATTTAATATAATTACTCATATTTTACCAACCTCAGTACCATGCCTAACGAAATTTCTATCATGAAATATGTTGCACAAGTATCCCATGGCCCGTTCCTATCACTCATGTCATGGCCTTATCAAGTATCTTGACCCAACCTTTTGTACTCAGTGATATCCATCAAGACATGTCTACCCATCTTATAAGGTTATAGATATATCAAAATAAATCATGATAATCGATCCACACATGTTCATAGGAGGCTATAACATATCATGTCATCCCATCACATAATATTTGGGGATTCCACCATTAAGCACATCAGTCCATCCATGTAGGTTCTATGGAGGTAATAATAAATGACACCAGGTTATACCCACATCTTATAGAAAGACCATCATCAAGTACCTCAACCCATCCTTACACACTAAGGTAGGACACATCAATATTGATTTTAGTAAAAATAGAAAATACAATCTTGAGTTTATTGCATGTCTCCCAACTCACCATTTCATCATCCAGTAACTATTAAATTGAGACATATTCTAGAACACATGCATCCACCCTAGTCCCTTGGGCATTTCTCAACCCTATAGAGGTTCATAACTTCTACTAGATTCATCCCACCACTTTGATTCCCTTACAATATTTTTTTATTCAAATAACAGAACATGTATTACCATAATAATGTGAACATGAAATAAATGATTACTTTATAAAGAGGGAACCACCCACAGATGATAAAAAAGTTCAAAATATACTCACTCAAATATTATTATTCTTTCTTACACAACCAATTAAAAACATCATTCATATTATTTCAAAATGTTCGACCCACCACCTAACTCACACCAAGACCTTGGCCCAAATCCCATTAAACATTCTCTAGAAAATTTTATAGTTTTAAAATCCCAATTAAAATAATCAAAAATCACTCATTTTATCTTGAGATACAGATTTTAAGAAAAACCCACTTCTAAAATTACATTTTAAAGATAAACCATGTTTTCATATTAAATCCAATGCACAAAAAAAAGGAAAAAACAAAGAGGGATAACATAACATACCTAACCAAGGTGCCACTATCATATAATTTTGTGAGTTAAATATCCATGTTGACTATTAGGATAACATGGGCCCATACTAACCCTATAGAAAAACAAAAAACACCTGAAACGTGAAATCGATTATATTAATGAGGGAAGAAAAATAAAATTACTGAAGACCAAGAGTATCTGTTAAGAAAATTCATGTTACCAAAAATGAGGTTGTTCACATAATTTACCACTTGACCGTCACTCGATAAACACATTTCCTCCATTCTCAAGATCATGTCTCACATTGAGAATCACTAAACAATAATTAGAATAATGAAAAGAATAAAACCTAAAGCATAATAACCCAGATGATTGTCTATTAAATCAAATTCTGATCTGTGTCGACATTAATCAAGACAAATAGCACCCACCTAAACTATAATCATCATGAAATTACTTAATTGGTTAATTAAAACCAAAAACCCCAATCATCACGAATGTATCCAAACTTAATGGGTAGACCAATAAAATGGGAATTGTGAGAAAATTGGTGTGTTCTACACCAAACACACCCTCATGATTAAGTCTTGTAAATTTCCTATTTTATAAACCTAAATCATTGTAAATTTTACCAAAAATGGTCAAAACCATAATTAAATATACATATAAACATACCATGCATCAAATGATGAAAAGAATTGATTAAAATATCTCAATATTCTCTCTAAGAGTCACACAGAAAAATTCTATTGAGAGAAATTATTTCACCATGCTTTTGTAAAATTATTCCTCCTAAACATTAGTCGACTGAATGAAAATTAGTAAGTGGGAATGTGAACAATATGGGAATTTAGAATGATTGTATCAATAAATTTTCCAAAAAACCAAACAAAAATAACCTTAATTTAAGGGGGGGGGTAATGAGAGGAAATGGAGGGAGAGACTACTCGAAATGGATTCTTTTCATCACCAAAAACACATAAAACCATATAATTCCTGACAAAAAATTCCAAAATGCCTTTCAAAAATACATGAATAAACCCCACCAGCCATCCAGTAGGAGTCACCATCTAGATAATGGATCCACCAGATACATTGTTCGGGAACACTAACAAAAAGATGGCCCAATCAAGGATACTATGATACTCCATAACCAACTGGCTAGATAGTGGGCTTCTAGCAATTAGCTTATGGCCTGCTGGGTAGCCCGAACACCCCATCCACCTTTCCAATCTCCTCCCAAGCCCCTATAATTCTAATCCTTGACTCATCCAATGTCTAAAACCCCCACCTAAAGCTGTTTATTTTCCTAAAATTCTATCCTCAAGACACTTTATCGAAATTTTCTATCCACCAAATAAAAAAATCAAATTCAACAGGGAATTTTTAACTCATATCCACATGGTTAATTACATTATGTTTTCTTGTAAATGAGTTGAAAATATCTAGGTATACTTTAATTGAGAAAAAAATCAATTAACACTAATTCACCCGCTCGTAGGTGGTATAGTTGGATCTTAGGTTACATCATGTATATATTCAAGAACTTCTGCATGATCTTGGTATGATAAATAAAATCATTCCAATTTTATGGTGTTATGATATTATTTCAAGAGAACATTCTTATAGTAATGTATTTTATACAAAAACCAAGTATCTATAATTAGAATTTAACATTGTTTGAGACACTTTTTGAATTTGATGACTATTATTAGTTATACATTGGTTGATCTAAAGGTCTTTGATTGATTGATGGTGGCATTGAGTTCCTCTATTTTCAAAAATGTGTGCAATAATATTTGGTTTTATAAAAAACCTCAAATTTGAGGAGAGATTAAAAAATAATAATCCACTTACGATTTATATCTATTTTTTTATTTTTTTCAAATATTCTTATTTTATTGGCCATGTGTTTTTTATTTTAAATGTTGGAATAATGTGGATTACATCAATGTATTTTGTATACTATAGTTATTTAATGAAATTAATAACTATCATTATAGTTTAGGCTATCTGTTTCGTGTCTTCTATAGGTTGTTTCTGTTTTGTATGTTCTCCAAATTTCCCATGAAGCTTGGATCAAATATTTTTGTGTCTCTCATCGTTTACTTTATTCAAAACATGATCACCTATGAACAAATCCCCAAAATTTTAAATCGATGATGGGAGCGGGGTTGTCTATTTATGTATGTTAAGAAATTGGAACATGTAAATAAATAAAGAAATCATTAGATAGTGAGTAATGTTTTTAAATTAACGTTATTTTATTTAATATTTGATTATATTGGACTTTTTGTATAGTATGTACTTGAATATGTCAATTGGGTTTTTATTTATATAAGAATTCATTTGGAACAATTTAGAAATGGATGGCACAATCTATGATGGTGAATTTAAATATACATTACATATAATTGAATATTCAGGGATCATACCTTCATTATTTTATAATTTAAAATTATTTTTATTAATTATTTCATGGTTATATCTTGTAAGTATTTATTTTCTCATCATTCAATATATTTACATTAATTTTCTAATTTCATCATTATATTGATAATTATTTTAGAGAATACAATATTCATATTTTGTTATCATTTATATAAATGTTAATAAGTTTTATCTATTTGGAAATATAAAATTTTTGTTTTTTCAATTTAAAAAAAAATTAATAAGTTTTTTTATTTTATATTTAATTTTAAATATATTCAATTTAATTTGAATAATTTAAATAAAACATAATATTTTAATTTTGTTGACCTATTTTCAAAATAATATTAAAATCTGTTAAAAATTAAAAAATTTATAATATTTTTTATTATACCAGTTCATCCATAATTAATTATTCTAAATGGGTATTTCTCATTTGATACTAATTTTTCATTATATAATTCAACATATATTATTTATCTTTTACATATTTTATGCATATATTAATAATTTTTTATTTATTATATAACAAAAAATATAACTCATTTTCATATTTTAATAATATTTTATAGGTGATATTTTATTTTATAATTAATTTTAAATAAATGTCATTTATTTTATAATATTAAGATAATAATGAAATTTTTTAAAATATTAATTGACATAAAAATCAGTTGAAATATTATAGATCATCCTCTAATACAAAATTTGACAATGAATCTTCCAAATAAAATTTCATTATGTTATTTATTATTTCATTATCAAAATTTAGAATACATTTTAAAATAAGAAAAAAAATATTTCTACAAAAAATAAATATTTATTACAGTCAAGGGAGTTCTCTTGTATTAATATTCAATGAGTATTCTAAATAAAAAGCCATTAATCATTTTAATCATTTTTCTTTCAGTTTTCATAAAAAAAGTAAATTGTCCACAAATAGTAATCAATATTGTTATTTTTAATTTATTTATTCAATTTGTTTATATTGATTATTTAAGTTATATAATTTAATTTTTTATTTAATTTAGTTATTTTAAAATATTCAAGATATCTATTTTAAAATATTTATAATTTTTTATTACAATATTTTTTATTAATATGATTGAAATTTCTTTATTAATTAAATTTAATAATCTATGAAATATTATAAATATTTTAAAATAGATAAATTTAATGTTTTAGAATAAATAACTGAAATGATAATGAAAAAATATTTTAAATGCATCCCATATATATTTTAGTTAATATATTTAAATAAAGTGTACAAAAAACATAAAAAAATTATGGAATTTTAAAAATTAATAACTATAATATTTTAAAATATATAGCTTAAATATTTAAAATATATATATATATACTAAAAAATAAAAATTGGTATCTTAAATATTCAATACATTAGTTTATTTATTTAAATGAATCAAAAAACTAAATAATTTATTTATTTTAAAATATTTAAATTGAATTTTTTAAAATTAATAACATAAATATTTAATATAACTATTTGAATAAAAACATTATATAACATGAATATTTTATGAAAAATGACATGAATAGAAAATTTAAAATAAATAACTTGGATATTTATTATATATAATATTTAAAAAATGAATAAAATTGTAGTTATTATTAGGTTCATTTATTTTAATTTAATATTATCAATAAAATTAAATAACATTAGTATTATAAAATATATTACTTGATAATTTTAATATAAATATTTGTAATTAAAATTGAAAATACATAACTTGGCCATTTTTAAAAAATAATTTGAATATTTTATAACATTGAAATTATTTTTATTTAATTTAAAGTTATTTTATTTTATTTTTATATAAACATGATAAATTTAATTTCTTTTTTTAATAATGAATTTACGGTCATGGATCAAACTATCGTATGTTATCCATAATTAAAAGTATGGCCTAGAAAAGCTATTTGATCCTAATTTTTTCACACAAATTTATTCCCCATTCAAGAACCAAATTACTTATTTCAATATTTATTTCATAGAATAAATTATTTTAATGAATAATTAATAAAATAAAAATAATATAACATAATTTTCTCCAACGGATAAAAGAATGTCATTAGAAATTAATTAATAAAGAGGTAATCTTATAATATATATATAACATCATTTAGAATTTAATGTAATATTATTAACTGGTAAAAAATTTAATTGATAGTTTATAATAATAGTGTGTATGTTTTCATGATCCAAATTATATGGTTTTTAATATTAGTTATTTTTTTTAAAAAAATAAACATCACTTTTGATGCGTGATTGAATTCAAAACAATATGGTGGAAACTAATTTATAGTTCTACATAAAATAAGATTTAATTTTATTAATTCTATTAAATCTATTTATATAAATTAATCATATTTATTTATATTTTTCACTAAACTATTACAGTTATAGTGAGGTATATGGTTTAATTTTTAATGGATTTAAATATAATATATCGTCTTATTATGATGGTTCATTATTTGAAATATTTCTTCTTCAGGGAGTGAGAATACCATTAATGGCCTTTTTTCCATCACTTACATCCATATCCCCTATTTAATGACCATATAAATCTTAATTCCAAAGGCATAATAAACAAATAAGAATTATTTAATAAATTTTAAAAAGTTTACAAATAAGTTATATAGAAAATAATATGATAATTTAGAAAATTATATATATAAACATAGTTTACATAATTTATTTAATAAATTACTTCAAAAAATCATTTATTTTTGTCATCTAATTATATTATAAAATCCCAAAAAAATAAAACATTTAATAATACTTCATCCCATGACACAACATTTCTTTATTTTTCAATAATGAAATTCTCATTTTAACCATTAAAAATTTCCCAAAAAAACTCTTAATTGACAATTGATATTTAGTTTTTTTCCATTAAAATATAGTGATGATTAACTGAGTTATGAATTTAAATAATTAAATTGTTTTTTAATGTGGTATAAACTACATGAAAAATTAGTTTGTAGTGGTCATAAAAACGATTGGTGAATGTTTAAGTAATTATGACATAGTGGTGGTTTTTTCGTTGGTGGGTTTTGTGATGATTTTACAATATTATAATGATTATATTTAGTATATATATTTTTGGTGGTTGTATATTAACTAGAAATAATTCAGTTTATAAAATTTAAATATAATTATAAATATTACATTAATTTAATTCATATATATAATTTTAACAGACCTAGATTTTCCCAAGTCTGTTACATTGTTGGTTTGGGTGTTGACGGTATTGGAGAGTGTATGGAGGTATACTAAAGGGGGAGAGGAAGAATTTGGTCTTGATTTAAGTTTTCAACATTAATGATTATGTGATCGAGAGAGATGCATTATGGTTTGTTGGAAGGATAAGAGATGTAGGTAAGTTTTGGGTATTGCATTGTGGGGAGAATTGTTGTGCTCTGAAGGATAGTATTGCACCGTGGGGCCTTTTCAATATTATTTTAGCATCACTAGGGTAAAGTATGATAATACTATTGCTACATGGTGTATTTTTTGTAGTTTGATGGTATTTTATTTAATCTTATATGAGGATTGCAACACCACAGTGATGAGTGTTATAATATGGAAGCCTTAGATATTGAATTCAATAGTTCGTTTAATTTTGGGATCATTAGACTATAATGGTTCTGTTGAATTGTGTTATTGGATTAGGGGTTATTAGATTTGAGGTGGAGGTATGGGGAATGTATCATAATTACAAAGGTTATAGAATTATGGTGTGATGACCTTCATTTCCCCATGATCTTCGGTGGTTGAATTGAATTGTTATCGTTTTGACCCCAATGTTTTAGTGAGATCATCCATGATTACAAGATCTATCTATTGTTGTGCAGTGATTCTATGATTCTATGTTTTCCGTTTTTTATTATTAATTTTAGGGCCCTCATGAATTAAATACATTTCCTTCGGTAGCCTTTTAACCATTGATAATGTTTTTCTCTCCATTGGTACTTCATTGATGATTATTTGAGGATATAAGGATATTTGATCCAATGATCAGATTATTTTCAATTCAAGGTTCCATTTATCTAATTATCTTATAGTATTCATTAATTTTTTCTCTTTTATATTCATTTATGAGTCTATAATAGAATAATTTTTTATTTTTGGTTCTTTTATTTATTCCGGTTGTTGTTTCATAGGTTTTTAAGGGTTTCGTTATGGTCAAAGTGGTATTTTATCATTCTTTTATTATAATATTTTTATAGTGCTAATCAATGACTTTTTTCAAGGTAGGGGACTCAATAATTATCTATTATTATATGTGAATGTGTTAATTATAAATCCTTTTTATTGGTTAAAGAGTTGGTGTTTAACTAATATGTTAATGAAATGGACTTAAGGGGTTGGGAAAGAGAAAAGTGATCACAAAAGTTTGTAATGATTTCTAGGATATTGATATATGATATTTATTCCACTATGACTCCCTTCTTAGAGGGTTTTCTTGCCTCAGTGATCTAGGGTTTCCTCCCCCCTCTCATTATTCTTCTATACTATCCACATAGTTTTTAGTTTCCACTTAAACTCCACTATACTTTATCTCACCTATCCTAAATATTTTTGTTCTACTTTTCTTCTCTCTATTTTTCCGGAGTTTTATTTTAATTTAGGTTTTCTTTTCCCTTCATATTAAATTTTTATAGGTTATAGGTTTTTTTCATGGAATCTTGGACATCAACCACTTATTCCACATCCCTTTTTCCCAAAACATAGCTTTAAACCCCATATGATTTTGACCTGATAACACACTGATGGTTTGGAATTTCACTTTTGGTGATTCTTGGTGGTCCATTTCATCTATTTTATGGTGGGTTTCCTTCATGATTTCCCTATCATTGTGGTTGGTTTCCTTCGTATTGGTGTTATCTCATTCACCCTCCTCTTATCTCTCATCCTAAGTCCCTTGTTCTAGACCCTTTTCTCAGTCTAGTTGAAAATAGATTTTAATTTTTTCATATTGTTTACATTGACTCATTTAATGTTGAGGGTTCATATCAGGTTAGAGTTTTCCATAAATTTATTTTCTCAATGGACTTTCATAGTTCATTTTCCATGTGGTATCTATGGTGTATTTGGTCCGTTTTCAGTCATTTCAGTCTCTTCTCAGCGATTCTAGACACACTTGGTGTTTTGTTTCTTTCTTTTTTGTGGTTCATGAGTTTTTCTTAAAAAATAAGTTCGTTGTTTTGGACATGGGATTAAGGTTATTATTGTTCTGTGGGGTTTTGGTTATGGTGTGATGTACAATAATATTCCAAAATGGTGATTGAATCTTCTCTTTCAGGTGACAATGCCAATTTTATTCAATGTTTCCATTTTGGTTGATCAGTGATAACAGATCATGGTGGTTTATAAATTAAATGATTATTTAGTGATTTTTTTCTTGGTGAAAATGGTATATTGAGGGTGTTGATGTATATGAGAGGCAGGGATGATAATGACTCGAGCATCATTTGGCCTCAGTCACAGAGTGTACCGCAGGGCTTGAGCAGTGATATTGAATATTCTTCCTGTAACGCCAAAGACTTTTATGAGAAATATTTTGTTTTTATGTTATATAAATCATCAAAGGAATCTTTCACTACACACAACACTAGCTTGGCTTGCTTTACACGCAACTGCGACCTTCATCGATAGCTTGTGTCGTACGCAATACCGAGTTTCACTAAAAAATGATATGCTATTAAAATATTATTCAAACTCGCCTTTATGAATAGTAATAACTGAATTTTGAATTTTATAACATTTTAATTCAACTTATACATTTTCTAGAATGAGGTACAAAAGCAAAATCAGTTTTTTTGGATAAAAGAAATATTTTTCAAAAAATACAGTGTTGCCACCTTTTGATGGCTCACCCACATTAAATCTAGTTTTTGACATGTTTATAAGTTCAATTTGACAAAATAAAATTCTTATTTTGAATCAGGGTATAAAAATTTACTTTGGATAAATTTTTGATATTTTTCTAATAACTTTCATATTTTGATGAATAGTAAAAATACGCTAATTTTTAATTAAAAACAACTTTTTTCATTGAGACAATTTATATGGATAATTTATAATATTGAATGGTTTTAAAGTATAAATAAAATATATTTTTACCATTTAATATAATTTATGTCATTAGCATTAATTTTACATTGAATTCATAGGTAAAAACATTTCAATCTTTGGCAATGTTTTAACTTCTAAAACCCGGTTTCTTAACAATGAGATTCATTTTAAATTAATTACTGCAACTTATATGTTTTGAATTTTGAAAAATTGATTCCATATTCAGAATCAGTGGGTCCAAATTATGTTAATAGACTACTTTTTATTTTTGGGCATTATGAATAGTAACTACGGTAAATTTTATTTACCATAGTTAAAGGTAAATTGGGTAATTAAGGGTAAATATAAGATTATAAAATTACCCAAACACCTGCCAAAATCATATTGGATGACTAAAAGTCGACCCATATCACCTAAGGGTCGGATTAGATTCATTTAATGTACTTTTGTCCATGAAAATAATTTAATTATTATTAAAACCAATGAATGTGACAACATGTCGCTTTCTTAAATCTTATAAGTATAATAATTTTAATTTGGTGATAAACTTAATGAAACTTAGAACATGAATAGTCTACAGAAAGATAATACAATTATCTACATCATTGGAATTTATTTAGAATTTTTAGGGATTAAATAATTATCATTAATTATGACACAATTGTGATGTTGAAATTATTTTATTAATTAAAATATCAAATAAATTGTGTTAAATATATTAAAATAAATATTATATGAACTATTTAATGTTCTACACTAATTTTCTAGATACATATAAA
Organism: Viscum album; assembly: GCA_963277665.1. Classification (NCBI taxonomy): domain Eukaryota; kingdom Viridiplantae; phylum Streptophyta; class Magnoliopsida; order Santalales; family Viscaceae; genus Viscum; species Viscum album. Next base: position 236,660,013 of record OY728141.1, read on the forward strand.
ATTCTATGAATCTATTAAAGCTTTTAGTTCGAACATATCTTCTGTATATATTTTATTTAAATTCAAATAAATGAATAGTGTCAAAATTGACACTATTGTTATTTTATAAAAATAACATATTATACAATTGTTTAAAAATCACAAAAAAATTTAAAAATTATAAATTAAAATTTATATGGTCGAAAATGTCATAAAGTGTCAAATTATTGAAAATTCACAACAGATATGTAATTATTTATAGTAATTTAAAATTTAGAATATTATTACCACAAATAAAATTAAATTGATAAATAAGGATAAATCAAGTTGATAATGTTTAAAAATAAATTCCTATCATGTCTAAATTTTATTTTTTGATGAGATTAAAACCCTATCTCATCTAAGATTCAGATATGAGTCATTTTGGATGTTTTTAAGTGGGTTTGGGATTTAATATAAACTAATATTTCTTATATTTCCAAAGGTGCCCCTCTCCTCCCATATAAAAGGGCACCTCCTCCCTCCCTTCCTCACACCAATTTGAGCCTTCAATCTCGGCCAAACCCTGCCCATTTTACTTCCCCACTTCCTTAGAAACCTACTAGAGGTACTGGTCTTATCAAAAGACCAACTCTAGTGCCTTAAGAAAAAGTTTAAAGGAGGCACTTCGAGAAAGAGGTAATACCTTCTACCGTTTTCTTCAAGTTCCATTCTTCTTCTACTACCTCTTCTTTAGTTGTTTCATTATGAGGTAATAACATCAGTATCACTTATATACTGATATGTTATTATAAATATGAAACAACCCTATTTCACCTCTTATCCATCCTACGGAAAATGAAATCACCACGCGTGCGTACGTACGGAATACCGTCTCCACGCTATGGTGTAATCTATTTTCCACCACCACCTTACTTGGATGGGTATAAGGCTGAAAGTAATGAATATATATTATTATTGTAAAGTTTTATTGATTCTCAAATAGTATACATACACTCCAATACAATTCCACGATCATTGGAACGATATCATCGCTCGTGCGTACGTACAGATTACCGTCTCCACGATGTGATGTGATTCGTTCTACATGATATTCACTGAATAATGATTATATAAATGAATTGAATTAGTGAATATGATATATATTACACTAATACCATTCTGGAAATGAGGTATCTATAACCTAAATATAAGAATAACAATTTATTCAACAAACACGCATAAAAACAAAAAAAAGGTAATAAACACCCGAATAACAAGTAGTAATGAAATATTAGTAATAAGAAGCTAAGAATATGACCATATATGATATCATAAAAATACTTATGATTCTGGAATAAGTCAATAACATTATTTAAATCATAATACAGGAGTTTCGGACACATACGAAGCAAATTGGACCTAAGGTAAGGGAAATATCACAATCTCATTTTTATCCGAGATTGTTTATACTTTGGAATTTACTGGGGTGTATTTTATCATCCACATCCATGTTTCCTCAATATGTAATATTAATATACTTCTAAAATATTTTATATCCAATTTTACCCTTTGGTGAGTTTTTAGTAAAAGATATGAAAGGAATCTTTTGTCGTTTTTCGTACGAGGTACTTTTTGACTTTTCCGACAAATGTACGAGAAGAATGTTTTCTTTTAACTTATACGGAATGAATGGATTTTTAAAACATTATTTCCAAGAATATTCCCTTACAATTATTCAAGTTTATTTTTAATCAACTTCTTTTAGTTAGAATTTTATGACATGTTAAGAAAGGAAAAGTGTTTTTGAAGTAGAAAGGATATTTTCCTCAAAAATGGAGTTCAAGTGTTTTATCAAAATTATTTTCCATCTAAGATAATATAGGGTTCTGTTTCTATACCTATTATTACAATGATTTGATTATGTTGTGATGGAAATATTTCTTATGAATTCCTTTATCTTATATGAGTTTTTTTATGATGTCATGATGTTTAAGATTCCCATTTTTATTACATGGGTTATGATATGATGTATGGTTTATGATTTTGTGGAACACATAAGAATGGTATCATTATGAGATGGTTGGGACCTATATCTCCCTCCAATTCATTGGGTAAAGATTTTATATCTCATGAGATAGACATGGCTGGAACGGTAGTTTATACCGGTTCAGTGAAAACAGGACTGAAACGAGAAGTGAACTCGGTTCAGAAATGGACTCTGTCTACTAAGATAGTCTTGGCAATGAGTCTTGACTAATAAGAAATGATTCTCTATGATTATGTGTGTATGCCACAAGGTTTCATGTTTTAAGTTATGATTGTTGTGATTACATTTAACTACCATGATTTATCCCATGTTATGAAATTATGATTTCTTTTCCAGGTTAAGATTTCCAAAATGTTATGTTCTTATGAATATGATGTGATTGATTTTTGTTTTGTTTACCCTTACTGAGCATTTGAGCTCACCCTTTTGTATGTTTTCTTTCCCCCAGGCCAGGAAGAAGGTTATTAAGTAAGATATTCCAAAAGGGACTACAGATATGATGAAATAAATGGGAGACAATGTAGATTCTTTATGAACCAGTTGTTTATGTTTCCTAGTTTCTAAAGACACTATACCTATACGGTCCTTTCGTGGTTTTGTTATATGTTGTAATAAGTATGCTTCAATTCTGATGTAATAACAATGTATGTAAAGTATGGGCATTAAAGTTGGTATCAGAGGAAAGGTATAGTCAACCTTTGGAAACTAGGATTTGAAAGCCTTAGTAAGAATCCTAAGGATATGTCTAAGCATAGAACACAATCTTACTGTTTTAGAAATTCCCATGAATAACCTAGGATAAGACCTTAAGTGTGACATTTTATTCTTTATTGTGTGGTTTTCCTATTATAATTAGTGTTTCTCACACTATTCTTCTTGGTTTTAGTCAATGGGTGTAACCCGAAGGAACCGTGTTAATGCGGAATGCGACGGGCAATGCAATGATTGTACCCCTGAGCAACCAAAAGTTATGGGATATGGAATAAAAAATCTTGTACCCATGCTCACACAACTTTCTCAAGCTATGAATAATACAAGACTTCCAAACGAGCAAAGGAAGGAGCAACATTCTGTTGAATCCTTCATGAGGCAGCGTCCACCTTCTTTCAGCGGGTCTACTGATCCATTAGTTGCTGAACAATGGATTAGTACTACTGAAAAGATATTTTCAGTTCTTCAATGTTATGAACATGATAAAGTCATCCTAGCAGTGTATCGTTTTGAAGGAGATACTGATCAATGGTGGAATCTTATTAAGAATACGAGGCAAAGGGATGAAATTGAGTCCATGTAATGGGACGAGTTTGAGAACTTATTTATCAATAAGTACTTCCCTCGTATTCTCTGAACAAAGATGGAGAAAGAGTTCCTTGAACTGAAGCAAAAGGATGATGAATCTGTCGGTACCTATGAAGCAAATTTTACAAGACTTGCAAGGTACGCTTCTGGTATTATTATCCAACCTGAGAGTAAGATCGATCGCTTCTTTAGTGGATTAAAACCAAGTCTTCAAAAGGCATTATCCATAAGGGACTTCAATAGCTATGAGGAAATCATTCGATGTGCTCTCAATGTTCATATGGAGATTGGAGTAACCCACCAGTCATATGGGTTTGATAAGAAGAGGAAAATGGAATTCAAAGGAAAATCTAAAGAGCACACTGAAAAGAAGATGAGATTTCCCTTATGCTCAAAGTGTGGAAAGAAACATGGAGGGAGTTGTCTTAAAGGGACAAGTAAATGTTTCAAATGTGGAAAGGAAGGTCATCGGGCATTTGAATGCCACAATGATGGGAAGAAGATGTCTAATGATGCAAACAAAGGAAGGGACACACAGAATGAACCTACTACACTTCAATGTTTCAAGTGCAATGATATGGGGAATTATGCCAATAAATGCCCTAATCCAAGGGTTGTTGATGATGATCGACATCAATAAAATCATAAGGCTAAAGACAACGGAAAGTCGCATGTAATTTCTATCAGCGATGTGGATAATGATAATGATGTGGTGAAAGGTACACTTACCATCCACTCTAAAGTAGCAAATGTTTTATTTGATTCTGGATCGACCCACTCTTTTATTTCTGAAGATTTTTCTAAGGATATCACCATATTACCTCAACAATTAGATGTTGAGTTTGTTGTGACAACACCTAATGGCACAACAGTCGCATCAAAAGTTTATAATTCTTCCCCGATTGAAGTTTGTGGGAAAGTTCATCCCGCAAATGTTGTGATCCTTCCTATAGTGGAATTTGATGTGATTCTTGGCATGGATTGGCTTTCTTTATATGGAGCTCATATCAATTGCCAAATAAGGGAAGTCACATTTCATATTCTAGATCAATCTATGATCGTCTATCGATGCAAGGATGAACATAACCTTCCAGTGGAAATTTCTTCCATCTTATGGGTCTTGATTCCACTAAATGAGGGTTATTTATCTCAAATGGTTGGTGAGAAACTCACGATTAATAATATTCCCATTGTACGGGAGTTTGATGATGTCATTCCAGAAGAATTTCCGGGTCTTCCACCAAATCGTGAAGTTTAGTTTTCAATAGAACTCGTACCGGGTGCTTTTCCTATTTCAAAGACACCTTATAGAATGTCCCCAATTGAGTTGCAGGAATTGAAGAAGCAACTCCAACAGAATCCTGATAAGGGATTCATACGCCCTAGTGCATCACCTTGGGGAGAACCTGTTCTGTTTGTTAAGAAGAAAGATGGATCAATGAGACTCTGCATTGATTATCGAGAACATAACAAGATCACTATCAATAAAAAATATCATCTCCCATGCATTGATGACTTATTTGACCAACTACGCGGAGCTCAATACTTTTCCAAGATTGATCTTCGTTCAGGGTATCATCAATTAAGGTTCAAAATGGAGGATATACCAAATATGGATTTCCGTACAAGGTATGGACACTATGAATTTATAGAGACTACCTTGATCAATTTGTGGTAGTCTTTATAGACGATATTCTTGTCTATTCAAAGAGCAAGTAAGAACATGAAGATCACTTGAGAATTATATTGAAGACCCTGAGAAAGGAGAAGCTTTATGCCAAATTTACCAAGTGTGAATTTTGGATTCAAAATGTTGCATTTTTCGGTCACATAATCTCAAAAGAGGGGATATCTGTGGATCCAGCAAAAACAGAGGTTATCAAAAGATGATCAAGACTAACAACAGTAACTGAGATCCGAAGTTTTCTTGGTTTTGCTGGATATTATCGACATTTTGTGAAATATTTTTCATGATTATCTAATCCACTCACCAGGTTGACTTGGAAAGGAGTTATGTTTTTTTGGGCGGAGGAATGTGAATAGAATTTCAAGGAGTTGAAAAGAAGGTTATCCAGTGCACCTGTGCTCACACTTCCTTGTAGTGGAGAAAGTTTTGTGATCTACAGTGATGCATCCAAGAAGGGGATGGGGTGTGTTCTTATGCAAAATGATATGGTGATAGCTTATGTCTCACGACAGTTGAAAATCCATGAGCAAAATTACCCAACACATGATTTGGAGTTAGCTGCGGTAATCTTTGCATTAAAGATTTGGAGGCATTATCTTTATGGAGAAAGGTGTGACATTTATACTGATCATAAATGTTTAATTTATATTTTCACACAAAAGGAGCTGAATATGCGCCAAAGAAGATGGTTGGAGCTGATTAAAGATTATGACTGCTCAATTCCTTACCACCCTGGGAAAGAAAACAAGGTGGCAGATGCATTAAGTCGACAAGACCATGCTAGTTTATCCATGATGAGGATCACAAAAGATCCAATATTTATGGATTTACAAAGGATAGATCATGGAATAATAATGGAAGGGCGAAAATCATATCTTTCTCAAATGAATGTTCAATCATCTATACATGTGAAGATTAAAGAGGCACAGAAAGAAGATGTAGAGTTACAAAAGAAGGTGAGAAATGTTCTTGAATTCAACCTTGATTGTGATGGGATAATAATGTTCAGGAATCGGGTTTGTGTTCCTCCCATCCCCGAATTAAAGGAGCTGCTGGATGAGGCTCATATTTCTTCATTCTCTATTCATCTTGGAAGCATGAAGATGTATAGGGACCTGAAAGAGTACTTCTGGTGGGATGGCATGAAAAGAGATGTTGCTGAATATGTCTCTCGATGCTTGGTTTGTCAGCATGTTAAAGCTGAGAGATAGAAGTCTAAGGGGATGTTACAACTATTACCCAAACGCGAATGGAAATGGGAAAACATCACTATGGACTTTGTCACAGGACTTCCTAAAACATCCAAAGTCAATAATGCTATCTGGGTCATAGTTGATCATCTTACAAAGTCTGCACACTTCATTGCTATTAGAGAGGATTTCTCTCTGGATCTGTTTGCCAGGATATATTTAAAGGAAGTGGTAAGATTGCATGGAGTACCACTTTCTATTATATATGATCGGGATCCGAGATTTACCTTGAAGTTTTGGCGAAGTCTTCAGCATACTCTGGATACAGAGTTGAGTTTCAGCACTGCTTATCACCCTCAGATAGACGGTCATTCTGATAGAACAATTCAAACTCTAGAATATATGTTGAGAGCTTGCTCTATGGATTTAAAAGGTGGTTGGGATCAACACCTACCTTTTGTGGAATTTTTTTATAATAATTGCTTTCACTCTAGTATTCAGATGGATCCTTATGAAGTTCTCTATGGAATGAAATGCAGGACTCCAACATGCTAGGATGAAGTTGGGGAAAGAAAGCTATTAGGACCTGATCTCATTGATGAAATGGCAAAAAAAGTCTGATCTATTCAACAACACATAAGAGCAGCTCAGAGTCGACAGAAAAGTTATGCCAAAAACCGAAAAAAGACCTAGAGTTTGAAGTGGGTGATAAAGTGTTCTTATGAATATCTCCCTGGAAGAGGGTCATGAGATTTGGAATGAAGGGGATGTTGAGCCCTAGATATATTAGTCCTTTCGAAATAATGGATCGTGTCGGGAAGGTAGCTTACTGATTGGCACTTCCACCGAATCTCTCTCAGGTACACGATGTGTTCCATGTATCTCTCCTGAGAAAGTACATACCTGATCCTTCACATGTACTCATCTCAGAAGTTGTACCGCTGGAGCAAGATCTTTCTTATGAAGAACAGCCGATAGAGATTCTGGATCGTAGCGAAAAATTCCTACGAAACAAGACCACTCGCTTGGTGAAAGTTTTATGGAGGAACCACCAATTAGAAGAAGCTACATAGGAGCTTGAGGATATGATAAGGGAGAGGTATCCTCATCTGTTTGTTACAAAGTGACAAATTTTGAGGGCGAAATTCATTTTAAGGGGGGTAGAATGTAACGCCCGAGACTTTTATGAGAAATATTTTGTTTTTATGTTATATAAATCATCAAAGGAATCATTCACTACACACAACACTAGCTTGGCTTGCTTTACACGCAACCGCGACCTTCCTCGATAGCTTGCGTCGTACGAAATACCGAGTTTTACTAAACTTGATATGCTATTAAAATATAATTAAAACTAGCCGTTATGAATAGTAATAACTGAATTTTTAATTTTATAACATTTTAATACAACTTATATATTTTCTATAATGAGGTATAAAAGCAAAATCAGTTTTTTTGGATAAAAGAAATATTTTTCAAAAAATACAGTGTTGCCGACTTTTGATGGCGTACCCACATTAAATCTAGTTTTTCAAATGTTTATAAGTTCAATTTGACAAAATAAAATTCTTCTTTTGAATCAGGGTATAAAAATTTACTTTGGATAAATTTTTGATATTTTTCTGATAACTTTCATATTTTGATGAATAGTAAAAATACGCTTATTTTTAATTAAAAACAACTTTTTTCATTGAGATAATTTATATGGATAAATTATAATATTGAATGGTTTTAAAGTATAAATAGAATATATTTTTTCCATTTAATATAATGTATGTCATTAGCATTAATTTTACATTGAATTCATAGGTAAAAATATTTCAATCTTTGGCAATGTTTTAACTTCTAAAACCCGTTTTCTTAACAACAGGATTTATTTTAAATTAATTACAACAACTTATATGTTTTGAATTTTGAAAAAATGATTCCATATTCAGAATAAGTGGGTCCAAATTATGTTAATAGACTACTTTTTTATTTTTGGGCATTATGAATAGTAACTACGATAAATTTTATTTACCATAGTAAAAGGTAAATCGAGTAATTAAGGGTAAATATAAGATTATAAAATTACCCTAACACCTGCCAAAATCCTATTGGATGACTAAAAGTCGACCCATATCACCTAAGGGTCAGATTAGATTCATTTAATGTACATTTCTCCCTAAAAATAATTTAATTATTATTAAAACCAAAAAATGTGACAACATGTCACTTTCTTAAATCTTATAAGTATAATAATTTTAATTTGGTGATAAAAATAATGAAACTTAGAACATTAATAGTCTCCAGAAAACTAATACAATTATAGACATCATAGAAATTTATTTAGAATTTTTAGGGATTAAATAATTATCATTAATTATGACACAATAGTGATGTTGAAATTATTTTATTAATTAAAATATCAAATAAATTGTTTTAAAAAAATAAAAATAAATATTATATGAACTATTTAATGTGATACACTAATTTTTTAGATAAATATGACATATTATGAATCTATTAAAGCTTTTAGTTCGAACATATCTTCTGTATATATTTTATTTAAATTCAAATAAATGAATAGTGTCAAAATTGACACTATTGTTATTTTATAAAAATAACATATTATAAAATTGTTTAAAAATCACAAAAATATTTAAAAATAATAAATTAAAATTTATATGGTCTACAATGTCATAAAGTGTCAAATTATGGAAAATTCACAACACATATGTAATTATTTATAATAATTTAAAATTTATAATATTATTACCACAAATAAATTTAATTGATAAATAAGGATAAATCAAGTTGATAATGTTTAAAATAAATTCCTAATATGTATTAATTTTATTGGTTGATGATATTAAAACCCTATATCATCTAATAATTGGATATGGGTCATTTTTGAAGTTTTTAAGTGGGGTTGGGATTTAATATAAACTAATATTTGTTATATTTCCAAAGGTGCCCCTCTCCTCCCTTATAAAAGGGTACCTCCTCCCTCTCTTCCTCACACCAATTTGAGCCATCAATCTCGGACAACCCCTGACCATTTCACTTCCCCACTTCCTTAGAAACCTACTAGACGTACTGGTCTTATCAAAAGACCAACTCTAGTTCCTTAAGAGAACGTTTAAAGGAGGCACATCGAGAAAGAGGTAATACCTTCTACTGTTTTCTTCAAGTTCCACTCTTCTTCTACTACCTCTTATTTTGTTATTTCATTATGAAGTAATAACATCAGTATCAATTATATACTGATATGTTATTATAAATACGAATCAAACCTATTTCACCTCTTATCCATCCTACGGAAAATGAAATCACCGCGCGTGCGTATGTACGGAATATCGTCTCCACGCCGTGGTGTAATCTATTTTTCACCACCACCTTTCTTGGATGGGTATAAGGGTGAATGTAATGAATATATATGATTATTGTAAAATGTTATTGATTCTGAAATAGTATACATACACTTTAATACAATTCCACTATCATGGGAACGATATCATCGCGCGTGCGTACGTACGGAATACCGTCTCCACGATGTGATGTGATTCGTTCTACATGATCTTCATTGCATAATGATTATATAAATGAATTGAATGAATTAATATGATATATATTACACTAAAACCATTCTGGAAATGAGGTATCTATAACCTAAATAAAGAATAAGAATTTATTCAACAAACACGCATAAAAACAAAAAAAAGTAATAAACACCCGAATAACAAGTAGTAATGAAATATTAGTAATAAGAAGCTAAGAATATGACCATATATGATATCATAAAAATAATTATGATTCTTGACTAAGTCAATAACATTATTTAAATCATTATACAGGAGGTTCGGACACATACGAAGTAAATTGGACGTAAGGTAAGGGAAATATCACAATCTCATTTTTATCCGAGATTGTTTATACTTTGGAATTTACAGGGGTGTATTTTATCATCCACATCCATGTTTCCTCAATATGTAATATTTATATACTTCTAAAATATTTTATATCCAATTTTACCCTTTGGTGAGTTTTTAGTAAAACATATGAAAGGAATCTTTTGTCGTTTTTCTTACGAGGTACTTTTTGACTTTTCCGACAAATGTACGAGAATAATGTTTTCTTTTAACTTATATGACATGAATGGATTTTTGAAACATTATTTCCTAGAATCTTTCCTTAAACGTTTTCATGTTTATTTTTAATCAACTTCTTTTAGTTATAATTTTATGACATGTTAGGAAAGGAAAAGTGTTTTTGAAGTAGAAAGGATATTTTCCTCAAAAATGGAGTTCAAGTTTTTATCAAAATTATTTTCCATCTAAGATAATATAGGGTTCTGTTTCTATCCCTATTATTACAATGATTTGATTATGTTGTGATGGAAATATTTTTTATGAATTCCTTTATCTTATATGAATTGTTTTATGATGTCATGATGTTTAAGATTCCCATTTTTATTACATGGGTTATGCTATGATGTATGGTTTATGATTTTGTGGCACACATAAGAATGGTATCATTATGAGATGGGTGGGACCTATATCTCCCTCCAATGCATTGGGTAAAGATTTTATATCTCATGAGATAGACATGGCTGGAACGGTAGGTTATACCGGTTCAGTGAAACAGGACTGACACGAGAAGTGAACTCGGTTCAGAAATGGACTTTGTCCACTAAGATAGTCTTGGAAATGGGTCTTGACTAATAAGAAATGATTCTCTTTGATTATGTGTGTATGCCACAAAGTTTCATGTTTTAAGTTATGATTAGTGTGATTACATTTCACTGCCATGATTTATCCCATGTTATGAAATTATGATTTATTTTGTAGGTTAATATTTCCAAAATGTTATGTTCTTATGAATATGATGTGATTGATTTTTGTTTTGTTTACCCTTACTGAGCATTTGAGCTCACCCTTTTGTATGTTTTCTTTCCCCTTGGTCAGGAAGAAGGTTATTAAGTAAGATATTCCAAAAGGGACTATAGATATGATGAAATAAATGGGAGAAAATGTAGATTCTTTATGAACCAGTTGTTTATGTTTCCCAGTTTCTAAAGACACTATACCTATACGGTCCTTTTTTGGTTTTGTTATATGTTGTAATAAGTATGCTTCAATTCTGATGTAATAACAATGTATGTAAAGTATGGGTCGTTATACTTCATATCCTCATATTACCTAATCAGTGATACATTTAACTATTTATTAATATTATAAATTTAAATTTATATATTTTTAGTGATTTTTACAGTGATTTTTAGCATTTTTATATGTTAGTGTTTTAGGGTTGCAACTCACCCAGAAATGATTATTTTATTTTTTAATAATATAAAAAGGGTTTTGGGTTATTCTATTACTTTGATCTATATTATATTTCTTATATTTTTTGGTAAATTATTCTTTTGCTATCATGAAATTATATTAATAGTTATTTTTCATAATTTAATAATAATTTATATAATTTATAGGGAATATGATGATAAAATTAGGTAATTACTTATTAATTAATATATTGTAGAGAAATTTTTAAATGATTGAATCATGTGATTTTTTTTGGTTTTTTTATAGATTTAATTTATTTATGATAACTAATATGTTTATTATAACATATCTAGTTTTATATCTAAGTCTCCCTATGATTTATAGTGCTTTTTAGGTGATTTTTTGTGTTATTAGATGTATACTGAGCATTTAATGGTTGAAGTGTATGGTATAAAGAACCATAATGAAAAATAATTTTTGCCTCATAGGAAGGAAGTAGTGATTATACAGTTGGTGAATGGTCCTAGGTGATTGTGTAGGGTGACTGTGTAGAATTGGGTTTTTTGTTAGGGATACCCACACATTTTATGTATGGTACCTAGAATATTGTGTAACCAGACCATGTAGTCCAAATTGACTTCCATGATTTATATTTTTAAAACACGATTATCCAATATTATAGCTGATTATACAGCCTAACACTAGTTAAGAAAACCCTAGGATTTCTGGTACAGAAATCAGGGAAACATAATTCCCTCTAATATAGATTAGATAAACACTATATCTATTTTTTGGTCATGGATATCCTTAATGTTCATTAATATATCTTTTCCCCTATAATTTTATTTTTTCTTATCTATTTAAATCTATCTATCCAGATTACATCTAGTGTTTTGTATTAAATATTTGGATTATTAATGGATAAATCATGATCTTGTGTTCTTGTTTTAGGGATCAGAGGATCTTATCATGATTTCGGACATACGATCTTCTTTTTATTTCAATCAATGATAAGTGACTCTTATTCATTATTTATATGATTATGATTCCCCATTATTTTATTGATGGGATTTTAGTTTTCTCTTTATTTTTTCATTTGTTAAATAATTTTTCATATTGATATAATTAAAGGTTATTTCCCTAGATTTGATAAGTTTATTATTTTTGGGTTAAAACAATAGAGTTGGTTCAAAATTAGGATTTGGGTTAAACATTTGGATGTGGATTAAAATAGTGTATAAGAAAACATATTTTTAGTTAATCATATATTGGTTAGGTTTTTGATTTATCTTTAATTGACTAATTTTAGTAAAACATATTTCTAGAAGTAATGTAATTTTGGTAATTCACATTGTTGGGTTTGAGAAATGATCACAAAGTGTTGAGTATAAAAGTAAGGACTGGCTAATTGTTATGGATTGGATGTTCCATAATTCTGTGATATAGATAGGGTGGGCTATGAAATTTGGGAACCACTTAGGTGGGTGATGATCCACAACAAGAGTATAATCTTACCCTCTTAAAAATTTATGCTATTTTCTTATTTATTTTCTATATCTCCATTTACTTTTTTATTATCTTATTGATGTGGAACTAGGAAGTTTTACCTTGTTAAAAAATGATATATTATATGATTTCATATGTTTCCTATTGTTTATTTGGAATGAGGGAAACCGTTTTGTTTTAAATACACTAACTTATTTCCAATATCACTAGTTACATGGTTACGAATAGATCTATATGGTATTTCTTGAGAGTTACTTTGAGAAATATTATGGGGTGTTTATATTCAACCCTAACATAACATATAATTGTTCATATAAATGTAATATATCATAATGAATGATAGGGAAATACATTAATGTTCTTGGGAGATGTATCATAGGAGTTGATTTCGTGTAGGACATTATGGTGTCCATGCATATGTTATAGGATGAGTTTGACCATCCCATTAGATGTGTTTTTCAACTATGATTTCATGTCGCATTTGGATGTGAGTATATTTTCTTTGTTTCCACAAAAAAAATTTAATTTAATTTAACATAAATATTTTTTTTTTATGGGGTTAAATTTTAAAATGAAATTTCATTTATCACATACATGCTATTTGTTAATTTTGAGGGAAAATCATTCCCCAATGATATTTTATCCATTAATTATAATTTCATTCATTTAGTGATTGGGGACCATTCCTGTGGGCTTGTAATGATCCTGAATAAAATATCATGATGTGGGTGCCAAGGTTGGGGTCAATATAAAATGCTTTTATGGTGTGGTTTAAATGGAATTGACATGGGATGTTGGTTATCATAGATATTAGGGTGGTCAAACCCTAAGAGGTACCCATAAAAATTAATATATAACAACATCGTTTTGAAACATGGGTTCCTAGGGATTTTAATTATGAAAAATGATTTAAAGGTTAAATTTTAAAATTTTGGTATATTGTTTGAGGTTGGTGTCTCAAACCAAGTAAGGTTGTAATTTCTAGTCTTTTAATATATTGGGATAGGATTTTGTAGGGTTTATTTGCATGTTCATTGGATTTAGGGAATTATTTTCTTACATGAAGGTGGGTCTAAAAGAAAATATTAAAAGGTATTTGAATGCGTTTTGGTTTAAAAAATATTTATTTGAAAAACAAATTGTCCATTATGTAGTTTATTTTTGTGATGAAATCACTATAGGATTAACAAATTCACTTGGACAAAGAATTATGTTCCTATGTTTTCAGGTTTATATTCTTAGATGTTAAAATTTTCATATAGGTCTTTGACTGGTTATTTTTAGATTTGGTATTATAGATATGGCTAAAAATAAAGAGAATGTTCTTGAAGAAGTGTGTAATAATTTTGATAGGATATTATGAACATGAGGAAGATGCTACGAATAAGGAATTTGTTCCTTAACTATTAAACATACCAGTTTATGTGATAGAGAAATTTTGGAAGGGGTCAGATGAAAAGAAACCTACGGAATCAGATCATGCTTTAGAGTTCCAGAAAAAAAACCATTATTGTATTTAGGGGTGATGGAATTTTGTAAAAAGGTAAAGAATATTTGGAGAGGATCAACTAGTTCATCTCATTTTTTTGTTCCCATGTGAAATCAAAGGTAGACTTTTAAATTTATATACACAAGGGAGAAGCACATAAGTGGGGGTAGATAGTTATAGAGGAAATTATAGATGGGGAATTGATATATTTTTTGTTATAGAGTTTTTTTAGTCATTATTTTTATCTAGAAAAGTTGAATCATAGCAAGACCCAATATTTCACGGATCTATAATATGGGAACATGATAGTGGTGGATTACACCACTCTCTTTTCAATTATTTTTTATATTTTGAATCATATTTGAAAAATGATTATAGACTCAAGGAATGAATGTTCAATATGAATCTTTGACCCAATATTTTTTCAAAGGTTCTCCTCGTTTATTTAACAACCCAAGAATGATTGTAGAAAAGGAAACTATGGATAAGTAAGATATAATGGATAAGAAGCGTGAGAAATCATTCTTCTTTTACCAGAGGGAAAAAATAATTTAATGGGTATAAAATGAAGTTGGATGTTCCAAATTAATGAGGTCACTGGATCAGTATAATGAGTTTTTATTCGTATCATGGAGGGAATAAGTTTAATTTTTTTATGTGTGGTAGAATGAGACTATCATAATGAGATAAGGACATTCCATCTGTGTTGTATTTTTTTTCATATAAATATTTTTTCAATTTTCTACCACTATGAGATAGTTCATATGGGTCAAACATGAAGTAGGGTTAAATTATGTAAATGGGGAATTCAATATGGGATAGAGAATATTCTTATACCAGGATTGGTGGTAATCCTTATATAGGTCAGCTAATAAGGATCATGGGTAGATTTTTCTTATAATTATGTTCTATAGGATTTAAAAGAAAAAACCATAACTACAAGAGATTATATGATTTTTACTTGTGTTTCATTCTATTTAATTTCTAATATGGGTGAATCTAATTTATTAAAAAATTTATTATGAGTTAACCTTTTAAATTTCTTAATAGATTTAATTTCATTATCCATTAATATTATGTCTCTTATTGTATATCGGTTATAGAAGGGTTTAGATGTCCATATTGTTCAATTGCGGTTAATGAAGTCTAAATATTTTGGGTATTTTCATTTCGAGGATGAACAAAGTCAATTTAAAAAATAGGAGAGATTTTATTTTAATGTTCAATAATAATTTCAATATATACAAGCATAACATCTTCTTTACATCCCCTAATAGTATAATTCTCACTCTTTTAAAAGATTGGCCATTCATTCTAGTCACGATGAAAAAAAATATTACATACCTCAATGATTAAAAAATTTAGTTAACTATTTTAGTTCTTGGATCATCGGAATCTATGAGTTTTTTTAGTTTTTAGTGGTGGTAATCGTATTCAAGGATTTGTTTCCAAAAAAATCTAGGTTTACTAAAAAAATGACATAGATTTTTCTATTATTTTCATTTTTAGAGTTAGTTTAATCTTGTTTCCCTCATATGAACTATTTTATTTTGTTCTACAAGATCTAAGAGATTAAAAAAAATTTATAAGGGTGGTATTTACTCAACAAATTGTTTAATATGTGTATCATTGGTTCATTAATCAAAAACAATTGGTGGTATAATATGGTTTTATATTGAAAATAGAATGTTAAATCAAGTCCTGATACAGAATAAAAACCAATTACCATGAATTTGTGATCTATTTTTCCAATTGATGGGCGATATGTGTTTTAAAATGATTCTATCCCACAATATCTAAAGGGTTAGATAGAATATTTAACGGGGATGATATTTACTCGACCAAGTGTTTCCCTACATGTATCACCAGTTCTATTCTCAAAAAACTGGTGTTCCAGAATATGTTTTTGTATTGAATCCTCAAAGTAGAATTTAGTCATTATACATAATAAATACTATTTACCATGCATCAATGATTTACATTTCAAATTGATGGGAGATAAGTATTTTAAAATGATCGATATTAGATTATGATATCACCAGTTATGGGTGAATGTGGTGGAAATTCCAAAGTAGACAGTCATGTATAGGTATAAACATTACTTGATTTCGGTAATATCATTTGGTATCACTAGTTCTCCTACTGCTTTTGTACCCTTTGTGAATCATGTATTCCATAAATACATTGACTTATTATTTATTATTTTTTTTAAAGAAACATTGTCTTATTACAAATTTTATGAGGATAATATAAGGTTTTTTCATAACATTTTAGAGACACTATATTAGTACTTGTTATAAACTATGATATACTAATCCCATTTCTGGATTTTAAATGTAATTTTCTTAGGTAATGTGATTCTACTTATGCTTTCTTAGTGTATATATATAAATATTATGTGGTAATGGATTTGTAGAGGTTTATTAATGTATTTGATATTTATAGTTTCTTTATTTTGGAAGTATACTAAAAATTGTTCATTGAATACTTCTTAAATTCATAATCTATAATGATATTTTTAATTAAGAAGGGTGTAATGTTTAAATGGGATGATATATGTTAACGATCATTATATTAGGCAAATAAAAGGCTGATGTCCATTACAATACTTATCCATAAACCATGAATGGTATAAAAATAACACTTATATGATCAAACATATCACAAAATCTTCAATATAATATGGACGTTTTGTATCATAATAAATTAACTTCAAATAATCTTACAATCCATCAAAGGATGTTGACATAAATGAAATTAAAACCTTTGGAGAGAAATATCTCATTCTACTTTGAAATCATTTAGAATTAATTTAATTATACAAGAAACCATTTATTTTGATAATATTCTTATAAGATTTTAAGGGAAGATTCAATGATGTTATAAAGGAGGAAAATATTCACACCCACCATATATGTTAAAAAAGGACATTCTTACCTTCATTTTGTCGAAAAAGTCATAAAGTACCTTGTTGGGAAAATAACAAAAAGATTCTTTTCAAACAATTTTTAAAAATTTCAAACAGGGGTATAAATGACTTTAACCAATAGTCTATTAAATAGTAAAAATGTTTTGGAATACATTTTTAAGAAACATGGATTTGGATTAATAAGAGGCCCTAGTAGATAATTACTTAAAAACAACCTCGGATAACAAAGATAGTGTGAAATTAACTCATTCCTTGTAATTTTACTTGGCCGAGGGTAGGATAACCTCCTTTATAATGGTGAAATAATTTTTTTTAAATTATAAAATAACTATATACATTAATATGATATAATATATGATCTTAATATTTCTTTGATAATGATATTTTAGTAGTATCATCGTTTCAGGTGTTAACAGATTCGTTTTCCTTTATATGCATGGTCACATAAGCCATATTTTTTATGGATAGTATGTATTTTATTCAAATAAATAATGATATTAGTTCATAATCATTATTTTTAATCAAAAATTTAAAATTATTCTGTAATGATTATGATGAGGAATGAATCTCATCGCGTTCATGGAGACGGTAATCTGTACGTACGCACGAGCAACAATATCATACTTTCGATATTAAAATCATATATAATTGGATGGAATAAGTAATAATAATCATTTTATATTAATTATTTACATCATTTATACTCATTATTATAACCATAAAAATGATGAAGTGTTTGAATAACAAACTACACCACGATGTAAAGACAGTAATCCGTACTTACGCACGTATGGTGACAATGTTATTTATCAGATGGATGGAATAATGAATATGGATGAAATTTTTTTATAATAGAATCACAGTATATAAAATATACTCTATTTATTATTTTATAATGGAAACAATAAACAAATATGAAGTGGAAGGAGAAATGAACATGAAAGAGGTGATGAAATATTTATCTATTCTTCGGGTTCTTCATTTTGATTTGATCAAAAAGGCTATTTACGTTGGCTTTCTGACTAACATAAGGCCTATAGGATGAAGGTAGAACATTTTAATGTATATTTGGGTAGGGGTTGGCCGAGAAAAATGTCTTTGAATGTATAAATTTGAGAGAAGGGAAAGTGCCCTTTTATAAGAGGGGTAAGGGGCACCTTAGGAAAAGATTGAAATATTATTTTATAATAAAATAATTCTCTTTTTCTAATGGCTCAGAAATAAATTATTTAAAGTCTATGGTGGGTATGGTTTCAAAACCACTCACCCAATAGGTTTTAGACAGATTCGGGTCACTATATTAACATTATCTTTTAGATTTAACTCTACGTTAAATATTTTAACATGTACCATGTCTCTTTGTATTTTTAAATTATATGGTTAAAAAACATACTATAAACATCCAAGAGAACCTCAAGTGGTTAATTAATGACATAAATAATATTATTTATGTACTTTGGAAAAACCACAGATTTTTAGGAATAGAATATCAATTAGTAATATAATATTTTTTTTAAAACTCTTTTTTGTTAATTTTGACTCAATTTGGTATTTTTTTTTGTTAAATTCATAACATCATTATTAATTTGAAAAAAATCATTTAATATACCCTAAAAATTATTATTAAACTAAACAATTAGTGTAATTCATTAAATGTTTGAAATTAGATTTATTTGGATAATATCAATTATTTTATCCATTCATTAATTAGATAATTATTGCATTGTCATTGTGTTATAAATAAATTTAATTATTTAATGTCTAAAAATTATAAATAAAATACCATTATGTAGGAATTATTTTTATCTTTCTAATGAATATTTATAGTCTAATTTATCTTATGTATAAACATATATTAAAATTTGTTTCGTTATTGAACTTTGATTTTAACTATCATATCTCTTCTTTAAATAAAATAATAATAAGTGTCCTAATCTAATCCAAGTAGACCTAAAAGATCATATTTTATTACTAAAGTTGTTTCTGGTCAAATTACACTTATCCAAAATAATTATGTCATGTGTTAGGGTAATTATGATATCATTTTTACAATTAATTACCCAATTTACTTTTAACCGTGCAAATAAAAATAAAAGAGTTACTATATACTAAAAATTATTATCATCTTATTGAACCACATTGTACTTACTGATAGTAACCTTGTCTCTTAGGTTTTTTAAATTAAACTCACATAAGCGGTAAAATTAAGTTTTATACAAATTTGCAAATGCCTCTAGGAGGTGGGTATAAGAGGGTAAATAGTATGATAATATTTTATGTATCTAAACTTATTATAAAATGTCTCCAATGATTTATGTTTAACATATATATGTATTATGTATCTATTTTGGCCTAAAATAAGTTAAAATAAAATAATTAATTATTTAAATAAAAAGATATTTTAAATCAATAATGTAGTGTTATTTCACTATTCATCAATACATGAATGTTTTCCAAAAAATACCAAAAATTCCCACTAAGATAATTTCGATATTTAGAATCCAAAAATGAAATCCATTTTGAAAGATAAAATTTATAAAATTTCCAAAAGTGTCTATTACTATTCATAACGGCTAGTTTGATTGGTCGTAGTGTGGTAGAATCTAGATGGTGTGTACAATGCATGCTATTACATTATTCAAAGAGAAACGTACCATAGAATCTTGTGGTGTTAGAGTGGGTTAATGTAATGAATAAGGAGCTTGATTATGTTGAATAGAATGAAACATGGGATCTGTTTAAGAGACTCGATAATCACAATGTGATTGTTAAAATGTGGATTTTTGTGAATAAATTAAATCAATATGGAAATGTGACCCAAAACAAGGCATGATGGGTGTGTAAAGGATATTCACAGATTGAAGGGGTTGATGTTGAATAAATGTTTTCTCCAGTGTCTAGACTAGATTCAATCGGTCTATTTCTTTCCATGGAAATCCAAAGAGGATATAAAGTGTATAGAATTGATGTCAGGACAACATTACTAAATGGTGTTATTTAGTAAGAAGCATGCACTGAACAACCGATGGGTTTAATTCTTGGAAATGATTAAATGAAGGTATTCAGATTATGAAAACCACTCTATTGACTAAAGGAGGCACCACATGCATGGTTCACCCAATTGTATTATTACTTCAAAAAAATGTATTTAAAAGAGGAGGATTGCATCACAATCTCTATGTGAAGAATTTTATGAAGGATCAGTTCATGGTATTGTTGTACATTGATGATATTATTTTTGGTGGAAGCAAGCAGAGATCAGTGGATGAATTATCCAATCATGTGAAATTATAATTTGAAATGTCGGTGATTGGTGAAGTCACATACTTGTTAGGGTTATAGGTGATTCATAAGAATGGTTTCAGTTTCATTTATTACGAAATGTATGCTAGAGAGCTACCGAAGAAATTAAATTTTAATGATTCCAAACTAATGTTGACTCAAACTATGGTTAGAACAAAACATGGAAAGCATAAAGATGATACTTATGTGGATCCCACAATGTATAGAGGAATAATTGGAAGCTTAATATACCTGACATTAAAACAACCAAAATTGTCTTTACAACCTGATTAGTGGCCTGATTTTATTTTAATCTGAAAGAATAACATATGGAAGTAGTGAAAAGTATCAAGAGTTATAATAAAAGTACTCAAAATTATGGTTTATAATTTTTTTTAGGGAGTGATTATGAATTATCAACATTTTATGATGCTGATTGGTTGGAGATGTAATGGACAAAAAGTCCACCCGTGGTGGATCATTCTATGTTGGGAAGAAATGTGTGGGCTATTTGTGAAAATAACCATAATTTTCATCTCTTAGTACTACTGAAGATCAATATACCACTACCACAGAAGCTTTCACTCAGCTACATTGGATGAAGAAGCAACTGGCTGACATTGGAAATGAGGTGTACCAACCAATAGTGATTTTTTGTGATAACAGGAGAAGAATTGATCTGTTGAAGTATCCTAATTAGAATTATCATATGAAACAAATTTAAATCAGTTATCATTTCATCAATTAAAAAATTTAACAAAGAGTGATTATAATGGATCAACTGGTAACTAATTAGAAAGTAGTTGATATTCTAAACCAGCCATAGGCAGTGGTTATGTTTGAGAAACAATGGTTAAAATTTGGTGTCTAACCACCTACAACTCTGTAAACAGGTCATGAAAATCCCATCTCCCCAGTGGTTTTAACTATTTTAATCTATTTTTTGAAGTGTTATATGTTAATGTAGGATATACATTCCAGGGGATCTTTTTTAGTTTTACAAGTCAAGATTCGATTCTTTGGGTTTATTTGTTAGTAGGGAAAATTGATAAATTCAATGGAGAGTGAACTATTTTTTTGATACAAGAAAAATATTAAATAAATAAATTCAAAATTGAAACTATGGGGTAGAAAAATAAATGAGAACTCAATTAATGTATCCTCTCTTTTTCTCTACATTGAGTTGTACTCACCTCTACATTAAGTGATGGATGATTTGTTTCTTAAGGGTTAGGGTTTTTTATCATGGTTGGCACGTTAGTGAATTCATTTGAATATTTCCAAAAAAACCCAAATGTGGATATTATTAGAACCAAGGATAATTGATTATAATAATGGATTTTGGTTTGATTATGTTTTCAATCTGCACATGGATGGTCAGGGATTTTGCAAATAATGTGTTTATAAAATTAAGGCTGAAAAAAATATTGAATGTGGTGTTGTTTCTGAGTTTTTTCCATTTTTTTTTTGCTTCAAAATCATGAATTTTTTCATAGGAGTGAACGACATGAAGAATAGTGAAGAGAGTTAGAAAATGATGGGAACCGCATATCCAGAGACATGGATTGTGTACCATGCCCATGAATGGTTCATCGGCCACCTACAGAGTAGTAGGAATGGAATTTGGAGAGGTTTTCTGATGCAATATCATTTAATAGTGTAGGTACGCGAACATAGGTGTATGGTACGTGGAAGGCTGTGGGATCGTGGTATAGTTGTAGTTTGTGGGATAGGAGCGGTACACAGTGGAGGATGTACCAATTAAAAGATTTTTTAATCGTGGATTATCGGGGTTTTTTGGATTCATTTTTACCTATATAAGGAGCAGTAATCCACTTTGTTCTATAACTAGATTGAGAATAAAAAAATCAAGTAGAAATACAATGAATTTTGAAGCGGTTTGCAGATGAGAAGATGGAATTTGGATAGAACGATCTTCGTAAAGAAAATCATTCCATGAAAGAGAGTGCAGTTCACAGAGGAATCTCTTACATCACATTGTAGATAAGTGCAGTACATGGCAGAAGAATGGTTTTAAACAGAGCAGAGGCAGTGTGCCCAGTATGGTCTGTTTTAGGAAAGTGTTTTTCTGAGGGAGTATATGGATTTAGTATGTGGATGAGGTATATAAAGGCGAAACACAAAGATTGTTCAAGGATAGGTGATCTCCAAACCATACCTGCTTCTCAGTACGCAGAGGAAGTAAGGTGGTACACTTCCCACCCAAGGAATCATTAAAAGTGACAAAATCAGTTTGAAAAATTATCTTCCACAACCTATCTATATATGGAAAGTAAATTACTTATATGGTTAAAAATAGTACATTAAAATAGCATGAATTTATATATGAGGATGCATGATTTAATGATAAACCATTGAAGCAACATTCAAGTAGATAAACTGAGTGAATATTCTTTCAATGCAGTGATCAAGGGGGAGGTGGATAAAGTGATCTAAGGGATGTAGTGTGTTATCCCTAGAACCATGTAAAGGCATTGTTCCTAGCACGGAGTGACTATAAAAAACTTCGGTAATCCACAACATGTGAAGGTTATTGGTTTTTGGTATGACTAAAACATTATCAGCATTTTCTCCTTGGTAATAGACCTTAGTGGTGAACCTACTATAATTGTTGTGTCATTTCTTTTCATGAGATTAATTTTTTATTGTACTTAATCATTAGACAGGTTTAACAGGTTCATACCAACATGGGAACACGATCAATCATTCTAAAAGGAAAAATGTTGGAACCCTGATTCACCCCTCACCTATTAGGGTGTTATGGGGTCTATCACTATTATATATCATATATTTTATTTGAAATATGTCCATGCATGGAGTTTTAGTGATCGTTGTGGTGACTTTTTCTTTATTACCTATACACAAAAAAACTTGTTTTATTTCTATATTTATGTTTCTTATAAAAGATTCCTTTCACATTTATACTGACTATTCTTCGAATTTATGGATTACAGTGTACCACATGTTTATATTTATATAGTGTAACATTACCATTATGCATAACCTTTGTATGGGGTAACCTTTTCGTATATTTCCTTTTCCCTTTTATTTTCTCTAAAAGTAAGGTTTTACCTTTACAGAACATTGATTTGACCTTTATGTAGTATATAATACCTTTAAATAGTGATTTGGATGAGGTAACCTTACCTTTTCATATCATTCATATCATACCTTATACATGACATAGCCTTTTAATTGTTCTTGGTAACCTTACACATGTGCATAATGCGGGGTAGGGATTTTCTTTAGTTTTGGGAAAGTGCCTTTATAGAACCTATGAATTCACCTATAAAGATTACATTGCATGTGTGACACACACACACACACACACACACATATATATATATATATATCTCACTTATGAAAAATCCATAATAAATCCTACAAAGGCCTTTCAATGACACATAAGTAATGCATCCTTCTCCAATTTCATCCTCCACCTGTACATAATGAAAAGAGAAATCATGAAGGCTTTTCTATTTACAATCATAATGAATTAAATTAGATGATAATAGAATAAATAGACATAAAATTATGAAATTATGGAATAAAATAAATTTATTTGTTTAATTAATCCCAAAAATTGAACGAACACCAAAAAATCATAGATTAAGGTGTTTTTCATTTTAATTTAAGAATTCAAGAATGTAAAAAATAAATGCATTAACTGGGTTTTATATTTTTTATGGGATTAAAATTAAATAAAATGTATTCGAAAAATCTAGAAAATATTATTTCTCATCACTCCTCCCCACATATAACATTTCAATATCAAGAAATACAATGAATTTAATCTAAAAAATGACATTCTTTTATAGGTTCAAACACAAACAATAGAAATAATTGAAATCATAAAATCATTCATTACTAAAACGGTCATGCCTCTCATATGAATTAATCATATTTTTATAATTCTTTTCATGTTAATGTTCTAGTTCTTGGAGGGATAAATTATATTTTAGGATAATTTATTCTTTACAAGAATCAAATTCAATAATATTTCTCTCCTAGGTTCCTTATAAAAAAGATCCAATTTACACTTCCTTAAAAAACTCATATTATATTAATAGAAGTCAATATATCACTTCTTTATTTGGGTACAATAATCATCTCACATAAATTTCTTCAGTTTTTATAATTTGGATATGTTTTATTTTTTTCCCATTTATTTATTCTTTTAGAAAAACTGAGACATGAATTGGTTACCCAATTCATGCCCCAATGAAATTTATTAAAAATAAAATCTAGTAAAAATTTTACATGTTAAAATATCATACCATCATGGAATTAAGGAATTAAAATCTTGACAGACTTAAAAAAATCTGAAAGAACATCTTGCAAAAAAACCAGATTGCAACATCTTTCCTTGGTTTGGAAGAACCTTCATCTTGGTAGGTTCTTCATTCTAACTTAGACCCCTCTAAATCACACAAGGAGACATCCCATATCGATTGTATCAGAACTCAGAATATTTAAAATCAATGTTTTTTGTTCCCCATCTCTGTATCATATAAATTTAAGTTAACTAGATCATCTGTATAGGCAAAAATACAAACAATCATCAAATGATCACAAGCATGGAACTACTTTCTTTAGGAGATAAAAAATAATGAGGAAGTCACTAGATACCAGTAAAAGATTTCAAAAAATTTATATCATCCCAACACTATGAAACCAGAAAAGAGAAAGAAGATGACCAAAAATTACCATAGCAACAAGAACCACATGATAGAATGCGTTTTTCCTATTGCTTATACCAACACAATAAAAAACTACTAAAGTAGTCTATTAATCAAGCTAACAGACCATAAACAAGATGCTAAAGAAAACAAAAACAATAATTATCAACCTTACCATATGCAGACTCATCATGGACTGTAAATAATTCTTGTTATCAATTATCATTTTTGAAACCCCGTGAGAGAATTACATCACCCTTATTCAGTATAGACATCTTACAATATAGAAGACTGCACAAATCAGAGAACAATTCAACTTAAAAAAATAATAAAAAGAAAACTACTCCCTAATCCAAGAAAGCTAATCATAGAAGACACTCAGTAGAATATCTAGCACAAAATCTGGAGAAGGAAAACATTACAACAGTGAAAGAATTCATTTCCATATAATATATTTGAAGTTGAAATCAGGATTATTTTTATACTCATCCATCATAATTATGGACATGATCATTTTGATTTCAATATATTTCTCTCTAGTAACAGTATTATTCCAAAATTTATGGAATATGATCTCGTCTTGTGCCACTATCCAATATTGGACTTCTTCCCCCAACTCCTCTTAATTAAAATAAGAATCTCCGTATATAGGTTTCTATTTTTCTTCATCATCTTCCCCATCAGTTGAGTGATCCACCACAATTTTGGATTTAGAGTGTTCAGTTTCCTTCTTGGATACATCCACGGATCGTGCGACAATTGATATTTTAGGGTGAGTGTAATCTCTATGATTTTTTTTCTATGAATTGGAGTAATGAATCCATCAGAATACACTATTGGTTTTCCCCTTCCTAGGGGTTCATTTTAAATAGATTCCCTCAATTTGATTAGGTTGGTTATCATCCTCATGTTCAGACTCACTAGAATTATAAATTTCACGCTTCTCATTGTTTTGAGTATCATGTGATTCTATGTGCTTTTCCTTCTCCTCGATTAGAGGAGGTGAGAATGTCCTGGAACATGATGCAGTAAGAAAGGAATAACAAGATCCTAGCATTCTGTTTGTTTTAGAAGTATGATCAATATTTACCACCTTGTTCACATTATTTTTCTACCCATTATTTGGTATCACAAGTTGTTCAGCATTGACCATCTATCTAATATTGATCCTATCTGATCCAATATATTGCTTCCCTTTCTCAACAGAAGTAGTCTTAGACTCAGGGTGTGTTGTCTTTGTCCACAACCATTTAGATTGTGTCCAATCATAAGTCATAAATGAAAACAATTGGGTAATATTTCATAAACAACCTCCTGAAATAATCCATATTCTTCATTATGAATCCAAATTTGAGAAGGTGGGTCAAAAGAAAATTCAATTTCAATGAAAAGACTAGAAACTTATGGTCTTTATAGATTCATCATCACTGAATCTATCTTCAATTTTCTACCAATAAGCATAGAGATCGAAAATAGGGAATATTGCTTAAACAAATTCAATGGAATACAAAAGAAGACAATCAAATCTTTGATGATGGAGGAATTAGTATAGGGTTCAAAATCTATTGTCCATTTATAAACTATCATAGAATAACCCCTCAAAAACCATGATCGTCTTTCCCATAACCTATAGTAATCATCCTCAAAAGATAGTAGAAAGATGACATTAGAGGAGTTCAAGAGCCCGAAGTGAAATCATGAGAATCCAATGGTTTCAATAAAAATTCTTAAGTAATATAGTGATATCCTATTATAAGAAAACATCCATAAAATAAAATAATTATGATGAGATTCAAGAGTCCATACCTCTTTTATTGAGAATTAATTTTCTAGTTTTTTACAGTGACCAATATGTTTTGTAATTATGTGACTATATTTTTTAGTCCAATCAATTAGGTATTTAATTTCATTAAAGTTAATTTTACTTGGTTTTTGTCCAAAAATAATTTCTTCTCATATTATGATTAAAATTTCACCTCATCAATTTCAATAATACTCATTTTCATAATTCTAAAATAGAATTTCCACAAAAATATTAGAAACCTTCACTTAGAAATCATGTAATTCTAGAAATTTCAAAATCAATGTAATCCTGAAAACATTAATGAATTTATCCATTAGGAAGGGAAACATTAAAGTTTCATGTTACTATCATGAAAATATAATAAAAATATAAAACAGTAAAAAACCTAATGTTGAAATTATTTATATATTTTGAAAATTTATTATAAAAATATTTATAATACATAATAACCATTTTTTATATTAATCCCAACATGGGTGTATACTTTCCCCAATACTTGTCCAATGCTTCCTACGTAAATATAATTCATATATTCATAGAATAAAAATGGTAATACAAGTGTAAAATTATTTAAACCACATGTTTATTAACCTGGAGATGTTGAGTTAAACTATCTCTTGGTACATTGTATTAAAATTTGAGATACCCAAATAATGTTTTACCCACATTGAGAAACCTATAGAATAATAGATTATATCATTATAATGCTTCATTTGGAATAATTAAAATGAAAAAAAAGTGGATAGAAATAGAATCATGGGTTTTTTCTTCCCTTGAGGGGTTTTTATTTTTTCTAAAGCATTAATTTATTAAGGTTATCCCCAACCATAAATAGGATTTTTATGCGATTAAAACAACTGAATCCTATTACTTAAATAGTTATCTCACATCACGTATTGTTGGAGGTCCCCTTGAAAGAGTGATTCATTTTCATCCCTTCTTTAGTGTCGTGTATTTTGTAATGTGGGTGCGGAAGGATGATATATGATGTCTCCTCAGATACAAGTGATATATATTCCCCTTATAGTGGCCTCTCCAGAAGTGCTTCTTTAGACATATTCAACAATGGGAGAGTTATGGAATAAATAAAATTGAATAAAAGAAAAATGTTTTTTTAATTAATATCCCCCACATATTTAGTATATTGTACTATTGTATTTCATGATAATCCAATAGGAACTACTCTTCTATTATATGTGCCACCATAATGTATTCTTGGTGTTATTAAGCTAAGTCTTCATTTGAAAACTTCATAATGTATTATTCATTTCTTTCTTAAATAAATTGAGCCACCATTCCATTGGAATATTTACTCATCTTTTCTAGGGAAAATTTTAAACAATTATCAATGTATTCTTCATTAAGATACTCTTAAACTTTTGGGGAAACATCTTGTTCAATTTCTATCTCTAGTTTTTCTTTAAATGTTTTTTCTTCTTCAAATTCATCTACTCCAACAACATTAAATTTGACATTATCACCAAATTCTTCTTGGTCTTGTGAAAGTGAGTATGATTTTGAATGTTGAAAATTTTATATTGGACTATAATTCATATTATGTAAAATCAATAGATAAACTCAAAACATGATCATCTCTCTCTCCAATGCCAGCTTTCGTATATTTTTCATTACATAACTCTCATGTGAAGTAATTTAAAATTATTTTTGTCTGGGGTTCATCATGTGTTTCCTAAATATAAAAATTCCTCATAAAATCTTTTTTCAACATCAATAATTGGAAAAACTTTAGTGAATTATTAAAAATTATAATAATGGAGGTTGGATTATATTTTTACTTCTAAAATATTATAATTCAATTAATATATTTTAGCAGTATCTCCATCACTTAACTCATATTGAAAAAAATTATCAAATATAATTTTTTATTATATGAATTACGGTAGGATAGTGAAAAGTAGAAGATATTTCAAATTATCTTGAAATATGAGCTCATCTATTCTTCATTTGTCATCACTATCTAGGTTTGGCAACATAATTTCTTAAATTTTAGTACAAACATAAATGTAATATAATATTAATTATATATTAATATTTTGAAAATAAAATAATATCAATAAATAAGAATCATCTTGATGATTTCAACTCTGAAATAATCATCAATGTGTTATTCATCTAGAAATGTTTTTTTATAGGAAAAAATGGTGGGTAATCATCTTCATGGTAATCCTCCACCTTCACTATTAAAAAGATGAGAGGTTCACATTCTTGTTGATCTTCCTCGACATATGGAGGTGATTTCATTACATTTTATTATCATTGTTATTATTATTATTATTTATCTATAAGATTTTAAGAAGTTAATGTCACATGGTCTTTTAGTTCCTTCAGTTAATCAATAATGAGTTTTTTCTATACATTTCCTTCCAACACTTGTGTGAACAATTATTGGTCAATGTCATTATCATGTGAATGTTTAACCAGGTAAATAATCTCACAATATATTTATAATTTTGTGTCATATTGGTGATCAATTGTGAATTAATGTATCTCATAATTTTTTCATCCCACTACGCATTGAAATAAGAGAAAAAAATAAATAAAAAATAATTAATTAAAAAAGAATATAAAAAAACTAATATTGAAAAAACTAATTTAAATCTAATTGATATAATTGAAAGATCAATCTAAATCTCTGAAAATGATGCCAATTTTGACACATTTCCATTATGAAAGTCTTTGAATGTAGAATTTAAGAATACATTGTGAAATAGTATGATGACCATAGATTTTTCTTCTAAGGATATGGGTATGGAGCGTCACTATCCTAGCACTATTATGTGATTTTTTAGTAAATGTTTAAATGGAATATATGATTTTCTATGAATTTAAAATAAAAGGAAAATAAAAATTGATAAGGTGGAAGTGAAGATGGTCTAGAGATGAACTATAGTGGGTAATATCATTATTCCTTTTTATTATATTTTATCTAATTTAATATCATGAATCAAACCATATCCCACTAATTTCAAATGTTTTTATTTTACCACAAACTCGAGGATCCTAAAAATATCATCTTGTCACTTGTTAAAATTTAAAAAATGGAAGAATGTCGTGTTAATAATGAGAGACTGGAGTTTTACTCTCAACTCTTATACCTTACCTTAACTTCTTCACAAAATCAATAAAGTGTGTCTGATAATTTTAAGGAAAAAAATTAGTAGATCCTATAATAATCCCCTTTCACCACCCATAAAGGGTTAACACTCCACAATCTTAGAGTTAAGAGGTAAAATGTACTACTAAGTGCCTTGAATAAATGAATTAATGTGGGAAAATAGAACAACATAGTCGACTAGAAACCAAAAAAATCATTTAAAATTAATATTAGACAATATAGTTAATTCCTAAACTAAATCTAGCCTAGCCAAATCCCATTAATGGAACCATTAAAAATGGGGAAGGGAAACTAATTTGTATATATCTCGACACCTACTTCTTCCACTCAGTTCTGTGTAGTGAGTTCAGATTTGTTTTTTATTAAATTATACGTGCTTAGGAAAGTGGGTCATGATTTAGGAAAGTGGAAATCCTTGTGAATTGTCTTGTTCCTTAAATACATCCATTTATCTCTACCTCCTTATTAATTTGTATAATTTTCATATGGATGTTTTTTTAAGCTCTAATTATTTTGTTAAACCAGTGATAGGATGATTTTTATTTACATTTCCCATTTTATGAAAATCTATATTATATTATTTTCATGAAGATTGCCTTTCTGTATCCTTTATATCTTGGGATTAACTTTTCATGAGTTTGGATCTAAACCATGGCATAACACCAAATCCTTGAGAGTATCAATTCACATTTTTAAACATTAAATATCCTTTAAATAATTCACCCACATGGTGTTTCTATTATCATGATGGCAGTAATTTCCTTATGACCTTTAAACAACAAGAGAAGCTAGTTTTTTTATTTATATAGAATTTGAACCATTCCATCCATATTTGTATGGATTATTTTTATACGTAATAAAGTGAAGTGGACCATGACATTAGATTTACATGGTGTTATTGGGTGACCTTTAGGTATCATTCCTCTACCCTTTTGTAGATTTAATTGTTGAGGTTTTACTTTTACATAGTCTTGAGAATAAATTTATATTATGCACACAACCTTAACAAAGCCTCTATGATGAGAGGTCTCTACCTTGATAGGGACTTGAAACTGTTCATCTACCCAAATATATCATGTAGAGTGTGAGTGAAATCCTTATGAAGGTAAATTTTATAGTTTCAAGGATAGCCATACACATTGGATAATACATTAATGTAGAAAATTAATTCCCAATGACCTATACACAGCCTGTGTGGAACTCATGAAGAGATTGATCACACATAAACAGGTGCTAAAATGAATCCTACATGGGAAATAAAATGAATCTTTATAAGGAAATCCAATTCCATTATAGTCCTCCAAAAATATAAAATTATTTAAAAATTCATATCATATTTTTAGATATCATCAAAATGAATTAGAATAGTGACGAAATAATATAAAATTATAGAATCAAATGAATATATCCTTTAAATTAATCGAAAAAATTTAATAAACATTTGAAAATAAAATATTGAGGAATTTATTAATTTAATTCCATATTTCACCAAAGTAAAAAAATTAATGAATTACACAAATTTCATATTATTTAGGCGGATAAAAATAAATTAATTGTTTTTTGAAATTTTTGGTATATATTGGCACTCATATATATGTATGAATTATTTTATAAATTAATATTTAAAATTTACATATACAAAATATAAATTTAATGTTGTGGAAGATACCCTCAGTAAAAAAATATCAAGTTGTTGAGGTGTTATTGGTGTAGGGAAAACTATTGGTCTTGATGACAAGTTTGCATCTATAATCCAATGAAGAGGGAAGTTCCATGATGTTTTGTCTGATCAATGTCACTTTTGATCTTTTGGACCAAGTAGATGGAAAAGTGTTAGATGCAAAATATAGTAAGCCTTGTGAGTCATTAGATGGTGGATGGGAAAAGGAATTGTTGTTTGTAGATATGAATGTTATACTCTAGTTTTGGGATATAGTGGTAGTTTGTTTGGATCCATAGAAGGATATTATATAATTATTTTATAACTCCAATTGAACAAGTTATCCTATAGTGGTGAAGATATTACATAACATTATATAGTAGTTTTGGTGGGTAGGGATAAAGAGGGATGTAGATGATTGTTTCATGAAATTATTCAGTTCTTAGTATATAAATAGGGAGAATTAAAAACCTATAGGTATTTTATAGCCTTTTTATGTCTATTTGCATGTGAGAAGATAGCATGTTGGAATTTGAGAATTTTCCCATAAATTCACATGGAATCATGATACAATATTGCTGATTGTAGATCAACTATTGAAATTACATCATTTATTTTCTTTCCAACAATCATTCCTAGTTGAGTACCTGTGTAATTTGTATATGTAAGAGATGGTGTCATTTGTGGAGTTAAAATTTTAATTATTTCAAATAGAGATCCTAAAATTACATAAATATTTTAGGGAGGGTTGCATAATATGATGGGGAGTCAGGTAAAATGACCACATTGTTACAAACTCAGATAAACAACCAAATGTATTGGACTATACATACATTGGAATACTTTCATTAAGGTGAGGTTGTATATTTTTGTAGATCATGGGAGGATCAGGTGGATTTGATTGAGATCATATATAATTATATATTTCATGAATCAGTTCAGTAAAATCTACTTAACCCAATATATGGGAGATTAACCCAACCACTATTTTGTTATGTATAATTGTAATAAATAAAACATTCAGGGCTAATCATTGTGATAATGATGAAATTTCTGGTACTCCAAATTCAAAATTCTTTATTGATAGCTCCGGCTATGTAGATGTTTTATGATAATCTTCTTTGATGACCTTTGTTGTTTGTGGTTTAGGAATGAGTCTTCTTGAGAGTATCACTGTGAATAAGGCACAAATGACCTGGGAAAAAGGGGGAAATGAAACCTTAGTATATTGGTCCTTTAAAAAATTTTAAGAGAATCATATATTTGGAATATGAAATAGAGTTTATGCCAATGTATTCTGAATTGAATTACATGTTTTACATGTCTTAGTTAAGGAATTACCAACATGATCTATCACATGTTGTTTCCTATTAATTAGTGTATTTTGTTCCATATACAACCCTTTTTTAATGGTCGGTGATTATTTATGATAGGTAAGAGAAGATCTTGAGAGAACGTAGTATTCCACTAGTGAGGTTGTTGTGGAAAAAATGGATTGATTGAAGAGACGAAGTGGAAGAGACAGGATCAGATGCTATAAAATTAGACATTGTTACTTGAATATATCAAATCATAGTAAATTATAATGGATAAAAAGATCTATTTGTGGATACTTTTATCGTCTTGGGTCTTATAGGAATTTATAAATTTATTTTTTAATTTTGTGAGGATATTTTACGAATTTTTAGAGTGATAATGACCATTTCATGATGGAGGAGAACAATTTTATGGACTATGAGTACTTCCTAGGGAGGTAGTAGTGGATTAAATATTATTTCATTGTTTTAAGGCCCTTAAAGGTTATTATGGCATTATGGGTTTGTGTTAGGGTATTCCAAACGATTGGAGCATGGTCTTAGGTTACTGTGAAGATGTTTTTTAACTTCATTATTTGGGTTTTAAAACACTGATTATCCTAATATATGCCCCATTAGACACACTAACTATACATTAGATAACCATTGGGATCATTGAGAGGTAAATAAGTTATTTTCCTCACAAACCCATATAATTATATAATTTATTGATCCAATTAGTACATAATCTATGGTTGGTCTTGCTGAACAAAAATGTTCTTCAATCTGAATTTTTTCCTCATTATATATTTATTATTATTTTGGTATATTTATCACATTTTATTATATTTTGAGTTTTAGAATATATATTTGAATTGTGAATAAAACATTAATGATCCTATATTCTTATTACTATGGTTTTGAAAATCACATAATATTTAGTGTCATTTTATCTTCAGTTTCAGGATCGTTATATGATCTACATATAAGGATGTAAGTTATTTTCTTACTTATGGGATTATAATTAATTTTGGTGTGACTGTTTTTATTATTAGTATTTTTCCTATGTTGTTTGAATTATGAAATTAATTTTAATTTTTTTTATAAAAGTATTTTTCTTTAGATTTGATAATGGTTATAGTTTTTGGTTAAACCATGGTAGATGTTTGGAAATTGGGATTTGGGTTATTCCATGGAACCTTAGATTAGAAAATGTATAAGGAAACATTTTTGGTGATCCTAAATTGATTATATTTAAGATTTTGTTTTAATAGATAAATTTAGGGAAACATATTTTGAAATGTGAACAACTTTTTATAATTAAACATGTTGGTTATGAGAAATTACCAAGATGGGTAGTGTTTGGATGAAAGTGTTAGGAAATTAGGATAGATAATAATATCAATCATTTTTTGTGATATGGAAATGTTGGAAAATGAAATTTGGAACCATATGGATGGGTGACTATCCAAAATTGGTTTATGATATGATAATATACATAAAATTATGTTGCAAGATTTTTATTACTAATATTTCCCTTGTATATAATAGTTTGTTATAAAATATTTATTTGGTGAAAATAATAAGTGTTTAATTTTTTAGGATATATTAAATTTCAATATTTCTTTTACTTCATTGGAATTACTTGGATTAATATAAACTATTTTTTAAATTTGATAACCAATTTTCAATGGAATTGATTTCATATTAATTAATAAGCCTACTTGGTATTTCTTTAGATTGATTTTGGAAAATCATGTGAGTTATTCTTACCCAATCAATAAACATATCTTTGTGCTCTTATTGATGATTTAATACATGATAAAGGTAATGAGAATAATTAATTTTTAGGGGTTATGGATCATAATAGTTTAGGTCATGGGGGATTTGGTCATGTTAAGACATCTGTTTGGGAAGGAGGTAGACTATTATCATTGGAGAAGTGTTATTAAAATGCTTTTTGATTCATAATTGATATATGAGTCTATTTTATTTCATTTAATTTCACATTATTTTGTTTTAGTTTACATTAAATTATAATTTTTATTGGTTTTTAACTGAATGTGAATTTTTAACATATATCTATTTTGATACATTTGATGGAAAATAATTCCCCATTAATTTGGTTGGCCCATTATACTTATTTTCAAGAATCTAATGATTGAGAAACTATCTTTAGGACTTGCATGGTTCCTAGATTGTGTATTGTGATATAGAAACCCATTTTAGGGTTCTCATGTTGATAATAATTGTTTTGTTAGATTGGTATCAATGTGGTTAGAATATATTTATTATTTCAATCACAGTGTTGATTAGGTTGATGTTATATTTTTTATGAACATTTATATGGTTTATGATTGGATAATATAGTTCATTATGATAAATGGTGTAGTTGATTTAATGGTTGTTGTACCAAATGGTGGTTTTTTTTGGCGTATGGTTTGGTTATTTATGTGATGTTTTGTATTGGTCTGGGTGTTTGTGTAATAGTATCAATAAATATGTAATGACATTGAATAAATTAATTAAATAATGACATGGGATGTGATAATTTATAATGAGGTTTCAGAATTAATTAAATGGTTCGAAATTATAATTGAAATAGGAAATTATAGACTTCATAGTAATAGAAGTGGAAATTTGAAAGATTATAATTACAATTTTAATTATGAGATGACGTTTTGGTTATGTTATGTTGTAGTGGTTGTGAATTAATGTGGTTATTGAATTAATAGTGCTAAAATATTATTCTTATAAAAATTTTAAAGGGTGGAATATATAAATATATTTTTAATGTAATGTAGATGGTAAAAATTAATAATGTTAATAATAATTGGGGAATATATATATATAATGAAATATATAAAATATATTTGGTGAAAAAATATGATTTATTTGGTAATGATGTGGTTAAATGAAAAAATTCATTTGTTTTATAATTGTTATGTGGTGATTAAATGGTCAGTTATGTTGGGTTTAGTAGTGGAAATAATGTTATTATGTGGTGATGATAGTGTGATATAGTGTCTTAAAATTAGGATTTCGACCCTTAAGAGGAGTGTGTTGTTTTAATATATTCATTTTACTTTTTTTATTTCTTTTAAAATAACAAACAAGTCAGAAAACATGATAGAAACCTATATGTTTTTAGGGGTATCAAGGAATTTTTCATCATTTAGATGTAAGAGGTTATGGATGGTTGGTTACTCTCCCCTCCTCAATATCTCTTATTGAATAATCATAGGATTTTATGGCTCTTGGTTATGATGTATGAGCTATAATGTCTAATATTTATAGTGAATATGATGTGGGTACACAATGGGGGTGTAAATGAATGGTTGAGGACTTGAGGATGGTGTCCTTCATTATTATATTACTTTATATAAAGGTGATATTAGGATGTATGGAATGTGGAAGTTTTTATTGATTTATTTTGGGTGTTTTTGTTGTGGATATATGGTTATGCGAATATAAAATGGATGGGATCATTGTGATGGGTGTTGTTGGGGAATACGTTTACTAGTTAAGTGAGTAAGTTGATGTGGGATATCATATTATAGATATTTTATTTTTATATTACCAAACTTGTATGTGTTAATGGGTGAGTGAACCTGGGTGGGGATGGCTAATCAGTTTAACTTTTATATGTAAAAACCTAGTATCTATATTTATTCACTTATCCATAATATGATTCTTTCACATTTTCATAAGTGGTTTTGGGGAGGATCTCACTGAGTACACTTTTATGCTCACCCATATATATATACATATATTTGTGCATGTGTGTTTTGTTCATCAGGTCTATAGGAGGGAGTTGGGGATTGAACTTGACTTTACTACCTCATGGTAGTTGCTTGTGTTAGAAGGTGTTGTGTAGTTTCTACCATTGTATTTGTCAATGATATTATAATTTTGGATTTTTTTCATTTATATAAGACATTCCATTCATGTAAAGGATTTTTTTATTAATTATTATATGGATTTATTAGTGGGTATTCATTTATTTAGGGTATTTATGATGGCATTTCCTCCCATGTGTATTATCTTATTCCATTAGTGATAATCACTAACCCATGACCAGTTGGATGTTGGATTTGGGGACCATGCCAATTGATAAGGGGTTTCTATAGGGGCATGTTATAAAATATTTAATATGAATAAATAAATATTTGTTTCTGTATAATAATGATAAACTAGTAATAATTTATAGTAAAAATTTAATAACAAATAATTAAAGAATTAATCATAATAAAATTTATTATTGTTAGTAATTCTTAATTCTTAATTTTTTATTATTATTATATATATATATAAATAAATGAACTACTAAAAATTTATATTCAATGATTTATAGTTTTTAGTTTATATATATATTAACACACAGATATAAATGTCTATATATATATACACACACACACAAATACACACACACAAATACACACACATATAAATGAAACAATAGACAAACACAAGGAAAAAGAAATAAATTGACAAACAGACACATGTATGTATGTGTATATACAAATATAAATATATAAGCATACATTTGTGTATGTATGTGTTTATATATATATATATACATTTATATATAAATATATATATATATATATTAACAATAAATAATTTATATTTTAGAATTTAATAACGAGAATTGATAATTACACATTTATTAATTACTATTAATATATTTTAAATTTATTATTAACTTTTAATTATTAAATATTATTTACTATATATATTCATTCTATTATAAAATATAATATACATACAGAAATACATACAAAAAGTTACAAAAAAATAATATTTTATACTTATCAATACACACACACACACATGTAATTACATGTGTGCGGACAAATATATATATATCAACATATAAATATATATATACATGTATTAATAATCATATTTATATTTATACTTATATTAATAAATTAGTTATAAATGTATATTTATATTAACATTCTCATGTGTATTTATATATGAATAACAATACTATTCAATATATTTTTATTAATTTATTTATATATTTAAATTTATAAATTATTTAAATTTTTATATATTTATATTTATATTAATAATTATTTTTTTTAAATATGAATACACACACACATTTATATATGTCAAGGATAAATCCCTTGTACTAGTGGTGTCAACTTTTACTTTTAACATTGAGGGTGGGGGTTCAAATCTAACCCTCTACAATTAATTGGGTTATTTTTCATGGACATTGCAATAGGCCAGAATAGGTGTGAGTACGCTGGACTGGTATGTGCCCTAGCAAGGGTGGGCACATCTACAAATAATTATTAAATATTAAATTAAATAAAAACATAAAAAAATTTATTTTTTTAAACTAATTCTTATTAGTGTTAAAATAAAATCCACCACTAATAAAATGGTAATGTATTAAATTGATATGAAATAAAAAAATCACTAAGATATGATTCCCAACATAGAAATCTATGATGGTTTCTAAAAAAAAAATAATCATTTGGTGGTGTTTGATACCGTAAATAAATATGAAAAAAATATTACGCTAAATCACCCTTATTATATATTCAAATATGATTTGTAAAAATGGTGAGGAACTCATAAAAAGATCTTGATGAAATTATCCGGTTATTTGAATCATAAAACTCTATTTTCATGTTGGTGTAGTGGATTAAGTGTTGTGATTTGACCCCTGAAATCACTTTAAATATTTTCTCTCTCATGTTTTTTATGTTTTTCTTAGAAATTGTTTTAGTAAAAGAATTATTTTATAGAACTTATTTTGTTTATTAAATATTAAAATTTAAAAAATTTAATATAATATAAATTTTTAAAAGTTAGTCTCACCTACTCTTATAATGATATTTAGGATAATAGTCAAACCCTTTGTTAGAGATATTATTTGATAATGTTTGAACATATTCCTCACCTTAACAAATTACCCAAACTTACCCACCATATAAAATTTATCATCCAAAAAGATTATTTCTGGGGAATGAATTTATATTAATCAATGATGTTTTGACGAAAATTATTCAACCACATGTATAATAAACTTAATTTAAGATGGAATAAAATACATTTTAAATGATTCAATAAACTATGTTTTATAGAGTCGTGGTCTATAAGCTGATAAAAATGAACTTTTCAAAATTTATTGAGATCCATGACATATTTAAAATATATAAAATCATTTGTTTTTGGATTTTTATATATGAATTAAAATTGTTAATATTACAAAAAAAATACTCCATGCGTTTATTTTTTTCAATTGATATTTTCTTGGATGTCCTTCTGTAATCTTTGACTAAATCTTGAGGAGTCTTAATTTATTGTAAAAGTGGTATATAGATTTTAGAGTTTTGGTAATTTAAGGATCATTCAATGGAAAGGTGGTTGCAATTATTTGTTGGTTATGATTTGAGAGATGAAAAAGGGATCCATCCATTGGATAGAAAACTAAAATGGACATCCCCTCATTCTGAAAAATCCTATCTTGAAATTGGCATTGTTAAAAAGGAAAATTATGAGTATGGAACAATGTTTTTGTCGATACAAGGCAGAAATAAGAACCATAGTTCATAGAGGCACCTTGTAATAGATTTCTAGTGTAGTTTGGCACAAGAAAGGGGTTATATTGCAAGGTTATACTATGGTGAGCCAATAGAAGGTGGTGGAATGATCATCTTAATTAAAGAGAGTTATTCTAAATCCATTTATGATATGGGATCTGGTAGAACGTGGTTACGCCATAATAATAGATACCACAACACAAATTGTATTGTTTTTTTATTAATAAGGAATGCATATATATATTTTCTCTAGGAATTTAGATAAAACATTGAGGTTAATAAAAGAGAGTTCTTCCAAATCCATTTCTGATATGGGATCTAGTAGAATAAGGTTACGCTATAATAATAGAGACCACAACACAAATTATATAGTTCTTTTATTAATATAAAATGCATATATACATTTTCTCTATAAATTTAGATATACCATTGACCTTGAAGGGTTACCAAACTACAAAAGTTCAAGTCATGAAATTCACTAATGATGACCACATATGTAACACCCCTCCCCTAACTCATTGGATTGAGGAGGTGGTGAGGGCTACTTGGCCTTAAGAAACATCCCTAAGACGGTAAAGGCTTGCAATAAATTCCAAAGTGTTTCAAGCAAGTGGGGGGGGGAAATATATCCTTTTAGAAATAAACCAACCAAAACACCACTAAAAACCACTATACGATGCATGTTTATCCAACAACAAACTCATGCATTATGAAAAGTGAACCACATTGTTCCACCACAAATACAAACCAACACAAAATCAGATTACCGAGAAGAAAACTAAACAAAATACCCAAAACAAGCTGAGAACTACCCACGGCTCCACAACGAGCTCCATGCACCAAGCACCATCACCTCTCCCAAGCATTACCATGAACCACTATCAATAAGATGTTTTCCCTTTACCTCTATCCTGGAAGATGACATCTGAAAAAGCACCAAAGTGCCCAAACAAGGGTGAGTATAAAACTCAGTAGGTTTTTCCCAATGACTTTTCAACTCATGTCACTAGGATAGAAGAGTTAGGCAACATTTATATAAAATAGTTATATAAAAAAATTTCTAAAAATAGTTTATAACAAGATATAAACAAGCTTCCACAACCAATCATATCCAAAAACATCCAAGTGCATTTGAAACCAATTACCAACAAGTTATTTTTTTCTATAAAAATAACCAAACAATCTTTCAAACCATTTCACAATATCCCTTTTGGGAAACCCAACTATTTCACAAACCCGTGAAATCAACCATGCATGCTACAATATGACAGTTCCATACTCATGAGCGGTTTCTCATTGATCTACCAAGTCGTCACAAGGTAATTGTTTCCCATGTGCCATTACACCTTTTCTACCGAGGACTAGGTCATATTTTAACCAAGCCTCGTACTTAATTGTCCCATGTTCCATTAAACGTTTGGCACTGAGCAGAAGGTCCAATTTCAACCAAGCCTCGTGTATGCAACATGAACACACACCACATATTCACGAAAATCATGCCAAAACCAACTTTCAATAAAAAAAACTTTTTATTGAAAACCATTTCTATCAAAACCAAGTATGTTAAACCATTTCAAACCATTTCAATAAAACAATACTTTTTTTAAAAACTAATGAATTAACCAATTTCATCAAGCAATTTCAATACCAACCCATTTCAATAAAACAACCTTTTTTTTGAAATACCATCTTTCATAAAACCATTTACCATTCAAGAAATTCCATAATTTAAAAACAACATTTTAAATTCAAGAAGCCAAATCTCTTTGCACAACAACTCACCAAGATTTCATAATTTCATCAAACCCACAAATCATCACTAAAGAAGATTTATTCCATGCTTTGCACAATCAATTTCATTCAAATAACCCAATTTTAATCTAAGACAATCAATTCTAGCGAGAGGAGTTCAGAGTGAAGCCTCCTACCTCAACAAAATAGGTGAAACCAACCAAGAATCGTGTCAAAACACCATGAAACCTCCTTAGATTCCTTCCCCTATCACCATCAAAACCAAAACCTGACTTAAAAGTCATCCACTACCTTAGATCTACCCACCTTGGGTGTAAATCTAAGGATCCATCAAGATGGAAGAATGAGATCTATGAAAACTAAAGGAAACGAGACTTACCTCAATCAACTGACCTCTAAATGCCAAGGCAACCCTCCGGATCACTTCCAAAACTCCGGGTAAGTCTTCTACCACCTTCACCAGAGAAAAATACCGTGATAGGGCCATTTAGGAGAAAAAATAGTGGGTTTAAAGATAAAAAAGATCAGATCCTTAAAAATAGGATCTAAGTTGACTTTGCGCACGGTTAGTCAAACCCTGCGCTAACCGTGCGGTAGTCACTACTTTGAAGGGGCACTCCACATGACCTCCTCGCATGGCTTTCCCAAACTTTTCACACACCATGTGGTCTCCTCTATCCAAAGTGACACCACCTGCATGGCTTCCACACAGTTTGGGAAACGTGTGTGAAGCCTGTGCGTCACCACCTTTTTCAACAAAACCCACACTAGACCGATAATTTTCCCATGCAAGACTTTATCCTGCCTATCCACAATCTATACTGCGATATATACCAACAAAGCATCCGGCTCTAGGTCATCGTGATCCCATCTGATCACATGGTCAGGATCAGGCTGATACTTCTTCAACTGAGATATGTGGAACACATTATGCACTACAATGAACTATGATGGTAGTTCCAACCGATACACCACCTCCCTAACCCATTCCAGTATCTCAAAAAAGCCAAAGTATCTAGGAGATAACTTTCCCTACATCTTGAAACGATGATGTCAAATCTTTGGAGATATTCTCAAGAAGACATGATCACCCACAATGAAAGACAACAGTCTTCGACGGTGATCTGTATAAGATTTCTGACGACTTTGATCCATCTCTATCCTCTTTCTAATCAATTGTATCTTCTCTGTTGTCACTTGGAAAACGCTTTCCCTGACTAGTGACGTTTCACCCGATTCCAACCAGTATAGTGGAGAACGACAAGGACGGCCATACAATGCTTCAAACGGAGCCATGCGTATTGAGGCTTGAGAGATGTTATTTTATGTGAACTCCACTAAGGATATATGCTCCTCCCATGAGCCACAAAAATCCATTACACAAGCCTGCAACATGTCTTCCAAAGTTTTTATTGTCTTCTCGGATTGCTCATCCATCTGAGGATGATACGTCGTGCTCATGGTAAACTGAGTTCTAAGGGATTTCTATAATGATATCCAGAAACGAGATGTGAATCTCATATCTCTATTTGAGACTTTAGACACTGGTACACCATGCCTCTTTACCACTTCTCGGATATAGATTTTTGAAATATCTTCCACCGTATGAGTTTCACGAATAGGGAAGAAATGGGCCGACATGGTTAGACGATCTAGTATCACCCAAATGACATCGTGTTTCTGGATTGTTCTTGGAAGACCTGTAACAAAATCCATTGCTATCTGTTCCAATTACCACACTGGTATAAGTAAATACTGTAACATACCAACTGGTCTTTGAGCCTCTTCATTAACCTGTTGACAAGTTAGGCACCGTGGGACAAACTCGGCCACCTTCCTTTTCATACCGCTCCACCAAAACTACACCATCAATTCCTTATACATCTTCTGTGTACCGAGGCGTACAACCCATCTTGAATGGTGGTTAGAATGTAGGATTTGTTCCTAAAAAACTATATGTACAACCATCCAATCTCTGAAACACACAACTGAACCTTCATAAAGTTTACATCCATCAGTGGTCTCCCCAGTATTGTGTTTTGAATATACAACTAGACATTTTTCATCAGATGTTTGTGCTTATTTGACCATCTTTACTAGATCGCGAATAAGCATAGCTGAAAAGAAAATTGCCACATCACCTCTG
This sequence comes from Viscum album, assembly GCA_963277665.1. NCBI lineage: Eukaryota > Viridiplantae > Streptophyta > Magnoliopsida > Santalales > Viscaceae > Viscum > Viscum album. The sequence continues at coordinate 236,703,726 of OY728141.1, forward strand.
TCTTCACATTCCACCTGCATGTCTTCTAAGACAGACATCAATTGCCATTCGTCTGAGGCTTCTTTCACCAACTGACCATATGAATTTCAACTTAATGCATCCACCACCGAATATCCTTTTCTCGGTGTGTACATTATGTCAAATACAAACATCTAGAGATACATCATCCATCTCCTTTTCCTTAGATTCAAATCTCGCTATGAGAAAATGTGTTTCAAGCTTTTGCGATCTGTAAACACTGTAAATTTCTCACCAAAGAGATAATGTCTCCATGTTTTCAAAGCATGGATGACTAAATCCATCTCCAAGCCATGTGTTGGGTAGTTCTTCTCATCCACTCTCAGTTTCCTTGATCCATAAGTAACAACATGATATCTTTTCATGAGAACACAACCCAACCCTGATCCCGAACCATCACAATACACCACATAGCTCTATCTTGATTCTGGAAAGATTAAGATAGGTACCGATGTAAGGTGAACTTTCAGTTCTTGAAAGGATTTATGACATTCTTCCTTCAATTAGAATAGAGAATTCTACATAGTCAGAGCTGTCATTGGTGAAGCATGTCAAGGGAAATCACGCAAAAATCATCGGTAGTAACCAGCTAGACCAAGAAAACCGCATATCCCAACCACATTATTTTGTGGTTGCTAAGAGATAATAGATTCTATATTTTTAGGATAAATAGAAATTCCTTTCTTAGAAATGACATGAACATGGAAACATATATCTTGAATCCAAAAATCACACTTTGATAATTTGGCATAAAAACGATGATCTCTCAAGATTTGTAACATTGTTTCCAAGTGAACCTCATGCACAACCCTTGTCTTTGAATACACCAAGATTTCTTCAACAAACACCACAACAAAAGAATCCAGATATCGTTGAAATATCTGATTCATCAAGGACATGAATACCGCTAGTGCATTCGTTATACCGAAAGGTATGACTAAATATTTGTAGTGGCTATATCTTCTTCTGAAATCTGTCTTTGGAATATCCTCCTCTGAACTCGCAATTGGTTATATCCTGACCAAAAGTCAAACATAGAGAACCACTGAGCTCCCCTCAATTGATCAAATAGATCATCAATGCGTGGAAGTGGAAATCTATTCTTTATCATAACTTGGTTAAGCATACAATAATAAACAAACAACCTAAGAGTTCCATCTGCCTTCTTCACAAACAACACTGGTGCTGCCCACTGAGACACGCTTGGCCAAATGAAACCTTTCTTTTCCAGTTCTTCCAACTGCACTTTCAATTCCAGTAACTCTATTTGTGACATCCTATAATACAGAAGGTAAATAGGACTGGTCCCGAAAGAAGATCAATCGTAATCTCCACTTCCATTAGAGGTGGTAACCATGAGAATTTATTAGGAAAGACATCTTGAAATTGATCCACAACAGCTGGAATACTATTTTCCTCAATCTCTTCCATTGATGCCAAATTCAATGCTACCAGTTGGTAAGAGATCATTTCCACCATTTGTTCCAACAATCGCTTTGCACCATTCTTTACCATCCCCTCCTCTCTGAAGAGATGGTTGATGTCGTCCTCAGTGGTGAAACTGACCATTCTCCTATAGCAGTCGATGTGAGCCTTAAACATCGTCAACCAATCCATACCCAGGATTACGTCAGAGACATCCATGTCCAACATTGAGAAGTCCCATTTTAACTCAGCTTCATCAACAGTTATAGCACATTCTCTACACACAAAGGATTGACATTCTCTTTCACCCAGAGGAGTTTTCAGTTTCAAAACAGAAGGAATCATTTCCATTTTTAAACATAGCAAGACAACAACACGAGAAGAAATGAAGGAATCTAATACACCAGTATCAAATAACACTTGCACAAGGGTAGAATTCATGAGAATCGAACCTCTCACTATAGATGGTCATTCCTGATCATCCACAATCATCTGCTCATCTCCATACAATTTCTTTGTGGCTACACTATTCTTCTTTTTTGCCTTATTGAGACTTTCCTTATTGAGGGGTCATTGTATTTCAAGAACCACCATGGATGGCTCTATTATGTTGGCGAGATTGATGTTTTTTCCTCGCCCTGTCTAAGCATAAGATGCTTGTGACACCTGAGAAGTGTCACGAACACCCGACCGTGGAGCACGATGACAATATCACTGAAGATGCCCCATCTTATTGCAATTGTGGAATTCTCTCGGTGGTGCAGTACATTCTCGTTTCATGTGATCAATCGTGCCACACTGAAAACATCCGGCTTTCATCATGGGTCATGGAGGAAGATTCACCAATCCAGCCGTCTAATTCTAATTCGCACTCCCACCTTGGAAGTAGGTGTCCCTCTTTTTCTTATTCGCAACATTAGAGTTCCCACCCGTTCTGGTGGGTATCATCATACATATTCCTCCCATAACTCATGAGATGTCTCTTTCAGCTACTGTTGCTCTGTTTACCATCTCCATATAATCCATAATATAAAGCACATCTATCATCGAGCGAATCTTCTATCACAATCCGGATTCAAAGATGCATGCCTTCTGAGATGCACTTGCAGATAATTTCAGTTAAAACTGCACTAAATTCATGAATTTAGCCGCATACTCCGTGACAGAGAGATTCTCCTCCTTTAGTCTGAAAAATTCTGTCATCCACTGTATCTTAAACGTGTGTGGATAGAATTGTTTATTGAAAAATTTCTCAAATTCCTCCCATCCCAGGCCTTGATCCACCTTAGCCTGCACCACTATCTCCCACAACTGTCGTGAAAGATTCCCCAGCATATGCGTTGCCAACTTTACATTCAATTCTGCTGGTGTGCCGGTGAAATCAAAGATATGATTTATCCAACATAGCCACATCTCCGTTTTTTCGGGTTCAGCATCACCCCGAAAGGTTGGTGGATTCTGCATCATGAAGTGGATGGTATGATCCACATACCTCGGTTCATTCCTCTTGTTCCCCGTATCCACAGCTTGAAAATCTTGGATGATACTCTGAAACAGCTCTTGGTTCACATGTGGTTCAAGTGAAACCACATTCTCTGCAGCTTCTTCGGGTTGGTTCTGACGATGCCTACCAGGTGCCATTTTCTAAACCAACAACAACCTCCGTCAATATCACTCTCTAGAAATTGATGAACTAAAATTTAAAATTCTCTCACATCATCTATCACAAAATTGTTTTCAAAACAACCTTTTCCCATGTTCAAATATTTTCGAAAGCAATCAGCATGCTTTTTGAAAATCAACCCATTTTCAAAATACAAAAATTACCTTGTTTTCAAAATATTTTACTTGAAATCAATTTCTGTATTTTTTAAAAAATTCACATCTTGCACAAAATCCTTACTCATTCCTCACAATGAGATATGCAATACTAGTGGGAAGTCATTCCTCTATATTTTATGTCATGCTCATCTCATTGGCTCAACCCATGACCATGAGATTTCCAACATTATAGAAGTGTATTCAAAACAATTATGTACCCAAAACCTTGGTAACTTGATGTTTAGCATAAACGGGTTAGCTATGTGATTTTATGTTATACATTTCAAGTTCCAATAATCCTACTCCTGTTTAATATTTCAACCCAAGGATACACATGTATGAATTCCATATCTTGGACCAAGAACATCGATGACCACTTATTAGGTGAGGACCGAACAAGATGATACCATTTGTAACACCCCACCCCTACCTCATTGGCTTGAGGAGGCGGTGAGGGCTACATGTCCTTAAGCAACATCCTCAAGATGGAAAAGGTTGGCAATAAATGTCAAAGGGTTTCTAGAAAGTGGGGGACAATTTACCCTTTGAGAAATAAACCAAAAAAACCATCACTAATAACCACTATATGATGCATGTTAATCCAACAACCAACTAATGAATTACAAAAAGAGAACCACACTATTCCACCACAAATACAAACCAACACAAAACTAGATTACCAAGAAGAAGACTAAAAAAAGACCCAAAACAAGCTGAGACACTCTCCACGGCTCCAAACCGAGCTCCAAGCATCAAGAACCATCACCTCTCCCAAGCATCACCATGAACCACTATCAGTAAGATGTTTTCCCTTTACCTGTGTCCCAAAAGTTGACATCTGAAAAAGCACCAATGTGCCAAAGAAGGGGTGAGTATAAAACTTACTAGGTTTTCTCCAATGAATTCCCTACTCATGCCACTAGGATATAAGAGTTAGCCAATATTTATATAAAACAGTTATTTAAAACAATTTCTCAAAACAGTTTATAACAAGTTATAAACAAGCTTCCACAACCAATCATACCCAAAAACATCCAAGTGAATTTGAAAACAATTACCAACAAGTTATTTTCTTCCATAAAAATAACTAAACAAGATTTCAAACCTTTTCACAATATCCCTTTTTGGCAACCTAGACATTTCACAAACTCGTGAAATCAACCATGCATGCTTCGTTATGACAGTTCCATACTCATGAGCGGTTTCTCGTCGATCTACCAAGTCGTCATAAAGGAATTGTTTTCCCATGTGACATTACACCTTTGGCACTGAGCACAAGTTCATATTTCAATCAAGACTCATACATAAATGTCACATGTTCCATTAAATGTTTGGCACCGAGCACAAGGTCTTCTTTCAACCAAGCCTCCTATATGCAACATGAACACACACCACAAATTCACGACAATCATGCCAAAACCATCCTTTCAATAAATAAGCATTTATTGAAAACCATTTCCATCAAAACCATGTGTGTTCAACCATTTCAAAAAATTTCAATAAAACAGTACATTTATTGAAAACCAAAGAATGAACCAATTTCATTAAGACATTTCAATACCCAACCATTTCAATAAAACACCCCTTTTATTAAAAACCCATCTTTCATCAAACCATTTACCATTCCATCAAATCCTTAATTTAAAATCAACATTTTAAATTCCTGAATCCAAATCACTTTCCACAATAATTCACCATGATTTCACAATTTCATCAAAACCATAAATCATCACTAAAGAAGATTAATTCCATGATTTTCACAATAAATTTAATTCAAAAAACCCAATTTGAATCTAAGATAATCAATTCTATCAAGAGGGGTTGAGAGTGAAGCCTCATACCTCAACAAAATAGGTAAAACAAACCAAGAACCGGGTTGAAACACCACAAAACCTCCTTATATTCCTTCCCCTATCACCAAGAAAAACAAAACCTAACTTAAAATTCATCAACTACCTTAGATCTACCCAAATTGGGTGTAGAATTAAGTATCCATCAAGAGGGAAGAAGGAGATCTATGAAAACTAAAGGAAACGAGACTTACCTCAATCAACCGGCCTCTAAACACCAAGGCAACCCTACAGATCGCTTCCAAAATGCCTGGTAAGTGTTCTCCCACCTTCTCCAGAGAGAAACCCAAAGATAGGGATTTTTAGGAGAAAAAATGAGTGGGTTTAATGATAAAACAGATTATATCCTTAAAAATAGGATCTATGTTGACTTTTCACATGACTAACCCACACGGTTAGTCAAACTGTGCACTAACTATGCAGTAGTCACTGCTTGGAAGGGGCGCTCCGCACGGCTTACTTGCATGGTTTTCCCAAACCGTGCACACACCGTGCAGTCTCCTCTATCCAAAGTGACACTACCTGCATGTCTTCCGCACGGTTTGGGCAACCCATGTGAAGCCTGTGCGTCACCACCTTCTTCCATTCGATACCTTAAAAGTCTCCCAACTCTCCCCAAACATTTCTCATATTCTTCATTTACATAAAAAGCATAAAACAAGGGTTACTTACCAGAAACTGAGGGTACTACATTCTCCCCACCATTGGTCCTTCCATCCAAGAAATGTAGAAAACCTTACACCAGCTGAAATAGTTACGGCCACTCCTCTTTCATTTCATTCCCTCGTTCACAAGTTTGTTCCTAAATCTGACTATGTTACCACAAAACCCGAACTAGCCCGACACTTTTCCCATGCAAGACTTTATCTTGCCTATCCACAATCTGTACCGGGATGTAAGAACCCGGGGTTTTTGGAACAGGTTAAAATCCCAACCCTGTTTAAATTTTTGACCGGTTTCCAAGGAGTCTGGAAAATCTGGGATGTTTCTGGAAATTTCTAGACTACACGCCGTGTACTCTTAGTACACGCCGTGTATGTGTAGGCGAGTGACCAGCCGTGTGCTCACCTAGTACATGTCGTGTAGTGACTTTGTAGTACTTTCTTACTACACGGTGTGTAGTTTTGAACACGATGTGTAGACCCCCGACCGTGTGAGGCCATACATGGCGTGTAGGTCAGTTGGTTGAGTAGAACCATGGGCACATCGTGTTCCCTTTGGACACCCCGTGTGGTCTAGCAGTGTATAAGGGAAACACAAGGTGTGTGGGTAAGTCGGCGAGGAAGAGAAGAGAAACCCAGTACACGCCGTGTACCCAAAGGTACACGTCGTGTACTCATGTCGGTAGGTTCTGAAAGTAAGTCGGTGGAATATCGTCGTCTTATGAACAGTTAAATGAACTATACATGGCGTTTAGTCCTAAAGTACACACCGTGTACTTTGTTTTTTTCTCTTAAAATGGGAATTAGCCTCGTTTTGAGGTAGAACCTCAATACATCATTCGGGTTGGGCAGAAGGGAGCTGGCCAGATCTTCAAACCTTCCCCGGATTGTTGTCTGAGACCCGTTTCAAGCTCTGATTAGTGCGTTGGAACCCCCTTGGTAAGCCCTCGATCCCTCTTTGGTCGTTTTGTTTTTTGTTCGTTCTAGAACGAGTTATGGGCGTTTGAGCGGTGTTGATTATTTTGTATATTTAATGCGTTTTAGACTGAATTGGTGGGTGTTACTGGAGGAGTAGCATCGTGCGAGTCTCAGGTAGGTGGTGCATACTTCATTTTGTGTTTTCACAGTTTTTTGGGTGATGCGGCCTTCGGCGCATTTTCGTGTATTTTGTGTGGGACCTGTTTTATTTTCTTTTTCATACTGAATTGCTTATGGAACCTCTGGGATGCCTTTGGGTTTGCCCGGTTACCTGTTTGCATGAGCAGGGTCGGGTGAGGGGTCGTTGCTCATCGGGGCATTTTGGTCGGGGAATGCCAAAATGGTTTTATTAAATTATTAATGTGTTAATATGTTTATTTTAATTTATTAAATCCTGTTATAATTGTTAGAGTCATTTAAGACCTCGGTACTAGTATGGGACAGCACCATGCATAGTGCAATTCAACTGTTTAGTTTTTTTTGCCTGGTTATGTTTTCTAGTTAAATATGACTTCTATGAAATTGCTGGATTTCATCTGTTAGACCTTTTGGAGTTGTTTTGGGCTTCGCTCAGTTGCGCTTGAGTGATGGTGATCACCATCTGGGGCTTTTCCCGGGTTACTTTGGGTGGTTTTGACCACGGGTTTGGGCGTCATGGACGTCGGCTTGAGGAAGTATGACTGTCAGGTTGGGCATGACCTAGGTTACTTGGATGGCGAGGCCATCGGACTTGAGGAACATGGTTGCAGGGACACGAGGTGTCGGATTTTTTGGTGTCTTAGGTACTATTTTGGTGATTACCGCTCACCCGGGACTTTGAGTAGTGTGCACACAGAGATACTCCGTGATGAGGTGGTTTTGACCACTCGTGTGGGTAGAGGCCCCCGTAGTTGCGGTTATGTTTTATGGTTGGGGGTGCTCTCCATAGAAATCCACGTGGGGGTGAGGATCCTTCAGGGGATGGGCGTGCCTTCAGGACGTTGGTACTTGAGACACGAGGTGTCAGGAGGCACGTGGTTCCCTGTTACTATTTTTGGGCATGCCTTCGGGATGTCGGTACTTGAGACATGAGGTGTCAGGAGGCATGTGGTGCTGGGTTACTTTTTTTGCGCATGCCTTCGGGACGTTGGTACTGGAGACACGGGCTGCCAGGTGGCACATGGTGCCTGCTTATATGATAGAGATTCTGGCGTTGGATGAAGCAGGTGACAATCCATAGTGGCTGTTGAGCACTAGTGGAGTTTGTAATTATTTGTGAATTGTATTGTTTACTTCTTTTCTGAAAAATTAATAACTTCTTAAACATATATATTTGGTATGCACCGTTGGGTGGTATCCTACTGAGACTTGTCTCACACCCTGCACAGGCCCTTTGGGACGCATGCAGACTTTATGGATTTACGTGCAGGGAAGAGGCTAGCTTCAGGAGCAGGGCTGCGTTAGTTTTTTCATTGAGATGGTATGGACCTTGAGATCATACCTAGCTGGGTTTTACTTTGTTTTGTTTACTTTTTTGTATCGAAATGCTTACTTGTTGTAGCTACTGTTGGTTAGCCATTGGCGGCCTTTTTATACTCAGTTTTGTATGACCTGTTTTGGATGCATGCTTGGTTGTTTATAGTAGTTGTGGTAGTTGATTACTGGCATGTTGTTCTTTTTACTTCCGCTGGAGTTGTTTTCTATATTGCTTCCGCTGTTTATTGTTATTTAAGGTGCTTCCGCTATGCAGGTCTGGTTCGAGTCTGTATACGCTTTTTTTCTGCTGCATCTTTACTGTTATAATTGGACCAGTACCCTTATTATGATCCTCAGAGAGGTTATAGCCTCCCAACTTTACCAAATAGACCCTCGCTGCTAGTCAGCATCCGTTGACGTTCAGGGGAGGTGCGCCTAAGGTAGTGACACCAGACCTATTCGGCACTATTCGGGTTGTTGGCCGGGTCCGGGTCTTTACAAAGTGTTATCAGAGGAGTTCTTGACAGGGATTTAGTAGCAGTGTTGTACATTCTATTAATGGGATTGAGACTTCTCTTTTTATTTCTGCTAGTTTTATTATTTGGGATATGGTAGAATGGAGATAGTTTGTTATAGGGACTGGGTTTCTAGCTTGTGCTTGGGTGCCTATAGCCCCAGGTACGAGGGATGGACCATGTTTCCATGGGTGGGAACTGCCATTTGTTTTTTCTCATATTACATTTTATATGATTTCCACCTCAGTGGATCACTTGATGTTTGATTTTATTGATTGTGATATGTGACCCTTGACCCGGTGTGGTAAGGGAGACTTGGACCTTGGCCTGGTATGTCAAGGCTTGGTTTCTTGGCTTTGATAGGCACATTTTTAGGGTATTTTAATTTCATAATTGCATGTATGCTCTGTGAAGTGATAATTCCATGTGAATGAAATCAATTGACATGCTTTAAAATGCTTCAAATGCGAATTAGTGAAATTCCTGATAGAATTGCTAGTTGTACAATGTGTATGCCATGCTTTATATTTTGGTAGAATTGCATGTTGCAGTATAGTTGGGTCTGACTCTTTGGGGAGCAGGCAGGTACTATGATTGAGGCAGTGTAACTGTCAGGATTGGGCGACTCGGTCTTCTGTTTGAGGCAATGTGAGTTGTCGGGACGGGCATGGCCTGAGGTACTTTTGATACTTGGTTGTGTTGAGGGTAGGTAAGGAGGCCATGAGGCCGGGATTCCATGGGGCAAGGGTTGCGGTGAGGGGGAGTAAGGGTAGTTGTTATGCACTTCCTTTTACTGCTTTCCTTATCTGCATAGAATATTTTGCTGGATATATGTATGGGTTGTCTGGCCATTTATGGTATTTAGCAGGTTACTCCTTCACAAGACGATGGAGCATCAGGCAAGAAAGGATACAGTGCCGCAAGATCTGGGTTAGAATTTTTTAAAGGAAGAGCACAAGCCGCAGGTACACGCTAAAGGACAGGATCATGTTCAGGATCCTGCATAGGCAGGACAGCAGCCGAGTTTGGCATCGTTCAGGTCGTGGCTCGACGAGCAGCTCCGGGCGAGCCTGGCACGCGTCTTGCAGGGGATTGACAGAGGTTCACAGGTTACAGAGCCTTCTATGGCGTATCTGACGCGTGAGTTCCAGTCACAACACCCGCCACTTTTTCAGGGTGAAGGTCGTCTACAGGCAGTTGAGAACTGGATAGAGAGTATACAGATGATCTTCGAGCAGCTCAAGATGCCTCTCGGGCAGAGGTTCAAGCTGGTGACTTACATGCTAAGAGGGCCAGTGAAGCATTGGTGGGACGTATAGGTACAATCTCGTAGGCACGAGGGACTGGCATGGAAGGACATCGAGGATAGGTTCTTTGAGCACTTTTACCTAGAGACACTGAGGGTAGAGAGAGCTAGGGAGTTCTTGAGTCTCCAGCAGGGAGATATGCCAGTCATGGACTACACAGTTACCTTCACAGAGTTGTCCCATTTTGCACTCAGTATTGTGAGAGATGATGCAGCTAGCGTAAGGCGCTTCCAGTATGGCTTACGACACGCAATTCAAGTCCAGGTGAACATCTTCAGGATGGGGTTTTTCTCAGAGGCGGTGAATCAGGCGCTCATAGCTGAGGGCAATGAGAGAGAGAGAAATCTCGCTTGAGCAGGAAGACAACTTTAGGTGATGGCTCGGACAGCATGAAACGAAGATGGGATGAGTTCCAGCAGGTCAGTCAGGCCAGAGATTCATCTAGACCACCTTGAGGGAGTTCTTTGGTGGTTTCCTTCCAATGTGGACAGTCAGGGCATGTTCGGGCACAGTGCGATAGGCCTCCGAAGGAGTGTCGGGCTTGTGAGAAGGATGTACATCTGGAGAGGTTTTGCAGGCAGCCTTCTTAGACAGCCAGCAGGCAGGGATCGGGACAGACTACAACATCTGGAGTTGGTTCAGGTTCGGTACTGGGAGAGGGTATTCGAGGTTCAGCTATGCGCGGGGGTCATGAAAGAGACGGTGGGACCCAGCCGAGGGGTCAGTGGCCGGTGACTAGAGCAGCATCGGGAGGTCAGGCGTCAGGCAGCCGTGTTTCAGGCCAGGTGCATGCCGTGGAGCTGCCAGAGGCTGAGTAGGCTGGTGAACTGATGAAGGTTAGAGGTACACCACGGTGTGACCATGACCTCCATGTTTCCTTTTTGGCATGACCTGTAGAGGCATGTCTGTTTTGAATGCACGTGGTGCACAGGATCTATTTAGACTGATTAGATGCTAGTCATTGGGATTCACACCAGATCGTGTGCGTGATATATATATATATATATATATATATATATATGAGGTGCCGTGGGCATCGGGGCATCATGGATGTGGGTTACATGAGGTGTCATGGGCATCGGGGCATCATTGATGCGGGTTACTGGAGGTGCTAGGAACCAAGACCTCGTGGAGGCAGACACTGATGCGGTGCAGGTTATGTTGTGTGTCAGAAACGACACAGGAGCACCAATGAGGTATAGGGGTGATAATGCATCACGGGAGGATTATGCGTTCAGAAAATAGGTTAGCAAACCTTGTTTGCTTTACGTTCTATTGGGTTTAGACCAGGTAAGGTGACTCCTAAGGTGGGGAGCCCCCTTGAGGAATTTATCCAGAACCTTTAAGACCGGGGTAGTCCGGGTTGTTTAACTGGGATGGGAATGTTCAGTGCCATCTCCTAGTTTCGTTTGGTAGCTCGGGGACAAGATACATTATGGTGGGGAGTTTGTAAGAACCCTGGTTTTTTGAACGGGTTAAAATCCCGACCTTGTTTAAAATTTTGACTGGTTTCCGAGGAGTCTAGAAAATATGGGAAGGTTCTGGAAATTTCAAGACTACATGCCATGTACTCTTAGTACACGCCGTGTATGTGTAGGTGAGTGACCGGTCATGTGCTCGCTGAGTAGATGTCGTGTAGTGACCATGTAGTAGTTTCTTACTACACAGCGTGTAGTTTTGAACACACCGTTAGACCCTTGACCGTGTGAGGCCATACATGGCATGTAGGCCTGTTGGCCGGGTAGAACTAGGGGCACGATGTGTTCCCTTTGGACATGTCGTGTGGTCTAGCCATATATAAAGGAAACACATGGCATGTGGGTAAGTCAGCAAGGAAGAGGAGAGAAACTCTGTACACAACGCGTACCCATAGGTACACGTTGTGTACTCATGTCGGCAGGTTCGGAACGTAAGTCGGCGGAATCCTTCCATCTTATAAACATTTAAATACACTATACATGGCGTGTAGTCCTAAAGTACATGGCTTGTACTTTCTTTTTTCACTTAAAACGAGAAGTAGCCTCATTTTGAGGCAGAACCTCAATACCTCCTTCTGGTTGAGCGGGAGGGAGCCGGCCAGATCTTCAAACCTTCCCTGGATTACCGTCCGAGACCCGTTTCAAGCTCTGATTAGTGCCTTGGAACCCCCTCGGTAAGGCCTCGATTCCTCTTTGTTCGTTTTTTTATTTTTGTTCTAGAACGAGTTATGGGCATTTGAGCAGTGTTGAATCTTTTGTAGATTTACCGCGTTTTAGACTGAATTGGTGGGTGTTACTGAAGGAGTAGCATTTTGCGAGTCTCAGGTAGGTGGTGAATACTTCATTTTGTGTTTTCGCGGTTATTTGGGTGATGCGGCCTTCGGCACGTTTTCAGGTGTTTATGAGCGGGACCTGTTTTATATGCTTTTTCATACCGAATTGCTTAGGGGACCTCTGGGATGCCTTTGGGTTTGCCCGGTTACCAGTTTGCATGAGCAGGGCCGGGTGAGGGGTCGTTGCTCATCGGGGGATTTTGGCCGGGGAACGCCAAAATGGTTTTATAAATTATTAAGATGTTAATAAATTAGTTTAATTTATTAAATACTGTTATAATTGTTAGAGGAATTTAAGACCTCGGTGCTGGTATGGGACAGCACCCTGTATATTTCAATTCAACTATTTAGTTTTTTTTTGCCTGGTTATGTTTTGTGGTTAAATATGTCTTATATGAAATTGCTGGATTGCATCTGCTGGACCTTTTGGGGTTGTGTTGGGCTTGGCTCAGTTACGCTTGAGTGATGTTGATCACCGGTTGGGGCTTTTCCCGGGTTACTTTGGGTGGTTTTGACCACGGGTTTGGGCATCATGGATGTCGACTTGAGGAATTACGACTGTCTGGTTGGGCATGGCCCGGGTTACTTGGATGGAGAGGTCATCGGACATGAGAGACATGGTTGTAGGGACATGAGGTGTCAGATGTTTTCATGGATTATGTACTATTTTGGTGATTACCACTCACCCAGGACTTGGAGTAGTGTGCACACAGAGATCCTCCGTGATGAGGTGGTTTTGACCACTCGTGTGGGTAGAGGCCCCCGTAGTTGCGGTTAGGTTTTTTGGTTGGGGGTGCTTGCCATAGAAAGCCACGTGGGAGGTGAGGAGCCTTCAGAGGATGGGTGTGCCATCAGGATGTCGGTACTTGAGACATGAGGTGTCAGGAGGCACGTGGTGTCGGGTTACTATGTTTGGGCGTGCCTTTGGGACGTCAGTACTGGAGACACTAGCTGTCAGGTGGCACATGGTGTCGGCTTACACGACAGAGATTCCAGCGTTGGCCGAAGCAGGTGACACCCCATGGTGGCTGTTGAGAACCAGTGGAATTTGTAATTATTTGTTCATTATACTGTTTACTTCTTTTCTGAGAAATGCATAATTTCTTAGACACATATATTTGGTACGCACTGTTGGGTGGTATCCTACTGAGATTTGTCTCGCACCCTGCACGGGCCCTTCGGGATGCATGCAGACTTTATGGATTTATGTGCAGGAAAGATGCCAGCTTCAGGATCTGCGTTGCATTAGTTATTTCATGGAGATGGTATGCACCTTGAGGTCATACCTAGCTGGGGTTTACTTTGTTTTTTTTACTTTTCTGTATCGGCATGCTTACTTGTTGTAGCTACTGTTGGTTAGCCATTGGCGCCCTTTTTATAATCAGTTTTGTATGACCTTTTTTGGATGCATGCTTGGTTGTTTATAGTAGTTGTGGTAGTTGATTACTGGCATGTTGTTCTGTTTACTTCTACTATAGTTTTTTTCTATATTGCTTCCGCTATTTATTGTTATTGAATGTACTTCTGCTATGTGGGTCTGGTTTGAGTCTACAGAGTCTTTCTTTCTACTGCATCTTTACTGTTATACTTGGCCCAGTACCCTTATTATGATCCTCCGAGAGGGTATAGCCTCCCCACTATACCAAATAGACCCTCGCTGTTGTTAGCAGCCTTTGGTGTTCATGGGAGGTGCCCCTAAGGTAGTGACACCCGACCCATTCGGCACTATTCAGGTGGCAGGCCTTGTCCGGGTCGTTACACGGGATATGTACCAATGAAGCATTCGCTTCTAGGTCAATGTGATCCCATCTGATCACATGGTCAGGATCAGGATAATACTTCTTCAACTAAGATACATGGAACACATTATGCACTGCACTAAACCTTGGTGGTTGTGCCAACCGATATTCCACCTCTCCAACTCATTCCAGTATCTCAAAAGGGCCAAAGTATTTAGGAGATAATTTTCCCTGCTTCCCGAAACGACGATGTCCATGCTTTGGAGAGATTCTGAAGAAGACATGATCACCCAAAATGAACGACAACGGTCTTTGACAGTGATCTGCATAAAATTTCTGACAACTTTCAGCCGTCTTCATCCTCTTTATATTCAATTGTATCTTCTATGTTGTCTCTTGGACAAGGCTTGGCCCGACTAGTGAAGTTTCACCTGTTTCCACCCATCATAGTAGAGAATGACAAGAATGCCCATACAATGCTTTAAATAGAGCCATGAGTATAGAGGCTTGATAGCTGTTATTGTATGAGAACTCCACTAAGGATATATTCTCCTCCCACAGGTCACAAAAATCCATTACACAAGACCGTAACATATCTTCCAAAGTTTTTATCATCCGCTCGGATTATCCATCCGTCTGAGGATGATACACTATGCTCATGGTCAACTGAGTTCTGAGGGCTTGCTGTAATGATTTCTAGAAATAAGATGTGAATCTTGGATCTATATCTGAGATTATAGACACTGATACACCATTACTCTTTACCACATCTCGGATATAGATTTTTGAAAGATCTTCTACCGTATGAATTTCACGAATAGGGATGAAATGGGCCGACTTGGTTAGATGAACCAGTATCACCCAAATGGAATTGTGTTTCCAGACCGTTCTTGGAAGACCTGTAACAAAATCCATTGCAATATGTTCCCATTTTCACCCTGGGATAGGTAAAGATTGTAACATACCAACTGGTCTCTGATGCTCTACTTTTACCTGTTTACAAGTTAAGCACCGCAAGATGAACTCGGACACTTTCATTTTCATGCTTCTCCACTAAAACTACGCCTTCAACACCTTATACTTCTTTTTTGTACCTGGGTGTACAGCCCATCTTGAATGGTGGTAAGCATGTAGCAGTTGTTCCTGACAACCTATAGGTACAACCACCTGATCTCGGAATCACAGAACTGAACCCCCATCAAGTTTTCATCCATCAATGGTCTCCCCACTATGGTGTTTTGAACTTACAACAAGACATTTTTCATCAGATTTTTGTGATTCTTTGATCATATTTACTAGATCAGGAACAATCATAGATGAAAAGTAAACTGCCACATCATCTCGGTCTTCACATTCCACCTGCATGTCAGCTAAGACCAACATCAATTTCAATTCGTCTGAGTCTTCTTTCACTAACTGACCGTATGAATTTCTACTCAATGCGTCTGCCACCAAATTTCTTTTTCTGGGTGTGTACATCAAGTCAAAGTAAAATATCTAGAGATACTCCATCCTTCTCCTTTTCCTCTGATTCAAATCTCGTAGTGATAAAATGTGTTTCAATCTTTTGTGATCTGTAATCACAGTAAATTTCTCACCAAATAGATAATGTCTCCATGTTTTCAAAGCATGGACGACTGCAGCCAACTCCAAATCATGTGTTGGGTAGTTCTTCTCATGCACTCTCCAGTGAACCATAAGCAACCACATGACCTTTTTGCATGAGAACACAACCCAACCCTGATCCCAAAGCATCAGAAACACACCACATATCTCTATCCTGATTCTGGAAAGATTAAGATAGGTGCTGATATAAGGCATACTTTCAGTTCCTGAAATGATTTCTGACATTCTTCCATGAATTAGAAGAGATCATTTTTTTAGTGAGAGTTGTCATTGGTGATGCTATTCTTGAGAAATCATGCACAAAGAATTGGTAGTAACCAGATAGACCAAGAAAACTACGTATCTCAAACATGTTCTTCAGTGGTTTCCAAGAGATAACAACTTCTATCTTTTCAGGATCAACAGAAACGCCTTTCTCAGAAATACCACGGCCACGGAAATGTACTTCATGTATCCAAAAATCACACTTTGATAATTTGGCATACAAATGATGATCTCTCACGATTTTTAACACTGTTTCCAAGTAAACCTCATGCTCAAAACTTGTCTTAGAATACACCAAGATATCGTCAACAAACACCACAACAAAAGAATCCAAATATCATTGAAATATATGATTCATCAATTCCATGAAGACTGATGGTGCATTCGTTAGACCGAAAGGCATGACTACAGATTTTTAGTGTCCATATCTACTTCTGAAAGCTGTCTTTGGAATATACTCCTTCCGAACTCGCAATTGGTGAAATCCTAACCACAAGTCAACCTTATAGAACCACTGATCTCCCATATATTGGTCAAATATGTCATCAATACATGGAATTTGATATCTAATCTTTATCACAACTTGGTTAAGCTTACGATAATCAAGACACATCCGAAGAGTTCCATATTTCTTCTTCACTAAAAACATTGGTGATTCCCACAGAGACACGCTTGGCCGAATGAAACCTTTTTTTTCAGTTATTCAAACTGCACTTTCAATTATCATAACTCTGTTGGTGTCATCCTATAAGACGGAAGGGAAATAGGACTGGTCCTTGGAAGGAGATCAGTTTTATCTCCACTTCCCATAGAGGTGGTAACCCTGAGAAGTTATTTTGAAAGACATCTGTAAATTGATCCACAACAGATGAAAAACAATTTTCCTCAATCTCTTCCATTGATTCCAAATTCAATGCTGACAGTTGGTAAGAGATAGTTTCCACCATTGGTTCCAACAAGCTCTATGCACCATTCTTTACCATCTGCTCCCCTCTAAAGAGATGGTTGATGTCGTCCTTAGTCATGAAACTAACCGTCTCTTATAACAGTCGATGTGATCCTTAAACATTGTCAACCAATCCATACCCATGATTACGTCATAGACATCCATGTCCAACATCGAGAAGTCCCATTTTAACTCATCTCGATCAACAGTTATAGTACATTCTCTACACACAAAATCTTGATATTCTCTTTCACCCAGAGGCGTTTTCAGTTTCAAAATACAAGGCATCATTTCCAGTTTTAAACATAGTAAGTCAACAACACGAGAAGAAATGAAGGAATGAGATGCACCAGTATCAAATAACACTTGCACAAGGTTAGAATTCATGATAATTGTACCTCTCATTGTAGATGGTCATGCCTGATCATAAACAATCATCTTCTTAGCACCATACAATTTCTTCATGGATGCACTGTTCTCCTTGTTTCCTTACTGAGACATTCCTTATTGAGGAGTCATGGTATTTTGAGTATAATAATGGCTAGCTCTATTCTGTTGGCGATACTATTGTCGTTGTCCTCGCCCTGTCAAAGCATAATATGCTTGCGACACATGAGAAGTGTCACCAACACCCGACTGTGGAGCACTGGGACAATATCGCTGAAGATGCCCCATCGTATTGCAATTGTGGCATGCTCTCGGTGGTGCTGTACATTCTCGTTTCATGTGATCAATAATGACACACTGAAAACATCTGTCTTTCATCATGGGTCGTGGAGGAAGATTCACTGATCCAGTAGTCTGATTCTGATTCGCACTCCCACCATGGATGTAGGTGTCCCTCTATCGCATGTTCCCAGCATTAGAGTTCCCACCCGTTCTCATGGGTATCAGCATAGTTCTTCCTCCCATAACTCCGGAGATGTCTCTTTCCGCTAATGTTTCTATGTTTACCATCTCCGTATAATCCGTAATATAGAGCACATCTATCTTCGAGCAAATATCATGTCGCAACCCTAATTCAAAGATGTGTGCCTTCAACGACACACTTGCAGCAACTTCTGGTGCAAAGCGCACAAAATTCATGAATTTAGCCACATACTCCATGACAGAGATATTCTCCTACTTAAGGCTGAAAAAGTTGGTCATCCTCCGAATCTTGAACATGTGTGGATAGAATTTTTTATTAAACAATTCCTCAAATTCCTCCCATCCCAGGCCTTTATCCACCATTGCATGCACCCCTAGCTCCCACCACTGTTGTGGAAGGTCCACCAGCATATACGTCACCAACTTTAATTTCAGTTCTGCTGGTGTGCTAATGAAATCGAAGATATGATTCATCCTACTTAGCTACATCTCTGCTTTTTCGGTTTCAGCATCACCCTGAAATCTTGGTGGATTCTACTTCATGAACTAGATGGTATGATCCACATTCTCTGCAGCTTCTTCAGGTTGGATCGGACGATGCCTACCGGGTGCCATTTTCTAAACCAACAACAACCTCTGTTAATCTCACTCTCTAGAAATTGAAGGCTTAGCTTTTCAAATTATCTCACATCATGTATTACAACATTGTTTTCAAAACAACCTCTTTCCCATGTTCAAATATTTTTGAAAACATTCAGTATGCTTTTTGAAAATCAGCCCATTTTTAAAATATAACAATTACCCTATTTTCAATATCATTTAATTTTAAACAATATCTGTATTTTTTAAAAAATTTGCATCTTGTACAAAATCCTTACTCATTCCTCACAATGATATGTGAAATCCTAGTGGGAATTCATTTCTCTATAATTCGTGTCATGCTCATCTCATTGGCTCAACCCATGACAATGATATTTCCAACATTCTAGAATTGTATTCAAAAACCATATGTACCCAACACCCTGGTAACTTGAAGTTCAACATAAGAGGGTTAGATACGTCCTTTTATTCTATATATTTCATGTTCTGAGAATCCTAATCCTATCTAAGATTTCGAACCAAGGAATAGACAAGAATGAAGTTCAACTCTAGGACTAAGAACGTCAATGACTGCTTTTTTGGTGAGGACTGAACAAGCCGATACCATTAGTAACATCCCACCCCTACCTCATTGGCATGAGGAGGCGGTGAGGGCTACTTGTCCTTAAGCAACATCCACAAGACACCAAATCCTAGAAATAAATTCCAAAGGGTTTGAAGCATGTGGGGGACGATTTACCCCTTGAGAAATAAGCCAACCAAACCATCACTAACAACCACTATATGATGCATGTTAATCCAAAAACCAACTCATGCATTACCAAAAGATAAACAAACTGTTCCACCACAAATAAAAACCATCACAAAATCAGAGTACCAAGAGGAAGACTAAAAAAATACCCAAAACAATCTGAGACACTCTCCACGGCTCCACACCGAGCTCCATGCACCAAACACCATTACCACTCCCAAGCATCACCATGAACCACTATCAATAAGATTTTTTCCCTTTACCTGTGCCCTGGAAGATGACATCTGTAAAAGCACCAAAGTGAAAAAGCATGGGTGAGTGTAAAACTCAGTATGTTTTCCCCAATAACATTCCTACTCACGCCACTATGATAGAAGAGTTATCCAACATTCATATAAAATAGTTATATAAAATTTTTTCTGAAAACAGTTTATAACAAGATATAAACAAGATTACACAACCAATCATATCTAAAAACAACCAAGTGCATTTGAAACCAATTACCAACAAGTTATCTTTTTCCCAGAAAAATAACCAAACAAGCTTTCAAACCATTTCACAATATCCCTTTTTGGCAACCCAACCATTTCACAAACCCATGAAATCAACCATGCATGCTTCGTTATGATAGTTCCATACTCGTGAGTGTTTCTCGTCGATCTACCAAGTCGTCACAAGGAAATTTTTTCCCATGTTCCATTACACCTTTGGTACCAAGCATGAGGTCATATTTCAACCAAGCCATGAACTTAAATGTCCCACGTGCCATTTGTTGTTTGGCACCGAGCATAATTTCCTATTTCATCCAAGCCTCGTATATGCAACATGAACACACACCACATATTCACGACAATCATCAAAACCCCATCCTTTAAATAAAACACCTTTTATTGAAAACCATTTCCATCAAAACCTAGTTCGTTCAACCATTTCAAACCATTTCAATAAAACCGTAATTTTATTGAAAACCAAAGAATGAACTAATTTCATCATGCCTTTTCAATACCCAACCATTTCAATAAAACACACCTTTTTATTGAAAACCCATCTTTCATCAAACCATTTACCATTCCATCAAATCCATAACTTAAAATCAACATTTTAAATTCAAGAAGCCAAATCTCTTTGCACTACAATTCACCAAGATTTCACTATTTCATCAAAACCATAAATCATCACTAAAGAAGATTTATTCCATGATTTTCACAATAAATTTCATTCAAGTAACCCAATTTGAATCTAATCCAATCAATTATAGCAAGAGGAGAAGAGATTAAATCTTCCTAACTCAACAAAATAGGAGAAACCAACCAATAACTATGTCAAAACACCATGAAACCACCTTAGATTCCTTCCCACATCACCAAAAAAACCAAAAACTGACTTTAAATTCATCCACTACCCTAGATATACCCACCTTGGGATTAGATCTAAGGATACATCAATAGGGAATAAGGAGATCTAAGAAAACCAAAGGAAACGAGACTTACCTTAATCAACCGACCTCTAAACGCCAGGGCAACCCTCTGGATCGCTTCCAAAATGCCTGGTATGTGTTCTCCCTCCTTCACCTGAGAGAAATATTGAGGTAGGGGCATCTAGTAGCAAACAAGAGTGGGTTTAAAGATAAAACGGTTTATATCCTTAAAATATGATCTATGTTTACTTTGCAAACGGTTAGCCCACATGGTTCGTCAAACCGTACGCTAATCGTGCGATAGTCAATGCTTGGAAGGGGTGCTCTGCAGGGCCTCCTCGCACGGTTTTCCAAAACCTTGCGCACACTGTGCGGTCTCCTCTGTCCAAAGTGACACCACCTGCCCAGCTTCTATACAGATTGGGCAACACGTGCGAAGCCCCTGCGTCACCAGCTTTGGCCCTTCGACACCTTAAATGTCACCCAACTCTTCACAACCATTTCTCATATGCTTTATGTACTTAAATATCATAAAACAAGGGTTACTTACCAGAAACCAGGGGTACTACATTTTTGTAACACCCCACCACAACCTCATTGGCTTGAGGAGGCGGTGAGGGCTACTTGGCCTTAAGCGACATCACCAAGATTCCAAAGACTGGCAATAAATGCCAAAGGGTTTTAAAGCAAGTAGGGGACGATTTACCCTTTGAGAAATTAACCAACCAAACCATCACTAAAAACTACTATATGATGCATGTTAATCCAACAACCAACTCATGTATTACCAAAAGAGAACCACACTATTCCACCACAAATACAAACCAACAAAAAATCAGAGTACCAAGAGGAAGACTAAACAAAATACCCAAAACAAGCCGAGACACTCTCCACGGCTCCACACTGAGCTCCCTTCACCAAGCACCATCACCTCTCCCAAGCATCACCACAAACCAATATCAATAAAATGTTTTACATTTACCTCTGTCTAGGATGATGACATCTGCAAGAGCACCAATGTGCCAAAGCAGGGGTGAGTATAAAACTCGGTAGGTTTTCTCCAATGACTTCCCTACTCACACCACTAGGATAAAAGAGTTAGCCAACATTTATATAAAATAGTTATATAAAAAAATTTCTGAAAACTGTTTATAACAAGATATAAACTAGCTTCCACAACCAATCATATCCAAAAACATCCAACTACATTTGAAACCAATTACCAACAAGTTTTTTTCCAGAAAAATAACCAAACAAGCATTCAAACCATTTCACAACATCCCTTTTTGGAAACCCATCCATTTCACAAACCCGTGAAATCAACCATGCGTGCTTTATTATGACAGTTCCATACTCATGAGTGGTTTGTCGTCGATCGACCAAGTCGTCACAAGGTAATTTTTTTCCATGTGCCATTACACCTTTGGTACCGAGCACAAGGTCATATATCAACCATGCCTCGTACTTAAATGTCATGTGTTCCATTAACCGTTTGGCACCGAGCACAAGGTCCTATTTCAACCAAGCCTTGTATAAGAAACATGAACACACACCACATATTCACGAAAATCATGCCAAAACTATCCTTTCCAAGAAACCCCTTTTATTGAAAACCATTTCCATTAAAACCAAGTGTGTTCAACCATTTCAAACAATTTCAATAAAATCGTACTTTAATTGAAAACCAAAGAATGAACAAATTTCATCAAGACATTTCAATAACCAACCATTTCAATAAAACACCCCTTTTTATTGAAAACCCATCTTTCATCACACCATTTATAATTAAAGAAAATCCATAATTTAAAATCAACATTTTAAATTCAAGAAGCCAAATCGCTTTTCACAACAATTCACCAAGATTTCACAATTTCATCAAAACCATAAATCAGCACTAAATAAGATTTATTCCATGATTTGCACTCTAACGACCCATACATTACATACATTGTTATTACATCATAATTGAAGCATACTTATTAAAAAATATAACAAAACCATTAAAGGAAAGTATAGGTATAGTGTCTTTAGAAACTGGGAAACATAAACAACTGGTTTATAAAGAGTCTACACTGTGTCCCATTTATTTCATCATATATATAGTCCCTTTTGGCATATCTTACTTAATAACCTTCTTCCTGACATGGGGAAAGAAAACATTCAAAAGGGTGAGCTCAAATTCTCAGTAAGGGTAAACAAAAGAAATATCAATCACATCAAAATAAAAACATAACATTTTGGAAATCTTACCCTGCAAAAGAGACCATAATTTCATAACATGGGATAAATCATGGTAGTGAAAAGTAATCCCAATAATCATAACATAAAACAAGAAACTTTGTGTCATGCACACATAATCATAGAGAATCATTTCTTATTTGTCAAGACTCATTGCCAAGACTATCTTAGTGGACAAAGTCCATTTCTGAATAGAGTCCACTCCTCGTTTCGGTCCTGTTTTACTGAACTGGTTTAACCTACCGTTCCAGCCAAGTCTATCTCATGAGATATAAAATCTTTACCCAATGCATTGGAGGGATATATACGTCCCACCCATCTCATAATTATACCATTCTTATGTGTGCCAAAACATCATAAATCATACATCATTGCATAACCCATGTAATAAAAATGGAATTCTTAAACAAAATGACATCATAAAATGATTCATATAAGATAAAGGAATTAATAAAAATAATTCCATCACAATATAATAAAATAAATGTAATAATAGGGATAGAAACAGAACCATATATTATCTTATATGGAAAATAATTTTGATAAAACACTTGAACTCCATTCTTGAGGAAAATATCCTTTCTACTTCAAAAATATTTTCCTTTCTTAACATGTCATACAATTTTAAACTAAAAGAAGTTGATTAAAAATAAACTTGAAAACTATTAAATGATTCTTCTTGGAAATAATTTTTTAAAAATCCATTCATGCCGTATAAGTTAAAAAAACATTCTTCTCGTACATTTTTCAGAAAAGTCAAAAAGTACCTTGTACGAAAAACGACAAAAGATTCCTTTTATATCTTTTACTAAAAACTCACCGAAGGGTAAAATTGGATTTAAAAAATTGTTGGTGTATGGAAACAATATTACATATCTTGGAAACATGGATTTGGATGATAAAATACACCCCAGTAAATATCAAAGTATAAACAATCTCGGATGAAAATGAGATTGTGATATTTTCTCTTACCTTTGGCCCGATTTTCATCGTAAGTGTCCGAACCTCTTGTATAATGATTTAAATAATGTAATTGACTTATTCCAGAATCATAATCATTGTTATGATATCATATATGGTCATATTCATAGCTTCTTATTAGTAATATTTCATTACTACTTGTTATTCGGGTGTTTATTACTTTTTGTTCTTATGCGTGTTTTGTCAAATAAATTCTTATTATTATCTTTATGTTATAGATACATCATTTCCATAATTGTATTAGTGTAATATATATCATATTAGTTAATTAAATTCATTTATATAATCATTATGTAATGAAGATCATTTAGAACGAATCGCATCACATCGTGGAGACGGTATTCCGTACGTACGCACGAACGATAATATCGTTCCCATGATCGTGGAATTGTATTGGAGTGTATGTATACTATTTAAGAGTCAATATAACTTTAAAATAATCATATATATCCATTATTTACACCATTATACCCATCCAAGTAAGGTGGTGGTGGAAAATAGATTACACCACGGCGTGGAGACGGTATTTCGTACGTACGCACACGCGGTGATTTCATTTTCCATAGGATGGATAGATGGTGAAATAGGGTTGTTTCATACTTATAATAACATATAAGTATATGAGTTATACTTATGTTATTACTTCATAATGAAACAACTACATAAGTAGAAGTGGAATAATAAATAAAGTTGAAAGAATCAGTAACAGACAATACCTCTTCTTTGAAGCGCTTCTTTGAGACTTCCTTTTAGGGCACTAAAATTGGTCTTTGAAGAAGACCAGGACCTCTAGGATGTCTCTATGGAAGTGTAGAGAATAAATTGGCAGGGGTTGGACGAGCTTGAAGGCTCAAATTGGTGTGAGGAGGAGAGGGAGGAGGTGCCCTTTTATAAGGGAGGAGATGGGCACCTTTAGAATAACTAAAAATATTATTTTATTATAAAGTAAAATTATGTTTTTAATATCTCAAAATTTATTTATATAGAAGATAAGGTGGGTATGGGTATAAATCCTCTCATCCAATAGAATTTAGACAAGTTTAGGTTCCTATTGTAACCTTATCATTTAGATTTATCATTAAGTTAAATAATTTTACTTTTATCGTGTCTTCTTGTGTTCTTACACTATAAGGTTAATAAACATACTATAACAAGCCAAAATAACCCCAAGTTGTTTAGTATTAATATATATAATCGTATGTAAGTCATGTAGCCAAACCTTAGATTTTTAGGAATAAAATAACAATTACCAATATAATATGTGTTTTAAAAACTATTTTATGTCAATTTTGACACTATTTAGTAATTGATTTTTGTGAAAATCATAACAGAATGATTAGTTCTAAAAAAGTTAATTAAATCAAAAATAACATGTCATATTAACCTAGAAAATTAGTGTAATTCATAAAAAATCTCAAATTACGTTTATTTGGGTATTTATAACATCAATTATGTCAATATTTCATTAATAAGATAATTACTGCATCATCATTGTATTATAAATAAATTAAATTATTTTAAGTCTAAAAATTACAAATAAAATACCATTATGTTGGAAATATTTTTATCTTTCTAATGAATATTTATAGTCGAATTTATCTTATGTATAACCTCATATTAAAAATTATTTACTTATTAAACTTTGATTTTAACTATTTTAACCCTTATTTAAATAAATTAATAATAAATGTCCTAATCTAATCCAAGTGGGCCTAAATGGTCATATTTTATTTCTAAGGTTGTTTTTGTTCGAATTACACTTATCCAATAGAATTATGACATGTGTTAGGGTAATATTAATAACACTTTTACACTTAATTACCCTATTTACTTTTAACCGTGGTAAAAAAAAGTAAAAAGTTACTATTCACCAAAAAATTATTTTCATCTCATTGAACCATATTTTAGTCCTCGATATTAACCATGTCTCTCGGATTTTCTAAATTCCACTCACAGAAGCGGTAAAATTAAGTTTTAAGAAAAAATCAGTTTTTTAACTACCACTTAGTGGTTTAACTATTCATCAAAAATTGAATGTTTTCAGAAAAATACCAAAATTTTACCTTAGGCTAATTTTGATATTCCGAATCCAAAAATGAAGTCCATTTTGAAAAATAAAATTTATAAAATTTCAAAAAGTGGTTATTAATATTCATAACGGCTAGTTTTAATAATATTTTAATAGCATATCATTGTTTAGTGAAACTCGGTATTGCGTACAACGCAAGCTATCGAGGAAGGCCGCGATTGCGTGTAAAGCAAGACAATCTAGTGTTGTGTGTAGTGAAAGATTACTTTGATTATTTAAAAACAAAATATTTCTCATAAAAGTCTCGGGTGTTACATTCTACCCCCCTTAAAATGAATTTCGCCCTCGAAATTTGTCACTTTGTAAAAATCAGATGAGGATACCTTTCCCTCATTATATCCTCAAGCTCCCATGTAGCTTCTTCTAACTGGTGGTTCCTCCATAAAACTTTCACCAAGTGAGTGGTCTTGTTTTGTAGGACTTTTTAGCTATGACCAATAATCTCTATCGGTTTTTCTTCATAAGAAAGATCTTGCTCTAGCGGTACAACTTCTGAGCTGAGTACATGTGAAGGATCAGGTATGTACTTTATCAGGAGCGATACATGGAACACATCGTGAACTTGAGAGAGATTCAGTGGAAGCGCCATCGATAATCTACCTTTCCAACACGATCCAATATTTCGAAAGGACCGATATATATAGGGCTCAATGTCCCCTTCTTTCCAAATCTAATGACCCTCTTCCAGTGAGATATTCGTAAGAACACTTTATCACCCACTTCAAACTCTAGGTCTTTTCTTCGGTTGTCGGCATAACTTTGTTTTTTGACTCTGAGCTTCTCTTATGTGTTTTTTGAATAGATCTGAACTTTTCTGCCATTTCATCAACGAGATCAGGTCCTAATAGCTTTCTTTCCCCAACTTCATCCCAGAAAGTTGGAGTCCTGCATTTCTTTCCACAGAGAGCTTCATAAGGAGCCATCTGAATACTAGAGTGAAAGCTATTATTATAAGAAAATTCTACCAAAGGTAGGTGTTGATCCCAACCACCTTTAAAATCCATAGAGAAAGCTCTCAACATATCTTCTAGAGTTCGAATTGTTCTCTCAAACTGACCATCTGTCTGAGGATGATAAGCAGTGCTGAAACTCAACTCTGTATCCATAGTATGCTGAAGGCTTCGCCAGAACATTGAGGTAAATCTTGGATCCCGATCAGATATAATAGAAAGTGGTACTCCATGCAATCTTACCACTTCCTTTACATATATGTTGGCAAGCTGATCCAGAGAGAAATCGTCTCTAATAGCAATGAAGTGTGCAGACTTTGTAAGACGATCAACTATGACCCAGATAGCATTATTGCCTTTGGATGTTTTAGGAAGTCCTGTGACAAAGTCCATAGTGATGTTTTCCCATTTCCATTCAGGTATTGGTAATGGTTGTAACATCCCTTAGACTTTTGTCTCTCATCTTTAACATGCTGACAAACCAAGCATCGAGAGACATATTCAGCAACATCTCTTTTCATGCCATCCCACCAGAAGTACTCTTTCAGGTCCCTATACATCTTCATGCTTCCATGATTAATAGAGAATGAAGAACTATGAGCCTCATCCAGCAGCTCCTTCTTTAATTCGGGGATGGGAGGAACACAAACCCATTTCCTGAACTTTATTATCTCATCACAATCAAGGTTGAATTTAGGAATATTTCTCACCTTTTTTTGTAACTCTACATCTTCTTTCTGCGCCTCTTTAATCTTCACATGTATAGATGGTTGAACATTCATTTGAGAAAGATACAATTTTCCCACTTCCATTATAATTCCAAGATCCATCCTTTGTAAATCCATAAATATTGGATCTTTTGTGATCTTCATCATGGATAAAATGGCATGGTCTTGTCGACTTAATGCATCTGCCACCTTGTTTGCTTTCCCAGGGTGGTAATGAATTGAGTAGTCGTAATCCTTAATCAGCTCCAACCATCTTCTTTGGCGCATATTCAGCTCATTTTGTGTGAAAATATACTTTTAACTTTTATGATCATTATAAATATCACACCTTTCTCCATAAAGATAATGCCTCCAAATCATTAATGCAAAGATTACCGCAGCTAACTCCAAATCATGAGTTGGGTAATTTTGCTCATGGATTTTCAACTGTCGTGAGGCATAAGCTATCACCATATCATTTTTCATAAGAACACACCCCAGCCCCTTCTTGGATGCATCAATGTAGATCAAAAACATTTCTCCACTACAAGGCAGTGTGATCAAAGGTGCACTGGATAACCTTCTTTTCAACTCCTTGAAATTCTCTTCACATTCCTCTGTCCAAACAAACTTAACTCCTTTTCGAGTCAACCTGGTGAGTGGATTAGATAATCAAGAAAAATCATTCACAAAACGTCTATAATATCCAGCCAAACCAAGAAAACATTGGATCTCAGTTACTATTGTCGGTCTCGACCATCTTTCGATAACCTCTTTTTTTGTTGGATCCACGAATATCCCCTCTTTTGAGATTATGTGACCCAAAAATGAAACTTTTTGAATCCAAAATTCACACTTGGTAAATTTGGCACAAAGCTTCCCCTTTCTCAGGGTCTTCAATATAATTCTCAAGTGATCTTCATGTTCTTTCTTGCTCTTTGAATATACAAGAATATCATCTATAAATACTACCACAAAATGATCAAGATAGTCTCTAAAGACTATATTAATCAGATACATGAAGATAGCAGGGGCATTAGTAAGACCAAATGGAATCACTATAAATTCATAGTGTCCATACCTTGTACGGAAATCCATATTTCGTATATCCTCCTTTTTGACCCTTAATTGATGATACCCTGAACGAAGATCAATCTTGGAAAAGTATTGAGCTCCGCATAGTTGGTCAAATAAGTCATCAATGTGTGGGAGAGGATATTTGTTCTTGATAGTGATCTTGTTAAGTTCTCGATAATCCATACAGAGTCTCATTGATCCATCTTTCTTCTTAACAAATAGAACAGGTGCTCCCCAAGGTGAGGCACTAGGGCATATGAATACCTTATCAAGATTCTCTTGGAGTTGCTTCTTCAATTCCTGCAACTCAATTGGGGCCATTCTATAAGGTGTCTTTGAAATAGGCAAAGCACCCGGTACGAGTTCTATTGAAAACTCGACTTCACAATTTGGTGGAAGACCCGACAATTACTCTGGAAAGACATCATAAAACTCCCGTACAATGGGCATATTATTAATCATGAGTTTCTCACCAACCATTTGAGATAAATAACCCTCATTTAGTGGAATCAAGACCCATAAGATGGAAGAAATTTCCACTGGAAGGTTATGTTCATCCTTGCATCGATAGACGATCATAGATTGATCTGGAATATGAAATGTGACTTCCATTCTTTGGAAATTGATATGAGCTCCATATAAAGAAATCCAATCCATGCCAAGAATCACATCAAATTCCACTATAGGAAGGATCACAAGATTTGCAGGAATCACTTTCCCACAAACTTCAATCGGAGAAGAATTATAAACTTTTTATGCGACTGTTGTTCCATTAGGGGTTGTCACAACTAACTGAACATATAATTGTTGAGGTAATATGGTGATACCCTTAGAAAATTCTTCAGAAATAAAAGAATGGGTGGATCTAGAATCAAATAAAACATTTTGTACTTTAGAGTGGATGGTAAGTGTACCTTTCACCACTTCGTTATTGTACTTCACATTGTTGATAGAAATTGCATGTGACTTTCCTTTATCTTTAGCCTTAAGATTTTTTTGATGTCGATCATCATCAACAACCCTTGGATTAGGGAATTTATTGGCATAACGCCCCATCTCCTTGAACTTGAAACATTGAAGTGTAGTAGGTTCATTCTGTGTGTCCCTTCCTTTGTTTTCATCATTAGATATCTTCTTCCCATCATTGCGGAATTCAAATGCCTGATGACCTTCTATTCAACATTTGAAACATTTACTTGTCCCTTTAAGGAAACTCCCTCCATGTTTCTTTCCATACTTTGAGCATAAGGGAAAGCTTATCTTATTTTTAGAGTGCTCTTTAGATTTTCCATTGAATTCCATTTTCCTCTTCTTATCAAACCCATATGACTGATGGGTTACTCTAATCTCCTTCTCAACTTTGAGAGCACATCGAACGATTTCCTCATAGCTATTGAAGTCCCTTATGGCTAAGGCCCTTCTAAGACTTGGTTTTAATCCACTAAAGAATCGATCGATCTTACTCTCTGGTTGGATAATAATACCAGAAGCGTACCTTCAAGTCTTGTAAAATTTTCTTCATAGGTACCAATAGATTCATCATCCTTTTGCTTCAGTTCAAGAAACTCTTTCTCCATCTTTGTTTGGAGAATACGAGGGAAGTACTTATTGAAAAATAAGTTCTTGAACTTGTCCCATTCCATGGACTCAATTTCATCGCTTTGCCTCGTATTCTTGATAAGATTCCACCATTGATCAGCATCACCTTCCAAACGATACACTGCTAAGATGACTTTATCATGTTCAGAACATTGAAGAACTGAAAATATCTTTTCAGTAGTACTAATCCATTGTTCAGAAATTAATGTATCAGTACACCCGGTGAATGAAGGTGGATGCTACCTCATGAAGGATTCAATAGAATGTTGCTCCATCCTTTTCTCGTTTGGAAGTCCTACATGATTCATAACTTGAGAAAGTTGTGTGAGCATGGCTACAAGATTTTTCATTACAGCTCCCATAATTTTTGGTTGCTCAGGGGGACAATCATTGCATTGCCCGTCGCATTCCGCATTAACACGGTTCCTTCGGGTAACAGCCGTTGACTAAAACCAAGAAGAATAGTATGATCAACGCTAATTATAATAGGAAAATCACATAATCAAGAATAAAATTTCACACTTAAGGTCTTATCCTAGGTTATTCATGGTCATTTATAAAACACTAAGATCATGTTCTATGCTTAGACTTATCCTTAGGGTTCTTACTAAGGCTTTCACATCCTAGTTTCCAAAGGTTGACTATACCTTTCCTCTAATATCAACAATAATGACCCATACTTTACATATATTGTTATTACATCAGAATTGAAGCATACTTATTACAACATATAACAAAACCATTAAAGGACCATGTAGGTATAGTGTCTATAGAAACTGGGAAACATAAACAACTGGTTCATAAAGCGTCTACAATATCTTCCATTTATTTCATCATATCTAAAGTCCCTTTTGGCATATCTTACTTAATAACCTTATTCCTGACCTGGGGAATGAAAACATTCAAAAGGGTGAGCTCAAATGATTATTAAGGGTAAACAAAATAAATATCAATCACATCAAAATAAAAACATAACATTTTGGAAATCTTACCCTGCAAAAGAGACCATAATTTCATAACATGGGATAAATCATGGTAGTGAAAAGTAATCACAATAATCATAACATAAAACATGAAACTTTGTGGCATGCACACATAATCATAGATAATAGTTTCTTATTAGTCAAGACTCATTGTCAAGACTATCTTAGTGGACAAAGTCCATTTCTGAACTGAGTTCACTCCTCGTTTTAGTCATGTTTTACTGAACCAGTTTAACCTGTCGTTCCTGCCGTTCCTGCCATTTTTATCTCATGAGATATAAAATCTTTACCCAATGCATTGGAGGGAGATATATCTCCCACCCATGTCATAATGATACCATTCTTATGTGTTCCACAAAATCATAAATCATCCATCATTGCATAACCCATGTAATAAAAATGGAATTCTTAAACAACATGACATCATAAAACAATTCATATAAGATAAAGGAATTCATAAAAATAATTCCATCACAATATAATCAAATAAATGTAATAATAGGTATATAAACAGAACCCTATATTATCATAGACGGAAAATAATTTTCATAAAACACTTGAACTCCATTTTTGAGGAAAATATCATTTCTACTTCAAAAACATTTTCCTTTCTGAACATGTCATACAATTTTAAACTAAAAGAAGTTGATTAAAAATAAACTTGAAAACTTGTAAAGTAAGCTTCTTGGAAATAATGTTTTAAAAATCCATTCATTCCGTATAAGTTAAAAAAACATTCTTCTCGTACTTTTTTCGGAAGAGTCAAAAAGTACCTCGTACGAAAAATGACAAATGATTCCTTTCATATCTTTTACTAAAAACTCACCGAAGGGTAAAATTGGATTTAAACAATTGTAGGTGGATGGAAACAATATTACATATCTAGGAAACATGGATGTGTATGATAAAATACAGGCCAGTAAATATCAAAGTATAAACAATCTCGGATAAAAATGAGATTGTGATATTTTCCTTTACCTTAGGTCCGATTTGCTTCGTAAGTGTCTAAACCTCCTGTATAATAATTTAAATAATGTCATTGACTTATTCCAGAATCATACGCATTGTTATGATATCATATATGGTCATATTCTTAGCTTCTTATTAGTAATATTTCATTACTACTTGTTATTCGTGTGTTTATTACTTTTTGTTCTTATGCGTGTTTTGTCAAATAAATTCTTATTATTATCTTTAGGTTATAGATACCTCATTTAAAGAATGGTATTAGTTTAATATATATCATATTCATTCATTCAATTCATTTATATAATCATTATGTAATGAAGATCATGTAGAACGAATCACATCACATCGTGGAGACGGTATTCCGTACGTACGCACGAACGATGATATCGTTCCCATGATCGTGGAATTTCATTGGAGTGTATGTATACTATTTAAGAATAAATATAACTTTAAAATAATCATATATATTCATTATTTACACCATTATACCCATCCAAGTAAGGTGGTGGTGGAAAATAGATTACACCACGGCGTGGAGACGGTATTCCGTACGTACGCACACGCGGTGATTTCATTTTCCGTAGGATGGATAGATGTTGAAATAGGGTTGTTTCATACTTATAATAACATATCAGTATATTAGTGATATTTATGTTATTACTTCATAATGAAACAACTACAGAAGAAGAAGTGGAAGAAGAAATAAAGATGAATGAATCGGTAACGGACATTACCTCTTCTTTGAAGCGCTTCTTTGAGACTTCCTTTTAAGGCACTAAAATTGGTCTTTGAAGAAGACCAGGACTTCTAGGATTTCTCTAGGGAAGTGTAGAGGAGAAATTATAAGGTTTTGTCCGAGCATGAAGGCTCAAAGTGGTGTGAAGAAGAGAGGGAAGAGGTGCCCTTTTATAAGGGAGGAGAGGGGCACCTTTGGAATATCTAAAAATATTATTTTATTATAAAGTCAAATTCGGTTTTTAATAGCTCCAAATTGATTTATTTTGAAGATAAGGTGGGGATGGGTCGAAATACTCTCATCCAATAGACTTTAGACAAGAATAGGTTCCTATTTTAACCTTATCATTTAGATTTAACATTAAGTTAAATAATTTTACTTTTACCGTGTCTTCTTATGTTCTTACACTATAAGGTTAATAAAATAACTATAACAAGCCAAACTAACCCCAAGTTGTTTATTTTTAATATATATAACCTTATCTATGTCATTTGGCTGAACCTTATATTTTTAGGAATAAAATGACAATTAATAATATAATATTTGTTTTAAAAACTATTTTATGTCAATTTTGACACTATTTTGTAATTGTTTTTTTTTTGAAAATCATAACAGAATTATTAGTTCTAAAAGAGTTAATTAAATCAATACTAACATGTCATATTAACCTAGAAAATTAGTTTAATTCATAAAAAATCTCAAATTACATTTATTTGGGTATTTATAACATCAATTATGTCAATATTTCATTAATAAGATAATTACTGCATCATCATTGAATCATAAATAAATTAAATTATTTTAAGTCTAAAAATTACAAATAAAATACCATTATGTTGGAAATTTTTTTAGATTTATAATGAATATTTATATTAGAATTTATCTTATGTATATCCCCATATTAAAAATGATTTACTTATTAAACTTTGATTTTAACTATTTTAACCCTTCTTTAAATAAATTAATAATAAATGTCCTAATCTAATCCAAGTGGGCCTAAATGGTCATATTTTATTCCTAATGTTGTTTTTGGTCAAATTACACTTATCCAATAGAATTAGGACATGTGTTAGGGTAATATTAATAACACTTTTACGCTTAATTACCCTATTAACTTTTAACCGTGGTAAAAAAAAGTAAAAAGTTACTATTCACCAAAAATTATTTCCATCTCATTGAACCACATTTTAGTCCTTGATATTAACCGTGTCTCCCGGATTTTCGAAATTACACTCACAGAAGCGGTAAAATTATGTTTTATGAAAAATTCAGTTTTTTTAACTACCACTTAGTGGTTTCACTATTCATCAAAAATTGATAGTTTTCAGAAAAATACCAAAATATCACCCTAGGCTAATTTCGATATTCTGAATCCAAAAATGAAGTCCATTTTGAAAAATAAAATTTATAAAATTTCAAAAAGTGGATCTTACTATTCATAACGGCTAGTTTTAATAATATTTTAATAGCATATCATTGTATAGTGAAACTCAGTATTGTGTACGATGCAAGCTATCGAGGAAGGCCACGATTGCGTGTAAAGCAAGTCAATCTAGTGTTGTGTGTGGTGAAATATTCCTTTGATGATTTAAAAACAAAATATTTCTCATAAAAGACTCGGGTGTTACATGAACAATCAATTTCATTCAAACAACCCAATTTGAATCTAAGTCAATCAATTCTAGCAAGGGGAGTTGTTATTGAAGCCTCCTACCTCAACAAAATAGGAGAAACGAACTAAGAACCAGGTTGAAACACCACGAAACCTCCTTAGATTCCTTCCCCTATCACCAAAAAAACCAAAACCCGACATAAAAGTCATCCAATACCTTAGATCTACCCACCTTGGGCGTACATCTAAGGATCCATCAAGTGGGAAGAAGGAGATCTAAGAAAACTAAAGGAAACGATACTTACCTTGATCAACCAGCCTCTAAATGGCAAGGCAACCCTCTGGATCGCTTCCAAAACAACTGGTAAGTGTTCTCCCACCTTCACTGGAGTGAAATCCCGAGTTAGGGCCATCTAGGAGTAAAAATGAGTGGGATTAAATATAAAATAGAATACATCCTTAAAAATAGGATCTAAGTTGACTCTGCGCACGGTTAGCCTGCACGGTTAGTCAAACCATGCGCTAAACGTGCAGTAGTAACTACTTGGAAGGGGCGCTCCGCATGACCTCCTCGTATGGTTTTCCCAAACCGTGTGCACACCATGCGGTCTCCTCTATCCAAAGTGACACAGCTTGCATGGCTTCTTCACGGTTTGGGAAACCCGTGCGAAGCTTGTTCGTCCCCACCTTTTTCCCTTCGACACCTTCAAATTCTCCCAACTCTCCCCACCATTTCTCATATTATTCACGTACTTTAAAACCATAAAACGAGGGTTACTTACCAGAAACCGGGGGTACTACATTCTCCACTCAATTGGTATTTCTGTCCTCAGAAAGTAGAAAACCTTCAGCTAGCTAAAAGAGTTCTTACCACTGCTCTTTCATTTATTTCTCTCATTCCCAAGTCTCTTCCTGAATTTGACCATGTTTCCAAAAAACCCGAACTAGACCGACACTTTTCCCTCGCAATACTTTCTCTTACCTATCCACAATCCATAACAGGATATGTACCAACGAAGCATCTGGATCTAGGTCAACATGATCCCATCTGATCACGTGGTCAGGATCAGGATGATACTTCTTCCACTGAGATACATAGAACACATTATTCACTGCACTGAACAGTGGTGGTAGTGCCAACTGATACACCACCTCACCAACCCGTTCCAGTAACTCAAAAGGGCCAATGTATCTGGGAGATAACTTGACTTGCTTCTCAAGAAGACAATTTCCAAGCTTTGGAGTGATTCTCAAGAATACATGATCACACACAACGAAGGACAACGGTCTTCGACGTTTATCTGCATAAGATTTCTGATGACTTTGAGCTGTCTTCATCCTCTTTCTAATCAACTGTATCTTCTATATTGTCTCTTGGACAAGGCTTCGCCCGACTAATGAAGATTCACCCATTTTCGCCCAGCATAGTGGGGAACGAAGAGGACGCCCATACAATGCTTCAAATGGAGCCATGAGAATCGAGGCTTGATAGTTGTTATTGTATGAGAACTCCACTAAGGATATAAGATCCTCCCATGAGTCACCAAAATCCATTACACAAGACTGAAACATATCTTTCAATTTTTGTATCTTCCTCTTGGTTTTCTCATCCGTCTGAGGATGATACGCCGTTCTCAATGTCAACAGAGTTCTGAGGGCTTGCTGTAATGACTTCCATAAACGAGATGTTAATCACCGATATCTATTAGAGACTATAGACACTGGTACACCATGCATCTTTACCACTTCATGGATATATATTTTTGAAAGATCTTCCACCATATGAGTTTCACGAACAGGGATGAAATGGACTGACTTGGTTAGACGATCTAGTACCACCCAAAAAGAATCATGTTTCCGGACAGTTCTTGGAAGACCTATAACAAAATCCATTGCTATATATTCCCATTTCCACACTGGAATAGGTAAATACTGTAAGATACCAGCTGGTCTCTAATGCTTTTCTTTAACATATTGACATGTTATACACCGCAAGATGAACTCGGCCACTTTCCTTTTCATATTGCTCTACCAAAACTTCGCCTTAAACGCCAAATACATCTTCTATGTACTTGGGTGTATATCCTATCTCAAATGGTGGTAAGCATGTAGGATTTGTTCCTGACAACCTATAGGTACAACCATCTGATCTCTGAAACACACAACTGAACCCCCATCAAGTTTCCAGCCATCAATGGTCTCCCCACCATTGAGTTTTGAATATACAACTAGACATTTTTCATCAGATTTTTGTGCTTCTTTGATCATCTTTACTAGATTAGGAACAAAGATAGATGAAAAGAAAACTGCCACATCACCTCAATCTTCACATTCCCCCTACATGCCAGCTAAGACCGACATCAATTTCCATTTGTATGTGGCTTCTTTCACCAACTGACCATATGAATTTCTACTCAATGCATCCGTCACAGAATTTTTCTATTCCTAGTGTTTACATCATGTCAAAGTCAAATATATAGAGATACCTCATCCATATCCTTCGCCTCATATTCCAATCTCTCGATGAGAAAATGTGTTTCAAGCTTTTTTTATCTGTAAACACATTAAATTTCTCACCAAAGAGATAATGTCTCCATGTTTTCAAAGCATGGACGACTGCAACCACCTCCAAATCTTGTGTTGGGCAGTTCTTCTCATTCACTCTCAGATGCCTTGAACCATAAGAAACCACATGATCTCTTTGCATGAGAACACAACCCAACCCTGATCCCGAAGCATCACAATATACTTCATAGCTCTGTCCTGATTCTGGAAAGATTAATATAGGGGCCGATGTAAGGCGAACTTTCAATTCCTGACAGGATTTCTGACAGTCTTCCTTCTGTTGGATGAGAGAATTATTCTTATTCAGAGCTGTCATTGGTGAAGATAGTCATGAGAAATCACGCAAAAAGTGTCAGTAGTAACCAGCTAGGCCAAGAAAATTGTGTATCCCAAACACGTTCTTCGGTGGTTGCTAAGAGATAATGGGTTCTATCTTTTTAGGATCAACAAGAACACCTTTCTATGAAAAGACATGGCCATGAAATGTACTTCCTATATCCAAAAATTACACTTTGATAATTTGGCATACAAATAGTGATATCTCAAGATTTGTAACACTGTTTCCAATTGCACCTCATGCTCAACCCTTGTTTTTGAATACACCAAGATATCATCGACAAACACCACAAAAAAAGAATCCAGATATCGTTGAAATATCCGATTCATCAAAGCCATGAAGACCGCTGGTTCATTCATTATACCGAAAGGCATGACTACAAATTCGTAGTGGCCATATCTACTTCTGAATGTTGTCTTTGGAATGTCCTCCTTCTGAACTTCAAATTTGCGATATCCTGACAGCAAGTCAATCTTATAGAACCACTGAGCTCCCCTCAATTGATCAAATAGGTAATCAATCTGTGGAAGCAGATATCTATTCATTTTCATAACTTATTTAAGCTTACGAAAATCAATACATAGCCAAAGAGTCCCATCTACCTTCTTCACAAGCAAAACTGGTGCTGCCCACAGAGACACCCTTGGCTGAATGAAACCTTTGTTTTCCAGTTCTTCCATCTACAATTCCAATTCCCGTAACTCTGTTGCTGCCATCTTATAAGATAGAAGGAAAATAGGATTGTTCCCGGATGGAGATCAATCATAAACTCTAGTTACCTTAGAGTTGGTAACCTTGAGAAGTTTTTGGGAATGACATCTGGAAATTGATCCACAACAGTTGGATAACTTTTTTCCTCAATCTCTTCCATTGATGACAAATTCAATGCTGCCAGTTGGTAAGAGATCGTTTCCACCATTGGTACCAACAATCTCTTGGCACCATTGTTTCATAGTGATTATAATTTTTAACAGTGCACTATTATGGATTATTACCAAGTATATAGGAAATTTTACCATGATCGTTTGTTACACTATACATCCTATATATGAGTTGAAAAACAATTAATCAAAATCACACTCATCACACCACTAGTACAGATATTTCACCATGCTATTAGTTTAATTAGGTATTAGAAAATAATTCATGATTTGGGAGTATCTATTATTTTTGTTGGTTAGATAAGAAAGTTAACATACTAAATTTGAGGTTAATGGTAGTGATTGGTGTAGGAATAAATTTGAGGGGTTGATTTGAAAGGGGCGTTAATTGGATTTTAAATTTTAAATATTAAATTATAATATTATTTGAATATTGGGAATGTTTTTTATATATTAATATTATCACACATTATAAAATATCATAATAAATTCTCTAATATTTTGAATCAAAGTTACAATAATGAGATTTATAGAATATGAGGAATTTTTTGTGATGTATGATCAATTTAGAGGTGCATTAAATATTTAGAGTAAAATATAAAATTGATATACATTTCATAGGAAATATACAATTAAAGAATGGAACTACATGGATAACACCACTTTATGGTGGGTATTGTTTATCTTTGAATAATTCCTTTTAAAATCAAAACATGAATTTATTAAATCACTATATCACAATTGTATGTAGTGAGTGGAAGAGGGAAATATTTTAATGTCCTTGATAGAGTAGTTAACTCTTCTTAAAGTTATAGTAATATACTGGGTATGTAGTGGATAATTATTATATTAACACATCTTTGAAATCTTATCATTAGAGTTTCTTTTTATAGTCGAACTGAGTAAAATTATTGTGTTCATTATCTTTATATTTATACATTTTATGGTGATAAATATCAAAATAAAATTTTATTTTCCAATGTGAAGATAAGAAAAACTTTAATCTAATGAGAAGAAGAATTTTGGTATTCCAAATTGACCCGCATGAGGATCAAAGTGGGACAAGGGTATACCATGTTGTATTAGATCCATTGGATATTTCTGGAATCTATCTAGAGATAACATCATTCATGTACAATATTTTTAATGAAAAGAGGGTTCCCCTATTAAATTGATTCAATTATCAGACATGAAGGAAGGAATATGAGATCTAGTATACATATTGTTTTACTAGGTCTACATATAGCAGAAACACATGGAATATAAGTATGTTAATCCATTAGAATATCAAAAAATAAATATGAAAAAAAATTTGGAAGGTAATGATATGGATCAAAAAAATTATTATGATAATATAAAAAACAATTAACATGAAGGTGATGGGAATTTCAGTGGAAAGGGTATTTGGTATAAACATTATAATATTCTTAAAGGTGACACCAAATTGAATGAGGAAATTGTTGAAGGTTTTATAGAATGGCCTTGATGTTATGAAAATTAACTCTAATAGAAATATAGATGGTTTCTTTAATAATATTATTAATGGTTTTGATTCTATTAAAATACTTATTCAATAGATCAGGGATTCAAATACTACGAAATATATTATTCAAAATTACCTCCTATATAAAATTAAAAAAAATAACACTAGAGGAGATGAATATTTTTCAATTTTCTATTGAAATATTACATGGAATATTGGTAGTATATGAGATGTATGTAATATTGGAAAGCTATTTAGATCATTTATCTAAATATATTTCTTCCAAATAAAAATATAATACATAATTTCAAGAGGCTAAAAATGAAATAGTTGAAAGTCATGATATATTATCACTTATTATAAAAATGATCAAAAGAATAAAATTTTGATTTGAGGGAAATATACCTCAAGAATTCATATATTATAAGTATTTTGGACACATCACTATTATTATACAATGACTTTTGAATAATGTGATTTTATGTTTGAATTGTCATAAAAAATTTGAATTTTCCATCTATAAGGAACATTAATTTTAGAAATTCAAATAGAAATAAGTTTCTGGGGAAATTATTTTTTAAAAAAAAGAAGAGAAGACTATGTCTATCTAAAATTTATAGGAGTGAATGAAGAATTCAGATCAGAAATATAAAAATAATAAAGAATATGTTGATCAATTATTATGATTTTTAGATATTCAATTGGAATTAGAAGGGAATATTGAAGAGATGTATTTCGAAAGAAATAAGAATAACAAAATTGGAGGATTAGTGAAGGATGATTTAATAAATTATGATTAAATAAAAGAATAAATTGATAATATTGAAATTTAATATGAGTAATGTGATATAAATAATGTAAAATCTAATGACGTATTGA
The DNA here is from genome assembly GCA_963277665.1 of Viscum album. Classification (NCBI taxonomy): domain Eukaryota; kingdom Viridiplantae; phylum Streptophyta; class Magnoliopsida; order Santalales; family Viscaceae; genus Viscum; species Viscum album. The sequence continues at coordinate 236,744,367 of OY728141.1, forward strand.
ATTAAGGATAAATAATTATTAAAGAAATAGAATTTATCAACAACTATGGAAATATAAAAAATCTATAGATACATTGATAAATGAAAACAACCTAATATTTACAATGAGTAAATTCAAATTTCATTATTTCTAAGGCCAGAAAAGGTCATATTATAATGAAGTAGAATATTACCTAAGATATAATGAAATTTGATGCCAATAAATAATAATGGTATCATATTATTCACATCAGCACAAAATTCATTTGATGTTTTTGATTTAATTGATCAAATATTTTACATAAATTAATTTATTATAGGTAAAAATTAGAAATATATTCAGATGGAAAGTTTGAGAATATGGATAAAATACTATCTAATTTAATCCTTTTGGAAGAACTAGTTTTATCCTCTAAATTAATAATAAATTTACTTGATGAATTATGATAAAAATAATTATAAAAGACCAACCAAAATTCTCAACACATTTAATATTATATTTGATGGAAATTGAAAAGATTTATAAGGGAAATGTGGATGAAATTTTCTTTGAATGAAATAAAAAATTGTACTACCCAGATTATAGATAGTTTATCATCTCATATGGTAGGTAATATGTTATTTTAAAATAAATGGTAGAGTTCATAGAACCATTTTATTCAAAAATAATTGAAAGTTCAAGTTTAAATATATTGATTGAATTTTATTAGATAATGATGGATTAATGAGGGATAAAGTATTAAATATTGATGTATGTCAATAAAATATATTTTTTTAGTTTATTTTGAGACATAGGTTTTGAAGTCACATTCAATCAAAATGGATTTAATATTAATTGAAATTATAGAAAATATATGATGAATATTTAGACAATTTATTAAATTTTATATCAGTTTTATAGGAATATAATAACATATAATTTTACAGAGGAAGAAAAAAATTCAATTATGTAACTAGAGGCAAGGAAACACTAATCCAAAAAGCATAGAGAACTTTTTAGAATTTGGAGTTGTATATGATTTTTAACATGGAAAAAGATTATCAAAATAATTTTTCTTCTTATATGTGAGGAAATATGGTTTGTATTCCATATTCAACAAATAAAAAGAGAGCAATTGGTTTAATAAATTTTGATCACAATGATTTTTATAATTTTATTGGTCAGGCATGATCCTATAGTGAGAGTTATTTCATCATATTTGTGGCTAATTATTATAGTAAATCATGTTCTATGATAATACGATCAAATATAGAACTTCTATATAGCATCACTAAATTATATAGAAGATAAAAATTAAATAAAAATTACATTGAGGATTATGAGATCAGATAATTGAACAAAGTAAAATATCTATGATGTTGAAAATTGCCTTTGAAAACAGTGTATTAGACCTGAAATGTATTCAATTTTAAACCTTTACAAAAATAAGGAAGTGGAATGAAGAAAACATATGGTTCAAAAAGTGTAAAAGGAATTCCCATTTGAGAGTTAATTCTCATGTCACTAACAGAAATAATTAGTTTAAGTGGTTGTATATACTAAAAATAGAGTATTGCATAGTTTGGGAGTAGAAGAGATTCTATATGAAATGTTTCATAGAAGGAATCCTTATTCAAAATATATTTGGGAATTTCAACTAATGCTTTTTATCTAACAAAAATATGGAAATAAATGAAAATATGATGATTTAGTTTAGGAAGGTATTTTATTATGCAACTCAAAATGGATTAAGTCCTATAAATGTTTCCATATGAGGCTCCACATGATTTTTGAGAGTAGTGATGGAAAGGTTAAAGATAATAAATATATAGAAGAATATGTAATTCAGTTTTTGAAGAAGTTTTTGAAGAAACTGAATAAACAAATATATATTTAATAGAATCCCATAATTTTCATGTTGATAATGATCCTAATATAGAATTGGTAGAAGAGAAAATAATGTCAATGAGTTAATCTAAGACTCAAAAAATATATATAAGGGTTTAAGTAGATTCAATAAATATCATTGTTGGAAAATATGCCCTAACTCAAACTTGAAGTATAAAGAGATTATATAGAACTACTATATTTTCTATGATTAAACCCATTTTTTAAGAATAATATACAAATGATGAATCATAGCTAAAATCCATTAACAAAAAATTAGTAAAATTCATAAAAATAAAACTTGGAATCATGCAGATATAAATGAAAATAAAATTGTTACTAGTAAAATGTTGGTGTTAATGAAAAAAATAGATAAGATTTTTAATTTAATATATAATAAAGAAATATTTATTTGTAAAAAATATTTTCATGGTGGAGTTTTGGGAATTAACGATACATCAATAGTAGTGTAAATTATGGATTCTCTTAGACTCTTTGTAGAAATAATTGTACATATAAAGTTGAAAGTTTTTTTATGGATATAAAGATGTAATTTATAAATGGAAACTAGAATTAATAGGTATATATCAACAAACTAGTTTGATTTTATGGGAAATGATTATTCAAAGGTGAACAGGTTAAGAAATACATTCTGTGAAAAAAAAAGAAACCACCTACCGATTGGTAAGCAAGGATTTATACCTTTCTAAGATAGATATGGTTCAAGATAACATGGATTTACCACAAATATATGTGAAAAATCAGAATAAGATTAGTTCATGGTATTGTTTTATGTAGATACCAACAAATTCAGTGGTATTAAATAAACAAATTATCAATATTTTCTAATTTAATGAGTTCTATGTTTGAAATGAAAATGATAAAAGAGTTAAAATTGTTAGTATTTTATTTTTTTGATATTAATATTCTTAGTTATTGGGTTCTCTTCTTATATTAATTTTTTTGTATTTTTTGAATCATAAAAAAATCTCTCAACATTTTGAAAACCCTCACATTTCAGAAATCTCATATTCCAAACACCTGAAATTTATAAATGGATAGTTATTGTTTCTTATTGAACATTTTAATGAAATTTTGATCATTCTTTAAGTGTTTTTTATTTTTAATTGTTTTATAAATGGAATGTAAATTCATTGTCTTTTGGTTTCTAGATTTTTAGTTTTTTCTAAAATTTTGCAAGGTCTTTAAAAACGATGTCTGTAAAGACAGGTTTTACTTCTATGATGACATGTCTAATGCTTATGTTGTACTATAATTATTGTTACAACGTACTATAGTGTAATGGTTATAAAGCAATAGAATTCCAGTTTCAAATAAATATTTGGTGGTTATTCCAAAGGAAAATGATGGTGATGTATATAAAAAATTATGGTTATAAATATGTTAAAAGATAGTTACACAAAAAAAGAATGATGCTTAAATAGTTGTAAAATGATGGTTATATAGTACTATAAAATTATGGATATACAATGATTTAAAATTATGGATATTAATAAAACTAAAATTATTATTACACAAATTTACTTTTCCAAATCTAGAACATTTTTATTCTATGATTTCCTAATTATTCACTATTTTGAATTCCTGGAATTTATTCTAAATTATTTTTTCATTTTATTAATATTTAATATGCATATATATATTCAAATGAATCTATTGAAATATTTTTTTAATTATATTAATGATGTATTAAGTAAATGATGTTTCAAAATAAATGTAAACTATAATATCCATTCTATTTATCATTTCTAACTATAGAATTATGTGATTTGTTTGGAATAGAATCACACATTATCTTGATGGTCTTGGTAATAATAAATATGATTAAACAATAGTATAAGATTTTGTGAAATTTAAATGTACGTCATAAATATTAATTCAAACATAGTGAATACACATGACATTCACATGATAATTATGAACAGATGAACCCTTTTATCCCATAACTATCATGTTTCAACTACGACTATAATGTAACTTCAATGTTTGATATTTTAATAGCTATAGTGATAAAATATACAACATTCTGAATCATATTTTAATTTCAATTATTTCTTTTTTTCAATTTTAATGAATATAATCTTTCTATTATTTCATTTATGATGTATTAATTTTTTTATGCTTTTCCAAAAATATTATATATTATTATCTAGGTTATACAATCTTAGAAAAAGTTATAACCTTAGGTTGTGACCTCCTTAACCAAATTTAGTTGTTTTCTGATTGTTCCATGGACCATAAACATTTATGAGTTTCTTCTTCTAGGTTATACCTCTAGGTGTGACAATTGATAAAATTGTAAAATGTTTACACACATTTTAAAATATAAGTCTTATTATTATAGTATCACTAATCTCACAGATTACATAATATTTATGATTTTATATAGGTTTATTTTATTTGGACTACTATAAAAATACTTTTTTCATATTATTCATTTAAAAATATTTAAATTTTTGAACACCACACTGTATTACATTTTTGATACATGTGATAATATCTTGGATTGGTTATTTGGTTTCAATAATAAGTTTTATATTTTAGAAGGTTTGTCAACCCCCATCTAGACCATTATTGTCTTCTTAACAGTGAAAGACATTTGAATCAGTGGAAATTAATTTATAGTTAGGTTTCATTTCTAATTATTTTAATTTTGTTATCCTTTATATCCAGGACCTAATAGTATAAGAAAAATTATTTTTTAGGATAGATAAAATGAATTTAAATGATGTATAAATACCAAAAACCCACCATATTATAAAGGAAATGATTTTTTTAAGAAAATAATGGTAACATACTCAAAGAAATTATGGTTTTATTAAATGATGATCCTGGTGAAACCAAAAAAGATAACAGTGTCTGATTTAGATAAATGTTTAGGTAATGATATGGTAAATTATGTTTTAAATTATAATTTAATGGATATATTTAATTGTGTTATAAGTTGAATTGAATATATTCATTCTTCTTCTTGTGAGACAGCTCAATACATATATATGACTCTTCAAGTAACTAACAATGGTTTAGAAAATCTTAAAAGATAAATTATGGAAATTCTACGTATGGATTTGAAATACATTATGATGGGTGAAGATAAAACCATGAACCAGATGTTACATAAATTCAAAATTCTCATCAATGGTATGAATGTGCTTAGATAATAATTGGATAACACTTCTATAGTAGAATGTATTTGACAATCACTACTAAATATGTGTTATGTTATAAAAGTTAAAATATATGGAATATATAATTATATTTAGATTAGTTTAGAAGAACTAATCAGTTATTTTTCGTATCATAAAATTAAAATACGAAACATTACAGATGAGGAGATATCAAAGAAGAAATTTATAGAATTAAAATATAATAATAATTTTCTGACTTATTCATATAATTATAATATGTAGTAATGAAAAAAATGAAGGGATAAAAATCATCACTAAAGGAAATTTTAAATATATGGAAATAAATATTTAATTTATGAAGTGATCTAGAAGATACCATAAAAAGTTCGACTAAAGGGTTGTAAGAAAGGGAATATTAGTAACTACAGTTTTTTTGAATAAATAAGATATTATTATAGAAAAAAGGGATATATGATTTAATATTTTCCACAATTGAAAAAAATTAATAAAGGAAAAAATTATAAAAAAAATTATAAGATGTATTTTTAAATTAGATGGAGTGACACTAAGGAGTTATACATGAGAAATGGTAATTCTAAGAGATAAATTGAATCATACAACCATTTTTTAATGTAAAAACAATTAATAATGTCATAAATAAGACAAATTCATGTTTTAGTGATTAATCTGATTATGAAATTAATGTTAACAATTAATCTAACCTAAATTAAAAGATTCCACATTATATTTTAAAAATTTATTGATTACATAGAAAAAATCACGAGGAAAATAATAAATTAATTAGACAGAATAACATGTTTACTCAAGAAAACAAAAATCATAAACTTAAATAATCAAATGAAAACTGTCATTTTGAGTCAAGAAATAGAATTTAAAATTTGAAATGGTGAACATAATTATGTGAACGATATAATTAAATATCCACCATTAAAAAATAATTAAGATCAAGAAAATAGAGTTAATATTGTCCATGATGACATGAATAAATTAATATTTAATTTAATAATATAAAAAAATGAAGTAAATAATTTATAAATACACCTTCATATTCAAATGATAATTTTTCGATGAATTAGAAGCTATTGATAAAAAACATGATAATCACAATGTGAAAATTGAAAGTTTGAATATTTATTTTCTATTTTTGATCAAGGTAACAAAAAATATGATGAGATAATGGATATGAATAAACCTAATAAATAAAAAATATGACTCATAAATAATTGTCTGATTCCCAATATATATGAAACTTCTTTTATTAAAATATATAAATTAATTGGTCCTAGTGCTAATTTTATTATTTTTAATTTTAAAGTTAATGATAATAATGTATTTTTATTAATATTTACAAAATCATTAGGTAATATTAAGAATATTATTTATGATAATTTTTTTGCTTAATTACATTATAATAAATTTCATTAATCTATATGGTTATTTTACAGTTTTATCGCAAATCTAGTTGGATACAAGTTAACATTGGTACTAAAACATTTTTCTATTTAATATTTTTTTTTATTTTCCTTAAGAGTCTTAAAAACACACGACATATAAAAAATGGATTTTTATGACACATGAGTGGTGATATTTCTATCTATTTATCTTTTAATTCTTATGATGGATGATATATCACCTTCAACGTTAACTATGAAGTCATGGTCAAGGGTTTTAGAGAAGTATTAATATTTAAATATACTATAATTTTTAAATTATTAAATATAGAAATTAATAAACACAATCTAATAAATATATCAAAGCATTGTGATGATAAAATGACTGGTATGTTTGAATATAATAAATGTATTGTTTCAAAACATAATTTTGTTCTAATAAATGAAAATAGAAAAAATAATATTAATTATATTTATTTTTTTGGACTTACTGGGTAGTCTATAATATGTATAAATACAATAGAAAAAATTAATTTTCTCATGAATATATTATTGGGAAATTTTCATTTTTGAAACATTTTTAAAATGTGAATAATAGATAATTTCTTGAACTTTCTGAGATTAATATTTATATGTTTTATATTTGGGATTATTATTTAGATAGTAAAAAACACAAACAAATGTTTATATCAATTAATATTGTTAATATAGTTAAATTTTTATGAAAACAACATCTTGATATATTTTACCCTATAAAAACTTCTAAGTTATGAGATATGACAAATGTATTTCTGTTTGTTTAAGAAAATAGTACATTCACTTGGACACTATTTTTATTCTATAATAGTGAATACTTAATCATATTTTTTAATATAGTTCAATATAAATACTCAAACGTAATAAATTTTGAAATACATGATAGAGGAGGACAATTTTCTAATAAAAAAATTGAAATGATATATGAAAATAATGGATAATTTCTTAAGTTTTCACCCTAGAGTACTGTAGCCAAATATTATTATAGAAAGAAAAAATATAAGTTTTTAATAAATGGAAATAACCATGTTAAATCAATTTAATGTAATTGTTTTTTTGGTAGAATCTATAAATACTACTTGTTATATTTAAAATAGATTTTTTATTAGACCCCCCCTTATGAAATCCCTTTAATGATTTAAATAAAAAAACCCATGATCAGTCATTTTAGTTCCCTTTGGTGTAATCTGTTCGTTTTAAATACCATAGATAACATATAAAAGTTTGATAATAAAATTTATTAGGGTATTCTGATAACATTAAATCTAATTGTGTATAAAATATGAAAACCATGAAAGTGGAAGAATATTTGAATGTATAGTTCTCTAAAAATAGAGAAAAAAGTATTTCATATTTAGATGATTTTAAAGTTAAAATTAAATAATTTTACATTGGTAAAGATTACCATGAAAATTATAATGTATAATTTGATAGGGAGAAAATATATTCACAATTTTATTATTGAAATATTAATACTAATAGATATCATTCTTCAGGAAAAGAGATTATAAATTTTGAATCTGTAATTAGAGTTAGAAATTTTGAACTGTATTTTTTGGGAAAATTCATATTATTTAATATTATTATTATTATTAATGATAATAAAACATTTAATGATTCAAATTGGACTATTTATTTTCTTGATGAATATAATCAATATTAAATAAATAAGGTTTAGAATCTAGTTGAACAACATAAAGATAAATGTTCCATTATAAGTAAGTGAATTTTTAAAAATAAATTGGATGAATATTAAAATATAAATATGAAAAAAGGTATAAATGTTTATTAATTATATTTAAAAGAAAAAAGAATTTATTTTAAATATTAATTATCACTGTTTTCTATGAATTATTCAATTCAGATTCAATCATCCACCCCATCATTTCAAAACATTAAACTATTTTAAATCGATTTGAAAAGTTAATTTAAAAATAGTTTAACTTCTGATGAGGTTTTGGTTAATAAAACACCAAGATTTGGAAGGAATAAATTTCTATATCATGTTAATAAATAGTCAAAATAATTATATGGTATAAATAAAACATTATGATCTTATAATTAAAGACTTACATTTGTTTATTATAAAATGATTTTAATAATGTGAAATTTCGTCTCATGTTATATATATAGAAAACTTCTACTGATATTTTAATTATTAAAATATATGTTGATTAAATTTTATTTTGTTCTACTAATGAATTTCACAGTATATAATTTCCAAATTTAATGTCAAATTATTTTTGCGATAAGAATAATGGGTGAAGTGAATTTTTTTCAGTGATAAAAACTTTTGAATGAAAATGGTATATTTAGGTAAAATAATTTGACTTGCAATGAGTACTAATTCTAAATTGGTTTTAGTTGAACTTTTAAAATAGGTATATAATAATATTTTAAGATGAATGATTAGAAACATACCTTATTTGGATACATCATGACATGATATAATGTTCTCAACATGTAGGTGTGTATGGTTTCATGATAACACTAAATAAATCCTTTTAAAGGATTTTAAAATAAGAATTAGATAAGTTGAAAGAACTATTAACACTGGTTAGTTTAATTCAAATCATTATTTTTTTGACCTATTTTCTTATACAAAATTAGATTTTGGAGGCTTCATGCTTTATGGAAAGTAAAAATCATGTATGTTTCACGTACATTGTAAAATTATAATTTCATGGATTTATAATATGTAATTTTAAATATATAAAAACATTTTAAATCATTATAACACAAAAATATATTTTATATTTCAATGTTTAAGAGATCATTATAATAAAAGGGGTGTTTTTTAGAATACATTTCAAGAGAAAATAAACATGTCGATAATTTTTTTAAACCATCGGACTGAGTGAAGTTTGAGATATTAAATTTTAATCTTTCAATGATTGTTATTTGACTTCAATTATTAGAAATTTAAATTCATATCACTAATTACATGATCTAATATATTTGTTTTATAGATGGTTTGAATCTATTTTCTAATAATAAATAGTATGTACTGGTGTTTAGTACTCTTATTTCTATTGAATATGTAATATGGTATCACTATTATAATTTTTTTCATATATATTATTTACTTATGAAGTTTATTGGTTTATATTTTCTGATTATTTTTTATATGTTTGAGAAATATATGTATAGGAATTTATTCTTCTAATTTATGATATTTAGTATTTTCTTTACCATACTTTAATAATTTATATGTTTTTATTTAGAGGGCGATTAAATTTGTTTTCATAACTTCTTGATCATAACCATGATAAATTTTCTAACTTATTTTAGTAATTAAACATAGTTTATATTTTTATGGGAATAGTTTATAATAAATTATATGTTTACGATTATCTTATCGATAAATTTAAAAAGTGGGAATGTTTTTGTATCTCTAAAGTTAAGTAAAATTAATTTATCTTTTTTAATTTTTAATATTTATGATATTACTAGTGTTAATTTTTTTATTAGCATGGATATTGTTAGTGATTGTGGAGAATTTTTGTTATATTTATTTTTTTTTGTGTGTTTTAAATCATATAAATACCACACAATGCTACCAAAAACCTAACATTATAAATATCTCATATTAGAATTACCTCACACGTTTAAATATATAATTATAATTTAAAAATAATATTATAAATATTAGTTTAAACATTATTAAAGTGTTTGGTTCTTATATTATTTTTATAAAAGGATTCATAGGTCATTGTAATTTAGTATTTTGATTTTCAATTCTATTCTAAAATTATGAAAAGTCTGCAAAAATGATGTCTATAAAATCATGGTTTTTATCTACAAAGAAATGTATCTTTATTTAAAGGAAACTAAATTATTTGAATAATGTCTATGTATAGCTACTATAACATCCCAATATTTCAATACATTGAAATTATTTCATTTTTTCCAAAAATTTACTACATTACACAAACACCTGACTGAAGAACGTAGTAGATAAGTTTCTTTGAAAACATAGAAATACAAAAATTGTTCATAACACGTAAACATCTTCTCCTGTGTATTTATTCATAATTATAACCCTTTTTTAAATATTAGACTTAATATATTTCTTCATATCCTTGGGAAAAACATGAGAAATGGTGAGACCATATGTCCAGTAAGGGTAACATAGGGGAGAAAAATGATAACATACTCATACTAAATATGTACATAAACAAAACATTGGAAAATCATATCATGTATATCAACAAACATGATATCTTGTCATGGAATAAATTATATATGTTCATAATTAATCAAAGAACATATTCTATTTTTTCACAACATAAGACAAAAAATTGTTTCATACACATAATAATATAAAATTACTTCCATAGTATTAATGTATTCACTCACAATATTATGTTAGTAGTATTAATTCTTTCACATTGCCATAATGGTAGTAATATTTCACTTTCATTGCCATATTAGTAATCAAGGTTCACTCCAATGACCATATTAGCAGATAATGTCTTTTAATGAACCATGTTTAATCTATGTTCCAACAATATCTATATCATGAGATATAGATCAATAAATAATAAATTAAAGCGAGATATAGGTCCCACATATCAAAAAATTAAAGCTATACATATATTTTGCATAATAAAATAAATAATTCATTATATCAGAACACATGGTATAAAATATATTTCATAAATATCATTTAATCATGATATAAACCACGAAATAAAATAGGTTTAATAAATATCATTCCATCATAAAAAATACAACATTATTATAAAGAATTATAATGGTAAAATTGAATCATATCCCCAGTAAACCATAGTAAGGTTAAATAATTTTTTCTTATATGGAAGATAATTTTTAGTGATCACTTGAAAATAATTCATGAGAAAAATATCCTTTCTAATTTGAAAGTGTTTTCTATTCTTAAAGTGTTGCACAATTTTTAAAGAAAAACATTTTATGAAAATAAACTTTTAAGATTGTAAAGTAAACATAAAGCCATTAAAGAATAATGATGGAGGGGAATTAATTTGATGTCCCATAAAGATAATAAATAATAATTTTGTACTATTTCTAGAAAAGTCACCAATTACCTCATTTTGAAAACAAAAAATAATATTTCATTAAAACAATGTAGTAAAAATTCAATATGGGACAAAATGGATATAACAATTTATAATATACTCTTAAAAAACATTTATGACATGTTTATAAAACATGGATGTGGAAGATAAATATTCCCCAATGGAGACTTAAAATGAAATGGTCGCTAATATTGATGAGATTGTGAAATAAATACTCATCAATGTATAATTAGTATAATCATAGGCCCTAGGAAAGAATGAAAATTATATAGAAATTAAAATAAGAAAATATTTGGGATAATAATCATAAAATACATTCATGCATAGTATATACACTATTTAGAGGAAAACATTAGTGTATATGCATGTGTCTAATAGAAATAAAAGTGAGACATAAATCCCTTACCTTTTGTCTTGAATATTATTTTTCTATTGAAAACCTCCTGTATAATAAATATAAATTTCTTATAAATCTATTAAAGAACCTTTTTAAATTATATAATGAATTATTTATGTCCTTTTATTACCCTTTTACCAACAATTTCATGTTAAAGTTACGTTTCGGGTAATAACATCTTTTCTTTTCAAATGGGATCTGATTAGCTATATTTTCTATCCTCATACATATGTCAAGATTTCAAATACTATATAATGATAAAAATGATATAAATATTTTATATATACATAATATATGTATTTACTTTAATCTCATAAAATATATAAATATAAAATAAAATACATAGTTCATGTAGATGATAGGTCATAGGTACGCTTGAACGTTGTTTCCATTTTATATTTGTATTGAAATAAATAAAGTAAATGAAATATATGTATACATGTAATATAATATGTTTCTAGTAGTATTATAATGTAATATATACCATATAATTTCATTAAACCCACCCTTAATACATTCCATGTAATGGGTAAATGCATATTGTTATTCTAGTCTACATATCCACAAAAGAAGTTATCGTATTTCCAAAAAAAGGAATGAATGAAGGTATGTTTTATATAATAATTAAAAAAATCATATATACATCATAGGTATAATATATATAATATAAAAATAGAAATTAATCATTATTTCTAACCTTGAAAAGTGGAAATGGAAGAACAAACGACATCGGTTTGTGAGGTGGTAGTCTGTCATACACACAAATGATGACTATGTTTCTCATTTGATAGAAGTGTGTGATATTTTAGGTCAAAACCATAATATAAATACATCTCAATATTTTTATTATAATAAATTTATTTTATAATCATGAAATAAAAATAATTTAAGGGGTTTAATGAAAAAATACAACATAAATATTCGTTGATGAATGTTACCTCTTCTTTCGATATCTCCTTTTGATTTTCCACAAAAGTACTCCACTGGTTGGATTTATGTCAAAATTAAAGACTCTAGGATGAAGTAAGGGATTATTTTAATAGATTTGGAAAGACATTTTTTATCCAAATTTTTTATTAATTGTGTAGAATAAAGAAGAATATTTTTCTTTTTATTAGAGAGGGGAGGGTCACTTTTGGAATTTCTCAAAAGATTAAATTACAACAAATTCAATATCAATAAAAATACATCCAAAATTATATTTATTAGAATAAAAGATAATTTATGGTTTTAATATTAGAAACCAGTATATTTTAGACATGTTTTGATATTATTTTAAACATTATCATATTGATTAACCCTCAGTTAATCCATTTTAATGTTAAGTACGATAATAATATTTTTAAGATTAAAATGATCTAATTTTTACATATAAATATTAAATTGAACTATAAATGTACCATTTAATATATTTAATTCTATATATAATCCCCTTGTACGTATTTAAAAATTTAATGATTTTTAAATAATTTTATAATATATTATTTTCATAAAATATTAAATGAGTCAATTTTGACATTGTTCATAACATTGACGTTAAGAAAAATCTATCCAGCAACATTACTAGGATAAAAATAATTAAATACATTAATAATATGTCTTATTTAGCTATATAATTCATTGATCACCTTAATTAGGTAATATTATATTTCTGTTAATATTTATAATATCATTTAATTTATTGTTTCATTAATTGATTAATTATTGTATCATCATTTTGTAATTATTTATAATAATTATTTCTTCTCTAAAAATGAAAAATAAATTTCTAGGATATATATAATCATTTTATATAACTGATATATATATATATATATTATAAATCACTTATCAAACCCCATAATAAAAATATTATACATATTAAAACTAAGAGTGTGACGTTTTGTCACTCTCTTTGAGATTAATAATATTTGAGTCGTTTTAATTAAAAAGTTCCAATTAATTTTTTAAATTTCAATAATTATGTTTTATTTTTCTATTTTATTTCATCCAATAAAATTTTGTAAAGTGTTATTATAGTTTTATAATATTAGTAATATTATTTTTACCCTTAATGACATGCTTTACCATTGAGTGTGGTAATAAAAATTACGGAAAGTTATAGTTTATATTGGTCAAAATAAAAAGAGACCTATTTACTAAATTTTTACCTTATGAATAAAAAATTTAATCTATTTTTCATACTTAAAAACATATACTTTTAATACATAAATTAAATATTAATCATGCTGACCAATTGAGAAAATGTGTTTTTAAAGTAAAAACATCTAAAAGATTGATATGTTTTTACATCCAAATTAATTGTGAAATTTTTTATTATAAATTAAATGTGATTAAATAATAAAACATTTATCTTTTTATACTTTAAAACTAATCAAATATATAATTTAACACTAAAAATTAGTTCGATGAAAATTATTTTTTTCATCTAAAATTTTTGTATTTTTAATTATTCATAAAAACATAAAACATATAAGAAAAATACCAAAACGAAAGACAAAAAAAATTTTGATATACCTATTTCAAATAATTTTTTTAATTTTTCATATAAAAATTATAAAATTTTCAATAACTAGATTTTATATGGGTTCTCCATTAAAAGGTGAAAAACAGCCTTTTTAGAAATATAATTCTTTTATACATATAATTTGATCTGTTCTTATATCATGTCTAGAAAACACATTATATGGATTTTAAAAACTAAATTGAATAATATATATATAATGATATTTATTTAATATAATTCATTAATAGAGACTTTTTTATTTATTGTTATAAAACATAATTGTTCATATAAAAAACATTTCCTATTATTTTTTAAAAGAAATATTATTAATTTATAAATAATTTCTCAAAGAATTATGTGTAAACCATAATTTCGTAATTAAGTTAAATATTTCCATAACTTATATTATATTTTATTGTTTATAATTTTATTTATTAAATAAACATAATTATAAAATTATGTTTCATAGAAATATAGTGTTTTGTGTAATGCATGCTATGTCGGAGTTGAGAGTAACAAAATACATCAAAGAAATAAGGTTACATAAAAATATATATCTCATAAAAATCATATGGTGTTACATTATACCCCAATTAAAATTAATTTATCCCCTGAAACTATTCTAGGTCATCAATTTATAAATACCAAAAAATTTCATTCATAGAAACTCACATCCAAAAAATAAGTACTAAAACATATTTTAAAAAGGGAATGTTGGAGACATAACAGTTACCCAAAGTAACTCTTAGCTGGGTTTCCACGTATGAGAACAAATTTAGGAAGCGAAAACATAGAAATGGAAGAAAAGTCTAACTATCAATTTCCGATGGAGAGTGGTAGAGAACATAGTCATGATAAATTTAACAATCACAAGGCCATAAATATGAAATTATCTAAGGGAATATTTGATTCATCCAAAATTAAATTGCAAGGATAACATTTTTTATTTCAAGATCATTTCCCAAGATTTTATGAATTTTTATGAGAAAAAATACATACTTGATATCATCACATTTCATAATCATAATATCAAGCTTTCGTTGTGCCTGGATTAATTTCCACATAATTTCTTATTCCAATAAATGATGGTGAGTTTTTCATTCCTAAATCATTGGAAGATCATGAAATACATAGAATGATATATTATTCTACCTATCTTAATATCACAAGAAAAATTGTTAATAAATGTTATCTAATGTTCATAAATCCTCATATGGAGATATAATATATTAATCACTAAAACCACATCTAAAATTCAATGTAAACAATTTAAAAAATGGTTACCTTTATTATTCATCCAATAGATTAAAATAAAAAAAAATTGAAATAATGTAATAATCATTCAAAAATAAATTCATCCTAAATCCCACAAACAACTTTATGTTTCTCTTAATTATCACACCCCAAAAATTTTAATACCACTTTCATGTTTTCTCTTGAAACATTATAGTATCCTTTATTACCATAATACTATAGTGAAATCATACATGAATTGAAAAATTAACAATTACATCATACCATAAATCTATTATCTCAATCCTTGAAACACCTTGTCATAATATTACTAAATAGTACTAGTTTCATTAATAGTATCCCATTTATCTTATCACACAATCAAACAGCTCTTTATCCTTTTATAATCCCAACATCATGCACATATTAAGGGTTATCCCTCCCATAATAATTGGTTCTCAACAAATATCACCCTACAACCTCATTTACATTTCATGGTTACTAATACAATTCAATATATGATTTTTAATACTTAATGAAATACTACAGTGGACCAATCCTTATATATTTCATTATTCCAAAATAACATAAAAGAATTTCAACAATATTATTATTGAATTAAAATATATAAACATTCAATCATTCCACCACATCATTGACATAATTCGCATAGCCAATAGTGATCACTTGAGATTTAAATTTATCTTTGGATTTAAGAGGTTTTTGATGTTGATCATCATCATCAACCTATAGATTTGGGCACTGATAAGCATTATTTTCATTATTCATACATTTGATGACTTTAAAAGGGTGTGCAGTCTATGTTGCCTTATCACTATTATCATCATTATATAACTCTTTCCCAATACTTCACCAGTAAAATTCCCAATTAAATTATATCCCATGCATACTAATTCTTCCAGTCCCCTTAATATAATTTCATCCATTTTTCTTTCCACACATTTATCATAAAGGGAATCCCATTTTTTCACTAGGGTTTTTTGATTTTTTTATCTCCACCTTCTATTTATTTTCAAAACCATGAGATTTATATGTTACTCTAACCACTATTTCCAAATTAATAGAAAAACACACAATTTATTCATAGTTATTTAAGTCTCTTATAGATAATTCCCTTTTAATACTTAGTTTTATGAAACTGAAGAATCAATAAACATTACATTTAGGTTGGATGATAATACTATAAGCATACCCTTCATGTGTGGTAAAATTATCAACATTGGTGCCAATAAATCATCATCCCTTCTCTTTAACTCAGGGAACTCTTTCTCTATATTTGTAAAAAGAAAAAATGGAAAGTACTTATTGAATAATTAGTTCTTAAACTCTTCCCAATCCATGGATTTAATTTCATATTTCTACCTAAAATTATTAATTAGATTACACCACAAGTCTATTTATCCATCAATGTGATAAATATCCAAAATTATTTTTTCATGTTCTTAACCCTGAATGATAGAAATTATATTTTTAGTGATACCAATAAACTATTAACCCATAGTTGGATTAAAAGACCCAATAAAAGAAGGTAAACAATTCCACATTATGAACTCAACAAAAATTTGTTCCCTCCTATACTCATTTGGAAGTCCAAAATTATTTATCTCTTTTTTGAGTATAATGAAATGATTTTGAATTTCATATCTTATAATATTGGGTTTATCAATAGGAAATAATTTAATTTACTATTTTATTCATCATTAACATGATTCCATTGAGTTCCATCCATTGACTAAAATAATAGTAAAATTTGTGAAACATTATTAATATTGGAAAATACACATAATCAAGGTAAATTACTTATAATTATTAAATATATAATACATTAGGATTATTCCTTGGTTATTCATGATTATAATTAATACTATTGGATTATAACTTGTACATAGACATATCCTTATAGACATTCCTAGACATATCCATAGAAATACCTCCAAAAATATCACTAAATATTTATCATAAAATTTTCTATAGTTTGAATAATTCTTTCCTCTAATACCAACTATAATGACACATTCTTTTCAGAAATTGACTTTATGTCATTTTTGTGGAAGATTTCATATATTACCCAAAAACATGCCCAAAGACCATATTAGTTTTTTTTCATTACAAACATGGAAAGAAAACTATTTCATAACACATATTATTATTCTAACACTAATTTCTTCATCATTAGAACCATTTTTTACATATCATACCTAATACTTTCTCCGTATCTTACAGAAAAAGAAACAAAAGAAAAATGACCTCAAATTCAATGTAAGGGTAAACAAGGGTGATATTAATCGAAAAATAATCATAAAGAATATATATGTAAACCAAACATTTCAAAATATCATCATGAAAATAATATATCATGATATAGTTCCATTGGATAAATTGTATAAGTTCATATATAATCAAATAACATATTATAAGAGAGCGTAATATAAGACATGGAATTTTGGCATGTGTATAATAATATACAATTATTTCCGTAGTAGTAAAGTAATCATTGAAAATACTATCTTAGTAGTAGGAGTTCACTCCACATACCATCATGGATTTCATGGTTCACTCCAATGACCATATTAGTAGTCAAGGTTCACTCACAAGACCATATTAGTGGACAATGTCCTTTATTAAACTGATATTACTCCTTGTTCAAGTCTTTTCTATCACATAATATATAAATATTTAGCAAATGAATTTGAGTTAGATATTGGTTTTAACCATAATATAATTAAAACTACCCAAATTTGTTTTATAGGAACATAAATCATTTAACACATCTGAACCCATGGAATAGAATGGATTTCACAAATATCATTCAATCATAATATAACCCCTGAAAAGAAATGGGTTTCATAAATACCATTCCATAATAAACAAAAAACATTATTAGAAATAATTACAATGTTATAATTGGATCATATCACCAGTGAGAAAAAAGTAACATCAAATAATTTTATCTTAGATGGAGAACAATTTTTAGTGATCACATGAAAATAAATATTGATAAATATATATATTTTTTTCCAAGAAATGTATTATTTTATTAAGATGAAATGAAATTTTAAAATAATAGATTTTATTTGAAAAAATAACTTTTAATGTAGTAAAGAAAACATCAAATATTTGAGGGGTCCTGATGGAAAATTTTTTATTCATGTCATATATGTCATAAAAACACTTGTTTAATAATTTTGGCATAAAACCCAACAATTAACTCATTTGTAAAATAACAAAAATATTTATTTCAAACTGTGAAATAAAAATTAAAATATGGGTTAAATTGAAATTTAATGAAAAATAAAGAATATTATTATTTCAAAATATCATTAGAAAACATGGGCACGAAGATAAATATTCTCCAATGGAAACATAAAACGAAACAATACCCAATATTGATGATATTGTGAAATAAATACTCATAGATTTGTAATCACTAGAATCGTATTCCCAATGAAAGAAAGAAAATTATATGGATAAAAAAATACCACATTATTCTAGAGAATAATCATTAAATATATTCATGGGTAGTATATACACCGCATAGAAGAAATAGGTAGTCTATAAGTTATGTTTCCCAATGAAATAAAAGTTATCCATAAATCACTTAACATATGTATTGATTCTCATAGTACTCACGAAAAAATCTTGAATAATAAATATAAATTTTTTATACATATATTTCAGTACCATATTCAATTATATCATAACATATATGATTTACATACATCATTATATTACTCATTTATCAGCAATTTCATGTTAATGTTACATTTCTGATAATAACCACTTTATCTTTCATAGGTGTTTTGATTTATTATATTTTTCGTCTTAATACATATATCATGATTGGTAAATTTTAAAAAATGATATTAATAAAATATATATTTAGTATATATGACTTTATAAAAACATAAAAATTATTGAAATATAAAATTAAAGACACCATTCATAGAGACGGTGTGTCGTACGTACAAATGAACGTTGTTTCCATTTTCTTTTCATATTGAAGGAAATAAATTAAATGATATATATTTATATATATAATATAATATCATTCTTGTAGTATTATTATGTCATATATATCCTATAATTTCCCAAAATCCATATTGGATGCAATCCATGTAAAGTATGAATGAAACACATTGTTTTGGTAGTCCCCACGTCCACAAACGAAGTTATTATATTTCCAAAAAATATAAATTATGAAGGAATGTATTGTATTATAATTTTAGAAGAATAAATATATCATAAATATCTCATATATAATATAAATATATAAATTATATCAATATTTCTAACCAAGAATGGTGGAAATTGAAAAATGAGTGACATCGATTCTTGCGGTTGTAGTCTAACGGACACACGAATGATGAATGCATATCCCATTTTTTATGAGTGTGTGCGATTGTAGTTTGAAACATTAATATAACAACATATAAGTATATTTAGGATATTTATTTTGATATATAATCATGAAAAAAAAAATTAACCGAAGGGTTTAACAAATAAATAAATCAAAAACGTTTGATGATGAACTTTTGCTCTTCTTTGGGTATCTCTTTTAAATATTCTCAAAATTAATCCATTGGTTGTCTCTAATAAGATATTAAAGATTCCATTACAATTTTAGGGTATTTATGAAAAGATTTTTATAGACTATGGATGAAAAAAAAATAGGTTATGAAGTTTGTAAAAAAGAGAAGAATAGGTGCCCTTTTATAACAGAGGGGAGGGGCACTTTTTTATTTTGTCAAACGATAAATATATAATAAATTCAATATCAATCCAAATACATCCAAAATGAAATTTATTTGAATAAAAGAGGAGAAAATTATTTATATAAATAATAAATATATTTTATAAATGTATTGAAATTATCTTAAACCTTATCAGTTTGACTAACCCTTAGTTTAACCATTTTAATTTTAAATGTTGCAAAAATGTTTTTAAAATTAATGGGAAGTAATTTTTTTATATAAAGTTTAAATTGGACTATATATGTAAAACATAAGAAATTTTAGGCCATATCAATTTACCTTATCATTATTTAATATTTTTAGGATTTTTAAATAATTTAATTAAATATTGTTTACATAAAATATCATTTGTGTTAATTTTGACACTATTGATAACATTGAATTTATGAAAATAAATCTAAGAATAATACATTAAAAATCATTTAGTACACACATAAAATATCATATTCACTTATAAAATTATTGGATCACCTTAATGAAGTCAAATTATATTTCTTTTAACATTTATAATTGCATTTAATTGACTGATTCATTAATTGAGTAGTTACTACGAAATAATTTTGTAATTATTTATCATAATTATTTGTTGACTAAAAATAAAAAAAATACTATGATGTTAATAAATATTTTATAAAATTTAAATGTATATACAGTCTATAATACTATCTTTTTAACTCTCGATTAATAATATTATACTTATTAAAAGTAAGAGTGTGACATATTGTCACACCCTTTGAGTTTAATAATATGTAAGCCATTTTCATGAAAAAGTGTCCATTAAATTATTAAATTTCAAGAATTATTTGTTAATAATAGAATTAAATTCATTCAAAACATTTTGGATAGTTATATCACAGTTTTATAAAATTTATAATATTAATTTAATCTTTAAGTACCCAATTAACCATGAATCGTGGTAATAAAAATTACTAAAGTTACTATTCATATTATCAATAAATGAAAGAGACCTATTTAATAAAATTTTATATTATGATTATAAATATGGAATAAACTTTTTTATAACTAGAGAATATTATTTTTAGAAATTAATTAAAAATTAATCCCATTAATAGATAAGGAATATTGATTTTCTAATGGTTTGTCAGATCGATAAAATTTCTTTTTAAACTAAAAACATTCAAAATATTTATATGTTTTTATATCCAAATTAAATATAAAATCTAGTAAAATGATATTAATTAGATCGAATTATAAAACATTTATCTAATTATTCTTTAAAACTAATAAAATACACAATTAATCCCTATAAATTATATTGATGAAAAATATTTTTTTCATTTAAAATTTTATTATTTTTAAGTACGCATCAAAACTGAAAAATTATCATTAATATATCAATAAATCTACACAAGAAAATTTTTATATACCACATTTAAATAAAAATTTTATTTTTTCATATAAAATTTATATGTTTCAAAAATTGGATTTTAAATGGGTTCTCCCTTAAGAGGTGGAAATATAACCTTTCTAGATAAATGCTTCTTTTATAAGTGAAATTTTGTTTCCTTATTATATATTTTTTATAAAATATATAACATTAATGTTAAACATTAAATTGAATATTATATAAATATATATCATTAATATATTTCGATAGTAGTTATTTGTTTTTTTATTTCCATAAAACATACTTGTGCATATAAAAAATTTCTTTTATTTTTATTATGTTTTAAATTAATTTTTAATTAATTCCTCAAATAATTATGTGTTAACCATAATTTCAAATTTTAGTTAATATAGTTCATAAATTTAATTCAAATATCTATGTTGTAATTTTCTTGTTAATATATGTATTATAATAAAATGATGTTTCATAGAAACCATGTGTTACGTATAACGCAAGATAGTCTTGAGTTTCATGTAATGCAAAGAATCAAGGAAATCAAATTATTTAAAAAAATATATCTCAAAAAAATATCATGGTGGTGCATCTTGTTCTATAGTTACATAGACATGTCTCATGAAGACACGAGACAAGATTCATGGTTATGCCAAAATAATAGAATGATGGTTACGTAGACATTGTTGGTGGTTATTAAAAAAGGAAATAATGGTTATGTTGATATAAAATTATGGATACATAGATGGTAAACTAATATTAAGTATAAGGTAAAAGATTTTTATATAAAAGGTAAATTATGGTCAAGAAGAATTAAAATGAGGGATACACGGGTGTAAAATGATATTTATGATATTTTGTAAAATTATGGTATAATGAGGAATTAAAATATTGGTTATGTAGATATGTAAAATGATGCTTAAACTTATATACATTGTCATTTTAGATCATTTCGACTCTAAAGTTTTTTTTAAAGATATAGTATTTTCATTTTTATAAGTATTTATGAATTATTTTTTAGGTTTTATTAAGTAATATAATATAAATATATTAATAAATCTATACATAGTGTTATTGAATTGTTTCTATGAATTTTTAAGCATGGGATATTACCTCATATAGTTAAAACATATTACTAATTTCCATTATCAATTCAAACTTTGGAATACTATGATTTGGTTATAAGAAAACACATGTTCTCACAATGATCTTGTTGTTAATGAATGGGATTAGTAATTGGTATTTTATCATGTGAACATGATAAGTTAGGTGACATAGTTCATTAAAACATGGTTAACAGATATAAAATTCATATGATAATTTAAAATTTCTGAAACCCTTTCTCGTTGGAAAGACATTTTCAGTGTAATGATGTAGTTACTTCACCATTAGATCCATTAGTGCTGAATTGATCATATCTACATGGAGTGGAATCATCTTTGAACTTTTCCCTTCAATTATTAATGTTTTCATCATTGTAATATTTATATTGTTTCATTTATGAATAATTACATATTTATTATTTTCAAAAAAATAATATATGGTTTTCTTCATTATTCATCCTAATAAAATGGTATATCCATTGGTTGTGAATCCCTAAACAAAATTCATGTGTATTATATTTTGTCTATATAAAGGTAGGAATTTTTTTGGTAGTACCATGAGTTTTTAATTGTAAAAGGTATTTACTCCTTTCTAAAATGAGGACTTATTCTAGCTAAAAATTTCATAAAATGAATAAAATTAGAGTGGAATTTGGATATTGGGTCATTTTATATGAACTAATATAACAATTATGCGTTCATAATATTTTTATTTCGAATTTATTTTAATTTTTCAACATTGTAATGCATTAAATAATTAAAAATTTGACAATATCTCGGATTGATTATTTAGTTTCCATAATGAGGTTTAAATTTTTAAAGGTCTATTTACCAACTCTAAAAAACTATTTTAATCTTAACTAGTATAACAATGTTAATTTTAGGGTTTTTAGTTCATCTATATGAATGGAAGATATTTATTTCACATATAATCTATGAGAAGTGTGTGTTGATGAAATTTAGAATGGTGAAGAAAATACCTATTTTATCTCTAATTTTTCTTGGAAAAAAACATGGTATGAATACGGATAAAGTTGGTATAAAATGAAAATTATGTAGATAAATAATTGTAATTTACTTTATATTACATTGAAAAAGGCATATATTTTCTACTCTAAATATGTGGAATAAAGGTTTTAGATGTTTTTTAAAAGAGAACTTATCATTGATATATGAAGAATAGTATGGTATGTTCATGAATATTTATATTTTACTTAGTTTTTATTATCTTTAAAAAATCTCAGTTTGGATGATATTGATGAAGGTAATAATCAATATGAAAGAGGCCTCTCTTTTAAGGATGCCCTGGTCAAATGCCTAGATGGTAAAGGAAAATAATCAGACTCGAAGTATAGCCAAAAAGAGAAGGAGATCTCAGCTCAAGCAGTGCCTGATGATAGAGATAAGCAAGAGATAGGTGATATAAAATTAAGAAAGGTTAAGATAGTTCTAGATGTTGTGAACATATAGAAGGATTTTTTATAATATAATCACAAGAGAACAAAAAAAAAATAGACTCTACTGAAAAATGAGGTTGGAGTGCCCTCTTACTTCCATTCCAAAACACATGAATCAGTTGCATCTAAGGTCCCTGTTTTCCCAATTACTAGTGCTTTGGACACTTGTTGTAATGTTAAACTCAATAAAGGTAAGGGTATGTCTCATATTCATTCTATTACAATAAATTATATTTAACTTAGGGGATCAATTAGTAAGAATGATGTTTATACTCATGTTGAGATAAGTGATTCTAGATAACCCCCCTCAGTGTAGGATTTAGGTGTGCACACTGATGCCCTGCCTATTGACTTTTCACTTTAAACCCTACACATGAATGTGAGTCCTTCTTTTTATAATGATTAAATCTATGTTGTTCATCCCCTACTGGGATTACCTGATGAATGTAGTATGATTTAGTATCCAGATAAGGCTCACAACTGTGATGCAAAACCTGAACCTATAAAGGCCTCCACCATGCGAAATTTGGTTAGATTCATCAAAGAAGAGGTGGAAAATATCACTACAATGCAGAATCTGGAAATACTTGAAGCCTTCCCACTAAAGGAGGGGCTGATATCCACGCAATACATCTCATTCCTATTAATAAGATACTCTGTAACGTTGTCATTTATAACCCATTTGATCTGATCCCTGCCAATAGTTAAGAAGTTGGAT
The DNA here is from genome assembly GCA_963277665.1 of Viscum album. Classification (NCBI taxonomy): domain Eukaryota; kingdom Viridiplantae; phylum Streptophyta; class Magnoliopsida; order Santalales; family Viscaceae; genus Viscum; species Viscum album. Next base: position 236,769,412 of record OY728141.1, read on the forward strand.
TGAGGAATTATGATCCCTATATGTATATCATTGCTCCCATTGTTGAGAAAGGACCTCCAACGGATGAATATGGTGCATGGATGCAAGTACGTATTGGGAAGAGGGTTCAACACCCCCGTGGAAAAGGTGTGTGACTTCCATACCACAACATGAGTACCCATTCTAGAATAGGGTAATCTTTCGTGTTTTGTTCTTCTATGTACCACATGGTTCTGATTTTTACTCTCCACTGGATTCTTTATTTTGATTCAATAAAGAGGACACTGAGCCTCGGCATTTTTTTAGAAAAAATATTATTTTTTTAAGCACATTATAGTTATGGTACCTTTAAATCACTAGATCTTGTACTCAACTTATTTGGACAAAGCATCCGTTGGAATACATTAGTGACGTTTTAAAAGAATAAAAAACTATTCTATAATACAATTAAATTAATATTGAGTTGATTAAAAAATCCAATCCAATATTACACTAAAAATAACATTGGTATTAGGTACCATTTTATAAATGATAAATTTGAGGACAACGTAATAAGGATGGAATAAATCAAAACTCAATATCAGGTGGGTTATGACTTCAAACCACCCTTAGAGTCTCATGTGTATGAAATATCTAGTTTGAACTTTTATTTTTATCCAATCCCCTCAAACTAATGTGGTTTATAATTTTCCCTCTTCTTATTGGAATTTAATTCTATATATTGTTACAGTTTGAGTTTTCTGGTATTAATCTATTCATTAAATAAAAAATATAGGAGTGTATACAATCTAGTTAGAGAAAATAGAGTGTTATTGATTATCTAACAATCATAGAAATAATTATGACATTAAAACATTTTATTGTACATCACTCTAATATTTTTATCATACGTTATTAGATAAATTATTAAATAATCTTTTCATGGTTTATAAAATATTAGATGGATTAATAACCCTTTTTATTATATTTTTAAATGTGGAATAAATAATAAATGCCTATCAAGTACAAGTGTGAAAGTGTTAAAATGATTATGCATGCATGGAATGGCTATTCAATACTGGTTTCAATAATTCTACCTAGAACAATTGATGTTGTTAATGTCTTAAAATTTGAGTATTGTAATAAATTTTCTAGGGGGATTTTGGAACCATTTTTATTTGATTTTTTACAATTATGAGTTTCATGGAAGTATTTTTAAAGACTTAAACAAAATCATGAAGAATTAATGATTTTTATAATATTATATAGATTCTTGGATTCTAAAAATGGATGACTGATTCTAGAGAATGGTGATATTGTTTATTGTAGGGTTGATATTTGAGAGTTAAATAAGGGTTCCACCCATAGGATATCAAACTGATGTATCCATAAACCCATATAGAAACAGTTAAATTTGACAGCAGCTTGGACAAGGTGACAGAGGATTAGAAGAGAGATCAATGTGGGTCAGATCTAGGAACTAGAAAAAACAATGGTATTGGGATTAACTAAAAAGAAAAGTGCTGGTTTTGGGAGGCACCAATAATGGGGTTGTTTTATAGAGTGGTAACATGGAAGGGAAACAAAATGTGGTGGCACATTCTAGTTGGAAAAGGAGCATCCTCCCAATGACATTTCTAATGCAGGAATCCATTGAACATGTATATGATGTAAAATATCTAATCATGAGAAACAAATATATGTTTTTTTAGAAATAATCAAGTTATATTTTTTATTTTTCTAAAAATTTGGATGTTCATATAACGTGAAAGAGTTTTCTTGTCATAAAAGTTATAATCATGAAATTAACTAAGGTAGACCAACCTAAAAATTAATGGATGTGCTGTAGAGTAAATATTTTTAATATGGTTACATTTATTGTTTTTATCGGGTTATTAAGAATTTTAATCATGATGATTTTATATAAATGATTAAATATATAGTGGTTTATAAAATGTGATGTATAAATTGAATCCTTGTGAAATAAAGGAGATATTTCCCAAATATATATAGTTTTTGTAGCATTGAATAAGATTAATGATGGGAAAATATCTTGGATGTTTGATGGTTAGTTTAATAATTAAACTACTAAATTCACATTCAATGGTTTAGATTTATCTGGGAATGAATCTGAAATATTGAATTAAAAGGGAAGTTAATTAGAGTTTGGATTTAAAAATTGAAATTCAAATATTCATTTAAAATTGGAATATTTTGTGGAAGATGATTGTCATGAATTCTACAATATTAAAGAAAATATTGACGGTCTGGAATCAAATCTATAATAGTTAGATTTATTAAATATGAATAATTTTCTGGTTGTTTTGATCAATATCGAGTAATATTAATGGTTAGTTGTAGAATACAAATGTTCTATGAATTTCAGAGGATATATGGAATTAATTATTGGAAGTTCATATAGAATAATCTGAGTTGGTTTGTGTTATTTAACAATGATGGAATAATTATAAGATTAATATATCAGTAAATTTCATCATTGTATCCCTCTTATAAGTACTCAGTGTATGATTGGAGAGTTCATGTACCATGGTAAAGCAGTGAACTCTTCTTAAATTTTTAATAGCATAATACTAAAGTATTATTTCATCAGAATATTGATCCATCATTGATATGTGGTACTTGTTGTGTAATTTTTATATATGAACCAAATAAATTCATTATGGTTATTTTATTTATATTTCATTGTTTTTTTGTGATTAAAATCATAATGAGGGTTCCTTTTCTAACAAAAATATTAGAACTTATATAATCAATGTTGATGAAGATATTTTGTTACTCTAATTCACAAACATTGGGTGTCTATTAGGGAAAAGGTAAAACCATTATATAAAAATCATACAATGGATTACAGAAAAATAATTCCTCTATGATTACAAAATATCCAAGAAACATTTTTGTTTATCTACCTAAATAAGATCTCCAAATAGTAAAAATAATTAATCATTAAATTTAAAATAAAATGATTCATGTAACTTAATGAAAAGTTGATATATAAGGAATCATATAATTTTTTAGAGTCCTAAGTTTTTACCCCATCGTAAATTTCCATGGAAGATTCTTCAAAAATACTTATAAAATAGAATCACACCAAGTAAAAGACGAATTATTGGAACTTCCATTGATGTTGTTATCTATAACAATACACCATAGTATGAACAAACCCTACTTAATGACATAGTGGTAATCATCTCATGTTAAAAATTTAGGTGAGTCTTGTACCATAGAGTACTGCACCATCTAGATTCAACGACTATGATCATGTTGTAATTCATTTTATTTTCTACAAATCTATACATACTTCAAATGGCGTAGACTTCGACTACTTTTATAGTAGGATCAATAACTCATACACTAGTATTTGTTGTACCTTTAGGATAATTCGTTAATGGTGTAAATTTCTCTATTAACTATAAATTTGGATTAATTTATGGAATTATTTCGTGATTCACACCTTTGTAGACACAAATATATATTTTTTTCATTTCAATAACTTGCACAAATATATGTCATTTAGTCACACAAATTTTGTAGTGAGAGACCCCCATAATTAGTAGTATCCTCATTTTTTACACCACTAGGATGCCTCATGAGACCAAAATGTTTTCAAAACATTGACTTCATTTCCTAACCAATGTAAGGATAGAATTGTCCTACAATATCATGGTGAGTTATTCCACTCATTGAAGGATATAATATTTAAACTTATGTATAATTTGGAGTCATATATTTTAAATATTTCTATAATTTTCATTATTAATAACAATATATTATTTACAAAGATATTTTTATTTAAATTTCAGGGGGTATATTTAATAATTCATTCCATTGATATCACAATGTTAATCAGAAACTCTTATAAATTTAACAAACAAAATCAAATGTGAAGATCTAAAATAGAATTGGATGATAAGTGTAATGATTCATAAATATAGAAATAATAAAATAATAATGTTTTTAGATTAATTTTGATTTGTGATGTGTGTGAAATAATATTTTAGTTATGTACTTATTTAAAAAGTCTCATAGTATAATAAAAATGGAGTCATCATACATTATATACCATTGTTTTCATTTCCACATCATATGATGTGATTTTTATTTTAAAACATGAATAGGAAATTATATGCTTATTTAAAAATTTATATTAAAATTTACTTTTTTGAAGACACTAACTAGAAGAAATCATAATAAAAAATTATCAAATTAGTATTTTTATAAAAATTTGGAATGTTTTTTGGTTGTGAAAAAAATAGATTTCTTCCAAATATTTATGACCTTAGGGGATTTATCATACCTTTTATCCTAGTCCCATGTATATTTAGTAATAATTTATGAGATTTTTGCAGTGATGTTAATAGAATTTTATTTTTTATATTTAAAATTTTGGTTCTTGATCAAACCAAGACTAATCATTTTGAATTTTAGTAAAAAAACATTAGGATAATTACCTATATGAAATTATTCAGGATCAAGTTCTTCTGGAGGAAAGAATTATTTTTATAATAGATTTATAAATGATTTAGATATATTATTGTTAAAAAATTCCATTATTTGGTAAAAAACTTCTTTTCTATATAGAATATACTGAATGATATACATAAATATTGATTTGTTTTTGTAGTCTATGGAAAGATAGTTGTTTATTTTATTTTTCAAAGAAATCAAGTGACCAAACTTCATTGGGTTATTAGTCTATATTTATCTAAAATATTAATGTATGAATGAAATTTTAAATATGTATATTTGATGAGGTTAATTATTCTATCATCACTGATGATAATTATTTGATTTATTAACAAGGCATTTCATGATTTTAGTTTAATCCCATAGGGGATGATAGTGATGAGGATTCTTATTTTGAAGTCATTTTTATAGATGTTAAATATTTTGATAATTTTTGAGATATTACAACACATAAAACAATTTTCAATGAAAAATTAATCAACCTTTTTCTTTCCATTATTTAACCACAAAAACAATAATTTAATCACATTTTATCAAAATTCAGGTTTAACTTCTTTGGTGACATTTATAAACTATAGATTATTGTTAATATTTCCTTATCAATGGATAATGGGGCTTAAATATTATTTATGTCAAGGTATATTAAGAAGTAAATCGGTTGGACCATTTCTTTATTTAAACGATAACTCTTATGATATTCTAGAAAAAATATCGTTTAAAATAATGGGATCATGATGATATGGAAACTATAATGTTATTGATCTTTATTGGTGAAAAATAGTTATACAATGAGAATTTGAAAATATCATTAAATCAGGTATTTTGAACACTATCAATATGTTCTTTGGCCAGACAATTGAATATGGTTTCTAAAAATGATGTAATTATCATGTTAAAATTGAAAATAATAAATTTATTTTGATATGATTTATCATTGATATAATGTTGTGCATCTACTATTATAATGAAAAATATTCCCACATAAAGGAACATTATATACTAATTTTTATTAACTATTTAATTGGTTTATAGATCATAATTATCTTCTTCCCCTTTCTGGGTACATCAACGGTAACATTAATTTGGTTGTGTTGAAATATTAATACAATACCTCTTCTCTTTTACATATAGATTCTTTAACATGTATAGTATGTTAATAAATATATGAATAACCACTTCTAAATTTTTATTTATGAATTAAAACCTTCTTCCCTAAAATATTTTAATACATACAATATATATTCATTGATGAATTATCAATTTATAATATTACATTTTACTCATTATTGAGTAATTTGGAAAAATTGCTTATCAAATATTTGAAGATAAAGTATTAGTTCATAATATAATTTTGTGTACTATTTTGGAATTTCAAAAACATTTATTAAATTATATCTATATAATATTGATGATATTTTCATTTTCCCATCATTAAAATCAATCTAAGGATTATAGTATTTCCACAACCATGATAATTATTATCGACAAAGTATCGTGTACTACTATATAGTTATATTGATTTTGAATAATACATTATCCAAAAAAGATATTTTTAAGCTAAATGAATTTATCCTTCCTAGAATTAAAGAATGATATGATAAATTCATCAGTATTGATTTCCCAAAATATAATAACCCACTTTGAGATGATATGTTGTATCCATTAATATTTACTAAGAGAAACTATAATTGTCTCGATTGGTTTTATATGAATTTAATATTTAATAATAACAATATAAAATATATTAATGTTAAAGTAATTAATATTTATGTCATTTTATTTTGATCTTTTTTTTAATTATTCTTTCTATAGTCATAGTTTTTATTGAAAATGAGTTGTTTTTAAATTTAATGAAGGAAAACTATTTAAAGACTCGGTTGATCTGATGTTTACTTTAATGAAAAAATATCCAGAGTGAAACCATGTCACTTATCCATTTATTCTATATATACTACGGTTCAATCCCCAAATCAGTAGAGGCTAATGGCTAAAACTAATGTTTAGTTCGTATTTTTTTTGGATAAATTTCTTTAAAAATTACATAATTCATAAATAATTTTAAATAAATAACACTTAAAAATGTTATAAATAAAATAATTACATTACTCAAAGTGTAGTTAAACTAATTGTATCTCATATAGATATAAAATATTCAATCATATTTGACTTATCATTTTCATAAAACATAATATATTAAAGATTGGTCATAAAAATAAACCATATCCTAAAATATGTTGTCATGTATCATAAGAGTTATATTTAATAGTAATTGAAATATCCATTACTCATATAAAATTTAAAAAGATAAAAAATAAAATATATAGATACCCATGTCATTAAAAAGAAAAATTATTATCTCTGCGATTCTCCCCAGTTATCATCTATGTTAAATTATACATTCCTTAACTACGGAATAATGATCCCCTCACATTACCTGTATCCCATCTGATAAGGTAAACACTTGAAATAACAAGATTACATATAGTGGTGAGAAAAATACCATAATAGCCACACAAATAGTAAACTAGGGTTGGTGACATACTTTATTAAATTGTTATAAGAAATAATGTATCACATCCTGAACGACCATATATTTTAGTCTCCTTGATAAACTGGATACATATATGATTCTTATATAACATTTGAAACCAAAAATTACAACATGTTTTTTTCAATAATTACATTATTTATTCAATCATGTACTTTTATATCTATAATAGTTCACTGTAAGTATTCCTAGTAATGGAAAAAATGATGAGATCAAATGTGTAGAAAGGGTTATGTACAGCAAAAGTTATCCCAGATCAATAGGCCTAATAAAAAATGAAACCTAAATAATTAAACACACGTTCAATTTAAATAAATTGACAAATTTAATCAATGTTGACTGTTAATAACTAAAATTATATTCCATTTAAAAAATATCAAAACCTTCATAACTAGAAAAGGAATAATAAATATGGAAAATTAAATTACTAAAAACATATTCTATTAAATCAATAAAGTGAGAATGTAATATATCCATAGAAAATACCACTGAAAAAATATCAAGGATAATAGTAACTGAATTCTCAATTACAAAAATTATTATTTATTATATTTCATGTTCTCATGAACAAAGAAAATCAATACTATCTTGACCTTCCAGAAGAATGTAAAAAAATGAGGGGTTGGTGTGTAATAGAAAACCATTTATCAAAGGCCAGCCAACTGATTCATGTCTTTATACTACTGATGCATTGAGGTGATATCTATTACCAGGACCCACATGAATCATCTTCTCTAAATAATTCTCCATCTATCAAATTATTAATTTAATTCATGAACAATATGACATACCATTAAATATTCATATTGAGGATTAATATTGTTTATTAATATTTTCCCAATCAATCATATAACTTACTATGTGAAACACTTTATGTATGAATGGTATATGGTTTATATAATAATCATATCCATGATAATTACTTTTTATATTTACAGAAAATTTGATTTCTAATTATCATAGTAAATTTATTATTTCAAGGGAATATTAATGACAACAAAATTGAATCAATAATGTTAATGTAAGTAATTTACTTAGTAAAAATAATCATAAACCATCCAACATATGAATAAGGTTGATATCAATGAAAAAAATCCAACATTTATTATATTTACATAAATTTTTCTTCTCATTTTTAAATATAAATATAGTAAAATGATCTTCAAATATATTATTGAGGAAAATATCCTTTCCATGTTGAAAACAAAATTAAAAACTAAATGTTCAAAAAATATGTTGGAAATAAATTTGATCAAAAATAACCTTTAAAACATTTGAATTAATATAATTAAAATTAAGTGGTCATTATTTTAATGAAATTTCATACATTATATACACATTAAAATGAATATTAATTACACTTTATTAAAAGAAAAATGGGAATTATTTTAAAAATTGCAGAAGGATTCCCTTAATTAATTTTATAAAAATATAATAATGTGTAAAAAATTTAATAAATAAGTTTTTTGTAATTTTAAAAACATATTTGAAAATATTATTAGAAAACATGGTTTTGGTAGGAAATTTATTTTCAACTGAATAGATAAATAAAATCATAATTTACAAAAAAAACATAATAAATTTAAGTGAAAAGAGACGAAATTGGTACTATTACTTGGAATAATAATGAATAACCATAGGGGAAGAAAAATAAATGGTGTAATAAAAAAATTAATTCAATGTAAATTCAAATATAAACTATCTTTATTAAAATGAGATCACGAGATAAACCATAACATAGACCAAAATGTTTATGTGAGAATTAATAAATGAATCAATTTTGCATGTAAAATTTAAATCCTTATAAAAAAGAATAATGACAATATATCATAGTAAAAATCAATTTCCCATATAAATTTATAATATCAATTTCTGTAAATAAGCAATATAACCAAATGAAAAGAAATTTATTTCTGAAATTCTTTATGACATAATGATTTTTATGTCAAATACACATGGATGAAATACATAAAATTAAAACTTAAAATAAAAATAATTATGAAATATTAATGATATTAGAAGAAAAAGTGTGATTATATACTCTATATAAAATAAATTATTTGTATAACATTACATTATGTTTCAATGAAGGGAAATTGAGATGAAGTCTCTTACGACACACATCCTTTTGGTCAAACATGATATAACCTCATGAATAATGGTTTTAACATGTTATTAACTTATAATGAAATCATATTAAATATTATAATATCATATATGATCCTTTTTTTAAATAATAACAGCCATTCGTGTATAATCATTCATTATATTCGTTGTTTCGGGTGTCAATTGCCTTATATTCTAATTCTTATTTTGTCATGAGAGATCTGGTTCTTGAGATTATTTTATATTTCAATCATCTCAAAAATTATAATAATTTTATAAATATTTTTTTTCATTATACACATTTTATAATCATTATTGATATTTTTTTCATTGTGAATGGATCACATCGCTTCGTGGAAACGTCAAGTCAGATATACGCATGAGAGATGTTATCATTTATTGTTTGATGGAAAAGTATATAGATAAATATTATTACATGAACGTAACAACATAAATTTATATGTTGGATAATTTTTGAATTAAATTGAATGTATTAAGACATCATTTACGTTAGAAAATAAGAAATAAAATGATAGAGCTTCGTTAAGAAGAATACCTTCAATTAGAGAAACCTTCTTGGGATATCATGTCTAAGACCCTAGGGCTAGCCTTTTAGGAATATCCAAACCTCTATAATTTTAAAAAGGGTATTTTTGAGTGATTTTGGTATCGTTTTTACATGAAAAATGGCTTTATAGTTGTGGATATGTTAAGGCAGCGAGTACCCTTTTTAAGTATGGACAGTGTCCTTCATGGAAATTACATGGAAATTTCCAAAAAAATAAAACTCACAATTTAATTTCTGTGAAAATTTATTAAAATTTATATTATATTATAATTTTTTGTATAACATAGAAATATGGTCTGAAAATATTATTTTTGACCAATCATAGGTCATTTTAACTCTTATCTGCTTAGTTTAACCACAACTAAACCCATTACTACCTTAAATGTGGTATTTAATTCTAATTTATTTAACTATTATGTTTTTACAAAAATTAATTTTACCTTTGAATATAATAAAAATTCATAATTATAACATTTTAATCAATTTATCCTAATTAAATTCACATAATTAGAAAAATTCAATATTAAATTATACCTATAGTCGGTATGAAAAATTGGGTTTCCAAAGAGAAATATCTGTTATGTATAGAAGGTTTTAACATGAAATTTCAATATAAAATTGATTAAAATGACATAAAATAGTTAAATTGTAATATAATTAAATTATTATTAGTTTATAATCAATTTAAAATTTAATTTATCAATGTGAATTATTTAAATTAATATGATATTTTCAATAAAAATCCTTATTTTCACTACTCAGTAAATAATGAAACATATAAAAAACATCCCAAAATTTCAACCAAAGAAAAATTTTATATGATGAGTTCAAAAATTAATTTCTTTTTATCATATAATTTTCAAAAAAAATCAAAAATTATTTTTAAATTATATTCACAAAGTGTTATGAAACCGTATTTTATAAAAATACATTTTTTTAGAAAAAATTCTTTTAATTGATTAGAATTTTATTTAAAATATATATAATCGTAATTTTTCTAATTTAGTTGGTACTATTATTTCCCACAAATTTAAATTCTATGGTATAATTGTATACTCTATAAAATTTAATTAAGACTTGTGGTTGCAAATTCCATATGATATTGAAGAGATTAAAATTAAAAAATAAATTTCATGGGTATTTGAAGCTTGGTGTAGCCGGTCGCATATGATATTCAAAAAAATGTTGTTATTTTATAATTCTGGGGCATTAAATTTCCCCCAAATTTAAATTAATTATCCTAAAATTTTTATCTTATTACAAAAAAAATATCATTTGATATTTTTAAATTCTACTATTGAGAACTAATATCATAAAAATGGGTTAATAAATCATCCTCCTAATATGAGAGAAAAGGATTTCCAAAGTTTATATAGAATAAAAAATAACTAGTTTTCTAAGTAGAATAACATAGTTGTAAAGTGAATATATTGACATTGAAGAAAAATTATTTATAATTATAGTGAATTATATAAGTAATTGATCATAGGAAAGTGAATGATCAATGGGCAGTTAAGGACATCGAAACAATAAATCTATGTTGATTTAAAAGACCATTGGATTCATTAGATATAAAGGTAACAAGATAATAGATTTGTTTGAAGATCATTTTCTTGGTATTGAGGAATACATTAAATATCAATGAATATAATGAAATATTGTTACATAATATTTTCTATTTTACAATCACAATTTCCTTTGTTTTTTTGTAATCAATTTCAACTTCATCATATACTCCAGGAAATGAATATCAAAAAATTAATTTGTTTATATATGAATCAGTAAAATTAAATTTTAAAATATTATATGTTCTACAAAATAGTGACAACTATTTCCACATTTCATTAAATATTTTTCAAAACTAATAATGTTAGGACAAGTTGTCTGATATAATAAATTAATCATCAAACCTCAATAGTAACACCACTGGATCAACATCAATATTTATTAATCATATATTTTATCTAGAAATTATTAAATATTAATAGGAATATCACATTGGTTGGTGGTAGGAACTAAACCCTTTTAATCATTATTTTTGTGGTTCATGCCCCATATCCTTTTAGGCCCTGATGAGTTGTCACCCATCATAAGGGTTTTCCTTTTTCTAAAACTATATTCATATAATTTATATAACATTCCCAAATCATAATGATCCATAATCATTAAAACATAGAATATATTATAGAACATAAAGGTTACAAATACCTTAAATATTTAGTCCTAAAAGTAATGTAATTCATCCTTAAATAAAAATTTCATAAACTAAGCCAATGGGTTGTATTCCCTTAAATGTTTTCCAAAACATATCCTTAATATTTGAAGAGTCCCATCATATAAAACCAAAAATTCAGTTTTAATGATGTTGAACATAAGATAAACCATAAAATAACATACTATAATTGTATTTATACCTCTTATGTTAATAAATACATATATGATTCTTAACTTTTACACAATATGTATATGTTTATGATTCTAATAACAAAAATACCATTCATAAAATAATTCTAAAATTTAATTCATAAATTCCAATACATAAATAATTTTTATTTCTTATTTCATCATACGTATATCCATGATCTTGGGGTTATCCTATAGAATATGGGATTGACTCAGATAATTCCCAGTTTTCCCACATTTAAGATAATGAACTATAAATAGATCCCAAGGATGAAATGTATTTCATTACATCAAACACTTAATTTTTTCTCGTAAATTCATTATTCTATGCCCTTATCTTCTACACATAAATATTTTTACGATTCCATTGAAAAGGTTTCCATGGTTTCCCTTTCCACATTTCTCACATTGTGTAAATCTGTACTTATTTCCTCCTTGGACCCCACCACTCAAAATCATGGAAAATCCATTATTCGCATCTTTAGTGAGTCCAACGATTTTTTATGTTATAGGTTGTTAATCATATTTTTTATAACTGATTATTAATAATCATGATATATTTCACACCTACCACCATCCCACTTGGTTCCTCATAGTCACCACATTATCTTTGGTGTTCAATGATGACTTGATTCTTTCGGGTTTTATCCTTTGACTAAAATGAAAAATCATAGTTTGAGTAAAAATAATAATATTGGGAAAATAATATAATAATTTATAAGATGTTTAAATCATAAAACATTAATTTCAATCTAATACACCATATGTTTAACCTAATTTATTCATTTTCATCATCAACTCAAATCCTTCATAATTTCTTATAATGAAAATGTTAATTATCCTTATAATATACCATAAGAATTTAAAACTAGGTACGTAGGGTGACCCATTATCTTTCAACAGGTAATGATCAGGTCAAGCCCAATGCACCATTTTTGGATTTATCACTAATAGGTACATTTGTGACTGAACTGTGTCCACATGTATTATTTAGATAAGGATAAATTTTTTTTGGAAAAACTACACTATATCTAATTTACCACAGAATTAGTATTTTTCATTTATGATTCTCCTAAAATTCCATCATAGGGTTGTGTTTGGTAATCTATGTTTCCCTTATATCTAGATCACATGGTTTTTACTAAAATATCTATAGTACGAATTGTAATTACACTAACCCCAATAACCAAAAGTTTATTCCTTAATTTATTACATAAGAAAAAAATACGAGGAATATAATCTAGTAGGTAGAAATAGTTTTTTTGTCTTGGTAAACTATATACAAAGATGAATACTATATTACATTTCAAAACACTAATTAAAATATTTTTTTATCAAAAAATTATTTCTTCTAGCATATAATTTAATATTAATAATAGAACACTTCATCAATTCCTAATAAAATAAGAAAAATAAAGTATATCTAAAATTCTTAGAACGTCATATGTTTAGTGGAATCTTTCAAGAATTAATTAGCAAAATCAATATGGAAGGGTAAATAACTAGACACAAATTCTGTTTAAATAACTTGATTATAAAAATAAATATGGAAATTTAAATAAGTAAAGATACATTCCATTTAATCAATATCATGACTATCATAACCCGATACGGCATAACCAATATAGAACGAAGATTAACTAAATACAAATTCCATTTAATCCATAAACTGAGAATGAAATGCATCTAGAGATAATATCATTAAAAAATATCATGTATAATAAAAACATAATTATCAATTAATTAATTGATCAAATATTGGATTTTATGATCTCTAGCGTCATGAAAACCTCTACTCTCAAGACGTTCTTCAAGATAATATAAAAATAATGGGTATGTATACAATAGAGCCCCATTTACCAGTGGGTAGAAAAATTATTCACCTCATAGAACAACTAATAAATCAAGGGGCTATAAGTAACTAGTTCCCACCAATATCTACTTGTCCAAATAAATCCCCATGTATCAAATAATTGACTAAATTCAATAAAAATAAGATTTATCATTAAATATATAAGGACCCACCCTTAAACATTACATAATCATGAATTGTGTCAAGAATTCACATTGATGATCCTCTCAGGTTTTGATTTTTAGTGAATTGGGTTATAACTATTACATAACAACTAGAATATTACATTTAGACACTACTACATAGTATCCATTTTTTATAAAATAAAATCTCATAAAAAGAAACATGTCTACTTCCATTTTTTAGATAGCATGAATTTTTATTGATCCCATCCTTAACCCTATACATCATTAAGCCCTATGGAAAACATTTCAAAAAAAAAGGGATGGGTATAAAAAGATCAGTAAGGCTTATATAATAAGTAAGTAAAACATTATTCCATCAATAAATACAAATAAATGAATCCATACTTTTCAATCATAACATACCTCATTAAATCATAATATTTATGAATAACACACAGAAGTCATTAATTATAACGGTAACTTTTGGAATCCATAAAATAAATTTATTGTATCTTTAACAACTATATATGGAGTTAAATTTGGAATACACATCACAATATATTCTCTAAATATCTTAGGATAAACATTAATGTTTACCTCTGTCACATTACCCAATGCATTAGAGAGTTATCCCAGGCTCACCCGCCCTAGGTTTTTCATGAACCACCCATATATATAAACAATTCCCAAGAACTATAACATATTCATAACACATAAAACAAACATAATGGAAAGATAACATTTCCAAATTTAAATAACAATATATAATTTCAAGATATTGACATAATAAATGCTTTATCAAATAATTTTCAAGATGATTTAAATCATTTAATAAAGAGATTTTTGAATAAAATTATCCCTTACCACTTTGAAACTTTTAAATAAATTATAATTTGAATAAATTAATGTCCATATATAAAATCATTAAATTTTTTTAAAACATGGACATTAATGATAAATATTTAGAAGAATAAATGATTAAAACATATAAAACGATATTTTAGTTAATGAGTTTTTAAAAAAGTGAGAGAGTCTTGAATACAAATAATTGAGGAATAACATTGAATCAATACATTATAATATCGTGAAAATAATGGTATTCATGATATAATATGACAAAAGATAGTATATACACCATTTAAGAGTGAATTGGTGCATAAAAACAATGAAGACTCAATAGATTGTAAATTGAGACCAAATCCCTTATAAGAACTATATCCTTAGATTAAAGATAAATCAATTACATATGAATTTTTGACAATTATAAATACACTCAATATGATTGGTTATTAAGTTTAAATCAATTAGAGAACATTCACACATATTTTTGTAAAAACAACACCAATGACTTGTATTTTTTACTCAATAAATGAGAATTGAGATAAAATTACTTTCATCAAGTTCATTAGCGATGACTTGAGAATTTATCAATGGATAAATTATCTGTATCATAAGTATATCTACACAAATTTGAGTGGAAATTACTACATAGGTAAATAAATAGTTATTTTACACATAATCATGGTGTAAAATAATAAATGAAGTATCCGTGAAGCCCAGTGAGTGGAAATTGAAATTTGAAATTCCCTTACCGATTTGGTAACATAAGAAACATACACCCCATGATAGAAGGATCATAAAATAAATATTTAAATACAATTAAATTATATTATATTACACCAAGAATACAGTAATGGCTAGTACATACACCATAGAAAAGTAAATAGTTGCTAATGGAGCATGAATCTCACGGGAATAGAAAGTGAGAATAAAAACCCTTGCCATGTTGTAATCAATCGGGTCGTATGAACAAAAGTTAATAACCACAAAATGAATCACAGAATACCCTTAATATAAAAAGAATCATGATAATATACATATCAAATGGC
The DNA here is from genome assembly GCA_963277665.1 of Viscum album. Classification (NCBI taxonomy): domain Eukaryota; kingdom Viridiplantae; phylum Streptophyta; class Magnoliopsida; order Santalales; family Viscaceae; genus Viscum; species Viscum album. Next base: position 236,785,346 of record OY728141.1, read on the forward strand.
ATTACACAATACACCACATGCAATAAATTAGTGGTGAAAAATGTAAATCTCAAGGAATTAAAAGTGAGATAAGAAATCCCTTACCTAGTGTCCGACATGACTTGTTTGTTCCTTGTTCTTCATGAATAATAAACATAATTTAATTTATACTTGATTAATAATACTTTTTTAAATTTAATATTCCTTTTATATCACATATTACTATGTTATAAACATTACGTAATCATTTATGATAATAACGGTTGTTTTTGTCAATTTTTGGTACTTGAGTCAAAAATGAACACCTTATAATTACAAGATTTCCATGTTTCACGAGTTCATTATCTCCATAATGATATTAATAATTTATATATCTTATATATCATAAATAAATAGTATATAAATATATTTATAATATTATATAACATTTGGAGAAAAGAAACTAAATGCACCATTCATGGAGACGGTGTGTCATACGTACGCATGAACACTAATTTCATTTAAATTTTGTATTATAATTGAATTAAAAATTGATGATAAATAGTAAAATTATAATTAAAGTATAATAACATATATAATTTCAATAACTCCATCCTTTATATGTCCCACGTATGGTATGAGTGGGTCCTATAATTTAGTGGGGGCGGTAGTCCGCACATCCTCAAATGAAATTATCCCGTTTACTCATAATCAAAACCATAATTGTATGCTATAAATTAACAATAAAGAAGAATAAAGAAATTTTAAACATAATATATATCATATATAAATACATTGACATCATAATGTCCACCATTATAGGAGGTAGGCGATAATTGAACAATCAACGTTTCGTGAGGCGTTTGTTTTCCATCCACAGAAATAGTCTGTTCTTTACCCATTAGATGGCGGTGTGTGTAAGTGTAGTAATAATACCTTTCATAAAAACAACCAAGTATATTTAGGATACTATTTTTGTAATAAAATATTGTAATAAAAAGTTTTTATGGGTTTGGAGATGTAAAATAAAACAAACATACTTAAGAGAATATGTTACCATTAAATTAGGTATCTCCCTTTTGTTTGATCATAAAGGTTTAATTGAAGTCCCTGATTCCTAAGATAAGTATTCTAGGTGGAATATATGGATATTTAGAACTTATTTGGGTATATTTTGGACCAGAAAAGGGGCTTGATAGGTGTGTGGAGTGGGTTAGAAGCGGTGTCATTTTATAAAGGGGAGGAGGGGCTCTTTAAGATAGTGTGAAACTATTATTTTTTTATATAATTATTTTCAGTTTCTAAAGGTCAAAAACTAATTAAAGTAGAATATAATATGAGTAATGGTTGAAATAAAATCATAAAATATTAATTCGACTGGTTTTAGATATATTTTTAGTTTTTATAATCTTATTTATTTAAATCATTTATTAATGAGGTAAGCATTGCATCATTATTGTGTCACAAATAATTTTATTTATTTGACTTCCAAAAATTGTAAATAAAAAACCATGATGTAAATATTATTTTTATATTTCCAGATAATATTTATATTAGAAGTTATAACTTATATAACCCCATGTAAAAATATATTTACTATAAGATATATGTTTATTTCATCATTGTCTTTATTTTAAATTAATTAATATAAGGTGTCATTATCTATTTAAGTGGCTCCATGGGGTCCCAAAATCGACCCAAGGATTTCATGGTTTAACATGTATGAACCAATATGATTATTACACATGTTAGGATAATTTTATATTGTTATAATAATATTTTGTTACACTTATTTACCAGATTTATCCTTTAACCATAGTAAATAGAATATTTACTGAATTAAATATTCATATTGTATAAAAATAAAAGTTACCTATTTAATTAATTTGAGCCTCCTGATTCCAAATATGGAATCCATTTTTGAAAATTCAAAACACAGAAGTTGATGAAATTAATTTAAAATTAATTCCCGTTGTTAAGATAAAAAGCGTGTTTTTAACAAATAATAACTATCAAAAGATTGACACTGGTTTATCTCCAATTTCATAGTGAAATTACTTACAATGACCATCATAGGATTAAATGGTGAAAATATAATCTAATTACACTTTAGAACCAATTATAAAGATAATCTAACAATATAAATAAATTAGATTAAAAGGCAGTTCTGAATTAAAATACAGCATTTTTCACTATTCATAAAAATATGATCTTTATCAGAAAAATACCAAAATTTTATCCAAAGTAAAATTTGATGTCACGATTATAAATAATATTATTATTTTTTCAAATATAACATATAAAAGTGACTAAAACTAGATTTAATGAGGGTTCTCAATCAAAAGGCGGTAAATAGACCATTTAATGAATACTAGAGTATTTATGCTTAAAATCGTATTCTTTATTTTTTTAAGCCTCTAAATTTTATTAAATTAATGTAAAAACATTTAACAAACATGTAAATTCATATTTTAGTTAGTTCGCTCAATTCCCACCATTAAAATGGCTAGGCATTAACAACCATTTAAAATAATATTATATTATTATTTTTCAGTATGACTCGGCATTGTGTGCAACAAAGGATTTCAAAGAAACCCATTTTTGTGTATTGGGTAATCAATAAAACCTAGAATTTCCTTTAAAGTAAAATAAATAATTAATTTAAAAATATAATTTTGAAAATTTCATATACTTTATTAACCTGGGATCTTACAAAATATACCTATTTAAAAAAATACAGATTATCAATATTTGCTTAGTCAACAAAATAACATTCAAAGTAAAACAAATTATAGAAATGGGATATATTTTATTTAATAATAATATCCATGATAAATAATATGAAAATTTAGGAGAAATTTAATGTTGAATGATCAATGTAAAACTAATATTTCATGGGAAATATAGTGACTAATTAATTAATCAATAAAGTGAATATCAATACTTCTCTTAGTAAAAATGATCGCAAACCATCCTAAAAAAGATAAATGATTCTATAAATATAATATATATCCTTTGTTGTACATGTTTAATAAATGGTTGATACCATTGGGGAATAAAAATAACATATATATATCCATAAAACCATTCTTGAGGTAAATATCATTTTAATTTTAAAAATTACTATTTAAAACTAAAAGTTCACATAATATTTTTGAAAAATATTTCTTTGAAAATAACCCTTGAAAAGTTTAAATGAAAATTTAAGAAATTTAGTGGTCCTGATAGAATGAAAACCATCACATATAGTACATGTTAAAACAAATATTCCTTGCACTTTTTTGGTAAAATCCAAACATCAATTTTTTGGTAAAGGAAATGAACATTCCTTTAATTTATATTTAAAAAAGTAAAACATCGTTAAAATTTCATTAATAAATAATTTTTAATATTTATAATAATAAATATAAATTATTTTTAGAGAAAATGGTTATGGAAGAAAAGTATGTTTGACTGACTTGATAATTGAAGACAGAATATACTAAAAAATTATCATTCTTTTTATGTACCTACATGTAAAAATGTGTTACTCTTACTTGAAAATATCATGAGTAATTATCATATTATAAAATTTAATTAATTTATTATATAATTGTAAAATAATACCTTCAATGTAAATTAATTTATAAATAATCGTCATTAATGTTTGATTGTGAAATAAACCCTTACAAATATCATAACATTAAAGGGAGAAATAATAATTGAATAAATTATGTGTGTAAAATTAAAATCAACATTAAAAAATTATATATACAATTTAATATATTAAAAAGTCATTTCATACATAATATTAGAATATCAAATATAATAATGAAGTAATATAACCTAATGAGAAAGAATTTTAGTCAGGAAACTCTTTATCACTTCGATATTTTCAAGTGAAATCCCTTTGGATGAAATTTTTAAAATTAAAAATTAAAATACCATGAATTATTAAGTATTCATGATATTAAATGTAAACATGGTATTATATAATATATATATATATAATAAATTATGTGCATAAAATTAAAATATTCCCTAATGAATGAAAATTTAGCAATGTCCCCTACCTCACTGTTTTTTTTGGTTGATTGTGACATAACCTACTATATTATGGTTAAAATTATTATATTATCTTTTAATAGAACTATATTAATATTTATAATATCATTTATGATACTTTTATAACATATTATCTCCCATTCGTTAATAATATTTCATCATTTTCATTATTTCAGGTGTTAACTACTCTGTTTTATCATGCAGGATTTTTCACAAAAGATCAAATTATTTCAGTTATATAGTTAAAAAATATCCAAAATTATATTAATTATATAAATATTTTTTTTCATTAGATAGATTTTTATAATATTTACTTAAATTTGAATATTTTTAATTCATCACATCACTTCGTCGAGATGATAGGCCACACATTCGCAAGAGCGATATTATCACTTCCTGTTTGATGGAAGAGAAAATTGGTAAATATTATTCCGACAACATAATAGCATCCCCGAATAGGGGGGAAAATTTTTATTACATTGTAAGTTTTAATACAAAATTTAATATAGAAAATAACATATAAAATCAAAGGAATTCTTTAATACTATTACATTGTCATAGATAAACCTTCTCTTGATCACCTATTATGGACCTTATGGCTTGTCTTTTTCAATGAAAACACCAATATAATTTTGGTAATGCTAATAGAGAAGTATTTTTCATTTCATTTCTTTCCAAATGTCTCTATATTTTTGGATAAGTGAACGGGTTGACTTCACAGTTATAAGTGTAGAAAGGGGACTATCTTGGAAATTACATAAAAATTTCCCAAACTAATCCAAAATGAAAATGTAATTCCCTTGAAAAATGCTTCCAAATGACCTTATATTCTATTGTGCGATGTATAATTTCCAAATATGGAAATAAAATATATTTTTTTCAAGTTATTAAATCATTTTAACACTTATCTTTTTAATTTAACCGCATGAAGACACCTTTTAACCTTAAACGTGTTATTGAACCATTAATATTTTCACTATTCATTATGGTCACAAATTATGTTGAACTTATTATATAATATTACTTTTTTTCTTCCAAATATGAAATACATTATACCAAATTAAATTCACATAGTTTTATAATTTAATTTAATGTTATACTGAGAAACATGAAGTGATGTGGGTTTCTAAAGAGAAAATTCGCAAAAGTATATAAGGTTTTAATATGATAATTAAATATTAAATTGATTCCAATGGACTAATACAGTAATTTTTTTATAAAATTGATTGAATTTATCTATAATCTACATTTAAAATATAATTTAATTTCAAAATGTATTTTAAAAAAATAAATATTTTAATAAAAATCATTATTTCTCACTATTCATCAAAAAATGAAATATTTTAAAAAATTAAAAAAAACCACACAAATGTACCTCTGATATTCATATTTAAAAAATTAATTTTATTTTATCAAATAAATTTTATTAATTTCATAAAAAAATAAATTTAATTTATTTGCACAATGTGTGATTAAACCGTCTTTTAGAAAAAATTACAGTTTATCATTAAACTTTTCTTTTGAATGACTATTATTTTATTTATAATAAATAGATCATCGTAAATTTCATAATTCAATTATTAATATTCATACCATGAAATTTAATGTATAGGTTATAATGGAATAATATTTTAATCATCGTTAGACATAGGGGGTGCGTGTTCCATAATCGATAGAAGAAATTAAATTTAAAGAAATGTATTCCATTAGTTGTTTAGGTTCAGTGTTGTGTGATACGTAAAATATGGAATAAAATGTTATTAAATTACTTTTTTGGGTGTTATAATTAATCATTAGTCATTCCCCAATAATACATGAAACCTAACGTGGTGTAGATCATTTATATATGGTCATATAATAAGAGTGAAAATAAATGGAATAACCCAAATTACACCAAACATTAAAATACAAACACTTCAAAAACAATAGAATCCAATATATATAAACATAAATAATTACATAATATTACTGGGATATATGAAAAAACTAAACTATTATAATATAATATATAAATCATAATCATATACTTAATAAAATAATAAATAAACTTTTTACCAAACCAGTCTTGTGGGACAACTAGATATCACATGGCATATTGAACAACTATATTAAGGCTTGCTAATAAACAATCATGATGAGAAGGGAATCTTAATGAGTTTATTTTAAAGATAAATTAATTAGGTAAAACAATTATATGACCATTCGTGGTGGGAAAATAACTATGGGATATTCCTCACATGGTTGAGATAGGATTTAAAATAACAATAAAATCATTCAAAAAAAGATCAATCTAGGGAGGAAATTAATTGTATTCCATTTTATTATACCTATAAACTACTCTAAGATCTACAATATGTCACTGTTAAAGATAATATGGCCCTAAATATGATCCATATTGACCATTCAATTTCATAGGCATATTGGATTATCTCTCTATAACCATGTTAAGTACATTTAATTTTAATCATAAAAAATAATTCATAGTCAATAAACACATATATATTTTATGAATGGGAAAATAATAAAATAAGGAAATGTTTTTCATCTATTATATAAATGATGTAATATAAATATATCAATCCGTAATCATCAAAGAATTTTTCCTGAAATACCAATTCAACTCATATATAAAAACACAATGCATAATTTATTTTATTACAAAAGGTAAAATTATATTTCATTTTCTCGATAAAGGTCTCCCATATGTCGAGGATAAAAATCCAAATATACACTTGAGAATCATTCTTATATCTAAAAAATATCAAAAATAATTCCCTATAACTATATTATAAATATAGTATTCGTGGAAGATTAATAGTTGGGAAAAAATTATACTTGTTTTAAAATTTCAGGTTTAATGAGAATTGTTTCATAAAAATTATCATTAAAAATAATATTAAAATAAAAAAATAAAAATAAGTGAAATGAATCTAAATAATAAAGAATTAGTTCATGTGTGCAGTTTAATAAATATTAAAATAAAATTGTACTTCAAAAGAATATTTACTCAAGAGAAGAATTATTAGTATCATATAAAATTGAATTTTAAGATGAAATTATGTAAAAGTGCATATTTAATGGTTATTTACTGTTTTTTTTAAATAGTTTTTTATCAAAATAATATAACATCAACAAAACCAAAATTTAAGGGGGCCTAAAGTTATTTTTCTTAACATCATCCTCACAGAAAATATACATATATAATAAGAGAAGGAAACAAAGATAAGTAAAAATTGTGATTCTAAGGTAGAAATATCTTTTTATCACTGGATAGTCTTCACTATTTTACCCTCATGGAATGTGTGAATTTTTGATATCTCGTATAAAAACATTCATTTTAATATGTGAATCAAGTTATGGATATGTGAGCTAGAGGAAGATTGTACATAGAATTTATCACCAGTATTGAATTATATTCAATCAAAAAAAGATATATACCACTTATTTTGTATATGGTAATTCTAGAAGGAAGAACCATGGTTTCCAAACTGATTAATAAACTCTCTCCATAGAACTCAATAAAGGAAAGGATGGATTTTCTGTATATTGTACAAATGATCCACCACCCTACATAATTCAATTTCATTAAAAAAAACTTAGTTTTGTTCTTGTAACCTTATTTTAGTGGGATACATTGGACCTAGTTCGTATGAAATATATTTCATTGCTAATTTTTTAACTTGAATGGCCCGAAGACTTTTTTAAAAAAAAATTTGATATTATTCTTTTAAGGGTTAACGGGGAACCATTACATTTCATATAGGCTTCATGTCATTACATGACACTATGATCATATTGGAAATCATCCAAATTAAAACTACTTGGAACAGATCCTCCATAGCATCTACATCATGATGTCATCTCTCCACTTTCACATGGATGTTCTGCTATGCTTCACATTCATGAACAGGCATGTCCTGATGGAAATTTCTATACCCGATCATTCTTAAAAATATGTTAGATCTTATATAGTTAATGCACCTAGCTCTGTATCCTCATCTAAATCATGCACCTTTTATAGTCTCTCTGGTCTATTTAAGCACAATTACATGTTTCCTGAAGGCCTGAGGTGGCCTGATGGTTTTGAGGTGCTCGAGAGCCTGACTGGCCTGAAGGGATTGTGTGCCCTAAAGGCCTTGAAGGACCCAAGGACCAAACAGGTGTCCCTAAATCCCAAAAAATGAATAGTTCTAGTTTTAAAAGTATTAAATAGTACCCAATACAATACTTTAAGAGTACCTTAAAAATATTTATCCACTCGATTTTTTCTCAGGTCTCTTGGATGCACATGTCGGGTCCTCATCAACAACGATGAGCCTCTTCTGCATTCATGGTTAATTAATTATCCTCAAAATGATGAGTTCAATACATATTCATATGTTATTTTTAAAAATTTACAGATAAAATATTATTGTTTAATTTTATATGGGGATTATATTTAAAAGTTATTATAATGGTTTTTATTTTTAATGATGTGAAGATATTCTATGTGATAATAAAATATTTGAGTGCCGAAAAATTTTATAGCTAAACTTTATTTTCATTACAAACATTATTTTTAATTTCTAAATGAAATATTTCCACCAAATTTTAGTTTCTTTGTTTTATATATTCTAAATGGTGGAAAAATTAGATTTGGAAGAATTTGACTACAATAATTTAATTTGGACTACAGTTATGTAGTTTTTAGTGAAATTATGGAATAAAAGAATTTATTTGGTGATGAATGATCATTACACCCACAACCAAGAGAATTATGTAGGATTTTTAATGAGAAATTAAAATAAACCATTCACTATCACCGTTTTGTAAACCCTACTAGGTATTACAACATTACCATTATTACAATATTTTTTATTAAATTTACATTTTAATTGATATATGATGTTGTGGGACTTTTTCCATGTATAAAACAATCTCATATTCAAAAAAGTGGTAATTAATTCATTGAAAGGGATATAACTTGGAGATATTATAAGATATAAGAAATAGACATTTTACACAGTACCATATCTTGGTTTTAAAATCTATAAATGTTTGGATCACTTTATGGATGAATACATTGATAGGGGAGGTTAATTAGTGTGGGATGAAATTTTACCACTTTATACTTTTATACCATTATTATACCTCTATCACTTATTCAATTAATGTATCTCTTTATGTCTTAACCCGTAATTAGAAATAATTCACAAAAAATGTAATGCAAAAAAGCATCAATATTTTTACAAGGATCACCTCTAGTGTGGATGACAATATCCTGGATGTATGGTGTTTATTATCCAGCATGTACATATATTATCTTTTATTATCAATATATTCATGATCAAGGAGATTCACATGACCTCATTTTCCTAGAACTAACTATGTGCAATGAAAAATATTCCATGTAGCACAAATATAGGATGTCAGCCACTTCTCTTAAAGTGATCAATAGTGTAGGAAAATTCTTCATATGTTGAATAGAATTTGGATGATTCACTTCCTCTGAATATAATTATCTAATTTTTTCCACTCATTTACAACAATTAACTGGATATCTCGCAATCAACTATCAAATTGACTAATATAATTATATAAAAATATTATAATATTCCTCTTATTTTGATCTTATACAAGCAATATGACATGTTTAACTACTAAATAAATTTATCAAAGTGTATTTAGGAAATTTTTGTGACATGTGTGATACCCCAACAATGTATCATTCTGGTGAAATGAGTATCATTCATAGAATATATCTAACCATCTTATTTCTTCTTGGTGCTACATGAATGGCGTTGAATGTTAAATATATTTTATGTTTCGATGTGTCCAATTTTATGTATTAATTCATGCTAAGATTAATGCATGTTGTGGTTCAGTAAAATAATTATTATTCTTCTGATCACTATCTTTTTAGAATTATTATTATCCTTGTAAATTTAAGTGAACCATATTACATCATTTGAAAATAATATGTAGTGGCTTGATTCTATTCACATAAGAGTGTCATGTGGACCAATACAACCTCCATTGTGTGACTAAGTTTTCTTAATGGATCTTAGACTATAAAATTTTCCAAACCATTCTTGGTATAACTTCATAGAAGAGAGATATAGTTCACATTGATTCGTTGTAGTTACATATTATTCGTGTAAATATGATAATATTATTTCTCCATTTCATAACCCTCTAATGTTCTTTGAAATTCATATGGTATACAGTAATTATTTACCAAGATGTTTGTGGTTCCTTCCTTACGAAGTATGTGTCTCATGGGATCTTTCCTCATAAACTCAAAAGAGTTTCATCGAACTTCATCTATGTATAAGAGGATGCATGAAGGCTTCAATTATATGACTTTTTTTTAATTAGAAAATGATAGATTTCATGAATATTAGATATGTGGGTCCTCATCAAGTGTAATTGGTATTTATAGGGAAGGTTTGATTTTCTTCACTAAATCAAATCCACTTTTTATGACATTTCAACATTTAAGTTGTATCAGATAGTGGTGGGTAGTTAGATAGATTTTAAATATAAATGATGTTATCAAAATATTAACATTGATTTTTGTAATATTTCAATGATTCTAAGAACATTGAGTCCTAGTTTAGCTTCTTACATCATGGTAAAAAATTCATGTTCACATGAAAACTGATTTCAAGCATCATCCTAAACCATGCATATCATCATCAAGAAAATTATCTTATTCTTATTACATGGATTTCGAACATCCTTGGCTGATCATTTTCATGAAAATAAAATAATTAACTCATTTTATTCTTTTATCTTATCTTCTCAATATATCTTCATTAAATGTTAGCACAATCATGGAAGCATTGTATCTTAATAAATATTCATTGTCAGAGATGGTTGATATTGAAGGATGATGTCAAGGGCCATTGAAGGTTGAAGAAGAAATGTGAGATAATGGTGGATCATTAGATTAGTGGAGACAATATGGCCAATATTATATTTGTGTGTTTTTAACATAGAGATAGTGTATATGATCATATCCCTTACCACATCGATGGTCACTATAGTTTCCCTCTGTTTAATATGTAAAGCCTCTTCATTAGTATGATAGAAGCTATTACCAGGGTTTTATCTCAAACCCCCACTGGTACTAACACATGTATAGTCCCTCCCCACCCACATGTTTGCACCACCAACCTATTCTATACACTCCCTAGGTTCTATACATTCCTCTCCATGCATCCATGATAGCTGGTTATGGTTGAACATAGTGCCCAGCTAAATAGTGGAAACAAAGGGGGCCTACCACTGTTTAATTGTATGGAAATTAATTTTTAATAAATCTCCATACATATATACATAGTAAATACTACATATTATATTTCCATCCAACTCAAAAAAAATCTCTTCCAAAATAGTTCTTGATAAAAAACTAGAAATTCATTTTCTCTTTTTCGCATGGCTGTCAAAATCTTGTGATGAACATGAATTTTTTTGTGGAATTCATTAAATAATTAAGTTATTATTATGGAAATAAATATTTAAATTTTATTTTATATTCATAAATATAAAAAAAATATTTTTATGTTCTAAAAAATGTACAAAACCATACCACATACTCTTTAAAAAAGCAGTACCATTTCATCAATTGTTAGATTCACATGGAGAACTGTTCAATTACACCATCAAATTACATTAAATTAATATATAAAAAGTATCCATGCATTACCAAATAATCCATAGCATGATATAACAATTAAATTTCTCATGGATAGTTATCATTATAGTGTTATACAATGCTAAGATTAACTGCTTTAATCAAAAAAAATTTGGAAAATTAATGTACATCAATGCTATCTTCCTTCTTAAATATATTTTGATACTAACTATTTCATCACATACCTAATCATTGAAAAAAAATACAACACAAACACAAATTTTGATCATCAATATCTCCCTTTTAATTTTTTTCCAATACCAATAAAAAATTTATTGTAATTATGTTAATCCAATATATGATTTATTTCTTATTATACCGCTTTCTCCTAAATATTTTCCATTTAATTATCTCCCCGTTATTGATAACATTTGAAAATTACTTGATATAGGATGGTATCATTTTAATCTTAAGAAATATTCCATCAATTAATTCATTGTATGTTTACTTGGGATAAGTCAGTGTAGAAAGAAAGAGGGTTCTATTTATAAAACATAGTTTTAAACTCTCAATTTAAATATTTATACCAAATTATATAAAACAAAAATATTACTTCCTCAAAGACTTTTCAATTTTTTATAGATCAATATCAATAATTTTATTCTAATTTATACAATAAAAGTGGAAATTTTTTTAAACCACTTATTGAAAAAAGTATATCAATAAATGTGTCAATTGGAATTCCAGTACTCATCACAACGCATAGAATAATAGAATCCATGTATAATAACAAGGTCAAGTTCTTGAATTCAATCCTGAAATATCTTTAACAATTTTTTGTTCATTTCATTGATTAATTTAAACTGTACACCATAATGTTCAGAATACTTTTAATTATTAAAATAAGGATAGATTACTGTGATAACATACATCACAAATGAATTTTTAAATAATTACCTACCTAAGATGTCAGATTTGAATGAAATGTAATGCTTTGGGAGATTATCTATGTACTACCCTTCAAGTGGATATATCCCTTTCACTTAATCAATATGGGTCTTTCCATTATTTTTTCTTCAAAATTATAATTAAGGTGAATACCAAATGTTGTTATCACATTCAATGTGGTGACTTAAAATATGTTTGTAATGCCCTGACCCTAGATTCCTAGAGTTGGTGAATTATTTTAATACATTATCATGATTACCAAGAATCATGTCCCAAAAGACCGATCAGTTTAGCAGTCTTGGAAATGAGATTACATACATGAACGTTACATTAAAATTTCCAACATACAAATAAATAATCCTTTGTGAATGCCATTGTTCCCTTAGCTTAACCCTGCATTTAAAACATAAAACACTTATTGGGATCCTGGGAAAATAAAACAAAAGAAAGGGGTGAGCTCAGATGCTCAGTAAGGGTAATTAATTTGGAATATTCTATAATCATTTAAAAAAAGATTTGTAATAAAAACAATAGGATTTCAAACATAAACTTGAACATAATATGGAAATAATAAATCAAACAAACCCATATAAAAATGCACATGGATATTCTACTAGTAGAATAATAACGTGTAATAACTAATTTCATTACAAATGAATGTATAGTTCCAGACTTTAATTTCTATGTCAAGGCCTCATGCCAGGACCTAAGGGCTAACTGTAACCAGACCCCAACCCAAAGAGCCTCTGCAACCAGACTTCAACTCGAAGAGCCTCTGTAACCGGACTCCAACTCGGAGAGCCTCCGTAACTGGACTCCAACCAAGAGAGTTGGCTGTAACCAGTCCCCAACCTAGAGGGCTTAATTTTACTAGTCCCCAACCCAGAACATGCTAGAATAATAAGTTCATCTAAAGAAAAGGTTTAAATATAACATAAACATTCATATTAAAACTAGTATACGAAATGTCAATAATTTCATGATAAACCATGAATGGCATAAAAATAACTCATAAATTGTAAAAATATATCTCAAAAATTTAAATAAAATATGAGATATTTTTATCATAATAAATCAACTTCAAACAAGTGTAAAATTTATCAAGGGATGTTGACATAGATGAAATTAAAACTATTTCAGAGAAATATCACTTTCTATTTTGAAATTATTTAAGAGTCACATAATTATAACGAAAACATATATTTTGAAAATATTCATATAAGCCTGTAGGGGAAGCTTCGATGATGTTATAATGGTAGCGAATAACTGCACCCGCTGTATAAGCTAAAAAAAGTCATTATTACTATAATTTTGTCGAAAATGACGTAAAGTACCTTGTTTGAAAAACCACTGATGTAACGCCCCGACCCTAGTTACCCAGAGTCGGTGCATTATTACATAACATTGTCATGATCACAAGAAAGATCAAATCTCGAAAGACCGATTGGTTTAGTAGCCTTGGAAACACCAGATATATTCATAAGTTTTACATTACTTCATAAAATGAAAAACTACTACAACAACATAATGTCTCCACAGTCCACACTATTATCCCCTCACAATATCCGTGCAGGTCATTCATAATTTACTTCTTCACTTCCTGGGAAAATTAAAACATGGAAAAGGGGTGAGCTCAAATGCCCAGTAAGGATAACAAGATAGCGGAAAATTTCATAAATAAGAATAAACATTTAAGGCAATGTATAACTAAAACAAATGCCTTTTAAACTTGAACATCAACATAATATGGAAAAAGTAAAATGAAATAATGTCATTTACTCATTCACATAGATATTCTACTAATCGAATAATCACACGCAAAATCACTAACCACTTTCATAATGTTGGAATGCATAATGTCAGGCTATCATAACCACGTAGTCAAGGCCTCGTGCCAAGACCACAAATAAGATTTTGTCAAGGCCTCGTGCCAAGACACTAGTTTGTCTCATGAGACCTACCGATGCATCGAGGAGCTATAGCGGGCTCCACCCGTCACATATTAAGTCCAATGCATTCCCATATGAAAAGGTTTAAACATAACATAAACATTCGTATTAAAACTAGAATACGAAATGTCAATAATTTCACCATAAACCATGAATGGTATAAAATAGCACATCCACAGTCAAACATATCAAAAAACCTTCAATACAATATAGAAGTTTTGTATTATAATAAATCAACTTCAAATAAGCGTAAAATCCATCAAAGGATGTTGACATAGATGAAATCAAAACACTTTTTAGAGAAATATCTCTTTCTATTTTTGAAATTATTTAAGAGCCATATAAAACAAAACATTTTCTTGAAAATATTCTTATAATCTTGTAAGGAAAGCTTTGAAGATTTTATAATGGCGGAAAATAACCGCACCCACCGTATAAGTTAAAAAAGACATTCTTACCTCAATTTTGTCGAAAAGGTTAAAAAGGACCTTGTTTTGAAAATGACGAAAAGATTCCTCTTATAAAAAGTAAAAAAGGGTATAAATGACTTTAACCCATATTCTTATCAATAATAAAAATGTTTTGAAATACATTTTGAAGAAACATGGATGTGGATGATAACGAGGTCCTAGTAGATAATTATGTATAAACAACCTTGGATAATGAAGAGGTTGTGAAGTAAACCCTTACCTTGTACTTTTCCTTGGTTGGGGTAGGTTAAACTCCTGTATAATGGTGAAATAGTTGTTATTAAATTATACAAGAATCATATACATTCATATGATATCATATATGATCTTTTAACATTGCTTTGTCAACAATATCTTAGATTTATCGTTGTTTCGGGTGTTAACTTACTCGTTTTCTTATATGTTTTGTTACGTAAGTAATGTTTTTCATGGATAGGTTGTATCTTATTAATAACCAGAATGATATCATGTCCTTAAACATTATTTTTAAATCATCAAATGATAATTATACTTGAATGGATACGACGGAGAATGAATCTCATCGCGTTCGTGGAGACGGTAGTCCGTACGTACGCACGAGCGACAATATCATTATTTTGATATTAAAATAATATATAATTGGATAGTATATCATATATACAGAATCATTATCATGTTATATTTATTATTTACATTAATTACATGTCATTATTATACCCATCTAAATAATAATATATTGAATAACAATTACACCACGACGTGGAGACGGTAAGCCGTACGTACGCACGTATGGTGACATGTCATTCAAATGATGGGTAGAATACTGAATATGTTTGTTCCATATTTATAATAACATCACAGTATATAGAAGATACTGGATTTATAATTTTAGAATTGAAATAATAAACAAAGAGGGAGTGGAAGAAGAAAGAAACATGAAAGAGGGTGATGAAAATGTTACCTCTTCTTCGGGTTCTTCCTTTTGATTTGATCAAAAGGACTCCTTAGGATGGCTTTCTGACTAAAGTAAAGCTTCTAGGATGAAGGGAGAGAAGTTGGGAGAGTATTTGGGCAGAGTTTGGCCGAACCAAAAGGCTTGAAAGTGTGAATAAGGTGGTAGAGGTGGGGGCCTTTTATAAGAGGAGAGGAGGGGCTCTTTTGGAAAGATTGAAATGTTACATTATTGTACAATGCTTTTCGGATTCTAAAGGTCCCACACTTATATAATTCGTGTCTAAGGTGATAAGGGTTCGAAATATCTTCATCTAATAGGCTTTGGACAAGTTTAAGCCTTGGATTTTGCATTATCTTCTCATTTTATTTAAATCGTTAAATAATGAGGTCATCGCCGCATCATAATGATGTCATAAATAATTTAATTTATTTAATCTCTAAAAATTATAAAAAAAATACTATGATGTAGGCAATCCTTTTAGATTTCTAATGAATATTTATAATCAAAATTTGGACTTGTGTAACCCCATGTAAAAATTGTTTTAGTAAAACATTTTATGTTTGTGTCATTTTTTACTTTAACATTAAATAAAAGGCATTTATGTCATTTTCTAACTAAAGTGGCTCCATGGGGTCCCCAAGTTGACCCATGGGTTTTCTTGGTCGGCCATGACTCATCCAATAG
The DNA here is from genome assembly GCA_963277665.1 of Viscum album. Taxonomy (NCBI): domain Eukaryota; kingdom Viridiplantae; phylum Streptophyta; class Magnoliopsida; order Santalales; family Viscaceae; genus Viscum; species Viscum album. The sequence continues at coordinate 236,801,951 of OY728141.1, forward strand.
GAGTAGGACAAGTGTCATGCTCATCTCATATTATTAAGACATTATTTGTACCTTAAACTACACTAATTACCTCTAATCGCGATTAAGAACTTAAAAGTTACTATTCACCAAAAATTTATTTTAATCTCATTGAAACACATTTTACTTCTTAATGACAACCATGTATGTCGGATTTTTGAAAATCAAATCACAGAAGTGGTAAGATTTCATTTAAATGAAAAATCAGTTATTTAACTACCACTTAGTGGTTTCACTATTCATCAAAAATTGAAGTTTTTCAGAACAAAGCCAAAATTTCACCCTAAGCAATAATTGATATTCTGAATTCAAAAATGATTTCTATTTTACAATATTCCAAACATATAAGTTGCATTAATTAATTTTATAATTAATTCCCGCTGTTACAAAAAATGGCGTGTTTCTAAGAAACAATTTATATCAAAAGATTGGCAATTGTTTATGTCCGATTTCAATGTTAAATTAATTCTAATGACCACCATTGGATAAAATGGTAAAAATATATTATAATTATACTTTAAAACCACTAAATAGTATAATTTTTCACAAAAAATTATTTTGAATTAAAAAGTTGTTTTTAAGTATTTTTCACTATTCATAAAAAAATTAGAAGTTCTCAGAAAAATACCAAAAATTCAACATAGGCTAATTTCGATATTCTGAATCCAAAGATGAAGTCTATTTTGATAAATAAAATTTATAAAATTTCAAAAAGTAGGTATTACTATTCACAACGGCTAGCTTAATTAGTTGTGGTGTGTGTTAGAGCTGGAGGTTGCGTACAACACACGCTATTGCATTATTCGAAGGGAAACGTACCGTGGAAGCTTGGGGTGTTACATTCTCCCCTCCTTCAAATAATTGCGTCCTCGCAATTTCTAGGGTATTACTTCATAAAAAGACTCAGGTGGTTCTTCATCATAAGTTCCTCAGGTTCCCACGTTGCCTCTTCCATTTTATGATTTCTCCACAAAACCTTTACCAGACGAGTCGTTCGGTTTCTCAGCACCTGCTCCCTCACATCAAGAATCCTGACGGGCTCTTTACAATAGGAAATATCGGGTTCCAGTTCTAATTCCTTATAGGTGAGTACATACGTTGGGTCAGGCATGTATTTCCTCAACAGAGATATGTGGAAAACATCGTGAACTTTAGAGAGATTTGGTGGCATCTCCAAACGATAAGCTACAGCCCCAATACGATCTAGAATTTCGAAAGGTCCGATGTACCTGGGACTCAACTTACCCTTCTTACCAAAACGTATAACTCCCTTCCATGGAGATACCTTTAGGAAAACATGATCTCCCGCCTGAAATTCCAAAACCTTTCTTCTATTATCGGCATAGCTCTTCTGCCTACTTTGAGCTGATTTGATGTGGTTTTGGATTACCTTCACCTTTTCCATTGTTTCTTCCACCAGTTCTGGTCCCACAAGTTTTCTTTCACCAACGTCATCCCAACAGGTTGGTGTACGACATCTCTTTCTGTATAACGCTTCATAAGGTGCCATCTGAATGCTTGAATGGAAGCTATTGTTATAGGAAAATTCTACCAGTGGTAAGTATTGATCCCACATACCCTGAAAGTCAAGAGAGCATGATCTCAACATGTCTTCTAAGGTTTGAATAGTCCATTCTGATTGTCCATCTGTTTGAGGGTGATAGGCAGTGCTCAAACAAAGTTCAGTATCCAAGGCCTTTTGAAGACTTTTCCAGAATCTTGAAGTAAAACGAGGATCACGATCAGAAACAATCGATAGGGGTACTCCATGCAGTCTTACAACTTCATTAATATATAATCTTGCTAGACGTTCAAGTGGTAGATCCTCCCATATAGCCAGAAAATGTGCTGACTTAGTAAGACGATCAACAATGACCCATATTGCATCATTCCTTCTAGGAGTCTTTGGTAGTCCCATGACAAAGTCCATCGTAATATTATCCCATTTCCACTCAGGTATGGGAAGAGGTTGTAATACTCCACCAGGATGTTGCCATCCAGCTTTCACTTGTTGACAAACCATACACCTCGACACAAAATCAGCAATCTCCCTCTTCATATTGTCCCACCAAAAATGTTCCTTCAAATATCTATACATTTTGGTGCTCCCAGAGTGTATAGAGAAATTGGAACTATGAGAATCATCCAGAAATTTCCTTTTTAGATTAGTTATATCGGGAACACAAAGTCTCTTCCTGAATTTCAAAATTCCATCCTTATACACAAAGTCCCTCAATCTTCCATCATTCACATCTTTAATCTTCTTCTGAAATTCTTCATCATTGGTCTGAGAACTCTTAATCCTTTCTAGTAATGATGGTTTGGCAACCATTTGAAAAAGAATAGATGTTTCACCTTCCCTAGTTATTCCCATGTCCATCTTCACTAGATCCAAGAAAATTGGATCCCTTTCAATTCTCATCACATTCAAAACTCCATGGTCTTTTCTACTCAAAGCATATTCCACCTTGTTTGCCTTCCCCGGGTGGTAATGTATCGTGCAATCATAATCCTTGAGTAGTTCAAGCCATCGCCTTTGCCTCATGTTGAGTTCTTTTTGTGTGAAAATATACTTCAAACTCTTGTGATCAGTATAAATCTCACATTTTTCACCATAGAGGTAATGTCTCCATATCTTTAAAGCAAAGATCACAGCTGCTAACTAAAGATCATGAGTAGAATAGTTTTGCTCATGAATTTGTAGCTGTCGTGATGCATAGGCAATGACCTTATCATTCTGCATGAGGACACAATCAAGTCCTTTCTTTGATGCATCACTATAAATAACAAACCCATCATTCCCCGATGGTAGAGTCAATACAGGGGCATGGACTAATCTTCTCTTTAGTTCTTCAAAACATTCTTCACACTCTTTTGTCCAGACAAATTTAATCCCTTTACGTGTGAGCTTTGTCAATGGGTTAGCCAATCTGGAAATATTCTGGACGAAACGTCGCTAATAACCTTCTAAACCAATAAAACTGCGTACCTCAGTTATACTTGTCGGTGCTGGACATTCTTGGATTGCCTTGGTTTTAGAAGGATCAACGGAAATTCCATCCTTAGAGACAATATGGCCAAGAAAATAAATCTCATGAAGCCAGAATTCACACTTGCTAAATTTCCCATATAATTCATGTCTTCTAAGAGTCTTCAGGATAATGCGTAAGTGATTTTCATGATCTTCGTGGATTTTGGAGTATACCAAGATATCATCAATAAATACCACTAAAAAGTCATCATGATATTCCTTGAAAACTCTATTCATTAGATCCATGAAAACAGAGGGTGCATTAGTCAATCCAAAAGGCATTACTGTAAACTCGTAATGCCCGTACCTTGTTCGAAATGCTGTCTTTGGAACGTCTTCCTTCTTTACACACAGCTGATGGTATCCAGACCGAAGGTCAATCTTTGAAAAGTATTGAGCTCCATGCAGTTAGTCAAATAAATCATCGATGCGAGGTAGGGGATACTTGTTCTTTATTGTTATAGAATTGATCTCCCTATAGTCAATGCACAACCTCATAGATCCATCTTTCTTCTTAACAAAAAGAACAGGGGATCCCCAAGGAGAAACACTAGGGAGAATAAATCCCTTATTACTCAATTCCTCTAGTTGTTTCTTTAGTTCAACTAATTCCACAGTGGCCATTCTATAAGGGGTCTTCGATATAGGCCTTGATCTAGGAATTAAATCAATGGAAAACTCAACTTCTCGTTCTGGAGGATGTCCAGGTAAATCTTCTGGAAACACATCAACATATTCTCTCACAATAGGTACATCCTCTATTTGAATATTCCTTTCCTCACCCTCAGTAATTTCCTTCTCTTCCTCCCCAATAATTGAATTTAGTTGAGCTACTGGGGGTGGATCTAGATAAGAATTATGTGGTGACGATTCAGCTCTAAAGATAAGGTGTTCCTTATCATCATCATCAAGAATCGTAACCTCTTTCCTCTTACAATAACTTTTTGCATCATGGTCCGAAATCCAATCCATACCGAGGATTATATCAAATTCAATCATGGGTATGACGATGAGATCAGTAGGTAAAGAACATTTAGGTGCTCTAATGGGAACTAATCGACAAAACTTTGTTGCAATAATACTTCCCTTAGGGGTTTTGACCGACAACTCCCTTGTTACATCAAATTAGAAATATCTAATTTTCTTAGCAAACTGGGAAGATATGAAACAATGAGATGATCCAGAATTAAATAATGCATTTGCTAAACTTGAGGAAACCATTAAATTACCTGCCACCACATCTTTCGGAGCTTCTACCTCAGCAGTAGTGATAGCATAAGCCTGGCCTTGATCCCTTGGCCTTTTCTGTGGTAAGTTATCCTGATGCTTAGGACATTCATTTGCATAATGCCCCATCTCACTGCAATTGTAGCACCGAACGTTGGTAGCTTCATTCTTCCCCTTGCAATCATGAGCTTGGTGGCCTTTTTCACCACACTTGTAACAGACTCCCATTCCCTTCAAGCAAGTACCAGGATGTTTCTTCCCGCATTTACCACAAGATGGATATTCAACCTTTCCCTTCTTCCCTTTATTTCCATTCCCAGATTGATCAGCAGGTCTCTTCTTCTCTTTCTTTGATTTAAAGTCATAAGACTTAGAGAATTCCTTTTCCGTATTGATAGCGCATGAGACAATACCTTCGTATGAAGAGAAGGGTTGTGATACTAAAGCTCGACGGAGAAATGGTTTCAACCCATCAAAGAAATGATCAGTCTTACTTCTTGGGTTACGTATGTAATCTGCAGCATACCATGCTAACCTTGTAAAGTTAGCCTCATACTTTGCGACATTCTCATCCTCCTTCTTCCTCAGACTCAAAAATTGCCTTTCCATATTCGCTCGATGGTCTCGAGGAAAGTATTTTTCTAAGAACAGCTCTTTGAACTCCTGCCATTCCATGTTTGTTAATTCATCATCTTCCTTTGTGTTTTAAATTAGTGACCACCATTGATCGGCATCTCCAGTGAGGCGGTAAACTGCCATGATAACTTTTTCCCTTTCACTGCTCCCCAAATCCTGAAATATTTTCTCTAGGGAATTTATCCATTGCTCGACTACTAAAGGATTTTTACTCCCATTGAACGTTGGTGGTTGTTGCCTCATGAATCGATCTAACATTGATCCTCCACGTTGTGGATCAGGGTGCTCCATACGGGTAAGGTTATTATTCATAACCTGAGTAAGTTGACCCAGTATGGTGATTAGCTGATCGGCACTGGTTGCATCACCAGCCCCACTATAATTATCTTGAGCAGGAGGGCAATCCCTACATGGAGTGCGTGCATTGATACGGTTTACATTTCTTCCACTAGGAGCCATTTCTAAACAATGGAAAAAACTAGATCAGTTTATGAATCAAAATACATAATCCCATACTTATAAAACACTTAACATAAATTGAACTATTTATGGATATAATCCATAATCATAAAAATGTTTTCTTTGAAGAAGTATATACTCATAAGACCTTCATAATGATTTGTAACGAAAATGAGAGTTATCCTAAGCATATCCCCCGGGAGTGTCGTAACCAAGAGTGCAGCAAGGCCCGTTGTCGTGCACCAGTTCCCGTTCGAGTCTAGCTCAAAGCGGTGTTTTCGGGTTTTACCCCTAGGAACATCTGTGCCAGAGCCGCCTCTACCTGCTCGTATCCAGACATGGATGTATTGCTCGGAAAACTCACAAAATCTCTACAATACCAAAATTCTAGGAAGTTATTCTATACTAATCCTCAAAGTTCATCTTAGGTCTATGTGCTCTAATCAGAGTTTATCTAAATCTAGCTTCCAAGGTTTGTACTAAACTTCCTCTGATACCAACTGTAACGCCCCGACCCTAGTTACCCAGAGTCGGTGCATTATTACATAACATTTGCATGATCACAAGAAAGATCAAATCTCGAAAGACCGATTGGTTTAGTATCCTTGGAAACACCAGATATATTCATAAGTTTTACATTACTTCATAAAATGAAAAACTACTTCAACAACATAATGTCTCCACAGTCCACACTATTATCCCCTCACAATATCCCTGCAGGTCATTCATAATTTACTTCTTCACTTCCTGGGAAAATTAAAACATGGAAAAGGGGTGAGCTCAAATGCCCAGTAAGGATAACAATATAGCGGAAACTTTCATAAATAAGAATAAACATTTAAGGCAATGTATAACTAAAACAAAAGCCTTTTAAACTTGAACATCAACATAATATGGAAAAAGTAAAATGAAATAATGCCATTTACTCATTCACATGGATATTCTACTAATCGAATAATCACACGCAAAATCACTAACCACTTTCATAATGTTGTAATGCATAATGACAGACTATCATAACCACGTAGTCAAGGCCTCGTGCCAAGACCACAAATAAGATTTTGTCAAGGCCTCGTGCCAAGACACTAGTTTGTCTCATGAGACCTACCTATGCATCGAGGAGCCATAGCGGGCTCCACCCGTCACATATTAAGTCCAATGCATTCCCATATGAAAAGGTTTAAACATAACATAAACATTTGTATTAAAACTAGCATACGAAATGTCAATAATTTGACCATAAACCATGAATGGTATAAAATAGAACATCCACAGTCAAACATATCACAAAACCTTCAATACAATATAGAAGTTTTGTACTATAACAAATCAACTTCAAATAAGCGTAAAATCCATCAAAGGATGTTGACATAGATGAAATCAAAACACTTTTTAGAGAAATATCTCTTTCTATTTTTGAAATTATTTAAGATCCATATAAAACAAAACATTTTCATGAAAATATTCTTATAATCTTGTAAGGAAAGCTTTGAAGATTTTATAACGGCGGAAAATAACCGCACCCGCCGTATAAGTTAAAAAAGACATTCTTACCTCAATTTTGTCGAAAAGGTTAAAAAGGACCTTGTTTTGAAAACGACGGAAAGATTCCTCTTATAAAAAATCAAAAAGGGTATAAATGACTTTAACCCATATTCTTATCAATAATAAAAATGTTTTGAAATACATTTTGAAGAAACATGGATGTGGATGATAACGAGGTCCCAGTAGATAATTAAGTATAAACAACCTTGGATAATGAAGAGGTTGTGAAGTAAACCCTTACTTTGTAATTTTCCTTGGTTGGGGTAGGTTAACCTCCTGTATAATGGTGAAATAGTTGTTATTAAATTATACATGAATAATATACATTCATATGATATCATATATGATCTTTTAACATTGCTTCGTTAACAATATCATAGATTTATCGTTGTTTCAGGTGTTAACTTACTCGTTTTCTTATATGTTTTGTTAAGTAAGTCATGTTTTTCATGGATAGGTTGTATCTTATTCATAACCAGAATGATATCATGTCCTTAAACATTATTTTTAAATAATCAAATGATAATTATACTTGAATGGATACGACGGAGAATGAATCTCATCGCGTTCGTGGAGACGGTAGTCCGTACGTACGCACGAGCGACAATATCATTATTTTGATATTAAAATAATATATAATTGGATAGTATATCATATATACAGAATCATTATCATGTTATATTTATTATTTACATGAATTACATATCATTATTATACCCATCTAAATAATAATATATTGAATAACAATTACACCACGACGTGGAGACGGTAAGCCGTACGTACGCACGTATGGTGACATGTCATTCAAATGATGGGTAGAATACTGAATATGGTTGTTCCATATTTATAATAACATCACAGTATATAGAAGATACTGGAGTTATAATTTTATAATTTAAATAATAAACAAAGAGGGAGTGGAAGAAGAAAGAAACATGAAAGAGGGTGATGAAAATGTTACCTCTTCTTCGGGTTCTTCCTTTTGATTTGATCAAAAGGACTCCTTAGGATGGCTTTCTGACTAAAGTAAAGCTTCTAGGATGAAGGGAGAGAAGTTGGGAGAGTATTTGGGCAGAGGTTGGACGAACCAAAAGGCTTGAAAGTGTGAATAAGGTGGTAGAGGTGGGGGCCTTTTATAAGAGGAGAGGAGGGGCTCTTTTGGAAAGATTGAAATGTTACATTATTTTACAATGATTTTCGGATTCTAAAGGTCCCACACTTATATAATTCGTGGATAAGGTAATAAGGGTTCGAAATATCTTCATCCAATAGGCTTTGGACAAGTGTAAGCCTTGGATTTTTCATTATCTTCTCATTTTATTTAAATCGTTAAATAATGAGGTCATCGCCGCATCATAATGATGTCATAAATAATTTAATTTATTTAATGTCTAAAAATTTTAAAAAAATACTATGATGTAGGAAATCCTTTTAGATTTCTAATGAATATTTATAATAAAAATTTGTACTTGGGTAACCCCACGTAAAAATTGTTTTAGTAAAACATTTTATGTTTGTGTCATTTTTTACTTTAACATTAAATAAAAGGTATTTATGTCATTTTCAAACTAAAGTGGCTCCATGGGGTCCCCAAGTTGACCCATGGGTTGTCTTGGTCGGCCATGACTCATCCAATAGGAGTAGGACAAGTTTCATGCTCATCTCAGATTATTAAAACATTATTTGTACCTTAAACTACACTAATTACCTCTAATCGCGATTAAGAACTTAAAAGTTACTATTCACCAAAAATTTATTTTAATCTCATTGAACCACATTTTACTTCTTAATGACAACCATGTATGTAAGATTTTTGAAAATCACATCACAGAAGTGGTAATATTTCATTTAAATGAAAAATCAGTTATTTAACTACCACTTAGTGGTTTCACTATTCATCAAAAATTGAAGTTTTTCAGAACAAAGCCAAAATTTCACCCTAATCTATAATTGATATTCTGAATTCAAAAATTATGTCTATTTTAAAAAATTCCAAACATATAAGTTGCATTAATTAATTTTATAATTAATTCCCGCTGTTACAATAAATGGCGTGTTTCTAAGAAACAATTTATATCAAAAGATTGGCAATTGTTTATGTCCGATTTCAATGTTAAATTAATTCTAATGACCACCATTGGATAAAATGGTAAAAATATATTCTAATTATACTTTAAAACCACTAAATAGTATAATTTTTCACTAAAAATTATTTTGATTTAAAAAGTTGTTTTTAAGTATTTTTCACTATTCATAAAAAAATTAGAAGTTCTCCGAAAAATACCAAAAATTCAACATAGGCTAATTTCGATATTCCGAATCCAAATATGAAGTCTATTTTGATAAATAAAATTTATAAAATTTCAAAAAGTAGGAATTACTATTCACAACGTCTAGCTTAATTAGTTGTGGTGTGTGTTAGAGCTCGAGGTTGCGTACAACACACGCTATTGCATTATTCGAAGGGAAACGTACCGTGGAAGCTTGGGGTGTTACAACTAAAAGGTTCTTTTAAGGACATATAAGTTCAAATGATGGTATAGATGTCTTTAACCCATTTTATAGTAAATAGAAAAAAAATTTGAAATACATTTTTAAGAAACATGGATGTGGATGATAAAGAGGTCCCAGTAGATACTTACGTAAAAACAACCTCAGAAAACAAAGAGATTGTGACATTAACCTTTACCAATTTGGAAACTTATAAAACATAAACCCCGTGAGAGAATTATCATACAATGAAGATGTAAATACAAATAATGTAAAGTTTATTACATAAAGAATACAATTATGGGCAGCACACACACCACACAAAATGAAATAGTGTCAATATAGCATGAATCTCACAGGAATAAGGTGTGAGATGAAAACCCCTTACCATGTTGTAATAAATCATGTTGTATGACCAAAAGTTAATAACCACCAAATTATTCATAGAATATCGCAAATATAAATAGGATCGTGATAATATATATCAAATGGCAGTACACAATACACCACAAGCAATTAATTAGTGGCGAATAATAAAAACCTCAAAGAATTAAAAGTGAGAAAAGAAATCCCTTACCTAGTTCTTTTCCTTTTTTAAGGGTTGTTTAACCTCATGTATAATGGTGAATTTATTTTTTTAAAATTATAAAATAACCATATATATTAATTTTATATCATATTTTATCTTCTAATATTTCTTTGTTAATGACATTTCAGTAATATCATCGTTTCAGGTGTTAACTGATTTGGTTTCCATTATATGATTTTTTACGTATGTAATGTTTTTTTGTGGATATGATGTATCTTATTCATATTCATAATGATATTAAGTATTTAAATATTAATTTTAATCATCAAATGAAAATTAGTCTTGAAATGATACGATGGGGAATGAATCTCATCACGTTCGTGGAGATGGCAATCTGTACGTACGTACAAGCGACAATATCATTCTTTTGATATTAAAAAATATATAATTGGATGTTATATCATATATAAAGAATTATTTTTATGTTATATGTATTATTTATAACAATTATACATCATTACTATACCCATCCAAATAATAATGTATTGAATAACAACTATACCACGACGTAGAGATGGTAAGCCGTAGGTACGCACATATGGTGACATGTCATTCAAAGGATGGATAGAATAATGAATATGGTTGTACAATATTTATAATAACATCACAGTATATATATGATACATGAGTTATTATTTTAGAATGGAAACAACAATGATGAAGAAGTTCAAGAAGAAAAGAACTTGAAAGATGTGATGAAATATTTACCTCTTCTTCGGGTTCTTCGTTTTGATTTGATCAAAATGTCTCTGTAGGTTGGATTTATAACTAAAGTAAGGATTCTATGATTAAGGGAGGATATTTTAGAGGATATTTGGGTTGGAGGTGGAAGAGCCAAGTGGATTTTAAGGTGTGAATTTTAGAGAAGGTGGAGTGCCCATTTATAAGAGGGGTGAGCGGCACCTTAGGAAAAGATGAAACGTTATTTTCTAATAAAATAATTTTCGGCTTCTAATGGTTAAAAATGATTTAATTCGGGTATAAGGTGGGTACAGGACTAAAACCACCCAATCAATAGGTTTTAGATAGGTTTGGGTCACTATATTAACCTTATATTCAATATTTAACTCTTAGTTAATTATTTTGACATTTACCATGTCTCTTTGTATAATTATATTATATGGTTAATAAAATTACAATAAACTTACAAAAGAACATAAAGTTGTTTATTTATGACATATATACTATTATTTTAGACCTTTGGGCGAACCTGAGATTTTTAGGAATAGAATATCAATTAATAATATTATATTTGTTCTAAAAGATCTTTTATGTCAATTTTGACACTATTTTGTATTTTGTTTTTGTTAAATTCCTAACAGCATTATTACATCGAACAGAATTAATTTAATCAATCCTAACATGTCACATTATCCTAGAAAATTCTTTTATGGACTCAAAACTGTAGAGACCCGAAGCTTTACGTACATGGACATTAAATTACTTTTGCGGAATACTTGGTACATAACAAAAACACACACACAAGGATCGTAATAGTTTAGTGTCTTTGGAAACTCAGAACATAATCTTCTAATCGTGGTGAAAGATCTTCAATATCTCCCATATAGATCTTCCCTTTTTTTACCTAAAACCCTTTTTTATATCCTAGGGAAAAGAAAACATAAAAGGATTAGCTCAAATGCTCAGTAAGGGTAAACAAAAGAAATATCAATCACATCATATACATAAGCACATAACTTTTGGAAATATTAACCTGCAAAAGAGATAATAATTTCATAACATGGGGTAAATCATGGCAGTGAAATGTAATCACAATAATCATAACTTAAAACATGAAACTTTGTGGAATTCACACATAATCATAGAGAATTATTTCTTGTTAGTCAAGACTCATTGCCAAGACTATCTTAATGGACAAAGTCCCTTTCTGAATCGAGTAACCCTCGTTTCAGTCCTGTTTCACTGAACTGGTATAACCTACCGTTCCAGCCCTGTCTATCTCATGAGATATAAAATCTTTACCCAATGCATTGGAGGGAGATATAGGTCCCACCCATCGTATAATGAATCCTTTCTTATGTGTGCCACATAATCATAAACCATACATCATAGCGTAACCCATGTAATAAAAATGGGATTCTTAAACATCATGACATCATAAAACAATTCATATATGATAAAGGAATTCATAAAAATAATTCCATCACAACATAATCAAATCAATGTAATAATAGGGATAAAAACAGAACCCTTTATTATCTTAGATGGAAAATAATTTTGATAAAACACTTGAACTCCATTCTTGAGGAAAATATCCTTTCTACTTTAAAAACATTTTCCTTTCTTAACATGTCTTACAATTTTAAACTAAAATAAGTTTATTAAAAATAAACTTGAAACCTTGTAAAGGAAGCTTCTTGAAAATAATTTTTTAAAAATCCATTCATGCCGTATAATTTAAAAAAACATTCTTCATACTTTTGTCGGAAAATTCAAAAAAATACCTCGTACGAAAAACAACAAAAGATTCATTTCATATCTTTTACTAAATACTCACAGAAGGGTAAAATAGGACTTAAACAATTGTAGGTGAATTTAAATAATATTACATATTGAGGAAACATGTATGTGGATGATAAAATACACCCCAGTAAATACTTAAGAATAAACAATCTCGGATAAAAATGAGATTGTGATATTTCCCTTACCTTAGGTCCGATTTGCTTCGTATGTGTCCGGACCTCCTCTTCTTTGAAGCGCCTCTTTGAAACCTCCTCTTAGGGCACTAAAATTGGTCTTTGAGGAAGACCAGAACCTTTAGGATGTTTCTAGGGAAGTGGAGAAGAGATTTTGGCAGGGGTTGGACGAGCTTGAGTGCTCAAATTGGTGTGAGGAGGAGGGGGAGGAGGTGTCCTTTTATAAGGGAGGAGAGGGGCACCTTTGGAATTCTTAAAAATATTAATTTATAATAAATCTAACCCCACTTAAAAACCTCCAAAAATGACTCATATTCGAAGATTAGATGAGATAGGGTTGTAATATCATCATCCAAATCAAATTTAGACATGTTTGGATCTTATTTTAAACCTTATCATTTTCATTTATCCTTATTTAATCTATTTAAGTTTATTTGTGGTAATAAAATTCTAAATTTTAAATTATAACAAATAATTACTTATTTGTTGTGAATTTTCCATAATTGTTTACTTTATAACATTATAGACCATATAAATTTAAATTTATAATTTTTAAATATTTTTGTGATTTTTAAACTATTTTATAATATGTTATTTTTATGAAATAACAATAGTGTCAATTTTGACACTATTCATTTATTTGAATTTAAAAAATATATATACAGAATATATGTTCGATCTAAAAGCTTTAATATATTAATAAAAGGTCATATGTATCTATAAAATTAGTGGATCACATTAAATAGTTCATATAATATTTAGTTTATTATTTTAAAAACCATTTATTTGGTTTATCTCTTAATAAAATAATTACTACATCATTCTTGTATAATTATTTAATATACATATTTGTTTCATAAAAATTTAAAATAAAACTCTATGATGAAGATAATTATATTACCTTTCACAATAATACATTTACTCGAATTTATCATCTTAAAATAACAATATTTAAATTGTTATCTTTATTAAATTATGAAGGTGACAACTTTGGCATCATTTAAAATAAAATAATGTAAGTGTCATAATTGATTTTATAAGACTCCAAATGGTCAAATATTCGACCATTGGATGATTATAGTTTACATTTACACGACCAATAAGTTTTGGTCAGGGTTTTGTGCATTTTAATGTCACTATTAGTTTAATAAAAACTATATTCTTGATTTTTCACTAGATAAATAATTTCTGCATCACTATTGTGTCACAATTAATGATAATTATTTAATCCCAAAAAATTCTAAATAAATTCTCATGATGTAGATAATTTTGTTAGCTTTCTGGATACTATTCATGTTCGAAATTTTATGATGTTTATCACTAATTTAAAATTATTATAATTATAAGATTTAAGAGAGTGACATGTTGTCACTTTCTTTGGTTTTAATAATAATTAAAATATTTTCATGGTCAAAATTCCATAAAATGTATCTAATCCGACCCTTAGTTAATATGGGTTTTCTTTTAGCCATCAAATAGAATTTTGGCATGTGTTAGGGTAATTTTATAATATTATATTTACCCTTAATTACCCGATTTATCTTTAACTATGGTAAATAAAATTTACCGTAGTTACTATTCATAATTCCCAAAAATAAAAAGTATCCTATTAACATAATTTGTACCCACTGATTCCAAATATGGAATCCATTTTTTAAAATTCAAAACACAGAAGTTGCAGAAATTAAATTAAAATTAATCTCGTTGTCGATTAAAAACGGGTTTTTGTTTAAAACATTGCAAAAGATTGAATTGATTTAACCTACGAATTCAAGGTAAAATCAATGCTAATGACATACATTATATTAAATGGTAAAAATATATTCTATTTATACTTTAAAACCATTCAATATTATAATTTAACCACATAAGATATTACGACGAAAAAAGTTGTTTTTAATTAAAATATAGCGTGTTTTTACTATTCATTAAAATATGAAAGTTATCGGAAAAATATCAAAACTTTATCTAATGTAAATTTTTATATCCTGATTCAAAAGAAGAATATTATTTTGTCAAATTGAACATATAAACATGTCAAAAACTATATTTAATGTGGGTGCGCCATCAAAAGGCGGTAAAACTGCATTTTTTTAAAAATACTTATTTTACCCGAAAAATTTATTTTGTTCTTATACCATGTTCTAGAAATGTGTAAGATGAATAATAATGTTATAAAATTCAAAATTTAGTTAATACTATTCATAACGGCTAGTTCATGACAATATTATAATAATATAACATTGTTTATTAAAACCCGGTATTGCGTACAACACACGCTATCGAGGAAGGTCGTGATTGCGTGTATTGCAAGCCAAGTCAGGGTTGCGTGTTGTGAAAGAATCCTTCATTGTTTCATACAACAGAATACAACCATATTTCATTATACATTTAATATATATATATATATATACTCAATGTTGCGTAGAATAACTATTATCAAAATTGTGTGTAACACGGTCCAAGAATAGTGTTGCGTATACTGCAAGCTAATACGGTGTTGCGTATAGCGCAGGGTAATCTTGGTGTAGAATACAACATAAGACATTAATGAAATTAAAATAATATTTTTCATAAAATCTCGGGGTGTTACATTCTACCCCCCTTAAAATGAATTTCGCCCTCGAAATTCGTCGGGGTTATAAATGGTTTACTATTTGAAAGTTTCTTTGATAGAAACCCACATCGTAAAAAGGAATACCAAAACCAATCTTTAAAAACAAAAGTATGAAACGTAATGGTTACCCAAATAAACTAATCACTGGGTTTCCACATAGGTGAAAATATAGATATGGAAGAGAAATCTAACCATCATGTTCTAATAGAGAGTGGTAGAGAACATGTCTATGAAATATCCAACAATCACAAAGCCATAGATTTGTGACGATCTAAGGTACCATCTGATTCATCAGATATAAGAGCACTAGGACAACATTTTTGGTTTTCAAGATCGTTTCCCTAAAGTTAAAGAATTTGAATTAGAATAAATACTTACTTTGTTTTGGTACAATCTCACTGTTGTTCGTGCCTTTAACAATTTCCACTTCAGCTCTTAAATAAATGAAGTTGAATTTGTTATTCGTGAAGTGTTAGCAGATCATGTGATAGAATGACGGGTCATTCCATCTATCTCAAACAAAAAGGTTACAAAAAGTTATTAAATATACATAAGTCATTCTATAGTGAGATTAATCATATGTGGTTCCTAAAATGAACTTATACTTCATATATCATATTGCTTAATATAATAAAACTAGTTTCTACTAAACAGGGACTTCATGTAGGCCAGTGGTAGGGGATAAAGGCCAGTCGCACTTCGGTTGTGGGTTCGATTCCTACAGCCTTGTCCGACGCGATGGGTTGTCGCCCGTCCTGCAGGTTGTCCTTTTTCTAAAACTACATTACTATAACATCCCATCAATAATATCGAAAATCTTCTATCCTTAAACAATACTAACTTATGTCCAACATAATCCATTCTAATCTTTAGGCTTATCCAGAATACTGCAGTCCACTCTCATAATATAATGAAAATGATTACCAGAGATTTAATACCATCGTTGATCCCCATATATCATAAGATATGTCTTTTTGGTCACATTCCAAACATTCAAAGGCCTTAATCAAGTATTTTCATGAATACCCATTGAGCCTTAGTGAAAACATGATTGCAGTTAAAAGTTAACACCTTCCACATACCAAAATCCTCAAAATTCTATATACTCAAACCATGATATCACTTAGTCCTTATATCAATCATGAGCTCATGAATACTGTCAAACATTTCATTTCCTCCTTATCCCTTCATTATGCGCATATCATCTTATTTCCAAAAATATCTGAATAACCATTCATGGATACTGGTACCATTAATCATACACTTTCAAAACTCAAAGAAAGACAACAGTGTAACAATCCTTAGATGTCTCTTTATTCCATAGTACAATGAGATTACTTATACAACATTACACATGATAAACATGTAATCATTCCACTACATTCTTAAACCATTGACCGAGCTTCAACAATTCTTTCATCTCACAAATTATTTGTATTCTCTTCATCATCATCCACATAAATACTTCCCATAAGACCATACAGATTATCTTCATGAGACTTTCCCTTAGGGAATTGGTTTGCATAATGCCCGTACATTCCACATTTAAAACATTTAACCATTGTTGATGTCATAGCAATACCATTATCCTCATCCATGTTGTTAACTGAACCTTTTCCTTTGCATTTACTTGCTTTGTGTCCTTCTTTTCCACACCCAAAGCATCTTCCAGTTCCTTTGAAACATTCTCCTTGATGCCTCTTCCCACATGATTTACATAGGGGAAATTGAACTTTCTTTCCTCTATGATCATCATGAAACTCTATCTTTCTCTTATTAGCCGAGTCCGGAAACTTACCAAATTTTACTTTACTGATCATATTATGAGATTGCTGATTTGGCATAATAATGATGTTTGGACTTCAAAATCCCATTTCATTATGAATAATATCATTCCATTGTCCATCATATCCTCCATTATCGTGAATCATCTTGTTTCCAGCCATTTTCTAAAACCCCCAAAAAAAAGTGTGAGAGGCAAAAATCATGCTAGGGAAAACAACATAATAAAGGTGGAGTATCTTCAATATCTAACATCTTAGGTTAAATTCTATGATTGTTACCGTAGTTCTAGGACTGTATCCTATAAGTATACTTATCCTTAGGGACATCCCTAGACATACCGTAGAAATATCTCTAGGGATCTCACTAACGTTTTCGCATCCTAGTTTCCAAAGGATGACTAAACCTTTCCTTTGATACCAACTGTAGAGACCCGAAGCTTGACGTACATGGACATTACATTACTTTTTCAGAATACTTGGTACATAACAAAAACACACACACATGGATCGTAATAGTTTAGTATCTTTGGAAACTCGGAACATAATCTTCTAATCGTGGTGAAAGATCTTCAATATCTCCCATAAAGATCTTCCCTTTTTTTACCTAAAACCCTTTTTTATATCCTGGGGAAAAGAAAACATAAAAGGGTGAGCTCAAATGCTCAGTAAGGGTAAACAAAAGAAATATCAATCACATCATATACATAAGCACATAACTTTTGGAAATCTTAACCTGCAAAAGAGATCATAATTTCATAACATGGGGTAAATCATGGCAGTGAAATGTAATCACAATAATCATAACTTAAAACATGAAACTTTGTGGCATTCACACATAATCATAGAGAATCATTTCTTGTTAGTCAAGACTCATTTCCAAGACTATCTTAGTGGACAAAGTCCCTTTCTGAATCGAGTAACCCTCATTTCAGTCCTGTTTCACTGAACCGGTATAACCTACCGTTCCAGCCCTGTCTATCTCAAGAGATATAAAATCTTTACCCAATACATTGGAGGGAGATATAGGTCCCACCCATCTTATAATGAATCCTTTCTTATGTGTTCCACATAATCATAAACCATACATCATAGCGTAACCCATGTAATAAAAATGGGATTCTTAAACATCATGACATCATAAAACAATTCATATACGATAAAGGAATTCATAAAAATAATTCCATCACAACATAATCAAATCAATGTAATAATAGGGATAAAAACAGAACCCTTTATTATATTAGATGGAAAATAATTTTGATAAAACACTTGAACTCCATTCTTGAGGAAAATATCCTTTCTACTTTAAAAACATTTTCCTTTCTTAACATGTCTTACAATTTTAAACTAAAAGAAGTTTATTAAAAATAAACTTGAAAACTTGTAAAGGAAGCTTCTTGGAAATAATGTTTTAAAAATCCATTCATGCCTTATAAGTTAAAAAAACATTCTTCGTACTTTTGTCGGAAAATTCAAAAAAATACCTCGTACGAAAAACGACAAAAATTCCTTTCATATCTTTTACTAAAAACTCACAGAAGGGTAAAATAGGATTTAAACAATTGTAGGTGAATGGAAATAATATTACATATTGAGTAAACATGTATGTGGATGATAAAATACACCCCAGTAAATACTTACGAATAAAAAATCTCGGATAAAAATGAGATTGTGATATTTCCCTTACCTTAGGTCCGATTTGCTTCGTATGTGTCCGAACCTCCTCTTCTTTGAAGCGCCTCTTTGAGACCTCCTGTTAGGGCACTAAAATTGGTCTTTGAGGAAGACCAGAACCTTTAGGATGTTTCTAGGGAAGTGGAGAAGAGATTTTGGCAGGGGTTGGACGAGCTTGAGTGCTCAAATTGGTGTGAGGAGGAGGGGGAGGAGGTGTCCTTTTATAAGGGAGGAGAGGGGCACCTTTGGAATTCATAAAAATATTAATTTATAATAAATCTAACCCCACTTAAAAACCTCCAAAAATGACTCATATTCGAAGATTAGATGAGATAGGGTTGTAATCTCATCAACCAATCAAATTTAGACATGTTTGGATCTTATTTTAAACCTTATCATTTTTATTTATCCTTATTTAATCTATTTAAGTTTATTTGTGGTAATAAAATTCTAAATTTTAAATTAAAACAAATAATTACTTATTTGTTGTGAATTTTCCATAATTGTTTACCTTAAAACATTATAGACCATATAAATTTAAATTTATAATTTTTAAATATTTTTGTGATTTTTAAAATATTTTATAATATGTTATTTTTATGAAATAACAATAGTGTCAATTTTGACACTATTCATTTATTTGAATTTAAATAAAATATTTACAGAAGATATGTTCGAACTAAAAGCATTAATATATTAATAAAAGGTCATATGTATCTATAAAATTAGTGGATCACTTTAAATAGTTCATATAATATTTATTTTATTATTTTAAAAACCATTTATTTGGTTTATCTCTTAATAAAATAATTACTACATCATTCTTGTATAATTATTTAATATACTTATTTGTTGCATAAAAATTTAAAATAAAATTCTATGATGAATATAAATATATTACCTTTCACAATAATACATTTACTCGAATTTATCATCTTAAAATCACAATATTTAAATTGTTATATTTATTAAATTATGAAGGTGACAACTTTGGCATCATTTAAAATAAAATAATATAAGTGTCATAATTGATTGTATAAGACTCCAAATGGTAAAATATTCGACCATTGGATGATTATAGTTTACATTTACACGACCAATAAGTTTTGGTCAGGGTTTTGTGCATTTTAATGTCACTATTAGTTTAATAAAAACTATATTCTTGATTTTTCACTAGATATATAATTTCTGCATCACTATTGTGTCACAATTAATGATAATTATATAATCCCAAAAAATTCTAAATAAGTTCGCATGATGTAGATAATGTTGTTAGCTTTCCTGAGACTATTCATGTTTGAAATTTTATGATGTTTATCACTAATTTAAAATTATTATACTTATAAGATTTAAGAGAGTGACATGTTGTCCCTTTCTTTGGTTTTAATAATAATTAAATTATTTTCATGGTAAAAAGTCCATAAAATGTATCTAATCCGACCCTTAGTTAATATGGGTTTACTTTTAGCCATCAAATAGAATTTTGGCATGTGTTAGGGTAATTTTATAATATTATATTTACCCTTAATTACCCGATTTATCTTTAACTATGGTAAATAAAATTTACCGTAGTTACTATTCATAATTCCCAAAAATAAAAAGTATCCTATTAACATAATTTGGACCCACTAATTCCAAATATGGAATCCATTTTTTAAAATTCAAAACACAGAAGTTGCAGAAATTAAATTAAAATTAATCCCGTTGTCGAATAAAAACAGGTTTTTGTTTAAAACATTGCAAATGATTGAATTGATTTAACCTACGAATTCAAGGTAAAATAAATTCTAATGACATACATTATATTAAATGGTAAAAATATATTCTATTTATACTTTAAAACCATTCAATATTATAATTTAACCACATAATATATTACGATGAAAAAATTTGTTTTTAATTAAAATATAGCGTGTTTTTACTATTCATTAAAATATGAAAGTTATCGGAAAAATATCAAAACTTTATCTAATGTAAATTTTTATATCCTGATTCAAAAGAAGAATATTATTTTGTAAAATTGAACATATAAACATTTCAAAAACTATATTTAAAGTGGGTGCGCCATCAAAAGGCGGTAAAACTGCATTTTATGAAAAATACTTATTTTACCCGAAAAATTTATTTTGTTCTTATACCATGTTCTAGAAATGTGTAAGATGAATAATAATGTTATAAAATTCAAAATTTAGTTAATACTATTCATAACGGCTAGTTCATGACAATATTATAATAATATAACATTGTTTATTAAAACCCAGTATTGCGTACAACACACACTATCGAGAAAGGTCGCTATTGCGTGTAATGCAAGCCAAGCCAGGGTTGCGTGTTGTGAAAGAATCCTTCATTGTTTCGTACAACAGAATCCAATCATATTTCATTTATACATTTAATATATATATATATATATATATATATATACTCAATGTTGCGTAGAATAACTATTATCAAAATTGTGTGTAACACGGTCCAAGAATAGTGTTGCGTATACTGCAAGCTAATACGGTGTTGCATATAGCGCAGGGTAATATTGGTGTAGAATACAACATAAGACATTAATGAAATTAAAATAATATTTTTCATAAAATCTCGGGGTGTTACAAAAACTTTAAAATTATATTTATTTTAACATCTATAATTCTATCTATTTTATTATTTCATTAAAAGGAAAATATTAAATCATCATTGACTCATAAATAAATTTAATTATTCAATTTATAAAAATTATAAATAAAATACCATTATGTAGGAAATATTTTTATCTTTATAATGAATATTTATAGTCTAAGTGATAACATATATAACATTATGTAAAAAAAAATTACAAAAAGATATATGCTTATGTCATTCTTGTATTTACTTTAACTTAATTAATATCAACTGACATTATCACTTACATGTGGCTCCATGGGGTCCCATAATTGACCCAATGATGCCTATGGTCGGACATGTATCATCCAATAGGTTTAGAACACATGTTATGGTAATTTAAAATTATTATAATACTATTTTTTTACCCTTATTTACTGGATTTACCTTTAAACCATGGTATATAAACTTTTTACCGAAGTAATTATTCAAAATCTCTAGAAAAAATTACATATTTACACAATTTGGACCTCATTATTATAAATATGGAATCTATTTTATAAATTCAATTCACAGAATTTGCAGTAATTAATTAAAAATTAATTCTCATTGTCAAAACAAAAAGCGTGTTTTTAAGAAACAATAACTATGAAAAGATTGACACTTTCTTATGTCTAGTTTAAATGTGAAATTATGTAAAATGACCAAAAATCAATTATATTATAAAAATATAATCTATTTATATTACCAAACCATTAAAATTTATAATTTAAAACTATAAATTATTTGGATTAATAAAGTTGTTTTCAGTAAAAATATAGTATTTTTCAATATTCACCCAAATATGAATTTTATCAGAAAAACACCAAAAAATTATTAAAACTAAATTATTATGTCCCAATTCTAAAAAAGAATTTTATTTTGTCCAATTTAATATATAAAATTTTCAAATATTGTATTTAAATAGGGTTCGCCATTAAAAGGCGGTAAAATTGCATTTTCTGAAAAATACATACTTTATTTGAAAAAAATGAATTTGTTCTTAAATTATGTCTAAGAAAATCACAATATGAATTATAAAATTATAAAGATTATATAAAGTTCAATATTCAGTAAATATTATTCATAACCACTTTTGAATGGCTAGTGTGGTAAGTCGTGGTGCGCTTGACCTCGGTTTTTCCTGTACTGCAAGTTATTGAATTACTTTGAAGAAATAACGTACTATAAAATATTGGGTTTTTACATTCTTCCCTCGTTCAATAAATTGCGTCCTTGAAATTTGAAATTGTTCTTTAAAAATAAACGATTGAAAATAGAAAATACCTTTGTGGGAAAACACACATCGGAAATTAGGTTAATAAAATTTAGTCTTAAATAGAGGAAAAGGGAAATGGAAGGGTCACCACCAAATTATGATCTCAATTAGGAGAAAATTTGTGGAAATTAGAGACACATAATTGGAGGAAAAACATAAATATTTATAGAGAGTGATTGAGGTCATTATTCACAAACAAGTGTAAAATTAAGGTCCTCAAAAACATCAATCTATAATGATTTGAAATACCATTAGTTTAAAAAACATAAGGTATTAGAATAACACATTTTATGTTTTAAGATCTCTTACCTAATTTATAATAATTAAATTATCCATAGAATAAGAGGATATATATATATATACTTGACAATTATAATTTCATCCTTCAACTAATTCTTACCACAAACTCATCTTTCACTCAAAAAGATTTCAAAAAAATATTCTATTTATCCTAATCGTATAGGGTTCCTAAAATAATGAATTTATAATTTACTTATCAAAACATTTTTTTAAAAAGAATCTAAATTATACAATCCAGTGCATCACGTAGTCCAGTGTTGGGTGATGTACCATTATCGTCCTTCGGTTGCAGGTACAAGTGTCGCGGCCTTGCCAGACGTGACTGGTTGTCATCCGACCTTTGGGTTGTCCTTTCCATGAAAATCCAAAAGTAACCTTAATAATAGTATCCAATTTCAAACATAATCCATTACAACCTTTAGACTTATCCAAAATAATTCTATCTAAACTCACTGTCCAGAATATATACGGATTTTAAACACAATGAAGATCCTTTTTCCATGGAATAACATGTGAACACCTTCAACATGCATTCTTTTAAAACATGGTAACACCCTAAATTACCATAAAACCGTATTAATTACATTTATGCTCCCTTATTCATAATAGAATACTATATATATACCTTATATCAAAAATTTTTGAATATTCCAATAATGATGAAATAAAATAACTATTAATCAATTCCATGGAAGTCCATAATATCTAATATAATTTATCCAAATCAACCATCTCTTATTCCAAATTCACTAACTCATTATTAGGACCATATTAAGGGTTACCTCTCCCTCAACCATGTATTTTCCAAAAATTGTATCTTACTATTATGTCACTTTTCATAGTACCATATAATCCCAAATCCTTTGTAAAATAGTGTTATAGTAAAATCCTTATTTATCTCCATAATTCATATAACCAGTATATTGTTGACACAACAATCAAATGAAATAATTCTATAATTAAAACATAAGAACACAATCCATTACTCTTCATCTGAGGAAGTATCATAACTTGGTTGTTATCCAATAACATCTTTTACAGTTTACCCTGATAACTGGGACCTGGTTTTGTGTAGTTTCCCAACGCCTTTTAGAGGAAGAATTTTACATTTGAATCATTTTTCCTGCCCTTGAAATCAAATTATTGGTGCCCTTTTTCTCCACACTTATAACAAACTCCCATTCCCTTTAAGAATTTACCAAGGTTATTATTTTAACATTTATCATATATGGGAAAATCATTCTTTCCCCTCCTCCATTTATCTATATTTCTCTCTACCATCCTTTTCTTCTCTTTCTTCCCTTCAAAGCCATATGACTCATAAAATTATTTACTTATCTTATTAACACGTGATATTATTTCTCCATATGTTGAGAATACATGGGAGACTATTTCCATTCTAAATTTTGGGTTAATACCATGAAAGATATGATCCTTCTTACTCTTTGGGTCATACGTATTGTTAGAGTTCTCATTCCTTCTACTGGGATCCATTTATATACAATGGCCTAAACTAGGATAGTTTACGAATTGTAATGAGTAATTCCAAACCTGTAAAATTCCTAACATAAATAGAACAGTTAATGGATATAATACATAATCATAAAAATATTTTCTTTGAGGAGGTATATACTCATAAATCCTTCATAATGATTTGTAAGGAAAATGTGAATTATTCTAAGCATATCCACCGGGAGTGTCATAAGCTAGAGCACAATAAGTCTTGTTGTCTTCGACCATTTCTGGTTTGAGTCTAGCTCAATGTGGTGTTTTTGGGTTTTACCCCAAGCTACATCTGTGTCAGAGCCACGTCTACCTGCTCGTATCTAGACATGGATGTATTTTCTTGGAAAACTCACAAAATCTCTACATTACCAAAATTCTAGGAAGTTCTTCTATACTAATACTCAAATTAAATCTTATGGGAATGTGATATAATTAGAGTTTATCTAAATCTAGTTTCCAAAGTTATTACTAAACTTCCTCTGATACCAACTGTAACACCCCGGACCTACTTTACCAAAGTCAGTGCATTATTTTAATACATTACCATGATTGCAAGGAATCAAGTCTTGAAAGACAAATCAGTTTAGCAGTCTTGGAAAATAGATTACACACATGAACGTTACCTTACACTTTCCATCATAAAACAAAATAATAATAATCCTTTGAGAATGACATTGTTCCCTTAGTTTAACCAAACATCTCAAACATGAAACACTTCTTCGGATCCTAGGAAAATAAAACATAAGAAAGGGGTGAGCTCATATTCCTAGTAAGGGTAAAAAATTTAGCAGAATCTATAAACTCTTAAGGTAAGATGTGTAATAAAAACAACTATTTTTTAAACATAAAATTGAACATAATATAACAAAAATAAATCAGACAATAACATATAAACTTGAACATGGATATTAAAATAGTCAAATAATCACATGTAATAACTAATTTCATAATGATGGAATGTATCGTACCAGACTTATATTTCTGTGTTAAGGCATCGTGCCATGACCTAGGGGCTAACTGTAACCGGACCCCAACCCCGAGAGCCTCTATAACGAGACTCCAACCTGGAGAGCCTCTGTAACCAGACTCCAACCCGTAGATCCTCTATAACCGGACCCCAACCAAGAGAGTCTATTATAATAAGACCCCAACCTAGAGGGCTTACTTTTACCATTCCCCAATACAGAACATACTAGTCAAATAAATTAATCTTAAGAAATTGTTTTGAAATATAACATAAAAATTTGTATTAAAACTAGCATACGAAATATCAATACTTTAACCATAAACCATGAATGGAATAAAAATAACTCATCCACAATAAATCATATCAAAAAACCTTAAATACAATATGGGATATTTGTATCATAATAAATCAACTTCAAACAAGTGTAAAATTTATCAAAGGATGTTGACATAGATGATATCAACACTATTTGAGAGAAATATCACTTTATATTTTAAAATCATTTAAGAGTCACATAATTATGAAGAAAAAAATTATTTTTAAAATATTCATATAAGTTTGTAAGGGAATATTCAAAGATCTTATAATGGCAGAGAATAACCTTTGTCACTGTATTAGTTAAAAAAAGACATTCTTACCATAATTTTGTCGAAGAGGTCATAAAGTACCTTGTTTGGAAAACGACTGAAAGATTGCTTCCAAAAAATACAAGTTCAAATAATGGTATAAATGACTTTAACCCATTCTCTAGTAAATAGTAAAAATGTTTTGAAATAAATTTTTAAGAAACATGGATGTGGATGATAATGAGGTCCAATTAGATACTTACATAAAAACAACCTCAGATAATAAAGAGATTATGAAATTAACCCTTACCAATTTGGTAACATAAGAAACATAAACCACATAAAAGAAGTATCATACAATGAATATGTCAATACACATAAATTAAATTTTATTAGACAAATAATACAATTATGGTCAGTACATACACCACAAAAAATGAAATAGTGTCAATATAGAATGAATCTCGTTGGAATAAAGTGTGAGATGAATACACCTTACCACGTTGTAATCAATCGTGTTGTATGGATAAAAGTTAATAACCACCAAATGATTCCCAGAATAACTAGAACATAAAGAGGATCACGATAATATATATCAAATGGAAGAACACAATACACCAGAAGCAATATCTTTGTGGCGAACAATGAAAATCTCACAGAATTAAAAGTGAGATAAGAAATCCCTTACCTTGTTCTTTTCCTTGGTCGAGGGTTGGTAAACTCTTGTATAATGGTGAAATAGTTGTTATTAAATTATACAAGAACTATATACATTAATATGATATCATATATTATCTTCTAATATTTCTTTGTTAATGATATTTCAATAGTATCATCGTTTCGGGTATTAACTGGTTCATTTTACTTTATATGCTTTGTTACGTAAGTAATGTTTGTTGTGGATATGATGTATCTTATTCATATTCAGAATGATATTATATATTTAAACATTATTTTTAATCATCAAATGAAAATTATTCTTGAATGGATATGATGGGGAATGAATCTCATCGCATTCATGGAGACGGTAATCTGTACGTACGCATAAGTGATAATATAATTTTTTATATTAAAATAATATATAATTGGATGGAATATAATATATACAGAATAAATATCATGTTATATTTATTATTTATATCAATTATATATCATTATTATACCCATCCAAATAATAATGTATTGAATAACAACTACACCATGAAGTAGACACAGTAAGTCATACATAGGCACGTATGGTGATATGTCATTCAAAAGATGGATAAAATAATGTATATGGTTGTACCATATTCTTAATAATATCACAGTATATATAAGTTCTAGAGTTATTATTTTATATTGTAGAAAAACATAATGATGAAATGGAAGAAGAAAAGAACTTGAAAGTGGTGATGAAATATTTACCTCTTCTTCAGGTTCTTCCTTTTTATTTGATCAAAAGGGATCCCTAGGTTGGAATTCAGACTAAATAAATGTCTCTATGATAAAGGGAGGATAGTTGAGAGGATATTTGGGTAGGGTTTGGATGATCCAAATGGCTTTGAAGGTATGAATTGGAGAGAAGGTGGAGTGCCCTTCTATAAGAGGGGTGATGGGAACCTTATGAAAAGATTGAAATAATATTTTATAATAAAATAATTTTAGGTTTCTAATGGATCCAAAAATATTTATTTCGAGGAAAATGTGGGGATTTGTCTAAAAACACTGAACAAATAGGTTTTATATAGTTTTGGGTCACTATACTAACCTTATCTTGTAGATTTAACTCTTAGTAAATTAGTTTGATATTTACTATGTCTCTTTGTATTTTTATATTATATGTTTAATAAAAATACTATAAACTTACAAGATAACCACAAGTGGTTCATTAATGAAATATATAATATTATTTAAGTTGTTTGGCCGATACTTATATTTTTTGGAATATAATTTCAATTAATAATATAATATTTGTTTTAAAAACTCATTGTTTTCAATTTTACACTATTTTCTATTTTGTTTTTGTTAATTCCTAATAGCATCATTACTTCAAAAAAAAATCATTTAATCAATCCTATCATGTAAAATTATCCTAGAAAATTTATATATGCCATCAAAACCCTCAAATTATATTTATGTTTACATCTATAATACCATTTATTTGATTCTTTCATTAATGAAGAAAATACGGAATCACCATTGAGTCATAAATAAATTTAATTATTCAATGTCTAAAAATTATAAATAAAATAAAATTATATAATAAATATTTGTATATTTCAAAATAGTATTTATAGTTGAAGATATAACATATATAACTCTAGGTAAAAATTGTTTTACTAAAAGATATATTCTTTTGTCTTTTTTTATTTACATTAACTTAATTAATATAAAGTGTCATTATCACTTACAAGTGGTTCCATGGGGTCCAAAAATCGACCCAATGATTCCCATGGTCGGAAATGTATCAGAAATTAGGGTTAGAACATGTGTTAGGGTAATTTTATATTATTATAATATTATTTTTTTACCCTTATTTACCTGATTTATCCTTTAACCATGGTAAATAAAATATTTACCGAAGTAATTATTCAAAATGTCTAAAAATAAAAGTTATCTATTTACACAATTTGGAAGTCCGAATTCTAAATATGGAATCCATTTTTCTAAATTCAAAACACAAAAGTGGAAGAAATTAATTTAAAATTAATTCATGTTGTTAAAACAAAAATTGTGTTTTTAATAAATAATAACTATCAAAAGATTGACACTTGCTTATGTCTAGTTTAAATGTGAAATTACGTCCAACGACCAAAATTGGATTATATGGTAAAAATATAATCTATTTATTCTTTCAAACCATTAAATTGTATAATTTAACAATATAAATTATTGGGATTAAAATGTTGTTTTTACATAAAATATAGTATTTTTCACTATTCACCCAAATATGAAAGTTATCAGAAAAACACCAAAAATTTATTGAAACAAAATTATTATGCCTATATTCTAAAAAAGAAGTTTATTTTTTCAAATTGAATATATAAAAGTTTCAAATATTTGATTTAAAGAGGGTTTCCCCTTAAAAGGTGGTAAAATTTAATTTTTTTAAAAATTCTTCCTTTATTTGAAAAAAAATTCTTTACATTATGTATAATAAACTCAAAATATGGATTCTAAAATTATAAGGATTATATAAAGTTTAAAATTCAGTTATTACTATTTATACCCGCTTTTGAACGGCTATTTTGGTATGTCGTGCTGCGCTTGAACTCAATGTTTCATGTAGTGAAAGTTATTGAATTACTTTTAAGAAATAAAGTACTATGAAATATTGGGGTGTTAAAATTTTTATCAGTTATAGTATCTTTATCATCTTCATAAAGGATGATCATTGATATTTTGTAATAATTAATCATGACGATATCAATTGATAGATTAAAATAAGAATGAGAAATCCATAAATTTTGGAATGAATATTCTAACATGAAAATATATTGATATAATATTCTACATAGTCTTCCACATGAGTATGTGCATCAAATTCAATTCCCTTCAAGTAAAGAACAAACACAATGTATTTTGGAATAAGGTGGATCTTATTTGTATTTTAGTAATAGAAACATGACTGATAATTATTTTGGAACCATGAAACTCATTTCATTTAGAATATATTTTAGAAGTAACTCTTCATTTTTACTTCATTATATTTCATAGTAATGTTTTGGTTTTACAGAATATTTACTTTTTTTAGTAACATATTGATGTGTGAATTTCTTTTACACACTAGCCATAAAGTCACATTAACTTTTAGGAACATTATTATTATTATTTAGTGTTTCCTCTTGAGATGTTGTTATGAATAAAAAAATTATTGATAGTTCCATATCCTTTTCACCTTCAAGCCAAATATTATGATATCTTTTGGTTTTTATTTATTGACATCCCCTCCTGAAATATTAAATTCCCAAATGGAATATCTTATTTTCATTTTTCTTCTACTTTCAAATATTCTTCTTCCATTTTGTGTTGAGTTTAAAAAATTAACATGAAAAATAATTGGAATTTAATTTAGAATATGAACAATATGTTTGTTATGCCCTCATATATTATTATGTGTCCATTTTACACTTCCTATTATTTTTTATACTTATATTATTCTTCATATTTATTGCTTAATATTTCTTATATTCATTGTGATATTCAGTTCGTACTTATAGTGATCATTTAGATAACCTCTTCTTACATCAGATAATTTGATTATTACTTTTGGTGTAGCAGCGTTATTGATATTCTTAGGTTTTTATCAGTATAAAAATATTTTGATCTTTCCAAGGATGACTACCTATCATATTTTTAAATTTTCGGGGAATAAGTTTGAAATGCCTGGATCGGTTGTGATCACTGAGAGGGGAGGGGTGAATAAGTGATAACTTTTTCTTTTTATGAATTGTTCCCTTTGGATTATCAATTCAACCTCTGCAGCTGGTTAAAGCCTAGATCTACTCTTTTAGTGGTGCAGTAATAATGAGAGCACAGAACACAGAGATTTACAAGGTTCGGTACAAAGACCTACTCCTTGCCGTGTTGGTTACACCCCCCAACACGGATTCTTCACTATGCCAAAAGATGATTACACAGTAATTGGTTCCCCCCCCCCCAATTACAAGTTGGTTAAACCCCCCAACTCCACAACATCATCTTCATCATGGCTCCACTTCACTTCTTCAAAGGTGTTGTTCAAAACTTCAAGTAGCTTCAACAGTCTTCAAAAAGATCTCGTTGGTCTTGCTCACCAAAAAACCCAATCACTTAGAATGATTAGTTCTTTTGTATTCACACACATAAGTGTGTACTCCTCTTCTTCTCAAAGTTGATCTTCTTCACATGTGCACACATACACTACTCATTCTTTTAGTGCACACACTTGACTTGTCCTTCTTCTTCAATTTATCAACACACAAACTGTGGTCTTCCTTTTGCACCCAAAGCACAAAGGTCCTCGGCCTTCTCCTCTTTGTGCACACACTCTACCCGTATACTCCTCTTCACTTGGCACACAAACACAAAGGCCTCGGCCTTGTTTGCATACACACTGCCCAATATAAAGGCGCGCAAGTGCTTGGTGTTGCAAGAGGCGCGCAAGGTGTTTCAACCAAGGACGCGCAAGTGACAGGCCACAAGGAGCGCGCAATGTCCTTTCTTCTCAAACAGAAACCCTTCGCACAAGGATTGCGCGAGAACAAAACTTGAAACCTCCTGTCGCGCAAGTGATGCGCAGGATTTTACTTCGCGAGGCAGAGAGCGTCGCGGGTCTTCACGAATGAACAGCAACCTTCACTCGGCCTCGGACTCCTCTTTATATAGGCAGTGGAGGTGCATGGATGATCCACGGGGAAATACGTTTTCAATGCCCGAAATCTGCGGGGTCTTTGAAAACTTCAAACGCGTTAAAAAGATCTTCCAGGTATCTCGTTCTTCTTCTCTGTTTTAATGCGGGTTTTCCATTTTTCGGTTTCCTTCACGTGCATGCGATTTAGAACGCATGCACGGCCTTCGTTTTGGCCATCCCATGCAAAACACGAACACCCCGAGGCCTCGGCAGCTTTGCTTGCCTCGGCCGTTCTTCGAAGATCTCCATTTGTTGCATGCATTCATATTTTTATACATGAATGGGTTCGGTTTGGCCAGACGAACTCATTGGTGCCTTCGGCTTCGAAAGAGACAGCCGGGAACTCGAAATCGTATGCTCGGAGGGCTCTGGTTCAGGCGGCGGCTCGCGGGAAGGCTCTGCATAGCCGAAGGTGGGAGACGATGCCGGGGCCGTCAGATCAGATCTTCAACGGCCTGGATTAGATCGCGGCGCCGCAGATGGATCGTGCGGCGCAGATCAAGCGCGCGATCAATCGAGCGGCTCAGATTCTCTCCCGGGAATTTTTCCGCGTCCCACATCGAAACGGGGCGCGGTTTTCTCGCGGTTTATCACCCTGGCACTCCCTTAGACGGCCAGTTGAATCTCCTCCCCTCTCGGTGCCGCCCCGCACCGAGTTCTTTAGCGGGCGTGCTCTTGCGCCCACCTCTGCTCCTGCGGGCGCGCTATGCGCCCACCCTATGCATGCTCTGACACTCGGGCGCGCTCCTACGCCCCCGTCGCGCTCCTCCGGGCGTGCCCCAGGCGCCCATGTGGTGTCTTGGGTGCGCCCTGCCGCCCTGGCTCGCCCCACGGGTTCCCCTATGGGAGTGGTGCCTTAGCGCCCATGCCTTGGGGTTGAACCCCCAAGGTGCCTTGGCTGGCCAATTTTTTGGCTAAGGCAAAGAATAATACTTTGTCAAATACAAAGTTCTTCCATAAGTTCAAGCCAAATGCCACATTCCAAGCCATCTTCTTCATAATTCTTCTTCTTCTTAGGAATTACCCATCTCCTCCTCATGTTCTTAATAACTTTTCAACATTTCACAACTTAGGAGGGAATTCCGAAGGTTCTTCATCAACCGAAGCTCCTGAATCAAATAATTCTTCAATGTTCTTCAATGATCCAATTAGAGGTCAAGTTGGATCACATTCACATTGTCATGCACTAAGGATTAGTACATGTTCTTCTTCAGCTCACTTCATCCACTTAGAAGTAGTGAATGGATCATCTTGCTTCTTCAACTCCTCATGCATTGTCACTACAATGCATGGTCTTCTAATCATGTTGTGACATTGTATCCAGTTGATACAAGTTCTTGGAACTCTAAGAACAGCTCAACAATCATCAGATATTATGCTTCTATAATCATCAATCTTCAAGATTTACTTCATCAAATGGCACACCATGACAAGTTATTGACAACAAATGCAATTGCTTCACTTGGGCACAACAATCTCCCCCTTTGTATTTGGTTGTCAATACTCCGAAGCACACTGAGAGAATGTCGTGTGTGCCAGATGATTTCTTCCCCTTATTGGCCAACAAATGCAAAGGGATGAATGAAAGCCATACTCAGAGTATAGAGCTTCTGGAATCTGCATATCTTCAAGTACCAATGCTCCCCCTTAGGGGATGCACTCATCTCCTTCAATTCCCTGCATGTAAGTACAAGAATACAAAAATTTAGGGAATAAGGAGGGACCTTCTTCTTTTTCAAGTGAGAGTATAAGGCTGAACATGAAGTTTCAGCCTCAATTCAACAAATCTTTCCGTAGGCATAGCTTTGGTGAAAATGTCTGCCACCTGATCTTGAGTAGGAATGTAGTCTAGCTTGATGTCTCCACTGACAACCCTTTCTTTGATGAAATGATATTTTATATCAATGTTCTTGGATCTGGAGTGTTGGATAGGATTCTTAGACAACCCAATTGCACTTTGATTATCACATAAGATCCTCAATGGTTTTTCAGCTTTAATCCTCAAATCTGCTAGCTGCACCTGCATCCAAATCATTTGAGTACATGCATGTGTAGCGGCCACATACTCTGCTTCAGCTGTGCTCAATGTTACAGAATTTTGTTTCTTGCTGTACCAGCTAACACATCCTTCACCCAGAAAGAAGGTTCAACCAGATGTGGATCTTCTATCAGTACAATCACCAGCCCAATCAGCATCTGTGAATCCCAACAACTGTATGTTTGCACTGTGTTTGTATAAGAGTCCATAGTTGAGGGTTTCTTTTAACATATCTCAGGATTCTTTTGACTGCAGTTAAATGAGATTCTTTTGGATCACTTTGGAATCTGGCACACAAAGTCACTGCATATGCTATATCTGGCCTTGAAGCCGTGAGATAAAGTAGAATGCCAATAATCCTTCTGAACTCTTTCTGATCAACATTGTTACCTTCTTCATCCTTGCATAGCTTGGTTCCGACAGTAATGGGTGTGGAGACTTCCTTTGAACTTTCCATTCCAAACCTTTTCACTAAGTCCCTTGCGTACTTTTCTTGTGAAAGAAATATGGAGTTTTGTCTTTGTTCCACCGGAAATCCTAGAAAATATTTCATTTGACCAAGCATTGACATTTCAAAAGTTCTTTTCATCTGCTCAGCAAATTCTTCACATAGTCCTTCCTTGTTACCAGCAAAAATGATATCATCCACATAGATAATGACTATGAGGGTACCATTGGCCATTTCTCTGACATAGAGGTTACTGTCAACTGTTCCTTTGACAAATTTCATGTCTTTAAGACAACCATCCAATTTTGAGTACCAGGCTCTAGGGGCCTGCTTCAATCCATACAAGGCTTTTCCCAATCTGCACACCATACTACCATCTTTGTCCAGCAAAAAACCCTCTGGTTGTTCAATATACACCTCTTCTTCAAGATCTCCATTCAGAAATGCAGATTTCACATCCATCTGATAGACCTTGTACTGCTTGTGTGCTGCAACTGCTAAGAACATTCTGATAGTTTCCAGTCTTGCAACTGGTGAAAAGGTTTCCTCAAAGTCGATTCCTTCCATTTGTGAATATCCTTTGCATACAAGTCTGGCCTTGTTTCTGGAAACTTCTCCCTTTTCATTGAGTTTGTTTCTAAACACCCACTTTGTCCCAATAACATTTTTATTTTTGGGCCTTGGCACAAGATCCCAAGTGGAATTCTTTTCAATTTGATTGAGTTCCTCATGCATAGCTTGTATCCATTCCTCATGTACAACTGCTTCAGCCACTGTGTGAGGTTCAACTTGAGAAACCAGTGCAGTCTGATCTTCCAATCTCAATCTTCTTCTAGTTCTTACTGAGGACTGTAGGTCTCCAAGGACATTTTCTGTGTCAACATGCTTCTTCAATTTGTTGTATCTTCTTCTTCCATTTTCATTACCTTCATCTTCATCACTGGTATATTCAGAGTTGATCTCACCAGCAGTTGGTGTTGGCTCAGGTAATTCTGCATTCTTCTGTTCCAAGGCTGTGTCATTCTTTGAGTCATCATCATCCACAGTGCTTGGTTTGGTGTTGTTTTCAATTATTATGACATCACTGCAGTCAATCATTTTATTCAACCTCTTATTCCAGCATCTGTAACCTTTTCCATTAGGTAGGTAACCCATAAAGATTCCTTCTTCACCTTTTTCTTCAAACTTTCCCAGATTGATGTTTTTAATCTTGATGATGCAGGGACTGCCAAAGACTTTGAAATATTTAACAGTTGGTTTTCTGTTAAACCACATTTCATAGGCTGTCGTTTGTGTTTCTGGTCTCAGGAGACATCTGTTCTGTATGTGTATAGCAGTGCATACTGCTTCTCTCCAGAAAAACATAGAGATATCATGCTCATCTAACATAGTCCTCCCCATTTCAACTATGCTTCGATTCTTTCGTTCAGCCACTCCATTCTGTTGTGGATTATATGGTGTACTATATTGATGTTTGATTCCATTCTTGACCAGATAGCTTTCAAAGACATCACCGGTATATTCTTTTCCGTTGTCTGATCTTACTTTCTTGATGCAGAGCTCTAGTTCCTTCTCAGCCTGTCTTCTGAAAGTCTTGAACATCGTGATTGCCTCTGACTTGTGTTTCATGAACATGACATTGGTCATCCGAGTGTAATCATCAATGAAGGTTATAAAATAGAAATCTCCTCTTGTAGACTTCTGTCTCATTGGTCCACATATGTCTATATGGATGAGTTCAAGAGGTCTAGTAGACATGATATCAACTCCTTTGTGTGACCTATGGGTCATTTTTCCCTTCTGACATGTGTCGCAGACTTCATCTCTTTCTCTCTTTAATTTGGGTAGATCTCGTACAACATTGTACTTCAGAATTTTACTCATAATCCTTTGACCAAGATGGCCAAGTCTTCTATGCCAGAGGTTGTTTTCATCTTTAGAGCTAAGAAAACAAGAATTGATGGGATCACCAATTTGAAATAGATTTCCAGTGGTTCTTCTTCCTTGAGTGATGATTTTTCCATCCTTTGATCTCTTGATGATGCATGAGTCCTTCTGGAACAACACCTCATGTCCATCATCACATAATTGACTTACACTCAGTAGGTTGTGCTTTAATCCTTCAACAAACAACACATCATTGGATTTTAGATTTGTTGTTGCAATCATAGCCTTTCCAACTCCCTTGATTTTCAGAGAACGATCATTTCCAAACACCACGGTTCCTCCCTCATGACTTTCAATGTTGCTTAGAATTTTTGTATCACCAGTCATGTGGGATGAGCATCCACTATCAAGAATCCATGACTTGGTTTTACTGCTGGCTTTTAGAGCCACTTCAGCAAAGCATGTGATTTCATCATTGGTTTCTTGAATGCCTTTCCCTTTCATGTCTTTGACTTTTTGTTTAGGAAGAGTTGTCATACATTTATCAGCTCTATGACCTTGTTGGTCACATCTTCCACAAGCTTCACTCAGGCAGTCAAATGTGTTCTGAGTTGGTGGTTTTGATGCTTTCTGCAAAACACTCTGGGTTTCAGGATGTCTCCCCCTTGACTCATGCCTCATGTTTGGACGAGACATGTTATACCAGCATGCATAGGCCTTATGTCCAAACACACCACAACACCAGCAGTAGCCTCTGAACCTTTACCTTCTTTGTTGATAAGAGTCATGTTGTAATTTTCTGTCCAAGATTTGAGTAGTCCTTCCTGAGGATTTCCTTTCTTCCATTGAAGATGATTTTACACAGATTGGTTCATGCCATGTTTGTCTCAATTTTATCTTTGAACCTGCATTGTTAGAAATAACAGATGTATTTTGAGATTTACTTAGTGGTAAATTGACCTGCCTCTGAGCACCAGCATAAGATGATTCTGCCTTGACCTCAACAGCCTTGTTGAAGTCTTCTCTCATCTTTGTCAAGCTATTCTGTGCTTCAATCCACTTGGAACGTGTCAGTGATTGCTCTTCTTCTTTGAGGTGAAGTTTCTCCTCAAGATCTTTTGCTATCTTTTCCAGCTCAGCTACCTTCAGTTTGTGTCTCTTGATTTCATCAATGTACATTGTCTCTTTCTTCATACATTCTTCCAACTCCTCAGTCATCCATTTGGTTTCCTTTTGTAACAATCTCTTCTCTTTCTTGAGTCCAGTGTTCTGTTCAAGGCAAGCCACTAATTCATCTTTCAATCTGTATTCAAGCTCTGTTCGTTCACTTTCATCATCTTCACTGCTGCAGGTATCAGACCCTTTTTCCACATGAGCCATAAAATTCGTTTCTTCTTCTGATTGACTGGCTGAAGTAGAGTCTGATTCTTCCTCTTTGCTTACATAGCTTCTTCTTTCACCTGGAACGAACCTTTTCTTTCTTACACCTGATTTGTTTCCTTCTCTTGGGTATCTACTCCATTTCTTCTTTTGTGACTTCTCATCTTCAACTTCTGGAGCACTATATCTCTTCTTGGGGCAGTTTACAGCAAAGTGTCCGATGTTATTGCAATTGAAACATCTCGATGGTGATTTCCCTTTTCCCCTGAATTTAGTTTTTCCAAACCTTTTAGAAAAAAGAGAAATAATCATGTTGAGATCTTCATCCTTTTCTTCATTGTCAGTATCACTTGATTCTAGGACTTCGTCATCTTTTATCTTGAGTTGTCTCATGGCCTCAAAAGCCATCTCATCCTTGATCTTCTTCTTGAATACTGGGATCTTCCTCATTTCATATGCAATGAGAATGTTGTGTAGTTCATCAAGAGAGAGATCATCTCTGTCTTCTAAAGCTGAGACTTTGGGGTCAAACCTGTCAGGAAAATTTCTCATTAGCTTTTTAACAATAGTGGAGTCCTCCAACTTTTCTCCAAAGCCCCGAATGTTACTGACAATTTCATTGACTCTTGTGAAATAATCATCAATATTTTCTTCTTCTCCCATCTTGACATCTTCAAACTTGCTTCTCCAAATTTGTAATTTGGCTTCCTTGACTTTCATGTTGCCTTCATAACTACTTTCCAATTTGTCCCAAATTTCTTTAGCATTCTTGAGTCCCATGACTTTTGTGTATACCTTTTCTGAGAGTGACATAAGAATAGAATTTTGAGCTTTACCATCAACTTCCATATTTCTTTTCTCATCGAGTGTCATAGCAGCTTCATTAGCAAGAGGAGGGAATCCAAATAAGGCTGCATTTCTAACATCAAGGCCGAGAGATAGAAGGTAAGGCAACATCCGATTTTTCCAGCTGTGGTAATTCTTTCCATCGAATGTAGGAACACCCCTACTATTAACAGAATTCAGATTTTCCATATTCTCAGAAGTAGATCCTTACAGAGGCAACCTCCCTCTGATACCACTTGAAATGCCTGGATCGGTTGTGATCACTGAGAGGGGAGGGGTGAATCAGTGATAACTTTTTCTTTTTATGAATTGTTCCCTTTGGATTATCAATTCAACCTCTGCAGCTGGTTAAAGCCTAGATCTACTCTTTTAGTGGTGCAGTAATAATGAGAGCACAGAACACAGAGATTTACAAGGTTCGGTACAAAGACCTACTCCTTGCCGTGTTGGTTACACCCCCCAACACGGATTCTTCACTATGCCAAAAGATGATTACACAGTAATTGGTTGCCCCCCCCCCCAATTACAAGTTGGTTAAACCCCCCAACTCCACAGCATCATCTTCATCATGGCTCCACTTCACTTCTTCAAAGGTGTTGTTCAAAACTTCAAGTAGCTTCAACAGTCTTCAAAAGATCTCGTTGGTCTTGCTCACCAAAAAACCCAATCACTTAGAATGATCAGTTCTTTTGTATTCACACACATAAGTGTGTACTCCTCTTCTTCTCAAAGTTGATCTTCTTCACATGTGCACACATACACTACTCATTCTTTTAGTGCACACACTTGACTTGTCCTTCTTCTTTAATTTATAAACACACAAAGTGTGGTCTTCCTTTTGCACCCAAAGCACAAAGGTCCTCGGCCTTCTCCTCTTTGTGAACACACTCTACCCGTATACTCCTCTTCACTTGGCACACAAACACAAAGGCCTCGGCCTTGTTTGCATACACACTGCCCAATATAAAGGCGCGCAAGTGCTTGGTGTTGCAAGAGGCACGCAAGGTGTTTCATCCAAGGATGCGCAAGTGACAGACCACAAGGAGCGCGCAAGGTCCTTTCTTCTCAAACAGAAACCCTTCGCACAAGGATTGCGCGAGAACAAAACTTGAAACCTCCTGTCGCGCAAGTGATGCGCAGGATTTTACTTCGTGAGGCAGAGAGCGTCGCGGGTCTTCACGAATGAACAGCAACCTTCACTCGGCCTCAGACTCCTCTTTATATAGGCAGTGGAGGTGCATGGATGATCCGTGGGGAAATACGTTTTGAATGCCCGAAATCTGCGGGGTCTTTGAAAACTTCAAACGCGTTAAAAAAATCTTCCGCGTATCTCTTTCTTCTTCTCTGTTTTAATGCGGGTTTTCCATTTTTCGGTTTCCTTCACGTGCATACAATTTAGAACGCATGCACGGCCTTCGTTTTGGCCATCCCATGCAAAACACGAACACCCCGAGGCCTCGGCAGCTTTGCTTGCCTCGGCCGTTCTTCGAAGATCTCCATTTGTTGCATGCATTCATATTTTTATACATGAATGGGTTCGGTTTGGCCAGACGAACTCATTGGTGCCTTCGGCTTCGAAAGAGACAGCCGGGAACTCGAAATCGTATGCTCGGAGGGCTCTGGTTCAGGCGGCGGCTCGCGGGAAGGCTCTACATGGCCGAAGGTGGGAGACGATGTCGGGGCCGTCAGATCAGATCTTCAACGGCCTGGATTAGATCGCGGCGCCGCGGATGGATCGTGCGGCGCAGATCAAGCGCGCGATCAATCGAGCGGCTCAGATTCGCTCCCGGGAATTTTTCCGCGTCCCACATCGAAACGGGGCGCGGTTTTCTCGCGGTTTATCACCCTGGCACTCCCTTAGACGGCCAGTTGAATCTCCTCCCCTCTCGGTGCCGCCCCGCACCGAGTTCTTTAGCGGGCGCGCTCTTGCGCCCACCTCTGCTCCTGCGGGCGCGCTATGCGCCCCCCCTATGCATGCTCTGACACTCGGGCGCGCTCCTACGCCCCCGTCGCGCACCTCCGGGCGTGCCCCAGGCGCCCATGTGGTGTCTTGGGTGCGCCCTACCACCCTGGCTCACCCCACGGGTTCCCCTATGGGCGTGGTGCCTTAGCGCCCATGCCTTGGGGTTGAACCCCCAAGGTGCCTGGGCTGGCCAATTTTTTGGCTAAGGCAAAGAATAATACTTTGTCAAATACAAAGTTCTTCCATAAGTTCAAGCCAAATGCCACATTCCAAGCCATCTTCTTCATAATTCTTCTTCTTCTTAGGAATTACCCATCTCCTCTTCATGTTCTTAATAACTTTTCAACATTTCACAACTTAGGAGGGAATTCCGAAGGTTCTTCATCAACCGAAGCTCCTGAATCAAATAATTCTTCAATGTTCTTCAATGATCCAATTAGAGGTCAAGTTGGATCACATTCACATTGTCATGCACTAAGGATTAGTACATGTTCTTCTTCAGCTCACTTCATCCACTTAGAAGTAGTGAATGGATCATCTTGCTTTTTCAACTCCTCATGCATTGTCACTACAATGCATGGTCTTCTAATCATGTTGTGACATTGTATCCAGTTGATACAAGTTCTTGGAACTCTAAGAACAGCTCAACAATCGTCAGATATTATGCTTCTATAATCATCAATCTTCAAGATGTACTTCATCAGATGGCACACCATGACAAGTTATTGACAACAAATGCAATTGCTTCACTTAGGCACAATTATTATTTATTAATGATAAATTTCTTCTATTATTTATATTTTATGGTCTCTTATATTAAATTGTTTTGGTTACAAGCTCAGTTAATTTCTACTTGCATGTTTCATCAATGTGGCCACTATCATTTCAAATACATCATAGATTATCCAATCATTAAAATCTATTTGTAACAACCATGTTATTTCCTTAAATATGTGGTGTTTTCTTCTTTACTAAATTTCTCCCCTAGATATTGGGATATTTTGATTAATAAAAACATTCATGTTATACCAAAAATCATATTCAATGTGCCCAAATATTTCACAACACTAAAAGTAGCCAAGAAATCCTGATATCTTCTTTTGAAGAATAGTCTGGTTAGATTGACATTCATATAGTTTCAACATCATTTTATTTTTCGAATGGGAATATTCTGGGGGAATATTTCTTTTTTACTCCGGTCTTTATACACAAAAATTTTAGTGGTAATCACTTCATCATGTTTCTCCATAAACATTTTCACAGGGTCTGATTTTGAACCTAAACTCAACACAAAGCTAGAATTAATGAAAACATTATAATAAAAGATTCATTGTTCCTTCAATTTTTATGGTACATGAGATTAGACATTTAATTTTTTCAATATTTTCTTATCACACGATGAAATTTTTTTGGATATAATACTCCATTGAATTTTTTGTGGCTACAAATCAAGAAATAACAACCGTAATTTGATATTGATGTGAATATTTATCTTCATAATTTTAAAAAAAATTATAGCCTAACTCTATGCTCAATACATTTCTTATTTATGATGAATTTCTCATCTACCATGGATTTTACATTGTATTCTTGTTCTTTCTTGATCTTCATATTTTCCAAATCAAATATTTTTTTATACTTTTGTATCAATGTTTGAAGCTATTTTATCATTTTTCCATTGATCACAAGTTAAAAATTTATGATATCTTTCATAGATGTGTATTCTTCTTAAAATGCATAAAAATACTCATCAAATACTCTCATGGTATTTATCTTTCTCAGGATTACATTAAACCAATTCTTCCCTACTCAGAAGAATTCTTCTTCAACATCTGTGATCTTTTCACATTTTAGATTAAAAATTTTACTGAGAAATAAAAATGTTATCACCATTTATTCTAAAGCACCCTCTCTTTTATTATGTATTTATTCTTGATGTTTCATTTATTCATTTAAGGTATTTCTATGAGCTTTATAATTTCAATTTTCTAAGGAATTATATTTACCATTTATGATTTTTTCTTCTATTATAAACATGAAAAACAATCTAATAGATATTCATCCTTATATGAGGTAGAGATGTGGTCTAATACTTTATAATTATTATATTCTTATATATATTCTAATCTCATCCTGTAAATATATTCTGTATAATTAAAGCATGTGGAAGATACAACTAATTCCCATTTTCATAAGAGGGATGTCTTATTCCTTTTAAAAAATGTTTCCTATTCATGAAACTATAAGAGATAGAATTATGGACTATAGAAAGTATGTATTCTATACATTTTAATTAAATTATAAAGGGATAAGATTTATATAAAATATTAAAGAATATTCAATTCATATAATCCAATGTAAGGTGTAAACTGTGACTCATATACCAATCATTTGGATTTCTTTAGAGATGACCACAATAAGAGGGGGTGAATTGGTGACGGAATACTTTATACCACTTTTTAATTTTATCACATTGTTATACCTATATCAGTTATTCGGTGAAATAATATCTTCAAACTGTCACCTATAATTAATAGGCATGTACATAAAATAATAAAGAATAAAGAACACTAGTATTTTAATGAGGTTAACCGCAAGTGTTTATGACTATATCATTGGTGTATGGTTGTTATTATCAAACACTCACACAATGTATATTTTATTTTCTAGAAAAGAATGAGCAATAGAATAAAATGAACTCATTTATGTGGAACCAACCATATATAATGAAATCTATTCAATATAGCACATGTACAGGATGTCAGATTACTCCTATTGAAGTGATAAGAAGTGTGCAAAGAGTCTTCCTCGGTAGAATCCAATAACTATAATTCTTTTCCTTTGTGTGAATCTATTTAATCGGTTTCCTCTACATTAGAATAATTAAATGGTTGTCTCATATTATGTAATAAATAGACACATACAATTTTACCCCAAAAATATTAGGATTCCTCTTATTCTTTTGATTTTGGAAAAAATTTGATATATTGAATTACTATGTCAGTTTCTCAAAGATAATACATGAAATTATGATGATATTCTTGGTAGCAAAACCATGTCTCACACATGTAAAATATGTATCTTTCATATAATATCTCAACCAAATTATTTTCTTCTTGGTGTAACACACAATGATCTTAATGTTAAATAACTAATATTTTTGGATGAGTTCATTGTCATGTATTCCTTCATGAAATTATTAGTACATGTATGCGATAAATCAAATTATTTTTCCTATTTAAGGGACCAAATAATTGGAATTATTATTATTAACCTTGTATAATAAAGCAAATT
Source organism: Viscum album (assembly GCA_963277665.1). Taxonomy (NCBI): domain Eukaryota; kingdom Viridiplantae; phylum Streptophyta; class Magnoliopsida; order Santalales; family Viscaceae; genus Viscum; species Viscum album. The sequence goes on from OY728141.1 coordinate 236,845,154, forward strand.
ATATTGTTTCATGTGAACAAAGTATACAATGGATAAATTCTGTTGATGTTAGATTTCTAGGTCAATGAATCACACAAACCATAACTAAGTACTTCATGCATCTATTTTATCCTAAGGGATCTTAGACTATAACATCACACAAAAAAGTACACATGATATCACTTCATGAATTTAATAGATAATTCATAGTTTTAATCTATTATACCAATGTATTATTTAAAATAGAATGAAGTAATTTCTACTATGTGTAACATTCTCCTATTCATTGAAGAGGCTATGGTACACCATTCCTATTCATGAAAGATGTGAGTGGTTCAAAAATCACAAAGATCGGTGGATATTGGGATCTTTCCTCATGAGCTGGACATAGTCTCATGGATCTTCTTTTACATTTAAGAGGATGTGGAAAGGCGTCAATGATATTTTTTATTTTTATAGATTGAAATGTTATATTTCTTTATTATTTCAATTGTATCTCCTCAAATTAGGTTCATATTATTAATATGAACGGTTAAATGTTTTTTCTCTTCCTTAGATATGAATTTTTTATGTCATGTCCTTTTTTAAAGCCACATATGATAATGGTGGAGAGTTATAGAAGTTTTTATTGTCATCAATTGATTCATCATTTTTTCCATAGGTTTCATTATATTTATATGACATTCAGAATCATTGAATTATCTTTTAGATTATTCCTACATGACAAAAAATCATGAAAACATGAAAAATGATCACTTTGAATATCCTCATACATTCCTTTTATTTTTTGTTACTTAACCTTATTCTCATTGAATGGCAGTGGAAGATCCTTATATGATTTATTTCCAGCACAGAAAATTATGTATGCATTTTATTTTATGATCTCATTTTGTGAATATATATGCATTAAATCTATACACAATCATTGAATCTTCATAGTTTAATTTATGTTCAATTCTAGAGATGGAAATCATTGAAGGATGACATTGAGGGCCTTTGGATATTTAAGACAAAATATGGGAGCTTAGTGGATATTCAGTTCAGTTGAGATTTGAATACTAATATTTTTTACAGATATTTCTAATTTGATAGTAGTATTCATTTTCATTTCCCATCCAAAATAAATATTCACTACATTTGGAATCCTCTTATGAACTAAATATACTTCTTTATCCAGAAAGAAGTGAGTGTTGGGGTCTCCTCAAGAACCCCCATTGGCACTGACACATGTCAGGTCCCCCGCCAATATTCCCCCCATTCACGATGGTTCCCCCACTCTACTATATGTACTATCTAAGTGCTATAATATCCTACCCATTCCTCCATGATAGACGACTTTGGTCATACCTAGTTCTTAACTTAGAAGTGGATCCACAAGGGTTCTGCAGCTGGATAGTTATCTAGACATTACTTTTTAATAAATCCCAAGATATAATTATTAAATACTATGCATAATATTTCAAACAAACTCCAATCACCTATTTCAAAATAGTTCATCAAAAAAATCATTTTCTTCTTATTACATGGATATCAAAATATCATCATGTAAATAATTATTTGAATGGACTTCAACTAATTCTTCACCTATCATTATGAAAATAAATATATTCATGATATACTATCTTCTTAAATTATTTAGAAAATAAACTTGTGATGTTGTAAATAATTTTAAATATATTATCACATGTTCTTCAATTAATGAGGAAAAATACATAAATCATCTGATTCCCATGGATTATTGTTCAATCATGACATCCAAGGACATTAAATGAATCCATAACAATTCTTTAAGAATTACCCCTTCATTACTATCATGGTATGAAAATTACACATCTCATGGATAGTTCCCTATTAAATATTATTAATGATTAGAATAATTATTCACAAAATTTTGGGGAACATCAATGTACATCCATGTTGTTTTTCCACTTCTATACATATTGGCATTTAGTTTATCATCGCATTATAACTAATTGAAAACAAATACAATATAAACACAAATTATAATTTTCATAAAATTTAAAATTATTAAACTATTGGGAAGCATGGAATAATATAGATTATGTTATAAAGGAGATAACAATGATTTAATGATAACATAAACATTATGGGAATTTTACATATCTCCATATTCTATTCTAGGTCAGTTTAAAAAAATTTATTAATTAAGACACAAATAAATTAGAAAAGGGGGATCTAGTGTTTGGAATGATAATGGGAATATGGATGACATTGAGGCTTATTGGATAGTAGAATAAGATATATTTCACTATTCCAAATATTTTAAATTAGGGGATTTTTTACATGTTTGGTGAAATATTTATTTATTTATTTAATTATAAACTCTAAAACATGGAATTACAAATCTTCTTATGATGGGGGTGTGATTGAAATATGGTTTATTTAATAGGGTTTGATTTACTTTAATTTGATTTTCAATGGGATTATATATTCATGATTAATTATATTCAATTTTTATATTTAATCACACAATCATAATGATTATCTTATAATTAAAAATCAATATGAAATGTATATGGTCTATTTTTATTCATAGTCATTGAATATATCAATAAGATTTATATTTAAATATGATTATTGTTGAATTGATTTATTTATGGATCATGGAATGAATTAACCTCATGATTTTTGAATTAATATAATATTAAGTTTTTATTTTTATATAATTCAATTGATAATATAGTATTAATTAAAAAAATCTTCTTTCATAACTCTTGATATTTGAACCAAAACCTTGGAATTCCTATATTTTATATATTATCATTTATAACAATTTTTATTGATTTCATTAAAACACATTTAAATACTTGAATAAAACTATCTTAATTTATAGATTTGAGAATTATTATTTGAATCACTCTTATTATCAATTCAATGCTAGGTTATTTACTATATTATGATCTATTACTTTATTATATTACAGATAAATTGTATATAAGTAAATTTCAGCATTAATATAAATTAGTTAAATATACATTATTAAAGAATAATATTAAGAAACATATTTAGAAAGTAAATAAAATACCCTTATTCTTGGGATTACTACTATGAAGAATTGTGTGTTTTCCCTATCCCTAAATCATTAACATATCAATCCTTTTAATTGAGATGTATTTGGTTTATCCAGGGTGTATCAATTATTATTTTGATTTAACCTCTATACATATACAGAAATGATTTTTTCAGCTGATATGATATCTACAACTCCAAAATAATGCATCATTAAAATCTTAAATGGGTTTGACCATATTTATATTTAATTTTATTAATGTAGATATGACCATGAGTTGAATAGTAAAGATAATTTATTTCCATTAACTCCTTCTATTGAATATGTAAATTTTTAAAGTTATTTTTACATTCCATAAATGTTTTTAAATATTTTAAAATGTCACTTCCTATTTCCACCCACTCATTAACCTATAATAACATCTTATATATAAGATCTATGAACAATTTATTTAGAGTTCCCATATCCTAAAAATATATAAGTTTTATCTAAACTATAAATTTAAAGTAATTCATATAAAATATTTTTTGGGTACATTTATGTGGAATCTTATAAAATATCCGATTAGACCGTAATGTATCTTATATCTTATTTGAGCAATAATTCCTTAAAATTCTTATTATTTTCACCAATATAGCATTTATATCCTTGTTAAAACTACAATATAACCCTTCATATAAGGGTTTTATGATATTACAATCTTGTGAATACATGTAAACTTCACCATCATATCACTAGGTTGATAATTTTAAATGGGTAATCCATTTTCACTGATCATTGTTTTTGGTACTCCAGAACTATAGAAAATATCTTTTTTTAAAACATTACAACACAAGCCCTTATGTTTTATATAAAGGTTCCGGATTCTACACATTTAGACACATAATCCATGGTTAGATTACCAAACCATAACATACCAACATATTTCATAATTTGAAAAGAATATTAATTATATATCATAATAAAACACACCCCAAAACCTATAGGTTTTGTGTCATTGAAAAAAGGATAAAAACCAATATATTTTACAAAAACAAATTAACATCGGCCTCATATAATCGTTACACATGATACCCTTCTAGAAATATAATATATAATAATTTTCTTTATATCATAAGGAATGAAAACATAATAAAGGGTGAGATAGAATGCATAGTAACGGTAAAAATAAGATATAAAAAATAAAAGATCAAATGTGATTATAAGGATATATTATTTGAATAAGAACATAATCACAGTACATGGACATAATATAATAGATTCATAACTTATAAAACATTGATAGTAAACCAATATTTATGGAAAAAGGATTTAGTAATAACATAATACATGAATCATAATTGTGGAAACATGATTCAATAATCACGATCCATGAAAATATAAATAGAAATACAAATATGGCACATATACAATCATAAAAAATCAATCCTTATGTCAAGGTTCTTTGCAATGACCATCACTACATTGTTTATAAAGTACCATAGTCGATTAGGTTTACTATCCATTCCCATAAATATTTTGTAAAAAGTCCAATAATGGATTGGGTTCACTCCCATATCCATTATATGTCATATCATGAGATATAAAGCTCTGGCTAATGTAATGGGGTCCTATAATATTATGGTACCACCTAAAACATGATCGTAATCACTATATATTAAGAAGGTGGATGGTATCATTATATAATATCTCTATTTATTCATAAGAAACATTTAATTATATTGATATTGATGAAAATAAAATTTAAAACTAATTTATAAAATTACATTGAAATAAAAGATTAAATATCATTTACTTTTGATAACAATAATTTTAAAAGGAAATAATTTATAAAATAATAGAAATGTTTTAAAATAAAATAATTTAAAAAATAATAGGAATATAAATTACATTAGAAAAAATGTGATAAAGTTTAGTAGAATTTTATTAATGAAACTGAGGAAGAATATGGAAAATATGTTTTTAGGGAAAACATACAAAAATTCCTTTCGTACTTTTGTAAATAAAGTCAATAGAAAAAATATCCAAAGTGAAATGTTTAAAAAATGATTCCCTTCATTATGTTGTAAGTAAAATTGATGAAAAATATTTAATTGATATAAGAAACTAGATAATTGAATATAAGAACATTTATAATACAAAATAATATAAAAATAATATGAGGAGAATGAAACACTAATAAAAAGGGGAGATATGTTTGGTTCCCATTACAAGCATCCTTTAAATTGATTTGTGAACTTAAGGGAAGGGAAATGTAAGGAATATATGTAAACCCTAAAAAAATAACCACTAGAGAAAAAAATTTATGGTTTTTATAGTTTAATAACAAAAAATTTCCCCCAATGGAAATTTAGCATAAACAACGTCGATTTAAAAGTACGATTAGAAAATAAACCCTTACCTCAGACTTCCACAAGGTTATATGTGTTTTAACTCCAAGTATAATACATTTATATCCATTATTCATATGAATAATAAAACTATTAATAGTTATTTTAAATAATAACATTATTTTGTAATTATTTTTTACCCAAATATTAATTTTTAACATTTTAAATTAATATTTAGGTTTGTGTTGTTCTATTTTTTGCATGTTTCGATTTTCCAGTTTCAGTACTTTCTACATAATAATTATCTAATTAACACTATAATTTAATGATGATACAAGATATATTTTGGTATAGTTATGGATTCCCATGTCCATTTCATTTAAATTATAAAGATGCATTGTAGGAAACACTTTAAAATATCATTTTTATGTATTTGGATTAAATAAAAAAATAAAATTCATAAATGAATACACACACACATAGATATATATATATATATATATGTATATACAAACCAAAATTATAAAAACATCATTAATTAATCATTTTTTATCTTATTACCATTTTTTATAATTCTTTATTCATTCATGATGTAAACATTACAATATGGATCATGTACGGGGTAGAACCAACACAAAAAAGAACATATTATAACAATAAATCAGTACGTAAAATTTATTATATTGTAATAATATAAATTTTATATAATATTATTGATTTAAGAAACATTTCATTACTTTAGTATATTATATTTAGGAATATTAGGATAAAGTAGATAAATAATAATTAATATAGAGAAGATAACACTTTAATTGAAGACTTGATTCCCCTTAGAGGGAGCCTCTTTCATGTGAGTGGTTTGGGGGTATTCATATGAATAGTGGTTATAAAATATTATAGATTATTTTATGGGATATATTTTGTTTAATAATCCAAGATAAGCTATAGATAAATGTTTATGTTGAGATTTGTAGAGGACATCTCCATTTATTGTCGAGATTCAGCGGCCTTTTCCAAAATATCCATTAATAAATGTATAAGATAGATATTTTAGAAAATTGGAAGTGGAAAAAAGATAAAAAAATACTATTAAGTTATTAGGGGAGAAAAATAATTCTTTTATAAATCAATTTTATTGTATATTTTTAGATTTTTTAGGTCCTAACCCTTTATTTGTACCACGTGACCATATTTTAGACTTTAACATGGTAACTTTTATCCAGGTAAATTATTTTTATTATTAAAAAAGAAATTTTACTTATGAACTAATTTGGATATTACAATTCCAAATATGAAATCCATTTAATTTGATTCAATTTATTAAATTGATAAAAAATAATTATAAAATAATGAATATATAAGCATTAAAATATTGTTTAGAAAAAATAAATTTCTAACCTAGAAAAGATATTTATTCTTATTCCACAAAAAATAATAATTAGTAGTTTAATTGAAATTTAATTGATTATAAATAGTTAATATATGAAATTAAAATAAACAATTTATAGTGATCAATTTAGTTTTTAATATAAAAATACTAAAAAAAATTATTAAAAAATCATTAAAAATAACCCATTTAGATTTTAATCACATTATATGATTTATCCTCTGACCACTAAATTTTATCAATACATAATTATTAAAAAAATTCCCACTTAAAAATAAACTAGTCCCTTAAAATATATATGTAATGAAAATAAACCTTATTTTTATAATAAATAATTATTACAATTTTATTTATTTATATAATAATTTATTATTTGTGAATTAGATTATTTTTATTTTGTTGCAGACTATTACAAAATTTCAATGCACCTATTATATACATGAATAACTAGAAACCAAAACGACTATATATATAAAATAACCATATATCCAATGGACATATATCCAATTACTATCTGTATAGTGACAAAATTACATTCTTATATATAGTTACACATGCTTCACTAAAAATCATTCAACATTTAAATTTATTTATTTCCCAAAATGTTTATTTATTTCTAATATTTTTCTTTTATTATATAGTTGTAATCAGAGTTATAATAATCAATGAAGACTCTGGGGATAAGGATTTAATGATTATGTTATTTTTATATAATTTTGGATTTATTCCTATTGTAGTTTTCAAAATTATTTTTCATATTATGTTATCATAATGTAGTAATGATTAAATTATGTGGTAATATTTTATCATAATAAAATATATCTTGTTTTAATTTAGTGTGGATTATTTTGTGTTGTGTACTTGATTTATTTAAATGCTAATATATACAAAAATCAAAAGGTGTTACATTCTACTCCTTAAAAAAAAATTTCCCCCAAAAATGTTGTTATTCAGATGAAAACAAATACGAGTACTTTTTGCTTCATTACATGACCAAGTTAGTTTTTTGTTTCCCCAAACATATAAATCATCATGAGAACATTCACAAGGCGAGTGGTTTGTTTCTTAGTAATATATCTCTTATACAAAATATGTATATTTTTCCCTCATAATAAATATACTTGTATATCTATATAACATATTAGTTTAGTATATATGATTTATCATGTATGTACATCCTAAAAATTGGTACATGGAGCACATATTTAACATTATATAGGTTATAGGAAAGTGAAAGATGATAACATATCATCCCAACATGATTATGGATTTCAAATGGTATAATATATCTAGGGGTAAACTTTCTCTTATTCACGAATCTTGTAACCCTCTTTGGTGGTGATATTTCATGGAATACCTTGTATTCAACTTAATTCTCTAAATCTCACTGATTATATTTGTTGTAGCTATTATTTTGACATTATAATGTTTTAAGGTGTTTCAAATGTGTTTTAATTTTCTCTAAAATTTCATGAGAATGATATGACCCCAGCATATTGCAATTTCCAAATTCATTCGAACATGTTGGAGTTCAAAAATTCTTACAATACAAAGACTAATATGGTGCCATTTGAATGATATAATGGAAAATATTTGTATGATCGAGCTTTACTAGGTGAATTCGTTGAACCCAACTTCTTTAGAAATCCATTAAACTATATCTCATCATTTCATCCAAATTTTTAATGATTCTTTCATATTTACCATCATTCAAAGGATGATGAGAAGTGTTAAAGCTAATAACCATATCCAATTCTTAATATTGACATCACTTGAACATTAGGGTAAACATTGAATCTCAATCAAATACATTTTAGTTGGACTCTTTAATACCTTGCCTCTTATTTTATTTATCTCATGTAGTGTTGATCCAGTGGGAAATATTCTTGAATAAAAAGGAAAATTACTATCTTTAATGGTGATAAACTAAAACCCAAATGATTTTCTGGCCATTTATAGTACGAGGAAAACCTATAACTAAATCCATAGTGATGTTATTATATTTCCATTCAAGTATGGGAAATTATTTCATCATCCCCTTGGGTTTCTGTCATTATTACTTATATTATTGGATCACTAACCATTGGAAAACATATATTATATAATCCCACTCTTCATTTTTTCCCACTAGAATTTTTTTTGAGATATCTATACATATTTTTTCCCTCATTATGGATAAAGAATAATAGGCTTTGTACATCAACAAATAGATCATTTTTTAATTTTTTTATTGATGGAACACATATTCATTTCCATAATATTATTATTGTTTCACTATCAAGGATGAAATAGGGAATATTCCATATGTTATTATACATCTCCATATCCTTTTTATACATTCCTTGATCTTCACACGGATGGATGGTTGAGTAATCACTATGTAATGACATAATGTTTCCCATTAACTTATGATTCCTTTATCCATCCTTTGAAAATCCATTATTATTGGGTCCATATCATCCCTTATCATGGATAATATAACATGATCCTTTCTATATAGAGCATCGTCCACAATTGTTCAACTTACCTAGGTGGTAATATATTGAGATGTCAGAGTCCTTGATAAATTCCTACGATCTCCTTTGGAACATGTAAACTTCTTCTATGTGAACATATACATTAATATCTTATGATTATTATATATATTATAATTTAATCTAAAATAATAATACATCATTTACATTAATGTGACTATTACTATTTCTATCTCAAAATCTTGAAAATTTTAATTTTTCTCCTGAAAAATTATTTGATGTGATAAATATGCTACCACCACGCCATTTTTCATGAGGAAACTCCCAATACATTTATTAATTCATTACGATATATCAAAAAAACATACTCTAATGTATAGTAGTTCAAGAATATGTGTATTGAACAAATATTTTTTAATCTCATTGAAATATTCTTCACATTCCTCTACCCAAAGGAACATTATTCCCTTATGTGGTAATATGGTTAGTGGATTTTATAATTATAATAAATATATAAAAAATTATTGATATTATCTAGTTAATCAATGAAAAATAGAAATATCAATTACACTAATTGGTTTGGGACATTTATTTATTACATATATCTTAGAAGGATCCTAAAATATACCCTCTCATATGATTTCATGAACGAAGATTAATAATTTGTCGATCTATAATTCACACATTTTAAATATGGAATATAGTTTATTATTTATCATGGTCTTCAAAACAATCCTCAAATGATCTTACTGTTCTTCATTTTTCATGGAATATATAATAATATCTTCTATAAATACTACAAAAATTTATTAGTATAAACAACTAAAGGATCTATTCATTATAATCATAAATATCATGATAGATTTATGAATGGAATAACTATGAATTCATGTTTTCCATGTCCTATAAAGTATAATTATTTGGATATATACTTCCTTTTTTCCCAAAATGATGATATCTAGATCAAAGTTCAATATTTATGAAGCAATTGCCTTTTCATAATTGGTTAAAAAAGAAATTAGTATGGGATAAATGATATATTATCTTGATCATAATTTATTTATGTCTATATTAATCAATGTAGAGGCACGTTGATCTATATTTCATCTAAAAAGGGGACACGTTTACCCCATGGTGAAGATCATGGGAATATAAAACCCTGATTTTTATTCTCATAGAGTTTATTCCTCAATTCCCATAACTAAATCAAGGCCATTCTATAAATATTATTTAACATAAGTGTAGCACCAGTAAAAGTTTCTATGGAAAAATAAACCTCATGATATGGGGGATATGTACAAAAATATTCTTGAAATACATAATCATATTCTTGAATAATAGGAATGTCTTAAAATTGGGTTTTTCTCATATTATTTATGTTATATATCCCTTAGTTATCAGAAAAAAGACTCATACAATGGAAGTAACTTCTATACATATTTCATAGTCAAACATTCCCTAATATATGATCATGTGTTAATTTAGAATATAAAGTGTGATTTACTTATTTCATAAATTGATATGTTATATATATATAGTAATATGATTCATACCCAAAGTCAAAAAAATCAATCTTAATGACAAATAAAAAAAACTAGTAATAAAATTCCCAAAAAATGTAATCAAAGAAGAATTATATACATTAGATACGATCATCGCAGTACTTAATGCTTTCAAAGATAATTCAATATCTATTGTTCATGGTGTAAATTTGATGATATATGAATACACTATATATATTAAGGATGGGGAAGAAACAAAATAAAATAATAATTTTTTTGTGTGTGGAACATTTTTTTACCCTTGACAACTTCTATTTCATGATCTACTATCACCATTGTAATTGAATTGTCATTCCCTTACTACCATTGATTAAGAAGTTACTAATGTAAATCATCATCATTAATCCTTTTATTGGTAAACTTGTTTTAATAATTTCCATACTCCTTAAAATTTAATAATTAGAATGTGGGTGGTGCATTAGTTGTATATTTCCTTTCAGATATCTCAATGGTTGGAATCTTTATATCTATTTGACATTCATGTAAACAATGGCCTTCTCTTTCAAATTTAAAAAAAAATTAATATATCCCATTAAGAAAATTTTCTACATGGTTATTTCAAAAAAGTATTTATTTATGAAAATTAATTTTATTTTCAGGATGGATTTTACCATTTGATTTTCTTCAAAACTCCCTTTTTTCTTCCTATCCTCAAAATAACGAGAAAAATATGAGTTTCCAATTTCCATTTCCACATTGAGATAACATCAAAAAAGTCTTTATAATTTTCAAAATACCATATATCAAATCCTATTTGGAGAAATGGGTTTAATACTTTAATAAAATGATAAATTTTCTTTTTAGGTTCATTGATAATAAAATAAGTATACCTTTTAGTCCATGTTATGTTTTCTCTATATGTAAACATTTATTTATCCTCATTTTTATTCAACTCAATGAATTATTATCTCCCTTTTACTGTGAAGATTTTGTGGAAAATATTTATTGTAAATTAACTTATTAAACATTTCCATTCCTTGGAAGAGAATTTATTTCCTTACTTATATTATTAATTAAATTACACCACAACTCAACTTCACTTTGAAAATGATAAATGATAATAATAAATCACTCATGTTCAAAAAATTATATCATATAAAATAATATTATTTCTGTGTTGATCCATTTCACAAAAATTAGTCAACTAGAAGACCCACTAAGTGATATTCAATGTTATCACTTGAAGGTATAAATTTAGTGCTCATCATTCCATTGACAATTTTTCATGTTGTTGTTGATAGATGGAGATATTTGAGAAATCATAACCATAAGATTTTTTTATTCCATTTCCAATACTATTTGGTTTATCATTAGGAAGAACATTGTAGTTCCCATCACACTCAAAGTTAGCCTGATTCCTTATATTTTTATCCATTTAATAAAACAAAAAATTTAGAGTGAGTATCAAAATATAATTATAGTAAAAAAATTATATGATAAGTAAAATCAATTATAAGAAATCGTAAATTTTGATAACGTTAATTAATCCTATTCCATTTTATCTTCATCATTCATTACGTTTGGTTCAAAATAGGATATATTAATTTCAATAATCTTACTCCTCGAAATTTAATCTTTTAAAATAACTAATTTCATGATTTAGCCTGGTTCAACCCTAAACTGGTCACCCGAACCTGCCCATGGCATAGCATGTTGGGTATTCCCAATCCCCACAGGCTGGAAATAAGTTTCAGGAATCATAATTAAATGCGTGGGAATAATTTTTACTATAAAGGAACGAAAAATAAACAAATGAAAACAGAACATTGAAAACAAAAATAGTAACAGTGAGAAAAAAACTCTACATACCTCTATAATACACTATGGGTCACCATAGACCTCAACCCGATGTCGCACCATGGTGCCCGACTCTGAGCAAGAAGAAAAACCCAAAGCTAAAAACAAATAAAAACTATAGACATGAGTTTTAAATTTTTGTAGGCATGCCCAAAAAATCAATCCCTATATGAATTACCATTAAATATAATATATATAAATTTAATGTTTAATATAAATTTCATAAAACTAGGTTTTCCAAAATTTTCTTCCTACAACAAATTACAGTCCTTTTCCTTTTTCAATTAAAAACCAGATTCCCTTTTTAAGAAGTAGACATTATTATTTAAAAAGAGGTGATGTTTACACTAAAATAGGATGAATGATGTTTATAAATTTTTTCAAAACGTATTTCCATAAACACTTGAAACATTTTTATCTCCTTTAAAAATTAGCTACACTATGAAAGTAAACAATATCAACAAACTTACAAGACACTAATAGAAAAACATCACACAAGTGAAACCAAACAGCACATGCATTTCAATCATCTCATATATAATACTATGTACCAAAAAACATGGGATAACATAGGATATCAAAAATAATATAGAATGTAAAATACATGTTATTAATCCTGAATAAATTCCCTACACGATTATTTCATCATGCCCAAATGCTTGATCGTTGCCCTATATGTCCTGACCGAGGGGCCTAGTCCCACAGCAATTATTACAAAATAACCCATACTATGGGCCACTACCTTGGGAAATAACTTATACTAGTGCATCAATCATTCACAAAGAATTCACTCGCTAGGCTAGGCTCCCATGTTTAGACTAAAAAGGGGGTGATCCCATAATGTCTAACATGTACCTAGTTACAATCGCATTCATCACACACAATCAACACACACAATAAGGTCACACCGAATCACCCCAAAGAACTACTACCTCACCTTTAAACCATCATTTCATAAGGGAAACCCCAAACAAAGGAAACTCCCATATTTATTCAACAAAATATTAAGGGACCCATTCCAATGACTATTTTTCTAATGAATCAATTTTATTCAACCTGCCAACCGGGCCACACACAACCATCACATGCTAAACCATTTCTTAATGAACCACACACAAACTACATTAAAAAATAGACGTAGATATAAAAACTCATTTGAGTTACCCAAAAAAGTATTTTAAATCTAAAACACATTTATAATGACCAAATATGAATTTTATCAAGCACTTGATGTGAAAAAATGAAATCAAGTCATTTATTATGATACACTAAAGGAGAAAGATGGATTAAAAATAAGAAATAAAATTTTACTAATAATTATATATCAATAATTAATACAAATGAAAGATGTAAAAATCAATAAATAAATGATTCATAGATTTAATGTTTCGTGCATAGAGATCTTACTTCAGAGTGTAATCAAACTGAACATTAGATCATTTGTGCTTCTAAACTAAGAGCTACAGCTACCCCATTGATCATATGCATATTTACATACATATAAGGTCACCTATCATTTATGAACACACCTACATGGACATGAAGGTGTTCACGAGGATCCTTACATATATTCTTATATGCATATACCCATCTCCACTCACCTATGTATGCATTTCCATATATATACATAGGCACACCAAACCCCATACATGTATATTCACAGCAATAGATAAATATACACATTATGAGGGATCCCCTATATATATTTACCTATGAATACATAGGCGATTCATGTAACACCCAAAGATTTCATATTACGTTATTTCTTTAAAATAATTAAATAGCTTGCGCTACACGCTACACCGATTTCAAGTGCATCATGACCTATCAATCTAGCTGTTTAAAAAAGATATTTTGAATATTTTTAACCACATTTTGAGTTTTTTATATAACCTATATAATTTTATCATTAGTCTTTTGTGTATCCTAGACACAATATAAGGACAAATTCTATTTTTCATATAAAAGAAATATTTTTTAAAAAAGGCCATTTTTCAGCCTTTTAATGGATAAACATTTTTAAATCCAATATTTGACACTTTTATATATTAAATTTAATGAAATTAAATTATTCTGTATAAGTGGCATATAAATTTTTTGTGTTTGTCTGATAATTTTCATATTTTGATGAATAGTGAAAATTACTAAATTTCAATTTAAAAAAAAAAATTAATCAAAATAATTTATATTGTTAAATTATAAATTTGGGTTGTTTTAAAGTTTAATTGTATGTAATTTCACATTTAAATTATACATAAACACATGTCAATATTTTGATAGTTTTCACTTCACAAAAACCTGTTTTCGGGTTTTGACATCGAGGATTAATTTTAATTTAATTAATGAAACTTCTATGTCATTAATTTGGTAAAATTGAAATCATTTTTGAATTTGGAATTTCAAAATTACCTTTGGGTGATTTTTTGGTCTTTTTCTGAAAACATTCAATTTTTTATAAATAGTGAAAAACACTATGTTGTAGATAAGAACTGGCCTTTTCATTTAAATAATTATTTTTAATTAAAAAAATATCGTAAAGTAAAAATAGATACATAATAAATATATTAGTCGAATTTAATTTATTGGATTCATTTTATAATAATATTAAACAAATTAATATTTTATTGATCTTTTTTAACGTCTTTTACCCACCTTCAAGGAAAATTTACAAATTTTCATAAAACATAATTTTACCCCTTCTATGAATTAAATTTAAAAAATTTGAAAAAAATGGTTTTCATTAGTAAGTAAAATGTGATTTGATTGTATGAAAACAATTTTTGGTGAATAGTACCTTTTGATTTTTATTTTCTATGGTTAAAAGTAAATATGGTAATTAAAGGTAAAATGATATTATAATTACCCCAACACAAGTCCAAAATCGATTGGATAAGTTTATTTTGACTAAAATCATCTTTAGGGATAAAATTATCCTTTTTTTATCCAATTGTATTATATTAGGATATTTATTATATTTTATTTAAAGAAATGTTAAATCTTTAAAATTCAAATGTTATTAACTAAAACATATTTAATATAGAGTTATACCTAGGATAAATTCAACTATCAATATTCATTAGAAAACTAAAAATGTTTCGTACGTCAGGGTATTTTATTTATAATTTTCATACATTTAATTTTTAAATTTATTTATGACACAATATAGATGCGGTAATTAACATATTAATGAAAGATTAAAATAATTGATTTTATAAATATCAATATAAATGTAAATTGAGACTTTTGATTCAATCCATGAATTTTCAAGGTGAATATGACTTGTTAGGGTTGATTCAATGCATTTTTTTATGTATTTATGTTTTGATGACGTTAATAATTCAAATACTAAATAGTGTCAAAATTGACATAAATGAGTTTTTAAAACAAATACTATTTTTTAAAATGATATAATATTTATAAAAATCTAATATTCGGCCAATGGAATTATATAATTATATATATTTTATTAATGAACAACTTTAGGTGCTTTTAGAATTATATAGAATGTTTATTAATCATGTAATATAAAAATACAAGAAGAGATGATAAAAGTTAAACTATTTATCTAAGAGTTAAATCGAATAGATAAGTTCAATATGGTGACTTAAACTTCTCTAAATCATATTGGTTTAGATTATTTAGATCCATACCCACTTTAGACTTGTAATAAATCAATATGAAGAGATTAGAAACTGTAAAATATTTTGTAATAAATTAATACTTCAAGATTCTCTTAAAGTTCCCCTAACAACTCCTATAAAAGGGAACATCTCCTTCTCTTAAATTGAAACCTCCAAAGCCATTTGGATCAGACAAACACTACTAAAATCTCCTATGAAATACCGTAACTTCATCTTAGTATCCTTACTTTGATCATAAATCCAGCCCATGGATCCCTTTTCTTCAAATCAAATGGAAGCACCTGTAGAAGAAGTAATTATTTCATCACCTCTTTCAGAGTTATTTTATTCTTCATCCACTTTCTCATTACTTTTTATTTCAATACTAAAATAATAACTCCAATATCTTCTACATACTAATATTTTATTATAAATATTTTAAAATCATATTAATTAATCTTTCCATCTTACGAATGACTAGGTCACCATACATGAGTATGTACGGCTTACCATCTCCACGTCATGGTGTAGTTTGTTATTCAACACTAGATTATTTAGATGGGTATAATAATGAGTATAATTAATTTAAATAATAAATATATCATGTTAATTATTATTATATAATATACCATCCAATTAAACATAATTTTACCATAGATAGAATTATATTGTCGCTCATGCGTACGTACGACTTACCATCTCCACTATGCGATCGGATTCATCTTCAACGATAACCATTCAAGAAATTTTATAAAAATATATTGATTAAGTATGAGATATATGAAATAATATATATAATGGAATAATATATATTTAATTATATAAATATATGTTGTCTACTTACATTAATACTATACGACAAGTAAACAGAAACGATGTTTATGCGTACGTACGGACTACCATCTCTATGAATGGTGTTTTCATTTCATATATATATCTATTAGAAAAATTTATATTCTGAATATATACGATATATAAATCATGTTTTATATTATTTACTTATTTAAATCATGATCTATGTGATACTATCAAGAATTACAAGTTAAAACATATACGATAAAGAAAGCGATTATTACCTGAAATATTACTTTAACCTGGAAATTATTATTAAATGTGTAGTATAAAGTCATAAATGAATTATATATGATATCATAAATATTAATATGGTTCTGGAATAATTTAATGAATTACTATGGTCATTATACAGGAGGTTAAATGTAACCTTGACTAAAGGAAAGTACAAGGTAAGGGTTAATTCCTCAAACTCATTATTATCTGAGATTTTTTATGTGTAAGTTTTTACTAGTTAATATTTATTATCTATGTCCCTGTATCATAAAAGGGTTTTCAAAAGGATTATTTTTAAGGGACTCTTTAACTAAAACTTCATTTTAAATGGTTTAAAATTTTATTGTTTTAAATAATTCACATTAATGTCCATGTTTTAAAAATGTGTTTATGGATTTATTTATATGGATATGAATATTTTAAAATGTTAATTACTTTCCAAATATTCAAAGTTGTATGGGACACTTTGATTCAAAAATTTCTTTAAAATGTATTCCTTTCAAAATTGTGTGACTTTTAAATAATTTCATGAAAAAACAATTTTTCCCTCAAAGAGATTTACATATTATTTTCAACTACGTCAACATCCTTTATTGAATATTATTCATGATTGTGGTTAATTTATTATAACAATATGTTCTATATTGTATTTAATTAATTATGATATTTTGGACTATGGATGTGTTTTTATATCATTCATGGTTTATTGTTGATGTATTGACATTTTGTATGTTAGTTATAATATAAATATTTTTGTTATGTTTCACCCTTTTCATATGAGTAATGCATTGGAATTATTAAGTGATGGGTGGGGCCCTCTATAGCCCCTCTATGAATATGTAGGTCTCATGATACAAATTTTTGTCTTTCCAAAAGACATTGTAAAAAAATTATTTTTAGTCTTGGCATGAGACCTCGACATTGTGGTTATGATGTCCGGCATTATGCATACCCTCGTTATGAAATTAAATATTACAAGTAATTATATGACTAGTATAACATCCATGTGTATGTTTATATGGTAATTTTTAATTTATTTTCCCCATATTATCTTTATGTTTATGTTTAAATGGCTATTTTTATTACACATATTTCCTTATAATTTTATAGCTTCATCTAATTTATTTACCCTTAAAAATAATCTGAGATCACCCCTTTCTTATGTTTTATTTTCCTAATATTCCAAGAAGTGTATTATGATTGATATGATAGATTAATATAGGGGAATAATGGAATTATCTAATTATTTTTTAATTTTGTTTTATATGTTTTAAAGTGTAATGTAACGTTTGTGTATGTAATATGTTTTCCAAGACTGGTAGACTGATCTGTCCTTCGGGATGTGATTCCATGTAATCATTCCAATGTATTAAAATAATGCACCGACTCTAGGTAACTTGGGTCATGGAATTAAATTTGGAATTAGTGAAAGTTTAACAATAACCTTGGAAATATATTTAGAATAGTCATATTAGGGATCATAACCCTATGATAGAATTTATGAATAAATATTGAAGAACCTTGTAGAACATTGGTAAAGTATGGATTATGTTTGTTTTCTAAGAAATACATCCCAGTATGGATACTACAAGTGGACACGGTTCTAGCACAGATGTACCTAGGAGTGAAAACTCAAACTAGGAGTTTCAGACTTGACCCAAGGTATCCTGGTACATGACAATTGGTCTTACTGAGCACATAGTTTGAAACTCCTGATTGATATGCTTATAATAATTCACCTTTTCATTACATTCCATTATGAATAATTTATGATTAAATATGTTAGAAAAGAAACCATTATTATGACTATGATACTATATGTCTAAAGATATTCAATTAATGTCAATAATTTTCTTGTTTTTTTATTATAAATTTTCATATGATATAACCTAGTGTATGTCATCATTTAGAAATGGTGCCTAATAGAAGGAATGAGAACTCTAGCAATAAGGATGATCCAAAGAGTAATAAGGATTGTATCTTTTAGGGTCTTATTCCAAAATTTAGAAGCGAAATAGTCTCCCATATATTCACATCATATAAAGAAATAGTATCATGTGTTAATAAGATATGTAATGAATTATCTATGTATTATGGATTTTAAGGGAAGAAAGGGAATAACAGAATGTTAGAGATAAATATAGATAAAGGGAAGAATGGAAAAGAAGGATTTTTTCATATGTGATAACAATGGAAAGAATCATCCTAGGACGTTCTTAAAAGGAATTAGAGTTTGTTATAAGTGTGTATAAAAAGGACACCATGTTCGTGGTTCCAAGGGTAAGAAAAATGTTACAACTTAACAATGTTTCATCTTCAAGGAGTTGGGACACTATGAGAATCAAAGTCCAAATCATCATAGTATACCCTAAATGATAAAATTGTATAATAATCAAGTTATGGTACTACCATAGATTAAGAGGAATGATTAGTGTTCTTAAGTTCCTATTAATGAATTGTGTAATTTGAGTATTGTATTAATGATTTACAAGTTATTATAATTATAAAATATATAAGGATTGTACTACAGTATATTTTTATCAAGGATATAATATTTAATGGACCATGTAAAGTGACATTGTTTCATGTAAAAAATTTTGGAAAATATATTATTAGAGGAAATATAACCCATAATATGTTTCTAAAAGTGAGATAATGATTTTGGAATAAGATATAATTTATTTTAGAAAATTATATTGGATATTCTTGACTACCTTGAAACTAATTAATATTTTCTTTATTCCATCATTAATGGAGTTTAAAAAAAATTGGATATAAGGAGTATATCAAGTATTCTATAATGAATAAGGGAGAATGAATGTACTCGATAATGATTTTTTTTGTAATTAAGGGTGTTACCATGTTTTAAGAGAATACATGATGAAGGTATTTTCATGTTATTACATGGAAAAATAGATCTTCAATATGTTTACCTTCCTTATAAATTATGGATTGTGAGTTTAGAGAGAATTATTTTGTATATGTCTAAATGTTGTAATGAATTATGTTGGACATTGGATTCTATTTTTTATGGTTAAAACATTTCTTAAGATTATTTTTGGAATTTCTATAAAAAGGACAATCTGGAGTTCAGGTAACAACCTGTCACGTCTATAAAGCTCGTGAGACATGAACCTTCAACCAGAGGGCGATAAGGGTGCATCACCTGTAACGCCCTAACCCGGAAGCCACTAAACCGGGGCTCCGAGCCAGTTCTCCACAAGCCCTCCAGCTCCCCTCCTCGTACGCCAGATGTTTCCGACTAGCAGCGAGGGCCTAGAGTGTGATAGTGGGGAGACTATGCCCTCATACCAGAGTAATCAAATAGTGGAATGTAAATAGAGTACAGAAGTAATAACCAACTCAAATAGAATAGGATGTAATTCTAAAATTTTCTAAAATACGTAATAGCTATGTTATACAATACAGCACTGGTCACCCACTGGGCCGACCATACTGATACAAGTAAAAAAGAAACTGAAAGTAAAAGTACAAGGATCTTATACTAAATCCTAGCCAATCAACATACCTGGTCTCTAGAAAAAGTCGAACTGCAGTAGCCCGATTTGTAAAACCACTTGGGAAGCTCCACTCAATCATGCAACACTGGGCCTTATCCCTATAGACCATGCAACTCGTGCTCAACCTGAAAATCAAATATAAGGTCTACATGTACACAAAGGTGCACGTGCAGGGGTGAGAAATAATCTCAGTAGGGCACCCCGACATGCAACCTATAACTGTGCTACTAAAAGTGTATGCAACAGCAATGTGCTCAGCCTAGCTGGAACACAACAAAAGGAAGTAAACTAAACGTGAAACCAAAGTTGAACTCAGGGTGTGTAATCCCTATCAACTGGGTAAGTGAAACTATGGATGTTCATATCTATATACGTACACATGTATAGTCCCATACCTATACACATATACATAAATATGAATATTCATGATTATGTGAATCAAATAACAAGAAACAACATCAACAGTTGATCCTTGGGACCATAAGCCTAATCTCCTAGACTTCCTGAGCAAGGGCATTGAGCTAGACATCATGCTACTCAAGTCGTGTATCATTAAGTTGATTTATGGGTACGTATTCCCATCGACATGTACCTACTTCAGCCAACGCCGGAAAATATGTCTCTTATGAAGATAAAAAAACCATTAACCCTATGGGAAGTACTCACAGCCTATCTCCTCTGGTTCAACCAAACAAATACAAATATGCAGATAACAAAACAGGTAACCGTTTGGGATGTACTCACAACCATCCCCTCTGGTCCTACCTAACAAGTACCAATAACCCCTTGTGCAGTACACTCAGCCTAACCCCTCTGGTTTGGTCATACAAAAAATATAAGACTCTCTAAGGAAGCACCCTCAGTCAATTCCCCTTATAGTTTAAGGTAGTCAAGGACTCTCTGAGAAAGATCACGCGGTCTAATCCCCTTATATCCCTAAGGTCTAGAGACTCTATGAGGAAGATCACTCGGTCAATTCATCCTATAGCCTCAGGTATATCACAGACTCTCTAAGGAAGCTCACTCAGTCAATTCCTTCTCAATCCTAGAAAGGTTTTAAATAAATTTAAGCAAAGTAAAGACTCTCTGAGGAAGCTCACTCTGTCTACCCTCATGTAGTCTATAATATCCAAGACTCTTTGGGAAGCTCACTCGGTCTATACCCTCTAGTCTATAATGTCCAAGACTCGTTGGGAAGCTCTCTTGGTCTATCCCCTCTAGTCTATGATGTCCAAGATTCTCGGGGAAGCTCACTCGGTTTATCCCTTATAGTCTACAGCACCAGGTTCTCAAGGTCTCATGACAGTCAGTGCATAATATTGCTATAAGGACAAAGTACACTTATTGAGATACTTGGATAACCAGTATACAGTATAATAAGCATGTCAAGAATATGGCTCCATCCTACATCCACAAGGCTTGTAAATAAGCATAACACCCAAAGGCTAAACAAGACCAAAAGTCGTAAAAAGACAAGAATGGGAAAAACATCCAAGAAAGGTAAAATACACTATTTACAATCAAGCCACCTCTACATAGGCACACAAAGAATAGTAGGCATCCAAACAAACAAGAAAAAAACATCACGTCAGGCCCAGCAGCCACCAACTTGGAAGCACCTTTGGTAAACACTACAGCATCATCAAACCAAGTCAAATATAAACAAACAGTGAGGGTTGCTCGAACACCCAAACCAA